>CAXKWD010000010.1:80126934-80791425 GCA_964059195.1 Ectobius pallidus | reverse complement strand
TGCTATAAAGTACGCTTGTCTTATTAGTAGCTATTAATAATCTTTTAAAAAAACCGAATAAATGGTGATAAAAAGGATTACCCATGTTTGCTTCTATGCATTCTAAATAATTTATGCATTCCTCCTTTAATGATGTAACTAAAATCAGAATTCACAGCATCAACTTATAGGCTATATCACAAGGGTATGCTTTCTACAAAGAACAGTGCCACTCTATCACTGAAGTAATCTGTTGGTTGATACAAGCCAAGAATATCAGAATAGTTCAAAAGTCTCTGTAATGTCCTCAACATGGCGTTCCTGTTTGCAAGACACTCGTTCCCTCTTGCAAATTTAGGTTTCATACGAGTAAAAACACAAACAATTTTTCTAAATTCAGAATATTTACAGTATTATGTTCATGTTACTTATACCTCTTTTGTCTAGGGGATTTACCGTATGCCTATAGTCTATTCAATGGTATTGAACCTTCTAGTTTAATAAAACATAGACCTTATAAATACTCTTGCCCTTACTAGCCAGTTTAAAATTATATTACACAAATGGCAGTTCGAGATATTAAATACACGAAAAATAGTTGGAAAGAGGAAAAATGGCAAAACAATAATGTTGTATAAAGACTTACAACATATAACTTGTATCCTACTTCTGGGAAAGGATCTGCCTTCAAGCAGTTATCGAAAACCCGATCCCGTTTACCAACAATGCGCTCTGTTCCGAACAGTATTTTGCGCGCATTATGTTTTCAACTTGAACCGTTAACATTTTATTTCCTATTTTGTATTGTGCGATAAAAAGGAAAGGAATATTTCATACATTTTTTGCATTATTTTATGTACAGCATATCTATATCTTATCAGGCCTACTATTGTAATAATGTTAGCCTAATCAATCATTTGCTGTTTGTTATAACTATAATCATGTGAAAGTTGCATAAAATTAAAAACATGTGTGTATTTATTCAGCACATAAGTCTGCTTTATTACAACGTTGTTTCAACAAATTGCCTCTTAATAACATGTTGTGTTATTCCAACAACTCGCTTTATGGCGTAATAAACTGCATTCACGTAGCTACAATAGATTATATCAGTAATTGCATATAAAGTATCTGGTGATGTACAAGTTCTGCCAGTTTAAACCAAGGAATTCTTGCAATAAATAAAATATATCTGGACCCTTTAATGTAGTTCGTCTAGCTGATATACTCTTCTGTTTTAATTGAATGCGTCAACAAACTTAAGTAAAATGAAAATTCTAAATAAAGGAAACTGAGTTGTTATTTTAAAATAAAATCCCGTGTGCTTCTTTGATGTAAAAATGAACGGAGATAGCAAAATACCCTGCATCGTAAAATTATGAAACAAATAGATGAAAAAGATTAAAATAATCTGGCTTAACGATTGAAAAATACAGGTCAATTATATCTTTCGTGATTTTACAATACTTCAACCATTTCCATTTCCCAGTTTTACCTTCCCGTTGTAGGGATGTTAACGCGGTCAATGCTTTGCAGGGCCACCTCAGAGACAACATTGAGGATGAGACATACCAGGCACCCACACACCTATTTCCGAACAAGGCCCGGATCATAAAGAAACAATTTTTAAAGTTAACATAGGCTTCTCTCCTCCAGATATGCTTTCTGCAGACATTTTAGTATAATTGGGTAACTTATTCATAATTATATGACCGTTGGTCTTAATTTGGCATGTGTTTAATACAAAAAACATGATGTGAAACACATAAGTTCCACTGCCTAAATAAAATTTTTGTACCTTAGTGTAATATAATATTATGACATTAAATTCTCTTCATGAAAATTGGTTATAAAAATTAAGATAATGCCGGAACCACATCGCATTGCATCCTCAAAGGATGCACATTCTAAATAAATTCTGACTGGTAGCAGCGTCTGGCAATAATGACTCGGCAACACCGAGATATATACGTGCATTGTTGTAACAATTTACAATATTGTTATATGTGTGTTAAATTAATCTTTTGCCTTGAAACGTTTCTTGAAAATAAACAAACTGAAATATAAAATTTATAGAAAGTAAAAGACAATAACTGATATGTAACTTAGTTCTATCTTGAAAGAACGGTGTGGTATAATATAAAACGCATTGTTATGATATTGGCCTCATTGCTTTTGTAAATATATATTACATTTATCATCACAGAATTGATAGAATCACTGTGGCATCAAAAAAGATTCCAGACATAACATGTTTCTATAGAGATGATACCATGCGAGAGTTAAGGTGTCGCAGTGTTTCAGATCTTTTTCAATCATTGTTAGACATGTCAAGAAAAGAACATCTTTATCTCATTACACTATGCGCTTTATTTCTTTTTATGACGGCGAACATTTATTTCAGCTTAATTTTGATAATCCCACTCATATAAATATGACGTTTGTACACGCCTGAATATCTCAATACGGATCTCACTGATGAGCTTGGAAGGTCGCAAAATGATGGGCTCATTCTGACCTGAGTAATTTATCTCGTTTGATGTCAGAACTACTTTTAAACTAACGTTTATCATCCAACTCATCTCTGTAAAGTGGTGGCACATGTTTATCTCAAATAACAAAGAAAAAAATCCTGTGCATCTCTGCAAATTCAACATCGTATCGTGTGGCATGCATATGTAATGAAGAGCAATATATCATGATGACATTTCATAAAGACTGTTTAATTTATTTAATACTTAATTTTTAATAGTGAGTGAAATGAAAGTTGAAGATACCGTACTTCTAAACGCTGTGTAAATGTATTTTTTTATATTATTCCGTTGGCAAAATATATTAAAAGACATGTAGACCTACAATTTTCATGTTAACACAGTTATATTTATTCTTCACATTACATGTCTTTTGCTATATTCTGAATATATTCAAGTAATTATTATATTTTATTCACTACATCTGATAACTCAAAAAAGTATATGGTTATGAAGCGTCATAAAAATGCGTTACAAAATATTAGAATAGCAGATAAAGCATTCTAAAAATTGTGGAGAAATTCAAATATTTATTCAAATAATACTAAGGGAGAAATTAAGTTTCGACGAAAGTCAGGAAAATCTTGTTTTTATGCAATTCAGAAACGTTTTATCTTCTCGTCTTTTGGCCAGTCGTTTAAAAATAAAAATGTATAAGACAATTACCTCGCTTGTTGTACTATATGGATGTGAGACATGGTCCCTTACTCTTCGTGAAGAAGATTTGAGAATGTTAGACATTAAGGTACTTAGGAAAATATGTGGTATTTTATTTTCAATAAGCCACCATATATAGCATGAATATACGGTATCTATTCTAGCTGGGTGTAAGAGAACCGCTGCTTCTGTACATGGGTTGTGCAAGAAGTTTGAAGCCTATTCATACCATGTTTCATAACAATATTTCATGGCTTAATTCTAATTCTTCATAAACATAAAGAGAACTCTTTGTACAATGTACTGAACCAAGTGTTAACTCATGAGTGCTCATGGGAGGTTCCTTTTGAGACTGATAAATGTTTCTGGTGTAACCATAGTCAAAACAACACCTCAGAAGAAGTTAGATCATTTTTCATGAGAGGCTTCTCGCTTGGCCACTGTAATATACGGACATGACCATTTGTAATGCATATGGTATATTAGATAAATAGCTTAAATAGTTATTATATAAATGTTCTCTAGTTTCATTTAGGTACATAATATTTGCTAATTTTGTCAGGATTTTAAGGCATCTTTACAAATAGCACAAACCTACTTATTTACTTACCCAGTATTCAAGGGTAAAAGACAATTAATAAGCAAGCGAAAGGAAAGTTATCTATTTTGTGTGCCCGGAGGTTCATTGCCGTCCTTACATGGGCCCCCATTGAACCATATTCTGGGCTAACAACACTCAACCTTCCCTCTCAAATCCTACTTCCCTTAAATCTATTTTAATATTGTCCTCCCACCTACGTCTAGGTCTTCCAAGTGGTATACATTTTTCTCCAGGACCCGTTTTCATCTTTCTTTGTTCCGAATGATTTTTTAAGTACACTGTTTTCTAACACACTCAGATCTCCTTCCCAAAGAGTAAGGGACCCTTTCTCACTTCCATAGAATACACCCGGCGGCATAATTGTTTTATCTTTTATTTATTTATTTATAAATTCTTATTTTTAGATTTCTGGACAAAAGACTAGTAGATAAACATTTCTGAATTACGTAAAAAGAAGCATTTCC
Source organism: Ectobius pallidus (assembly GCA_964059195.1). Lineage (NCBI taxonomy): Eukaryota > Metazoa > Arthropoda > Insecta > Blattodea > Ectobiidae > Ectobius > Ectobius pallidus. Next base: position 80,787,193 of record CAXKWD010000010.1, on the reverse strand, counting down.
TGATTTTAGTATAGGCTAATCGCCCAACAGACAAACATTATCTGCATAAGCTAAAATCGAGTGATTTCCACTTAATTCTAGGCGTAGGTACTTTGTTTCACAGAATTTTGGTATTGCACATTCCAGGACGAAATTATAAATCAATGACGATAATGATAATGCATATCCTTGCTTCAAACCTCTTTTAATGGCAAAACTATCTTATGTGAGTTTCCCTACCCTCTCTGTTATAGGTTTCATTTTACACACATTTTAATCAGCCTAACTAAATTTTTTGGTATCCAAGACTCAGTGAAGATATTGTTCAATTTGTCTCGCCTAACTGAATCATCGGCGTTTTTAAAGCCTATTAATAACTGCTGAATAGACTTCTCATATTCCCACTTTTGCTATTTATTTATGAGATTATGTGGGGACGAGCAAATGTCTGCTTGTTGTCTGTCTGTGTGTCTGTACCCGCTATAACTCAAATATGCTTTTTCGGATTTTCATTAAACTTGGTATCCGCATTTATAACGTCCATGGGAAGAAGGCTATTTATATTGGACCAAATCGGTTGACCGGTACCTGAGTAATGCCCAATTGAGTGCCTATTTTCTAGTAATATATTAGGTAGAATTTATCAAATGCATATGTGTTCTCATGGTAACATATTGATTTACATTATTCATATATGACTTTGGAAGTTGCAATAAAGGTAGCTTTGACAAATAAACTACCCACATATTCCTTCACATATGCGTATCAAACTAGACCTTTGTTCTTCCGTAAGCCCTGCTAAATGAATCGATTTGGAGCTTAACTCGGAAATCGATTAAAAAAACTTATTTTCTGTATATCGTATTTGCAATTATCACTGATTAAACAAAAGCTTTGTGGCACTTTGTTATATCAGTTTACCTGATTATATTTCAAATTTAATTGATTTAATATGGAATTAATGATTCTTAGTGTGGACTTACGATTTGCTGTACTTTTGCGCTGAAGTGCGTTGATTCATGAACTGGATATCATTATGCAGGCGAAGGCATTTAGAATTGGTATAACTATGAAGAAGATTATAATAATTCGCCCAGTGAACCCTAAAAACGTGATTTCAGAGCCATAGATATCCAAATTGCCTGCAGAAAGATTGTAATCAGGGCAGAATAAGAAAAGTAAATGTGTAGCACATGAATAAAATGCATTACATGATAAAGTCGTGATAATGATAGAATCCCAGACCAGCATCACAAGAATTCTCGCTGTTATTTAAGTTAGAAATTATTTTTCAATTACATCTGATGAATAACATGCTTAGCCTCTTGCAATCTCTAGAAAATGCACATTAATCATTCTGGTTAATGAAGTTAATCATTATTTTGTCATAAGGTAACCGATTGTATAACGTATGTTTTAAAGCCGGGGTGAACTATTACAATACATTAGTTTTGTTTTCTTTAAGTGGGCTGCATTAAATAATCGTATCATTATTAAAATTATCTCTAGCTCTCACTATGTTTACGTTTCCCAATATTATATATTTTATCAGTTTTTACCCTTAATTGAGATTGACGTTAAAATCATTGATAAAACCTACCGGTACATGCAGAAACCCTTACATCGTTCAAAATAATTTATAAGAAAAAATCATCTGAATTTTGAATTCCAATCTTTTAAACAAGATTTTATAGAATTATATTTACTGCTTAATTCATTTTATGAGTATTTTATGATAGTTTAGTTGACATAGTTGACGTAATTGACGTTAAAGTAATTTGAAGATTTACTTATATTTGCTCGCGCAAGTAGGCTTCAGGATTGCATATTATAATAGTTTCATATTACTTTCCTATTTCTGTCGAGACATAAACATTAATATGCTATTTTTACTTATTAAGGTACAGCTGTACAGTTATTTGAAAACTAAGTAGGCTATATTTTGTTGATATGAATACTTCTTTGTTACATATTTCTTCAATGTTGTATTACTTCTTTAATTCAGTTCGTATTTTAGATATTGATGTTAATAGGTATACACTTATTAACAGATAATAAGTGTACTATATTACTTATTTGGCCTATGTGAACATGGTTGGATTTGGCCGCCAATGCATTCCTCCTAGTTCCCGGATTTACCACAGTCAAAGCCATTGTTGTAGCAATAGTACAGAACATGCTCTTTTGTTACACATATTCCCGTATTGTTATTGTGAAACAAGTAATTAATAACAAAACATTGGTGTTTCTCTTTAATATGACATACATACGAAAATCTTTAGTTGCTTATGTTCTTTTTTCTTTCATAGCACCAAAAACGGAAGCTGATTGACTGTCGCCATTAGCATAGGAACTGGGTTGCCAGCCTACCTTTCCAACCATTATATCACGTGTTTTTAGCCAAAACCATCACTATGTCAATTTACCCGAATATTCCATTTTAGTCTATTCTCCCTTATTGCTTAAAATTAAACTTACTCTGTTATCATACCTGTAAGATTTTACTATAAGTTACTTGATCCAAAACTTATCAACCGAATGTAAACAAAAAGTAAACAACCTAATGTGAAAGTACAAAGTACAGTTCACAAGAGTTTGTTTAGTCCATTACATAAGTAAAGTCAATTGAGCGTTCTTTGTTAGATTAAGCGCCAAGGGTCCCGGGCTCGATTCCCAATGTTTTGTATATATTTAACAATCAGTAACTTCTCGCCGCTCGACAAACTTTTTCCTCGCACGTTTCCTTATTGGTGACATAAAATTAGAGGCCATGCCTATTACTTTACTTATGTCTACTTCATCGCACATTATGTGGATGAAAAGTACAACGAATTAATTAAATATGTTTTGAAATACGTCTTGTAGCCTATTTATTAACTTATGACATTGTTTTTCTTAACCCTTTCGCTACCAGTGTTGTTCTGGGCTAAATTAATTTCTTTCACTTACTACATTATGCAACATTTAAATTTTGCTCCAAATCCCAATGATTCTTAAAATCTACATGTTTCTAGTTTTAATTTCTACCAAGTGATGACAAGTTTCGTCAATATCAAACTGAATTTAAATGTTTCGTAATGTAGGAAGTGAAATAAATTCATGTAGCTTTCAAGCAACTCGGGTAGCTGAAGGGTTAAAAGAAAACAAAAATGCCAAGGCAATGATAAAACAAATGAAATCTTGTTTGCTAGATATATGTTGTAAAACATGTAGGCCTATGATTTAAGTGTCAAAGCAGAACTCATGTTTTCACAATTAGACCTACGTAAGATATAAACAATTTTACGATGTATTTTGGAATGGAAGTAAACATCTAACTAAGCTTGTCGCATTATCGTAAAGTATGCGCTGGTGCGATTAACCAATGAAACGACATGATAAAGTTAGTCAAGGCAAATCTGTTGTTTACTTTTGCTCCGCGCACATCTTGGATCAAGTATAGAAATGATTTTAGCTTCATGAACAATTTGCTTAAACACTTGCTCGCTCACTGGCTTTTCCAAATTTAGTAAAAGCGAGAATCATAGCATTTCATAAAGAGCTGTACTTTGTCAGCCCGAGGGTACGAGTTGAAACTAAAGTTTTGTATAATTCGTTGTAAGGTTTTCCGAACATTTAGAACAAATATCAAGTTCTCAACCTTCGCCATTGCCCAGAGCAGCCGTGGTTCTTCCACGAGACAGTGTTTATGGTGAAGGTCATTCCAGAGAAAGCTGAATCTATATGCATAAATGTAATTATAAAACATACACGCGCTCTTCAATGCTCGTAAATCATTGAACTGTAATATAGCCTACAGGTGCTCCCTGGGAGACTGTTCAACCGGATGCGTATGTTTACGATCAGACAGTGTAACCTGTTACGGCTACATCGTTGAATGTGGAATTCAGAATTTTACTTCAGAGGCTATTAATACAATATTAAGACGTTAAGTCTATTCCTTCAAAAACCCTACACACACATAATTGACCGACGCCATGGGTGAGTCGGTAGCGCGCCTGCCTTCCACTCCGGCGGTCCGGGTTCGATTCGGTAGTAAAAAATTCCTTTCTTGGGTTCATGATCGGGTGTTATCTTTAGGATTAAGTGTTAGGTGGAGTCTAGCGCACCTCGGAAAAAATCCGCTGAGAACTTCCCTTTAAAGGCACTCGGAATTTTCTATATTTGTAATGTTAATGAAAGGAACATTTTTTCGCACACCAATAGCCTATTTAGCACTAGGGAGCTGAATTTTTCACTGTGTGTTATTGAATATTTTTGACACATTGTAGCCTATCATCTGAATTTTTGTGTGCTTTTATTTTTCTTAAAGATAATTATTTTTAACTGAAGTTTTTCACTGCATGGAACAATCAAAAACCTTTAATTAATAAGATATGACAAAAAATAATTTTGTAGGGAGTGTATCTTGGTATTATATAGAAGCCCTAAAAATTTGAAGTCTCTAGATCTGGTAGTTTAAAAGAAAATTTTCCTTACGTAGAAAAATTAAAAAATAAACTTCCGAGAAGTGAGGTTCTACCGCAAGTTCTGAGAGTGTGTTTAGTGGAACATTTTTTCTGACCTATTGGAACTATAAAATTTAAATTTTACTGTTTATTACATCTTTTGACTCTTGTACCATTGGTATTTTAGTGTAGCCTACTTAAATGTTTCATGAAGTAATTTTTAATTTGAAGTATTTTTATTTTTTATTTCAGTTTGGTAGGCTATATATTGCAAAGTTGCACTTTTAATTAATGAAATATGAAGATGATGACCACAATTCTTATAGTTTAGAAAAAAGTGTTCCTATTACGAAGAAAAAATTAACTTACAGAAATTGAAGCTCAAAGCGTGTACTTTAAAAAATATTTGAAATTACTTATATGCAAACTACAGATTAGAAAATTATGTAATTTTAAAAGGAAACTCTATACTTATTTTATAATACATAAAAAGTAAATAAATGTGTTTTCTTCACTTTTAACCTTCCAGGTGGACAACACACACAAACAATACACATAGTGTTTGATCTGATAATCATTATGGATCATTCGTCCATATAGGCAAATGTAATGCTTGTATTTATGATTATTAAATATTGCCGACCTTCCACTCGATATAATAGGGATAAATAATAACTTTTTGTAATTTTTCAGCGTTATGACTAAGTATTTGCATATCCTACGTGAGATAGCAAGCTGATAGTTCTGTGATCACTACACATCTTGGCACATTTCTTCTTCTTTAGTGCAATCATAGTTACCTCTAGGAAATCTTGAGGCCATTCTCCAGTGTCATAAATTCGGTTCATAAGTTTGGTAAGTTTCCTCATCCCATTTTCTCCTAATTCCTTCAGTAGGTCCACTGGTATGTCATCGTCTCCCGTGGCCTTTCTATTCTTCATTTCTTTTATGGCCTTTTCTACTTCATTCTTCAATATGCTAGGTCCTATATTATCTTTATCCACTAGTTCTTCTGTTTCCATCTCGATGTCTTGTGGTCGATTTTGCTTGTCGTCAAGCTTTTCTATGTAATTTTCCCATATTGTAAGAACTTTTCCAGGGTTTGTAATTAAATTTCCATGAATGTCTTCTATTCCAAAAGTCCGTATTCCTTTATTTTCTTTAGATTCTAACTCCATCGCTTTCTGATACATTAAATCATATCTTCCTTTTCGTCGAAGCTCCATAATTTCATCACAGCTTTCTTTAAGGTAATTTTCTTTTGCTCTGTCTGTCTCTCTTCTTAGTTCATTATTCAATCTCTTATATTCCACAGCATTAGTATTTTTGTATTTCCTTCTTTCTTCCATCTTCTTTAACATCTCTTGTGTTACCCACGGTTTCCTATTTATTCTGTCTATTTTTCCAACTTTGTTCTTCAACGTGTCCAACAAAACATTTTTTACACTTTCCCACTCACTTTCTACAGATTCACCAACATTTTTTATTTCATGTAACTGTGTTTCCAATGACTCTTTAATCGAGTCCTTGTCATTTCGCAGTTTTTCTAAGTTCCATCTTGGATTTCTTTTACATGTCCGCCTAATCCTTTTCAGCCTAGTCTCTATGTCTGCTACAAGAAGATTGTGGTCTGTGTTGATGTCAGAATTTGGAAGAGTCTTCACATCTTTCACACTGCCCCGGAATCTCTGCTTGATGAGAATGTAGTCAATCTGGTACCTATTAATATCCCCAGGGCTTTTCCAGGTGTACAACTTTGTTTTCCTCTTCTTGAACCAGGTATTGGTTATCACCATATCATATTGTTGGCAGAAGTCAACAAGCCTATTACCTCTGTCATTGCGCCTCCCTAATCCATAAGGACCCACAATTATTGTCCATTGTTTCAACAGTGTACTCATTGCGATAATGAGTATATTTGCAGGGAGAAATGCCACTGATAACAGATTGGTGAAAGAATAGTATGTTATTCAATTATTTTTCTATTGGGGCTCTTAATTGATTTGTCTTCTATTCGCTGTTACATATAGGTGAAATAAGTACTGAACCAAAATTATGAAAATGTTATGATGTAAGATCCGTTTAATTGGAGGTGTTGAAACAGAATGGAGGAATTTTTGCAATGCAAATCGCGAATAATCATAGTCGAAGACAGCTGGTACATCACGTAGTGTAATTTCATGCTTCTCTGTTTCTTATTCCAATTTTAATGACCAGTTTCATGGAGTTAGTAGCCAACTTGAATCTACTTTTTTCTCTTCTATTCATACAGTTGTTCTTCAAGACCGGATGCGAAAGTGATAACTCAGTAGCCATAAACGTCTAATTAAGGAATTTAATTAGCTACTAGGAAATACTTTTGTTACGTATAAATATTGAGGAGAGGGCCAGCAACATTACAAGTGAAACTCATGTCTCCTTTTTTATTACAAATGCGTTTCGGTGAAACTAATGCTGTTAACTTAGGATTAATATTCTCCTTGTCCGTGTAGAATTAATAATTAATATAACCCTGAAGATTTTGCCAAGGGATATAAATAGTGATAAACAAGTTTCTCTTTCAGAAGCACTATGAAAGTAATACAAATGCATTTGATTACTTTTGCATTCTTGAAATACAAGGCTGCAAAAAGGACAAAGATAATCTATTCAATTTAGAGACAGTTTTAAAAATTTAAGAAACAATAAATTGGCAGTGTAATCAATGAAAGTGAACATAGTTGTTTAAAATATGTTTATTGCCTTTGAGGAGGGCTGACAGGGTATATCTTCTATAGTATTAGCAAGAATTTCCAGTTTCCTGCACACATCAACAAAAATTACGAATTTTTCTTCTAGCCTAAAACAAAAGACCAACAACTTCAATTTCGTGGCGACAATATTTTCCTTTCATCCATTTAATCTACGGTTGATTGCTTATTTGCCTTGTCAAATTCCGACTCTTGATTCACATCTACCTCAAACCTAATTTTTTTTAATCTAATGTAGCAGACCTGAATAAAGGCAGAAGAAATTTTTAAATTCCACTAAAATTAAATATTCTAAATATAGATACAGACATTCATGTTTCCATGGTTTGCTATATTATATCTTTTAACATTAAATGAGATTAGTGTGCCCTCCGGGATTCAAATTCATGACTTTCAGCTATCCGAGCCGACGTTCCACCAATTGAGCCTACCAGAATTCATATCACACTGGCGAATGGAATATTTCTGTTTTAATTACTCTGTATTGTCGATATCTGTGAAATAGCTTCCACCATGCATACAGTATGAGGACCCTCTAACAACTGAGCTAACAATAAATTGTTCAATATGTTTGAGATATTTCGGCCTATGTAGCCGTGGTCCATCGGATGATGGTCCGTACGTTTTGCTCGCATCTACGGCCGGTATCATCAGCGGAGAGATCTCCGATGAAGTTGACTAATAGATGTATCAGTAGTGACCAACTTCGTAGGAGACATGAAATTTGTCAAATTCACAGGATTGCGTCATTATACCTATGACATTTACTGTATTTTACTCTCAATTCTTCGTCGTAAACTAACCATTCCAAATTGCTGAAGCCGCCAAGTGTTATTGCCAGTTATTGGTCTACCGAACCCGTGCAATCTACTTAGAGTAAATTTCTTTGCTGATACATATGTTGGTTTATTCCCATATTCATAATAGGCCTACAATGTGATTCTATTAGGTAGACCTATGGTTTAAAATGGATACTATCTCATGCAGTTAAGTTACACAACTCAATACCCTTAAATGTTATATGCTGATTAGGATAATAAGTTTAAAATTACTTTTTCAAGTTTGTTGAAAATCGATTTATTAGGTTATATTTATAAGTATTATAATATTTTCTATGCAGCCCATAATTAATATTCTGAATTAGTTTGTATATTAGACTATAATACATTCAGTAATATACGGCAAATAGGTCATAGACAGTGTGCTGTGCTTGGTGGGAATCATCTAGAAGTTACCTGTGATATTATTGCCAAATACTGTTACGACCGAGGAAGTTTGACCTAGCTTTTTATTACATTCAAAGGCCGGACTTTAAAAAAATATCTTATTGAATGCTTTAGAATTGTATTCCATATTTTTCTCTCTCTCTTTTTCTCATTCTCTCCCCCTCCCTCCTTTCCGGCCTTCTCTCTCCCTCCTCCCCTCTCTATCTCTTTCTTGTGTAACTTAACTCTAGCACCTACGTCACAAATAGTTTTAACTCCTTCAAGCACTAACAGTTAAAGAAGGCTTTTAAAGAAGAATCAGAGTTATAAACTCAATGTAAAAGAATCAACTATATTACAAGTTAACCTGCAAAATAATTCTTCATAACAGCAAATTAGGCTTCATGAGCAAAAGTTTCAACAGTAAGAGAAGTAAGGGTCAAACACAGGATACAAGAATATTAATGACTGCAATATATTAGCCTCTAATGTGAGAAAAAGTTGGGTAACATACTTATTAAAACTTTATTATACTTACAAACACTGTCTGGATACAAATAGTCTGCTTTATTATTTATAAGCTTCATTAAGGGTCTGTGAAAAATATGCTATACACGTCTGAAGCAATAATAATTTATATCTAGAAGAGTTGGATGCTTTAGAAATAATTTTTTATAAAATAAAAATGTGCCAGTACTGAAACAATAGTAATATCAAAGATAATGAAAACAAAGTGAAGAAAGAAAGAAAGAAAGAAAGAAAGAAAGAAAGAAAGAAAGAAAGAAAGAAAGGAAGGAAGGAAGGAAGAAAGGACGAAAATAAGGAAGAAAATAAGATGAAAGGAAGAAAACTAGTAAAAAGGTTGCATGGATGCATAAATTAAAATTAATTGGGAAAAAAGGAAGGAAGGAGAATGAGAAGAGGAAGTAGCAGAGAATAGAGAAAATAAGTAGAAATAAATAAAATACAATGACAGTCAAAATATAGGCTATTGAAAGAGGAAGGAAACGAATGAAGGAAAAAGTGATAGATCAAAAGAAGAAAATAAAGAAAAAGAAACGCCGTGAAGGCAGGAAGTGTGGTCTGGGGAAAAAAGGGAAGGAGGAGAGAAAAGAAGATTAAGGGAAGAAACTGAGCGAGAGTGGGAGGGTGGGAGCAAAGGGAGAAGAATAGAGGAGGCAGACCCAAATAAATTTAGAAAAAAGTGGAATAATTACTAAGACAATCTGATTACGGAATAAGAAGACTATTCAGGTATAAAAAACTAAATTCATTGTCGACGTGACAGTTTAAGGATTGGGTATTTTCTCTTTTCTTCATTTTTAATTTTTTTTCTGTAGAATTTATCAACAATGGCAGGCCTATTAATAGTTATCACTTTATTTTTTATTTATGTGCATTATTATTAAGGCACCTAATGTAAATACAGAATATTAATCAATTGATGAAATAGCATCTCTATCCCTTTGTTATATTTTTGTCGACTTCCCGTTTCATGTAGAATTCGCTGTAATGATTTACCGCTATGCCAATTGACCAAAATTGATTTAATGATGGATTTTGTTTACGCCTGGAGAGTAATGCAGCAAGCTACATCGTATGAATTCTGAATTCTAGGCAACACAAGGTAGCCTACTATTAAACCAGACTTATTTCACTATACTTGAATGATATTGCTGTTGTATAACAATCGTGTTCTTCCCTAGCCTTGTCAATTGCTATGACTGTGTAATATTTTTGGCACAAAGTCATGTTTCACCGACCCATGACCTTTCCAAAATATACCACACACGAGTAAATGTGTTTTGTGAAATTACCTTCATTGTTTGATTACTTGTACCTGAGGGCAAATCTTCTCTCTGAATCGTCATTGAGAAAGATACAATTAATAGAAATGATACACGAACAAGGTTTCTGTGTGACCAGGAAATTCATTCAAAGTCCATAAGTACTTGCGTGCGCAGTAAAAACCCCAAAACATATAGCTACAGTACAGTAAACTATCATTTTCATTAATTCCCTTAATGTACTTTATATTTTTTGTTAGCCCTAGAAATACCATGGAGGCGAACTCAGATGCCTTTTTTTTGTCAAATTATCATATAAACTTCAGGTAACAAAAAACAGATAAATAAGAACTAAGACGATCTGCTTGCGGCATAAGAAGACAGTTTTAAAATATATTCAGGTATAAAAGTATTTAAAAAAACTAAATTCACTGTCGACCTGAGAACCCATTGGTTGAAGGAACGACCTGGCAATTGAAGGATTGAGTATTTTATCTTTTCTTCATTTTTAATTAAAATGAATTTTATTTGTTTTTTTTTTTATTTCGTATAATGTTATATGTAGAATTTATCGACAATGGTAGGCCTATTACTTGATTTTTCTAATTTATGTGCATTATTATTTTAATCAATTATAATATAATGATCTTCTGTGATATTTATTGACTTCTAACAAAAAGTACGTTAGGCATTAAATATCAATACCGAGCGAGGAAGCTGAGACGGCAGCTTCTTGGACTGCCACTCGGAAGGCAGGGTTCAAACCCCGAACAAAACTGAATTAAATTTAACTTGCACTCACAAAACTGGGAAGAGATGCTTCCTATTAGATTAGTATGATTTAAAGTACATTATCGAACTCAAGATCCTTCACAATTTTACAATAGGACGAAACATTGTGTTATATTGCTTTGTTACTTTCACATGTAAATTGTCCATAACTGCGATGTTTTTAAATACGAAACTGTATGAAAGCTAGCTATTACGTTGAAATACCAGGTATTATTCTCCTCTGAAAGTGTTGTGTTAATAAATGGTCAGTGGTTGTTAGGTGAAAGGACTAAAATCTCAATTCCTTCCAAATTCTGACCACGTTTTTAGCAGGCAACAAAGAGATGGGTGTGATGCCGAATAAGTATTGATTTAACTTGCACGGTTAAATCAGAACAAAGTAATTCTTCAGCAAAATAATTAAGCGTTACATAAGAATATGGAGAATACCAGAGAAGTTTCACATTACTGGAATCCTCAATGCTCAGGTATTTTCAATACTGCACTTAACGTCATACTGTTAATACCACATAGAAAGGAGAACTAGGGCATTACATGTAGAATATGCAGACACCCATAAACATTCATAAACGACAGCTTTGTGTCACTCTTATGTATTGTGGTAATTGGAAACATTAAAGCACGCATATGCACCCTAAAAACCCTCAAAGTTCGGTACAGAAAAGTATATTTATCATATATTTCACCAGCTCTCTGGTGTTTCTCCTTTGAAAAGACACTATTTCGACATAATCGCTGGTCACATCTTGCCACATTCATGCTGTACGGCTGCTGACTCATAACTGAGTTACCATCGTCTCTGTGCGTATAACAGTATATCACACACTACCATCGAAAGCCGTTTTTACGTCTGACAAATGAAACGTATAATATATCTCACGGTACCGTCGCATTTACGCCGTAGCGTCGTGGTTGAGGCGCTGCTCTAAACACCGGAAGGTCGCGGGTTCGATTCCCGATGAGGTCGTTGAGATTTCTATATGGCCGAATCCTTCTGGTGGCACTATGGCCCTTGGGTCGACTCAGCCTCTAACATAAATGTGTACCGGGAGCAATCTTGGGGTAATGGCGGCCGGCCCGTATGGCTGACAACCTTAGGCCCTACCACCTTCATGTGCCGAATGTCCAAAATCTTGGACAGCCTCAACCTCCTGGAAGCCTCTGGGCCTCCATGGCCTGTATAGGGATCACTTTACCTCTACATTTACCATCGCCTTACTTGGAGAAGAAAATAATTGTCATGGCTTATGCTCCATCCCTTGTAAAACAATGAGAAATTTATTGTGTGATGGACACAAGGGCCTTAAATTTACCTGAAATTCTTCTCACAGGTCAGAGAAAATCCCGGAAAACCTCCACCAGGGATCGAGCCCGGGCCGGCTGCGTGAGGGGAGCTATCGCATCCCCAGCGCCAGAACGGTTTACTAATGGAAAACATAAAACACAAATTCTCTCAGCATTTCTCTGGCACTGACTTATTTTTCGTTATAGATTACGTTTGTTGATTTCCCTTTCCATGGGAAACCAGAAGGCTCACTGAATAATACAGTCTGGCTTGAAAATATTTATATCTTCATTAAGACATGAGAATATCATAAAGCGCAGAACTGTTACAAAATCTTGTTAAATTAAAGAAAACTTGTTTACATACAACAGCCATACAGTTTTATTACCTTTTGTTGTAATTTAATGAATATTTGGCAACGCTTCGAGAGAACCACGAAGGATGAAAACTTAACTTAACCTCACAAAGTGGTGCGTGCGTAATTGACAAACTTGTTCACACAGTCATTTAGTTGAACGCCTTGTTACTAATTAGTGAGGTAGAGGATAGGTCAATATATTATTTGGTAATGAGTTTACGTGGGCACCAAGATGCGTAATTGTTCTTAAATGTCGACACGACGCGCATGCGTGTAAATTAAAACAAAGACGTTTCTTGCTGCATTCTCCTTTGACAAGAAAATTGGTAGCTTCAACATCATATTTAGCCTCTGATAGGTCTTTCGCGCTTAATCACAATATTTTCTAGGGTAAGTGTGTAATTATATACGGTTGAAATACATGGACTGACGATTCTTAAAGAGAATATTTGAATAAATCGTGATATAAACTACGTGATGGTTTCTTTCATAATTTGCGTCATTAGTGTTGTTTTTATTATTATTTTTTGCTGTTATTTGGAAACTCTATGAACTCTACGCTGTACTTTGAAATAAATTCGATGTGACTTGAGGCAAACATTATTATGTCAAAGAGGTGCGTAAAGATAATGAATTCTAAAAACTGTTATTAAGCTTCGAATTTCCACTTTTAATTTTTTGTTGAATGTTTATATTGTAATTTCGAACATAGTAAGATATTTCACCAATACTTAGGTAGAGGTAAAATTATCCCTGTATGGGTCCTGGAGACCCGTAGGGTTCCGGGAGGTTCAGGCTCCCTCGCTGAGACATTCGGAACTTGAAGACAGTAAGGTTGTCAGCCCTACGCGCTGGCCGCTTTTTATCCACACGAAAACTCCTGCTATTACAGGCTGAGTGACCCCAGGGCCATAGTGATATCAGAAGAATTAGGCCAATGGAAAAATCCCTCCGACCTCATCGGGAATCGAACCCAAGACCTTTCGGTTTGTAGCGCCTAGTGGCCTAGGCTTCAGCGTCCAAAGCTGACAACCGGTTCGATTCCCACCCACGACAATTTTCTTTCTTCATAGATACCACACATTTCTCTTCAGTGAGATTAGACGGAAAATCCTGTGATTAACTTTCCTTGTTAGTGTAACAAGCAGGTATTGTAGTAAAGTGAGCTGACCCATGTACCGACGAGTATCATCAGAGATATCACGATAATGTTTTGATAATAGTAAATGTTTTAGAATTATAACAACATTCCATTCTTATTTTAAATAATGAATATATTCAAACTTTGCATGACAAGAAGTTTTAGGTTCAGACCCTGTGAAGTACTGCTATCTATGGTGAAATAGTTGGAGCATCGACTTACTGCACCAGTTCTCTGAAAATAATTCACACAGACAGTACAGTCATTTCCAAAATATTACACTTTTGGAGTTACAAAACTTGTGTTCTGAAATAACAAATTATTCCTGAATCCCTCATTTGCCAAATATATAACTAGTTATATTTCTATGATTTCTGTTCGCGGAACTCTGTTTACGAACATTTTTTATTAAAATGAATGAGAATCGTCACATCGTATGCACGAAAAAATTCGAGGTCATTTTAAGCACGCCCTGCTAAATAATAACATATTATCAAATCTTCTGTGCACTACCGAATTTTACGGCCGTCAAGTCCGGTTCCTTGAACATCATTACCAAGAATTGCTATACATCCAGGATCATTCACATTCATTTTATTATAGTCTCTATTCTATTTTATAGCTTTAGGCATTTTATTGTGTGTCTGGTTCAAATCCGTAAGGAAATCTGGTCATTAGGTATTGTATATAGTTTGCATCTGGCAAAAAGTGTGTCTTGTCGAGTATCAGTCATTTCATTTTCATGCAGGTTGGCTAATTTTTGTATTTTAGTCCTAAACTCAGTTTAAAGGTTAATTAGTGCAGCACGTGAACTATGTATGAAATAACTTAGGGTATAAAAAATATCCCACGAGGAGAAAATTTGGGCCTACGGTATCTCAAAACATTTAAACATAAGGTGCCAAAATCTCATTTCGGTACCTGATAGCTGTTAAATCTTGCTGGTTTACCCTAACAACTGCTGGCATGATACAACTTCTTCCATATTGTTCTGGTTTCTCATAGTATTCCGACCGAAATCGTGTTCCTGGTTTTCTCCAGATGAAAACCATGCGCAAATCAGCTTGGAGACTGCATCTGAACTTAATCAGCGAAAAGAACATTGGCCTACTGTTTACTCTTCCAGTAGTTTGCTGCTGTAATTTGTAAATCATTGTAGTTGAAACGTGCTAATACAGTAGTCTAAATTTAATGCTGCGTAGAATCGAAGTTCATGTAACAGGATGGAAAAAAATCTACACGACACACAAGACAAAGCATCATACCTACTCCCTGGTATAAGTTAACTCATGTAAGTTGCAGATTGGCGGGCATAAAAACTACATTACTATTTTGCATCCTTTATATTGTTACCCTTCAGTAGGATTGTTGTCACCGTTCTTCGCTTTGCAATCTTCCAGCGCTTGTACAGGTAGGGGGAAAAAAGTTGACCGACTAAAATATCTAAGTTGCCGATATGAGCCACTGCGCAAGCCTAGCGGCATTCACAGGATAGCAGGGAATGTATTGACATTTGTTCTAGTGTCGACTGTTGACTTAGCCCATTTCGAAACCCAGAATATGGTTTCTAATCGTATTGTTTTATAACTGAATATATTAATTATTAATATTAACACAAATTATATTATATTCAGCTACAAGAGTCGGTCCGCTTTTTCCCCCCCTACCTGTACATCATGCCATTGATACAAACTCTATAGGCTAGCCAATAAATTATTATTACCCAAGGTAGGAATATGATTCTCTCTGTTGTTTTCAACACTCGCGACTCTATGGTACGATGACTCTATCAATGCTATTCATTTATACACACTATATCAACCCGGTGATATTCCTGTAATATTGGTGCTACTTTCCAAAAGGAAGAAAATTTGATACCGGTATGCTAAGTATCAATTCTGTGAAAAAAAAAAAGACGTTTGCCTTAAAATTTTCGCATAAAAGTTGCTTTGAACTATGAGCATGTGTATTTTTTTTGTTTTTATCGGCTAATACCTAATACCACCCTTAAATGCAGCCTCCAGATAGCACTGTAAATATACTGATAGCAACCTCAGGTCCAATCAGCATTCACAAGTTGGTGGCCCTATACCCCTGTTATGTTTCTCTGCACTTAAGTAGAAAATCAGTAGCTCGGCATTCGCAATATGCATGTCGGATTGACAGACAGTACACTCTAGTGCACGGAATATTTCCGATATAATACGCAGTGGTTTATGTTGGTAAAGGAATTCTAAACAAACTCAACCAGACCCACTCCCCACCCTTGCTCCTCCCCTTTTTTCGCGATGGCGGATACGGCTAAGAGCCTCTAGATTAGTTGAGAGAATATAATCATTTCAGAATTAATCTTAGCCTTCAAAGGCATTAAAATACATTTTATAAACCGTTAAGCTCGATCAATAAAATAAAAATGGACTTCTTACCAGTAACAATATTTTAATCTTTGGCAAATATTTTTATTTTAATCTTAACCTTATTCGATAAGCGAAATAACTTTCCGTTTGTTGTTCATGTCCTTTGCTCATTTATGTATAATATAGAAGTCTGTGTTTAGGCTACAATGCCATTTCATCAACCCTCCACTTAACGTTTGTCTTGGTCCCTTCCCTCCTTCGCTCCAGAAGCTGAAACAAACCTGTGTCCATTGGATGTCTGAGTGACAGGCGTTTGATATGAATCGGACTCATCCAGGGGTTGTTCTATTCTAGACCTTCGTTGTGACACGCCTTCCAGCCCCATTCACCGCTCACCTCTGCCTGTGCGTTCTAAAAAGGCTAATAGGCCTACATGTGTCCTGACTTGAACTCAAACCAATAAGAGATTGGCTCACCCAGGGTTGGTGTGGAACACAAATGAGGAGATGCATCGCCAACATTGCGTAAAGAAAAACAACACAAGAAACCAGAAGCATCAGAAAGTTTCAGTTCACTCGATTGTACATATGATATTTGAGTAAAAGATACAAGATACAAGATACAACTTATGTAAATAGTAAGTTATATCCTATTTGCATTGCTATACATAATAAAATAAATGCACATAGTTTTGCTAAGAAGGATATACAGTATATACAATATATAATGCTATGTGGATAAACAAACTTCCTAATATAGCAGTCTAAGTTCTTACGAAACTCCTATTCTGTGCTTAGCATTACAGACTAATCATAAAAAATATTACATTTTTCACATGAAATAGGTTCATTTACAACTTTATCTAAAAATTTAACTGCTTATATTAAAAGAACACTGACATAAAATGGTACAGCAATTCAACAAAACGGCCATTAAACGCAGTAATCCTAAATAAAAATTAGAAATCTCATTAATTAATTGTTAAAGTCGTCTCATATCAATATCTTGCCGAATTCAAGTTTTGTGAAAATAAAACATTTCCATGCAATATCCAGTAGAGTATAATTATTGTTGACTCAGCCTTCTAGTGGTAAGGCCTGTATAATGGTCTATATGTAGTGGGAGTGTACACCTCCACTGTTCGCCTTGTGGTGCCTTTAGGACGTGGATGAAAGACCCTCAGATTGCTGCTGAAAAATGGCAAAATAAAATAAACTAGAGTTAAATCAATACAAAGGTTTAATACAATGAAAATAAAATAAAATAATGTAATATAAAATGAATGCATATACCGTTATTATTTTAAATTAAAAGCATTTTATTTAATTTAATATTCTCCCGTGTAATTCACGAATCATATTTAACTGTTATTTGAAAGAAAGTAAAACAACGGAATTCTGCACTTATTATTTAGTGTATGTGCGAACTGACATAGGCCGAGAATTACTCCATCAAACAATATTTTGTAATAAGACATTAAACTTGTTTTCACTGAGCCAAAAATAACATCGCTTGTGAAATTCATTGACGTTTATACCAGGTTTGTGCCCTTAATTTGCGAGATCCAGATTTGGGAAATTATATACTTGCTATTGTTCTGAGGTAAGGTCCTACATTCGGGAGCCTTGCAGTTTTAGCACATACATCGCCACTTCTGTACACTATTATTTATTTATTTATTTTTGTTGAGAATATAACAGGCTCATTGTCCAATTCCAACATTCTCTTATACAAATATAGATCCCGCACGAAATCTGTGCCGATTGTCTAAGTCATTGCATTACGTTTTCGTGGGGACTGTAGCGTCGATTGGCCTGCTACCTATCTCTCTCGCACAACAGTACCTCCCTTTCTATTTGTAAAGGCCAAGCTACCCCTCTCTCTCGCACAATAGCATGTCTCTCTCTAGAGAGTAACGGTCTCATCGGCACAGATTTCGTGCGAGATCTTTACACCAGTTTTACAACACTAATATTATAGGTTTAATCTAATAATAAAAATATTTAAACTAATACTACAAGTAAAAAATACAGAAAAAAAGAAACAAGAAACACATACGATATGAAAAATTACACAATGAAGGGAACAGATCAAAACATAAGTAATACAATAGTTTTGGAGGAAACGAAAGACTTAAATAAAGAAAATGACATGGAGCATGTTTTAAATATCACTTTTTAATTATTACTGTTTATCCAGATAACCGTACTCTGCTTTGTTCCAACAGCTCCGATTCAAGAGAGGATATAAAAGTTTGGGATCTGAAAAATGAGTAAAATTAATTCTTTATCAGAAATGAATCGATATTGTAATTTGATATGGGCTATTTTGGGTACATTATTATTCACACTGTTGATCCAAGGTATATAAAGATACTTCTGTTGATTACATATTTGTACGTACAATAATTTTTAAAATTAATGATGGCTGAGTCTTTTATAAGCAATCACTAAGTGAATTCATCAGTGGGATCTACGTTTGAAGTCAATGAGGAAAATTACAGTAGAATAGCTGATTTCTATAAATGTTAATCATAACACAAGAATAAAAATCCTCATATCTTACATATAGAATTACTTTACAAATGTTATGTTTTTGATATTTTTACAGTTTTTAAGTGACGAATCTATACTGGAAAGGTTAAACTATTACAGTTAAGATTAGTTATCATAATGAACAACATCTACTTCTTATACAATTCAACGGCCCTAAATAGCGTGCTCACTCGCTCGCCCGCTTCGTGAAACATCGGGTATACTCGGCGATGTTCGTCTCTGGCAGTGTAAACTTTCACGAAGAGTACAAAATTTAAAAAAACCGTTTCTTTATTATATAAAGCCTAAGTGAAATGAACACAATGAACAATTATTCTAATTTTATTTTTACTTACAATTTTCATAGCTCTGAACCACAAACATTTTTAATAAACTACCAGTGTAAATTTTTTTTTAATCCAGAAGTCAATAATAATGGCAGGCGAAGCCGGGAGCACCAGCTGTAAAATATTGATGGTTTAACTCTTGAAATATCGCTGATAATAAAAACCCAAACAAACCATTCCTTCCCTTGAAACATGATATAATTTTTGAAAATTACACTGAATTGATCAAATAAAATTCACATCATATTTATCTGTCAACAAACAGTTGAGAAATAATACGTATTGTGTGTTCACAGTTAGCTTTGGAACTGCATAATCGAATCTGAGATTTTTTCAGGCGGCGCTTTCAAATCGTGGAATGTACTCTGAAGCCGGAATTTTAGCTGTTTCATTCATTATTATTGGCTTAGTTTATGAATGATTCGCGTGCAAGTGTTAATAAATATAATGCTTTAATAGTTATTATACTCCTAATTTTTAAATTAATTATCGTGGGCGAAGCCACGGGCACCTACTAGTCTCCTACAATGTTCGGAATATCTACGATGTGATGTAAGTAATTTTTGAAGAATCCATGAAGAGTATTTTTTTTACATTAAAATATTTAAAAAAATAAACTTTTGATGTTAAATCAATGCTTGTAGATAGTGTTATTCATGATTAAAAATAGATAGAAAAATCAATCACTCAGAAATAATATTATGTGTGAAAATTTTCGTGTCAACTGCATATCAGAGTACCAAACGTGGCTGCCATTTTCTAACGATAACTGCTCGTAACTGTAAGAGTATAATTAATTATGAAAATAGTGTGCAATTGCAGAAATTTTTATTATAGAGCACGTCATATTCAGTGCTTTAGTTGGGCCGGTACGCACCGGTACTGCGTACCGGTATAAAATTATATTCCTTCTACCATACCGGGAAAAATATGTGCTCCGGTACGTCGTACTGGCAGTACAGGAACGAGATTGTCCTAAAATACTTATTAAATGTCTAATTCAATACCAAAAATGACAAGCACTATTAAATTCGCCACAGATATGCGTTCTAATCTTCACCTTCGTGCGCGTTTCTACATTTACTTTCTCCTTAGATCACATGTTGGCTAGCCACCTTGTTTTCATAAAATGTGGGGACCACCACTAGACGTTTTTGATCCTGCTCCATACGTTAGGTCATGACTACAAGGAG
The DNA here is from genome assembly GCA_964059195.1 of Ectobius pallidus. NCBI lineage: Eukaryota > Metazoa > Arthropoda > Insecta > Blattodea > Ectobiidae > Ectobius > Ectobius pallidus. The sequence continues at coordinate 80,767,017 of CAXKWD010000010.1, read as the reverse complement.
GCAATAGGTCAGCAGAAGAAACTGCATGCAGAAAATGTCAACCGAAGGATTACATTCAGTATGAGGCGATATGGAAAATTTTGAAGTAAGATGAGTACCCCCAAAAAATATTTTCCAACTAACGCACTGGTCATATTACATGGTTACAGAACATTATTCATTGCTGAGAAAAAATAATTAATTTCACCTATATCCCTGTACCCAAACCTGTAAGTCCTCCTCAAGAGAAGAAAGGTTCGGTTTTTGGGCTCATCAGCTTTTCCTTACCTTGGCAAGTGTTCTCCTGAAACTTGAAACCCATTCTCATCTGCCAGATAGTCAACTCTGTAAGATCTACCCTCCGGAGTCCTGTACCTGTAGAATCCAGTCTTCACTATCGTGTCTATTCCGTGTTTGTGCCTTATATAGCCTCTTTCTTTCTGAGCTACGAAGTTTGCTGCATACCTGGGTACAGATAATTTCTCTATTAATTCAATCTCGTTCACATATATTATATTATGCTAAGGTGCAAGCTATTTTCATTTCGAAACAAACATGTTTCGATAGATGTGAAACGGATAGCACAGGTGTAGTTCCATTATCTGAAAATACTCAATCTTTGGAAATTAAATGCTACTGAAGACAGCATAAGCTTTGGAACAAGAAAGGCTTAAATGGAGTATGCATTTGTCAAGGAAATTTTAATCTCGCTTCACTCGTTTGGTCTTAGTAACTTACCTTTACCTAAAATCGAATTAGTTATTATACTAGTTCTACTGGTTACAGCAGTAAACTAAACATAACTCTACTAACGGAACTAAAATTATTTAGATTATAGATTTAAAACATCAGAAGTCATTCTCTATGTGTATATTTCAAACACAAATAACGACAAACTAATAGAAATGTACTAATATACTAATAAATTTAATCTCAAGATAATTTTCTCTCAACGAAAAAATAATGTAACTTATTATTGTTCACACATCGATCTCAGTGGTATAGAGGTAGCGTGCCCACTTCTGATTCGAGATCCGCGACCGAGGTCAACGGATTTTTCAGGACGTAACCCTGTGACACGAAGATTGGTGACGACTTTTTCTTTTTCTAAGAAATTTTTTTAAAAAATTTCGCCTGTCGCGAATTCCTCGAAAAAAGGTCTTGCGATTTTGTTTAAATTCTACACATGGGGTGCTTATAATGAGAGCTAGAACTTTTACTTGAAACATTTTTTCGAAATTATCTGAAGGGTAGCTATGCCACCCACTCTGAATACGTGCTCTTTTCAATATGGCCTCTGGTTCTATATCAGAGTGTAAAGTGAGAAAAATGTAAAAATGGCCATGCTTAAAGTAAAGAAAGTTATGATAGTGCAAAAATAAGATTTTATTTGGGTTGTGTATCCTTCGGGGATGCGATGTGATGTGGTAACGGCATTCTCTTCATTTTTACTACCAATTTGAAGAGAATGTCTTACGTACTAATTATGTTATACTAAGAGGCTAAATTTTATTTGGGCAGAGGAAGTTATGTGAATTTCACATCACATTTTTTATCATCACATTAATGGCAACATTGCTTATCACTGAAATTGTATACACTTTAGCACAACTTGTTTTACTGCACTACATCTCCAAAATGTTCGCCATTTTTTAACTAGTTTTTCATTCAGTACACTATAGTCATCGATGATAGCAAGTCCATTCCCTTCTCAGATAGGCAATGTTTCATCTTCGTGATGAAACCGACAAGACGACGAGAAATACAGAGCATGCAAGGAACATAATACAAAATAGGCTACTGCCAACCCCTGTTGCGGAATTTCCGTGAGACAGGATAAATTTTCATGACATCTTACGCGTAATTTACCTGTGTGAATAAAATATATGCGGTATTTATATGTGCGGTTAAATGAACATTTTTTTTGAGGGGGTGAATTTGGATTTCCCGGTTAAGACGATATTTATCATAGTCTTTATTATGTTATTAAATTTTAACAATACATTTTTTTTAATGTGATTGCTTACTCAAATATGTAGCTACCGTCGTCATGCCTTTCAAAGAAATACGGTCTGAGTCCCTCCGTCTCTTCTGTCTCTGTAGTAGCGATGGTTTCATAAGTTGTCTGGGGCGTGGTGGTTATGGCTGATGGGGTAACAGAAGTTGCAGAGGGCTTCGAAGAGGTAGTGATTGAAATGGTGGAAGGCGTAGAGGGAGGAGTCGTAGTTGGGGGCCGGGGGGGTGGATGTTTAGGGTGCTTGGGGCGGTGTCTGTGTCCAAAGGGGAGGCGATGGCTGGCGTCGCCGGTGGGATGCGGAACCACAGCGATGGACATCGTCTGCGCACCAACTGCGGGCCCTCTCTCTGCTGAAGGCGGAACTTCCTGCAGTTGAGAGCTGTCATCTATTAGCGGAAATTGAAAGCTCTCTGCCATCGCCAGTAACAGCTAAAACACAAATATTTTTTAATAATGTACTGACGTACTGCGTATGGATCGGAAACATGGATATTGATTAGAAGAATTATATATCTCTTGCGTGCCATACATTTTATTCTGCAAAAAAAGCTATGAAAGTCTATACTAGATAAAAGAAAAGCTGTGCAAGTCTATACTAGATAAAAGAAAAGCTGTGAAAGTCTATACTAGATAAAAAAAAACTGAGGAAATAAGGGAGAAGATGAAATTTGCGCAACCCTGAATAATACGAGTGAATTTAAATTTTGATATAACCAATCGTCAAGTAAATTCAGCAGTGAGCTTTGAGTTTGAAACTGTTGAGGAAAATTTCTGTAGAATAGCTGGTTTCCATGGATGATAATCGTAAGATGAAAATAAAATTCCTCTTATTTTACGTAAATCATAATCTCATTATTTATCTTCTATTTTTGCTTTTATACGTTTTTAGGCACGAATTTATACAATAGTACCAGTGAAAAGGTTAATTTGTTAAATTATGTCATTATAATTAAACAAATAATGTACTGAATGCTTAATTTATGTATTTAAATTGTTACTTTATTGCATTGACCGTACATACTTAATTTTCTTGTACACTACTGGCACATCGAATAATTTGCTCTAAAATATTTATTCTTGCTTTAATTTAATTTTGCTTTCTCAGTTATATTGGAAGGCCTTCCTTAATGCCTCTTTTCCTTCTGTGAATTATACTATCATTTTCCACAATCGGTCATAATAATTCTAATAAGAATATCCTAATTTTATCTAATATAACTTAGTCAACCCTAGATATATTGCCCCTCTTTACAATGACAGCCTCGCTCTGTGCCAATAAATGCAAGTGAACGGACCTTCTCCCATATAAAATACATTAAAAAAAACGTCGTTACTATGCCAATTCAATTTTTATAAAATATAACTTGCAGAGATTTTTTCGGCTGCAGAATTATTTTTCAACTGGTGTGAATGTTAGGAACATTATCTAAGCGACATACTATACTGTATTTCCAAGAAGTGAGTGTTCCCCTGCCACAAACTGTAAATGTAGTGCGGAGGAATGAGGAAGCTATGTTAAGAAGTAGCTCAGACAGTCTGCATGAGTGTGGAGCAGGTAGAAAGAGCCCTTCATACTACGAGACATTCCAAACTTTCACTTATTTTAGTCCAGTGTCCATTCAGCTGTTAAAATCTACACTACAGTTATTTATTTACAGTTAATCGCTTACATGGAGTCCATAGGCGTAACCAGGCCGACCAAATGGGGGGGGGTTATAACATCCGCGGGTCTGGGGGATTGGAATACCCCCCAGGGAGAGGGGGGTCCTCCCCCGGAAAATTTAAAAAATTAAGATGCAAAATAACGAGTTTTAAGCTTCCGGGGGTCCTCCCCCGGAAAATTTAAAAAATTAAGACGCAAAATAACGAGTTTTAAGCTTCCGGGGTCTTCCCCCGGAAAATTTTAAAAATGAAGATGCAAAATAACGAGTTTTAAGCTTCCGGGGGTTCCCCCGGAAAATTTTAAAAATTAAGACGCAAAATAACTAGTTTTAAGCTTCCGGGGTCTTCCCCCGGAAAATTTTAAAAATGAAGATGCAAAATAACGAGTTTTAAGCCCGGAAAATTTTAAAAATTAAGACGCAAAATAACGAGTTTTAAGCTTCCCACGCTTTATACTTGTATTAAGTAATTTATGGGCAGACTTAAAAAAATTATACAATTTTGCTTTTTTTAATCAATGGGGGGGGGGGTTCAAACCCCCAAAACCCCCCCTCGGTACGCCTATGACATGGACCCCAAATGATTTTCAACCCCTTTGTGTACTGGAGCACTGTACATATACTGTAATAAACTTAGTTACCGTACAGTATTTTATTTTGTGCCCAAGTTCTCTATTTGCCTTTTATTTCATTTTTTTTTTTTCATAATACAGCACAGCATTATGCCATTTCGTTTTAGTGCCACCCTCGCTCTCTGCCACTAATTGTTAGAGAACAGATGGTAGCATTATATCGAGGGTTGACTGTATTACATTTTTATTATATTCTCAACAGAGAAATCACAACTCTAGCCTATATTACAGCTTTATGTTTAAGGCTTACAAGAATTCCTATTGCTATAAAATTTGAAAGTGTAAAAGGGGTTTGAATTAATAATATTAATCCTATGTTTAACTTAAGTGAATATAAAGCAAGATATATGCTTGTATCAAACATTTCAGCAGTAGTTTAAAGTCTAACATCGAATTGTTCATTTTCGCCCTAAAGGCATCCATACGCAATCAACTTTCATTCTATATAGATTTATTGGGAATTAATTTGTGCGATGGCATCAAGTAAGGTTTATTTTCTTTCTCTTCGTGAAGGGGATCACGAAACCTAGCCTGTGTACCTATGAAGAAGTTTAAAGTAATATTATAACTGTCACTGTCAGAATCCCACGAGGCGTATGGAGATAACTAATCTAACTTTTTTTTCGTTTTTTAGATTGCTGACCATTGGGTAATAATTTGGGCGTTCGCTCTGCTCGATTTATGACAACTACGTAAAGTAAAACGATTTAAGCTTGTTCCTTCCTCACGCTTGAGGATGTTGAAATTCCGATGTGAGATTTATTATTTTCCACTTAAGATTCGTATCTTGAAATCTGTAAATTATTTAAAGTAAGGAATACAGAAGAACTTTCCCATACAGATTGTTCATAACATCTTGCACTTAAGAGTTTTACTTTCTCTATCTAAACTATAATTAGTTAATTACATTCTATTTGAATATAGATTTATGTTTACAGTTTTATTCTTTAGGACTTCCACGGTATGTGTATTTTTTATTTTATTTTTAGCTGGTCTGTAGCTAATTGTCCGAATGGGTTGTCTCCTTGTTATTCTGTAGGCCTACACCTTGTTTACACTCGGATACCCATGCCCGTGGCGGGATTCGAACCCGCAACCACTTCAACACTGCTCTAGGAAACAAGTCTTTGCTCCGTGGCTAAGGAGGCCGGCTTTTTAAATATTTGCGAAGCAACCGGTATAGAAGCCCTCCAATTTACTTCCATAAATTAAATCAAGAAATAAGAAAACAATCCCAATCGGATATTTAAGTTACTTAGTCCAGTCATGAGAAATGCAGGTGAAGTAACTTATAACCTTTATGATCAATTTACTCCTTCCACAATACTTTGTTAGTCTTTTTTTTTCTCTCTCTTCGTTTTTTGCCATATGCTATGATATCATACGTTTCTGGTTGCATAGCAAAATTATTTGGCACGCTATTACATTGGACATACCATAATATCTTGTTCATAAACTTTAGATTGTCTCATGAAGATCTAACTATTGATAGGTAAGCAACTTAGATGTTCAGCTGTAACGTTGTGCTAAACTATAGCGTAGTGTTATTGTGTTATATATATATATTCAAAAACCTGAATTCTTAAGCGTTTTGAAAATTATAGCATAACTTTTGCATATTATTTTGTAATATTCCTCAATTTCAAAATTAGTACCGCCCTTGCTTTAGTATACCGGTAATACTAATTAATATTATGACTACAAATTAAAGTAAGATAATATAAAACTTTTTTTAAACGTTTGATAGTTTAAATCGTTTGAAACTCTCGTTTAAAAACCAGTCTGGAAAATTATAAATGTCCTCTGAGAAAATCTTGTATTCTATACAATAATAGTATACCTCGTGATTATTACTAATAAAATTATCCCACGATGAGAAAGTTCTGGCCTCAACACATAGGAGTACATTTAGGAGATAAAATCCTATGAACGTGGGATCTTCTACTCACCTTGCCGATCTTCTACAAACTGAGCTACACAGCGTTAGATGCAATCGTTCCCCTATGATTAATCTTAATCATCTAGACTGAAAGACTTTTACGTCATAATATATTAAGTTTTAGGGGGCGCACTAAATTAGAGATTGTGTGACCCGGTTCCTTCTGTTAGTATAGTAATTTAAAGGCATTTATTGTTTCTGTTGGCAATACATAGACAGTGAGATTGATTTGCGGAGTTCCGTCGAAAGCAAATTGTAAACCATTTTTTATAGAATTAGGGTTAATTACTCTACCATCAGTGTATGTTATGGCCGCCCTCCTTTATGTTAAGAAGAATTACAACAATTATACGTTATGCAAAGACATTCACAGTTATCATACACGCTCTAACACAAATATATACATAAATAAATGCCGGAATAGTACAATAAAAACTAGTTTTGAGTACACATCCTTAGAGTTATTCAACAGTCTTCCATTACGAGTTAGAAATCTTTCCTTCGAAACATTTAGGAGGACGGTCAGGACTTCACTGACAATGTACCCTCTGTACAGTGTACATGAATTTTATAATTTTAATAGTTGGTAATTTCTTATGTGACGTGGTTATACATTATAAATGTTTACAGCAATAAAAATCTATCTATCTACCTAAGCATGCACCGTGTTAGACAGACCCTCTCAGTCAAATGCTTGCCATCATTTTGTGCAGTTAGTAGATCTAGATAAAATTATAAGTAAGGTATATGAGGATTGGTAGCTCTAGAACTGTAATGTCTTCAGCATTTACATTGATCAAACAATTCTAATTGTTTTTACCGAAGGATTAACATTACTTCTTACCGTTTTATTCATCACTATTATTCTGAAAAATAACATTCTGAAGCAGACATTACAACTAACTATTCAAAAAATTAATGGAATACATGGTTAAAATGCTAAGACCATTTATGTCGAATGGTTCAAGAAAAACACCATTAAGTTTGCAGAATTAAGCAAAGAAGGCCGAGAAAGAAGTGTATAAACAGTATTCATCTTTATGAGAACTAAAGGAATAAAATTCTGAAAATAAGAAAACATGGCATGTGGGATGCGAAAAGTGGCATTGAAGTTTTAAAGTTCTCTAATAATAACAATACAGTAATATTAATTAATCTGGAATATTACATTGTAGATCATGACACTATTTGAGTTTATTGGTATTTTGCATAAAATCATCATTGCTGGGTGGAAATAACTGTAATTTTCTGTTGAATTGTTTTCGTAGCAGGCCTACTAAAAATTCTGAGAAGTTAAATGTTTGTATTAATAGTAAAGTAATTTGACGTGAAACTATTTTAAAAATGGAAAACAAATTACTAGAATCACTCAGTCGTATGTTTTGCTTCCTGAAATCGATGTGTTCATTTATTGGTCCGTTGTTTACAATTGTGTACAGTTCAAATCAGTTTAATGGCAAACAGTCTGTTACCCCCACATGTTAGTTTATCTTCGTTAAATGATAATAATATTGTAAAATGCGTTGTACCGATTAAGAATAATATATGGCCGCCGGAATTCTGATGTTTATCACTTTCCGTATTTTGAAGAGTAGCATAAGATAAACTTGTTGACCTATTTCAAATATTCCGAATGGTCCTCAATGTATAGACTACGTCTTAAAGTGTGCACCAGTATTCTGGATGTCTGGAATTATTTTCTGAATACTATTTGGCCCATAAATAGATTTAATGCTGTCAGGCTGTCCTCGCAGACTGCAGGCATAACGCATTATTAGGAAAAACTTTATGCGGACATATCCGGCCATCATGTGTGCAGTAGGCCTAATTTAGGCCATTGCAGTTTAAATCATACGAGTATAAATTAATTACTGTGGCGCCACATCCTTGACAGTGACTAGGCGTATCGCGCCTTTCGCCTATCACCCGACGTGTCATCTATCTTCATCTTTCGACTTCATTGGCAGATGTCATTATTGGAGGTGTACCAATCAGAAATACATACATATAGTTGTCTTATTGCATAACTAAAAATTTAAAAATAAAATAATAAAATTATTTTGATGATACCGTGAGTGCAGTTGGTCCTTAAAACATTTTAAGTTTTTCTTTTTTTATTTATATTGTGCGAAGTAGGCCTACCTCTAAACATGCATTTTTAAATCTTCAACAGAACGTAACGAAACGTAAAAGGATATAAAAAATATGGAGATAAAAAATCTAATAACATGAAAAATGGAACTTGAAAAAGAAAGCATAGTATTTTCTAAACTGACTTTTCGGTTAAATGTTTCTGAAAACTAGCAATTTTCAATTTCAAGGACTTTCGTTCATAATCACAGGTACTTTCATCCAAAAATTCATTCACTTTCAAAATAACAACGTAAAATTAGATAATGTTGGGTGCCTCATATGCCATGGCTTTATGAAATTCTAATAAATCGGCAGCCCTTTTTTGAAAGACGAATTTATATTTGTTACTTTGAACTTGCATTTAATTTAAGAGAAACGCCGAATGAGAGCGATTTTACAATCCCTTCATGTGCTGTACATAGCCTACTTTATGCAATCTCATTACAATAAAAATCTCAATGGAATATTTCTTGAATTCAGTTGTGTATTTGTATGATGCGTCGTGATTAGTCATTCCTGCGTATGTATGGAATCTCTGCTGTACTGTCACTTTCTTGTAAATTTTCCACTCTCAGCTTTTTTATTTTTAAGGCTATATTAATATCTTCTATCAATTTTTAACAGCGAAAAAACTACCATAAAACACTTGAAGCTCTTTCTTCGTATCCAGATACGTTGGCATGACATTTCCACATAAACCATACACTTCTGATTTAGAACGATAATGACAATTTTTTGCTTGAAATCAAGACGCCCATAGCGTTCTAATAATTAGCCATGCATTATATCAGCTTATCGCTGAGAATTTCCAAGTTTATCAATAATATTTAGCTTTACTTTTAAACTACAAAACGAAATCTACATTATCTTATTCTAATAATCAACAGAGAGAATGTTATTAATCTAAGTGACGAAAAGAATGTGTTCACAATATCGTGTTTCAATTAGGTATATTTCAAAGCTTATTTCCAATAACTTATTACTTTCTTTTAATTATTATGATGCTATTTAATAAATCCATAATAGTGATGTGTTGTAAGGTGCAGATCGATTCGATAATTATCTAGAATCCACCTTATAAACATGTTGTCTGTTTTCACTTATCTCGTCTGAAGATACAAATCACATTATTATTGATCCTGTAGCTTATAGGGTTTCGTGCTTTTTAATTTACATTTTGGGGTCAAAATAGTTCATAAGTAAATAATAATAATAAGTTAATAATAATAATTAAATAAAATAATAATAATAATAATAATAATAATAATAATAATAATAATAATAATAATAATAATAATAATAATAATAATAATAATAATACCTAATTCAGGCTCCATGCGAAAGTTGTGAGTTCTCATTTTGCTCCACCCATTAAATTATGCCAGGAAGCCAGAAGGAAGAGAAGTGTTCCATTCTGAGATTAAAGGCTTTTAACACGAGTTAGATGAAATTTCATGTTGCAAACTTTTAAATTTCGATAGATTGCTAAAACGTTACCTTTTCTAAATATTCTGGTCAATGTTCATGACATTTTTTGCTGCTTCTTACAGCTGTGTTTGAGTATAGATATAACATTAATATTCATAATTTTAGATATTATCTCAAATTTATTCTAACGTCATGGTTTACTTTTAAAAAATAATTTGATATAACTCCCTTTTTAATCTTCTTATAACAATTTATTCAAATCAATAAATGGTTTTTATTACTGTTTACAACAAACTAATTGAAGCCCCCGAAAAAATCTTTGACAATGTCAGAAATAAAACTTGAGTTTAAAAAAATGCCTAATTCATGCATTTATTTACCATATTTGCATGGCCTCAGAAATATAGATTACCTGTACGCAGTGTATCTAAAAAAATTTTGAAAGGGTTGAAATGGTTTAGGAACTGTACCTTTCATTCAGTAGATATTTAAAGAAACAAAATCTTCACTTCCTACGTATAACAATTTAAATATATGTATGTATATATATATTCTCCCAGATAATTTTATGTAAAGATAACGCTTATTTAATTTCCTTTTCCTTTTGTCACATCTCAATGATGGCATTTTGTTAATTATTAGATGCGCCACTGAACGATATTCCACCATTAGATTGTATCACTAGATACATCAAGATAATATCACTGTGCCACACACACATAAATATTGTGTTAACTACTTACAAGCAGAAGACAGCTCCTTTTCCGCCCCATGTTTCTATTAAAACTAATCGCTTTAACTCTTGTCAATAGCTCTTATAGGTGTTGTCACACTTAGGATTTAATCTCTTATTTCAAGGTTAAAATCAGACTTGTTTTTTTCCCCGAATGCTGAATTAGTTAGCAGAATATTCAGTTGTTCAAATAGTTTCGTTTATGGAAAATATGTGCATATTGTTATTGTTTTATGTAAGCCTAATAACTTTGTAGTTTTGGAAGAATTCAGGATAACTGCTGTAACAAGGACTTGAGTTTATGCAAAAATTAGACATGCTTAACAGGCAATAGGCGTATTATTATGTATACTGTGTACTGATGAAAAGAAAAAAGATGAAAAGACCCTCTTCAACGTATTTAATAATTCAGGACCTGTACGCTTCACCGGAAATAGTAAGGGTAATTAAATCGCAAAGGATGAAATGGGCTGGACATGTTCCACGCATGGGGGAGGAAAGAAATATCTCAAAAGTATTGACTGGGATACCCGAAGGGAAAAGATCACGTGGAAGACCTAGACATAGGTGGGAGGACAATCTTAGAACGGATTTAAGTGAAGTAGGATTTGTGAGGGATGATTGGATGGAGTTAGCACAGAATAGGGTTGAATGGCGGACTCAGGTAAGCGCGGCAATGAACCTTCGGGTTCCATAAACTAGATAATATTCCTTTAGCTTGCTTAGGAATTGTCTATTGCCATTGAGTAAGAGTATTGATTTTGTTTAAACTTATAAGGGACTTACACTAGCGACCATATATTTTTAATAATTTGAATGTATCTGGATGGACCGATTGTAATCAAATTTAGTACACTCATTCTACGGAAAGTGGTTATAATTTGGAATGTAACACATCTAATACTTGGAATATTAATTCTTTCTCACTGGCAGTATGTAGCCTGAGGTGGAAAGGTAGAGACACATTGAAAAATCCAATGCCATAGTCGGGATTTGAACCAGGATCTTCGGCTCTCCGTGCCGCTGCTGTACCATTGAGCTATCATGGCAACATACCGGTACCACATTAAATTCTCCGACTCACATATCCCGATATACCACCAGGCGTTCTCAATATGAGATAACACAGTGGCAACTTACAACCCTTAAGTACTTTAAGGCCCGGGCTTCATAGTAAATCACTAGTGGTCATAGTGGAATGTTAATTCTTTCACACAGGTCGTGTGAAAGCTGAGGTGGAAAATTCAATTGAATTGAATTGACATCCCAGGCATCCACCCAAGTACAAAATTTTCTTTTCATCCGATGTTTCTTACCTGTAGAATGGACAAAGGAAGTAGTCTAAAAATGTCACCTAAAGTGGGGATCTTATTGCCAATTATCATTGCCTGTTCTTAAATCTGATATATCCAAAAGATGTACCTCAGTGATATTTGATATTTAATGTATATGTTTTTAAAATTCGCATTTCAATGTTATATTTATTTTTTAGATATTTTTATACTCAAGTTTTCCATTAAATCTTATACATTAGGGTCCAACCTTTAGAAGATGATCTAAGATTTAAGGAATAATATTGTAATTGGCAGTGAATTCCTTTTTTAAATGGACGTTATGACCTATTTATAAAATTTCATATTTACATCATATAAAGCGACATTATTTTTGCGATGTGCCCAGAATGCACTGTCCGCGCGGCGGCTTGAAAGCAAGTCGTTCATTGGTAAAGGCTCTTATACATGACTCCTCAATTCAAGAGCACTGATTTCTGAAGCCTTCAAATCACCTACCTTTGTCATGGAATATGTTGAAAATGATCTCCGTGGCGCCACATATTTCTGGCATCTTTTAAGAAAGTTTGCATTCACACGCCTTATTTCTTCTTGTGAAATTGCTGCAATTTATGTTCTTATGTTCTTTTTCAGTTCTTCAATTGTATGAGGATTATTCTTTTACACTTTATTTTTTAAGTTTCCCCAAAAATAAAAATCCCATACATTAAGCTCCGGAGATCTTGCTGGCCATAAGCCCTTACTAGTTAGGCCTACCCTTTCTTCAAACACTTCTTCAATTAAATCTTAGGACAGATCTGTAGTATGCGCTATGGCGGAGTCTTGCTGGAAAAATGCAAATTTACATTCTTCGTCCGATAATTCTTCGAAGAATAGGGTGATCATCTTATCCGTGTATCTCTGTATGTGATTTCGAAGGGCTTACGGTACCAACGCCTGTAAAGTAAGGACGACCCTCTGGATCTGCACTGGGCAGGGCACGGATGAACTCCCTGTGGAAGGACCAACTCGACGCAGACAACACATACAACTCTAACATAATAGAAAAATTACAGTCAATAAATAACTAATAAATATAAAGTAACATTATTAATGCATACAAGAATTAATTTGAATGCATTTGGTGAATGTAAATAATTATGTTATTAGAGCTAAACTCCGTGGCACTACATCCCTGAAGGGACAAGGCCTACCACCCGACCGCTGCGTCATAGACCATAGGCAGATGGCAAGATTGGGGGACATGTGGTCAGCATGCCGACACCCATGCCCGTTAATGTTGGTTTCCATGACCGGAGCCGCTACTTCTTTATCAAGCAGCTCCTCAATTTGAATCACGAGGCTGAGTGCACCTCTTTCCAGACCTCCTACCTCAGAAAAACCGGAAGAGGTAACGGGGATCGAACCGTACCTACGGATCTGTAGTCAGCGACAATTGTTATTAGGGGTCCTAAGAATCAGCTTTCCGTTAAATTTGTACACATCAGTAGCATCATGAAACACAAATAACTTCAATATTTGTCCTAGAGGTAGTCATCTGCGTTAGAAACAAAAATTTGGGTAGACTGTATCTGAGACACAGGATACGTGAAACGTCTTGTGCAGGCTGCATATAACTATAATTAACATAGGCTTTCTTTTTTCAGTTAAATTTTTAGAGGCAAAATGTATACTCGCTTCTCGTATGGTTATAGCCTACTATGCAGTTAATGTTATACAAGCATTGTAGTCAAGGCTTTTTCTATAAACTAGCAAGAAGCCTTCTTGAGGCTGTGAGTTCTACACTCAGTGTCCTCACTTGAAGTATATCTTCACATTATTTCCGCTACAGGAGGTTATAGCAAGTGACCCTACACCCATAATACCGATTTTAAAGACAGTAGGTCAATATATCATAAAAATTTAGAAGGGAAGGACATGCAGGGCTCAAATGGAATAAATGGGATATCGGTCATTTCATAGAGACCAGGGTAACCACTGTGGAAGAAGAAAAACCTGTGATACACCATATGGCTTAAGAGAAGCAAATGGGACGAGAAAATCCGCATGCTTTAGAGCCGATGAAAATTTTCTAGCAGTTCTTTTCCTACAAATGTAATTACCACCGGGTGGAAACACAATTGTAGTTCATAAATATTCATTCTCATTAATTATCCATTCATTCAAATACTTATTCTATAAAATACTTCATATTTCAAATTGTAGACTTGCATTTCCCTTCATATATCTTCGTAATTTAATGACCTATGTTAATCATTTAATGAATCATATAAAAAATAAAACTTGGCCTATTCTCTATGCAGGCCGTGAAGGCCTTAAGGGTTCCAGGAGTTTGAGGCTCCCAGGTTTATAGACAATCCAGCATGGAGGTGGTAAGGCTGTCAGCCTCACGCACCGGCCGTCTTCACCCAGATTGTTTTCGGTGCTCATTTCTGTTAAAAGATTGAATCGACCCCAATACCATTTTTTTGGCTAGTTGAAAAATCCCAAAGACCTCATCGCGGATCGAACCCGCAAACTTCCGGTTTGTAAAGCTGCGACTCAGACGAATTTCATCTTTTAAAACTGCCTTCATTGCTCTGTAACTCATTCCTAATTGTAAGATCATTCTTAATAATTGGAATACCGTACGTTCTTTTCGGATAGTTTTTATCAAATTTCTTTTGGAATTGTTAACGAATTTCTAAAATTATTCCTTCTGCCCATACCGTTTTAGCGTCGTCAGGATTTATTAAGGGTAGACATACAGGTTTCGATACTGAGAAATAGGTGAAATTATTTTTTTTTCTTCTTTTTTTTTTTAAAGCAACGGATAGTTCTGTTACCTTGTAATCTGACATGCTCTTTATTGATAATTTCTTCAATTACATAGTATTTCTATAATTAACTAAACTTTAACAGTTACGGGTAGATGTCGTTAGAAAATGGCAGCCGTTTTCATTACAATTTCCACAAATTTCAATATATCTGAGTGATTATTGTTGTTCCTATTCGTAAATATCATTGAAAAACATTATTTACAATCTTTGGAATATCTACAGTTTAAGTATTTACAAAATAAAGCCATGAAGAGTACCGGTATATTTTCTTTTATATTAAAAGTACAGTTTTAAATAAATTGTTAATATTAAATTAATTTTTGTAGATGGTATTGTTTATATGATATTAAGGCAAAGATACTGCTTAAAAAAAGAATCACTCATATATAGTATATAGCCTAGTATAGTGTTATTTAAAAAAAAATAATAGAAACTGCATTTCAGTGCCCGAAACGTAGATGGCGTTTTTTAATGACAAATAATTTTATTAATCCTGAAAATAGGATGCAATTGGAAAAGTAGTCAGTAAAGAGCATGTAAAATTGCGAGGTTGTAGAGAAATTCATTGCTGAAAAAAAAATGAATTTCACCTGTTTATCAGTACTCAAACCTACATATTCCCCCTAAAGTATGAAAGTATTCTGAAAAGTGTTGTAGGTATTCTACTTTATAGAATTTGTTTCATCCGACATGAAGAATTTTTTTTTTTTTTTTAATTCTTACGTCATTTCATTTCGTCGCCAGTTCGCACGTGAGGAGATATTAATAGATTCTCAGAAAGGTGTGCTGCGTATCTATGTATACCGTGTACTCATTATCTGCCTCAAGCCAGGTAAGTGGTAGATCACAAAGTCAACATTATTTGAAGTTCTTCTCGTCATAGGATGTAGGCTAAATGATGGTGTTCAGTATTTGCGGCAGGTTGAAAAAGACAAGTCCTTGGAATTTTTAAATGATAAGATAGAAGGTCCTTAGCCATTTATTACTATCGTGTTAATAGTATTAAAATATATATACTTTTAAAACATCTGTAACCCTACCAAAATTGTATTTTGTAATGACATTTTCTATTAAAGCTTTACATTTTATAAGTAAGAAAATATGCATTCACAGTTTAATTGTGCGTATTGGTTGAGGAGATAAACATTTTCTCTTAGGCCTACTTAATGATTTTACTTTCGTAGTTTACATTTATTTTCTAAGTATAAATATTCTTTTCATCGATGGTGAACATCGATGTTTTAACTATTGATGCTCATCCCTATTTCGGAGTTCAATTTGTATGGGTTTTTAAGCAACCATCAAATCAAGTGGGCTCTAAGTTTGAAATCGGTGAAAAATGTTCTATTAGAATTGCTTGTTTCCATGAATAAAATACGTAATCCGTGGATAAAAATCCTCATATTTCTCTTAAAGTGTTGTCAGTTATTCTTATATCTCTGCTTTAAACAGTTGTTTGACGTGACGCATTTATACGTCAGTAGGCCTACCAATGAAAAGGGGAAATTTTATTTTCTGTGGAGACTGAAATCACTTTATATATATTTAGGATGCAACATAAGTTTTAAAAACAAAACCAACATAGAAGAAAAAGTAAACAAGTTCAGAATGATATGTGGGACAATACAAAGAACTTTTAAAAATAGAGTAAGAAGAGATACAAAAATGAAAATGTATAAAGTAATGGCAATACCAACACTGTTATATGGAAGCGAGACCTGGGTACCAACACAAAAGGATCTAAATAAAATACAGGCATCAAAAATGAAATTTTTAAGAGGTGTTAAAGGCCGCACAATATTAGACAAATTAAAAAATTAAGATATCAGGAAAGAATTAGAAATTGTGCCAATAATAAATAAAATATCAGGACGTAGGCAACAATGGCATGAACATATTTTAAGAATGGAAGATAGCAGATATCCAAATGCATTATTAAACTACAGACCAAAAGGAAGGGGAGAAAGAGGACGACCCAGGAGACGCTAGAGAAACCTATGAAGCCGGTACGGGCAAAGTGCCCAAACCGTGGAGTGAAGAAGAAGATGATGATGATGATGATGATGATGATGATGATGATGATGATGATGATATATAACGAAATTGAAACTAAGATAACTGAACTTCTAAACCCCAGACAAGCTAAGAAGGAAACCGAAGTCATACGAGTAACGTGCTAGAGTGAGACACACATACTGGTTTTTGTTTACTTCAGGCTTCTTTCTTAGAATGGCCAGACTTTAGATCCGGTGCCGTTTTGTTTTGTTTAAACATAGCCACTGCAGTCTCCAACATTATTATGACTGCGCTAACAAGGTCAGGGAATTTGTCATACATGAGAGCAGTTTCATGTTTGTATGTCCTATTCAAAGTACTGCAGAAAAATCTTGTATTTTTCAACAGAGACTTTCTAGTACGTTTTTATAAATATTTTGTGTTGATAGTTTTACAAGGTCAAAATAAGCCACTATTTAAAAATATTATTTGTAGAGTCACCAAAGGTAACATAATTTTCCCTGAATTTAACTTCCAAGTTACAGGACCAAATTCTGATGAAAAGAAGAAACGATTTTTATTTTTGTTGCATGTAGCCCTACAGGATTCAAGAGAAAATAACAAAATAAGTAAATATATGGTGCAAATAGATAACAAAACATTTAATCGCAATAAACATTTCGTTTTTTTTTAATACGAGATGAATAATGAACAATATGAAAGTATATTGTCATTTGTTCTAAAATTTACAATACCGAAACGTTTCATAGAGGGTAGGCCTACAGGTTACGGTAAACATTGGCTGTGGAGTGACACCAGAAGCTGCGATAATCATCTGAATTATCCCTGGCAATATTAAAACGTTGATTGGAAAGGGAGTGTATACGTAACTTTTACGTATGCTATTTTTTTTTTGTACACTATTTTTTCCAGAAAAATATCATAAGCTGCTTATACAAACGCTGGGTCATAAATATTTTTATGTTCGTCCTCCACCTCGTGTGGTTGGTTTTCTGATTCTTGAATCCTACTGTGGGATAAGTGATGATTCCTTGGAAAAATTGGGGTAGAAATCAATAATATCCAGGCCGTAGTTGTTGGCATTCGGCTACAAGATCATACACTTTTCTCATACATGTAACATTATCTGGTCTTAATATATCATGGAGAGATTTTGAATAAGTTCACTGTGGGCAAGCTCCCAGGCAGCTTGAACCCTCTATAGTTTCGCTGACAGGCTGTTGGCCTGGAATCTTTAAAAAATTATATTCACCATCAATATTTATATATTCTCTCCATTCACTAATAGTAATACGGTTCCATTAATCCTCTCTCCACTCACTAACAGTAAACGGATACATTAACTGGGATATTCTGTTAAAAGTTTATTCACCGGTAGCCTATTTGGAACCTCTCGTTTGGTGAAACCTTGTCCTCACACTTAAGATTGCACTGAAAGCTCGGTTATCAGATGCCAGAGCAACTTCCTTTATTCATATTGCTAACTGTCAATCTATTTTAAAAAATATACGATTTGAAGTCACTGAGGTACGACAGTCTGAATAGAGCAAGTTGCTCTACCTCCTGAGTACCAGATTTTCAATTGAAGCTTACCTTTCAAGACCAGGTTTAACCATGATATATTTTAACTTTTCGGATTTCCTTTTAATTTTGATGCATTGTAGATTGCTGACACAGAAGAACATTTCCTTGTAATGATGCCAATTTGACTTTGAATATAAAATGGCAGAGTTGTTTTCTCGTTATGCTGCCTACAGTCAAACATCACATTAATCTCATTCTTATTCTGAAAAAAAGGCAATGCTCGGTGGCATATGCTAGCTCTCAGTACTGTTGCTTTCTGGTCAAATACAATATTATTACAATATTACAATATCATTATAATATTACAATATTATTACAATATTACAATATTATTACAATATTACAATATTACAATATTATTGTTACACAGTCACGTTTGCTCCTCTTCATTCAACTAGGTGCTAAAGAATAGTCGTATGGCATTAAACGGTTATGATAAAAAACAATGAGGTTAGAGTTTATTTTTTTAAATTATTAAAACTTAAAAAAGAGGAAAATGCAAAAAGAAACAATGATAGGCAATAGACAATATATAAGAACACAATAACCTCTCTTTTCCATTGCAGGTTTTACTTTTGACAAATTCATAATCTATTAAACTCGATCCATATTTTAGTTAGGTCCAACTTTTCATTATATATGGGAACTTCGTAACATCAGTAAACTTTAACACAGCATCCTTTGACCAGATCAATATGTTATCTTTATAATGCGAAAAGATACGTTACTCCATGGATGAAGTAGAAGTATGTCTTAGAATATTTTCTTATCCTTGCTTTCATATAGACTATATGAGTTCGTTGTACAGATTAATCTAATTTCTAAGAAATGTTTCATTATACACAGTGTAATGTAGTTTCATTCTTTATGTTTACAAAAAACAACTATTTTTTGTGAAAGTCGGAAATCCTATACCAAAGGTAAGCAAAATCAAGTCAAATATTATAACCTTAGATTAGATTCGTCGTTACAACATTATTTCATTCAACGGAAATTTTACATTTTCAAAATAATAAGTAGGGCCTGGATTTGAAGGTTTTAACCTATTTTTCCCAGCTTCCTAATTAGAACATTTTAACGTACTTTTCCGTTTCATGACCCTTACTTCCGAATATATGAATCTTATAAAACCTAAAAAGGTCTAAATCGGACTGAAGGGCCTAAAAGGGTCTAACGAGGACTTTTGCTAAAAGAACTAGGGGCTAAAGAGGACTTTTGCAGAAAAACACGATTTTTAAATAGATTTTCCAAAAATGCAAAGGAAAATAAATGTGTGAACTTGTGAATTTTAAGAAAAGACATAATAACTTTTTTTTGTCTTTGTAACTCGAAAATGTTCCGCCTCGCCGTCGCAAGAAATGAAACTTGAGCCGTCTGCAATACTTTTAAATCTGCAACTAATCCATTGTCGTTCAACTTTAAAATAACAAGTTGCAACCAACGGCAGATAAGTATATTAAAGGAACAAAATCGTGACCCTCGAGTCTACTAAATTTTGTAGATCGGAAGTGGTGCATTGAATAATTGTATCATTAAAGGCTGAATATCTCAATTTTTTATGCTATTTTTCGATTTCAGCTATAAGGAATAGTTACTTGTTTATTTTGTAAAAACAAAACTAGAATAACTATGTCAAAAATATAATACAAATTTCGGTGTTAATATTAGCGTTCATTATATGTTTTATTAAGACGGCTATAATAGTTGGTTAAAAGCCTAAAAAGGGCTATTTCACGAAAATAAAAGGCTAAAATACCTTTTTATAAAAGCCTAAAAGTTCGGGCCCTAATAATAAGTAGTTAAATATCACCCATTATCTGGAAATTATTATATGAATTAATTATTCATTTTAAAGTTTATTCACAAATGCTAGCTTATTTGCTTTTGCATAAGCTGTTTATCCACTCATATTGCTGGCATTTCTTGTTCTCCTGAAAGCTTCCCTTACTAGTATGTAATAATGAAGAGCTACAAAATTAATAATCTAAACGAAATTAGAAAATCAACATATTTAATAAAATATTTTACAATTTGAACACATTCGAATACACTAGGAATTCAACTTTACAATGTTTTACAATGTTTAAAAACACTCTCAAAAATATATGACAGGATATTTTGTACCTTTGTTGAAATACTTTTAAATCTAAAAGATTGCATTTATTCTGTATTAGTATGATTTGTATCTTCGAAATAACACTACTCAAAACTTGGTTAAAATTTGAATAAAGACACGACTCATCTGAAAATATTATTTTTCTATTTGACATTTTATTATTGTCATCTCATTTTTCTTATTCATTTTTCACACTGCGATAAAATTGACTAGTGTTTCAAAAGAGGTCATCAACCATGACCATATAATTTGTAGGCTGCTGTGTAGGAACCTCAGTACAATTATTGTTAACATAAATATGAAAGCATATCTGAAGCTGATTTTCCTTCCTTGGAATATTAAAAGTTTTTTAAGGTTACATATTTAATTAATAAGGGCCATGAGAACCCTGACTTGAAGCAGATGAGGCACTCGATGAGCTTGAAGAAACTCCTTCTGTGGCATGTCCACCCGTGCCAAAACTACCTGCTCCTGCAGATGAACCTGCAGCACTGGTTGCAAAACTTGGAAGATTGGGGATAACATACCCTGGTCCTGCAACGCTTCCAGATCCTGCAGAAGCCGACGAGCTAGAACCGCTCGTTGCATAGCTTGGAAGATTAGGAATGACATAACCTCCAGTATACCCACTATTATCAACGTTATGATACTGATATCCTAATGCGGGTGAATACACACCGCTCACACCATGCCCAACGGAAGAAGCGTGGGCACCACTTGACGCTCCTGACCCAGCCAGAGAATTTACTGGGATAGGCCCAAAGGCAACGCCAGTAAAACCTTGGCTGCCAGCGAATGAAGAAGCTCCTGAATGACTACCAGAATATCCTCCTACAGTAGGAGCATATACCCCTACATTTCCTGCACCTGATGCAGAAGAAGCTCCAGCAGAACTACCAGCCACAGAATTTACTGGAGAGGGCCCAAAACCAACTCCGCTAATTCCTTGACTACCAGCGGAAGAAGATGCTCCAGAAACGCTACCAGAATATCCTCCTACAGGAGCGTATATCCCTACATTTCCTGTACCTGATGCAGAAGAAGCTCCAGCAGAACTACCAGCCAGAGAATTTACCGGAGCGGGACCAAAACCAGCCCCGCTAATTCCTTGACTACCAGCGGAAGAAGATGCTCCAGATACGCTACCAGAATACCCTCCTACAGAAGGAGCGTATATCCCTACATTTTCTGTACCTGTTGAAGAGGATGCTCCTGCTGAACTGCCTGCCCCAGCAAGAGAGTTTACAGAAGGCCCAAAGGCAACACCAGTAATACCTTGACTTCCAGCAGAAGACGAAGCTCCTGAAACACTACCAGAAGGGCCTGTAGCTGGGGCATATATCCCTACATTGCCTACACCTGATGCAGAAGCACCTGCAGAACTTCCTCCTCCTACAAACACTGGAGCGGGCCCAGAAGAAGCTGCAGACCCAGAAGCACTTCCAGATCCAACTCCTACAGAAGCAGGAGCATAAATCCCTCCAACTCCTATGTTGCCAGCACTAGCGGATGATGAAGCACCTGCATGAGCACCAGCTACAGCGGGTCCAGAAGATATGCCAAAAATATTTCCATGACTGCTACTGGAAGCTCCTGAAACACTTCCTGCACCAGCACCAACAGCAGGGTAGTATAAACCTGCTCCTAAACCCCCTGCGATACTCCCTGCTCCAGCAGATGAACTAGCTTGACTTCCTGTTCCAGTAATAACGGGAGCAGGCCCAAGAGCAGTCCCAGAACCCGAAGAAGATGAAGCACCCGACTGACTAGAAGAAACTATGCCTGCACCAAGAGGAGCATATACACCAGCTCCTAACCAACCGCCAGTATTCCCAATAGCA
Source organism: Ectobius pallidus (assembly GCA_964059195.1). Lineage (NCBI taxonomy): Eukaryota > Metazoa > Arthropoda > Insecta > Blattodea > Ectobiidae > Ectobius > Ectobius pallidus. Next base: position 80,744,827 of record CAXKWD010000010.1, on the reverse strand, counting down.
GACGATGAAGATCCTGATGAACTACCCAATCCTGTACCAACTGCAGCAGGTCCTAGGAAACCCCCAGCTCCAGAAGCGGCAGAAGAAGATGCTCCTGCAGAACTAGATCCTACATTGTTAAAGCCTAAAGGAGCATAAACACCTGCTCCTAAGTATGGACTTACGCCAAACCCTTGACCAGAAGAGGCAGATGATCCTGCAGAACTAGAAGCAACGTTTCCTCCATAACCTGGAACAAAGAGTTCCCCTAAGTTTGCATGCTCAAAACCAAATGCACTGCTGGTGGCATGTGAGCCTGCAAAACCGCTCTGAACCGGTGTTGCAGGGAATGATGGAGCATATGCATTCAAAGATCTTAGGACTCCAAGAGCATTTCCGTAGACATTTCTTGAGAGAGCATGCGCTAAGCTACCTGAGGCACTTGTTTCAAGCTCTTCCTCTGATGGTGATGGTAATGATGTGGTATCGGATGTTTCTGTTGTTGGAGCTAAGTTTTCTTCACCTGGTACCCCGTATGCTGGTTCGGGATTACGAGAAGTGGAAATTCCGCCACTTCCTGGAGCCTTGCCTGGTGGAGAGGTTCCTTGTCTTTTATCGGGATGTTGGAATGGTGGTCCATATCCGGCAAACAGCCCTGTGGAAATAAAACTGCATTACTATTCTGATAATAGATGTATATTTATTCCTATTTTATTGCCCTTCGTTTCAAATTGTTTTATATCAAAAGTGTACATTTTTATCCGGTTCTGTATGCTTGATTGAGTGTGCTATATAGGCTGTTGCCCTTCGTTTCAAATTGTTTTATATCAAAAGTGTACAATTTTATCCGGTTCTGTATGCTTGATTGAGTGTGCTATATAGGCTGTTAACAAAAATGAGAAAATGTCATGCAGTTGTCATTTCCAGGAATTTTAAATAGGAATTTTTATCCTTTAGAAGTCTTTTCACCGTTATCAAATAATCCGAGAATTGACACATCTAGATGAAAAATTATATAGTATCTCAGAAACAGCTTCCATTTCAATAGGTTGTAAAAAATTGGCAACAACATAGCAATATTAAATTTTCTGTAGGCAATATTATGGATACGAGTTAGGAAAAGTCCAAAATGAAAAAGAAGGAAGGAAAGAAAACTAAAGAAAATAATAATCTAGGTAAATAACTCCAGTAAGTTTCATAATAACTATGTGTGAATAAAGTAATTTGCCATTTAGTCTATGGATAGATGAAAATTGATTTCAAGTCTTAATACGGAGACAGCATATGCATAAGTCACTGCCTACATAGTCTCCGAACTGATTAGAATATAAAGAAAAGAAGACGTTCTTGATCACTTTTGTAGGAGCTGATAAAGCAAATTCGATAAATATTGAGTAAATCAGATCTGTGATTGGCTGGTTCTAGACTAATTTTTATGTGTTATTGGTCCAAATCGAAAAAAAGACATATTATTACCTAAATAGTGAAAGTAAACTGTTATGTGTATCTTAAAATATTCGTTTTGATTCTTACTAAGCAACAGCCCTAAAAGAAATAAAACAGATTTCTTTCTTTTTTGTGCGTCTTAGAGGGAATTTTCTCCTGATAGCATTACCCAAAATTAGAGGATTAACCTTTAAAAATTGTAGGAGGTGACAATATAAAAAATCCCTTTAGGCAGGCCTACAGGCGGAGGTAGATTTCGAAGTGCTTTTGGTTTAATTTATTGTCGCTGCATAGCACTCTTCTTCTTTAGCCTTGGCATGGTAAACCTGCAGTAATAAGAACTGAATTCGGTAAAGAGGAAGAGCCTACAATCATTTGTTTTAACAACAGAAATAGGATATAATATTCTGGGAGGCCGTGCGCAAGATCAGCAATGAATAAAATTAGCAAAGCCGCTAAACAAGACAAAATTATGATATTATAATAATTCTTTTAAGTGTTATTATTTTCAAACATTAAAATCTCGCGTCATGTGAGAGCTATCAAGAAACTATTTATTGATTTGTAGAGTACTCATCAAGAGCTTTTCAACGATACCCCACAAGACGTGGTTTCAAAAGTTTCGAATTTTCATCCCCCACCCCCACCCCCACCCTCACTCCAACCCCCGAATCGTTGGTGTCGCTGTGAACTCCATAGGGAGTACTCTAATTTATTCAAACAAAGTTTCCCTCTATACTTCATAGGGGCCGAGATATACATTTTTAAAAATTTCAACCCCCTCCCCCGACCACCCCCTTGGCCCAATTTTGCCCATTAACGAACTTGTCCGAACTATTGGGCCTAGAAATAACATAATAAAATTTGGTTCAAATATCTTCAAAATTACGGCCGCTATCGTGTAAAGAGATATATATATATATATAAATATCACAAAAATTTTTTTTGAACGGGCGGTGGTTTCGTACTTAGGGGAGCATGAAACGTAAAGATATGAAAGAATTTTTCGAAAATCATAAAGTGGTATCCATTGCAATAGGTAGATTTTTCTTCGAAAATCTACCTAAAAAACTAATATTCTTGGAGAGCAAAGTGAATGCTGATCCTTCTTTGTAGGCCTACAATAAAAATATTCTTACGGAGTAAAAGAATCTTGCAGAGTAAAATAACATTTTCTTGTACTTTTTCGTTTCTTTGACGTTAAAACGTACTTTTGTTTTATTATATTAAGTTTATATCAAGCAAAAAATTGTTTAACTACTAACTAAATACAATGTACAATAATCTAATGTAACATGACTTTAATGTAAGGTATCTTAAAATCTTGATGTTAGAAGAGGATATAAGGTTGTAAATTAAATATACTGTAGTATTACTACCCTCCTCAGAAATGAAGTTCATTAATATTTGCCTATGGCAGTTGATAGGTGATCGGATGGCAGACCCTTTCTCACAAGGAGTATGGAGTTTAGTAGTTCAGTTTTGTTCGATGCTTAAAAACTCAGTTAGCATCATTTAGTCCTTTTTAAAATATCAAATAAGCAGCAGTATATTTTTTTTTTTATCTCCAAATTCCATAAAAGTCATTTAACATGAAAGATTTCAGTTTCTTTTGCTGAACAGTGATTCTCTGGCACCCGGTATTTCACTATCAATAGATACCGGATATTTTCCACTAATGTGGTATCAAAGGATATAAAGTGAAAAATATGTGACGAAATATTCCATTAAGTGCTTTGTGACGTTCGGAATTTCTAATGACGTCCGATCCGATTTACTGTAACCTCTATGGTGGGACAGCATATGGCCTCCAAGTGGATGTTTCAGTACCTAGACTAATTTTGTTACGCTTATTTCCATGAGAGGACAGAGGGACAGGTGGTAAGCCCATCGCCTCACAAACCCTCTCAGGAAAGTAAGTTATTATTTGGACGTGAAAAGGCCGGGAAAGTTTGTCCAGAAGGCTCTAATTTAGGCTTGGAGTTCTTTTAAGTGCCGTAAATCTACGACACGGGCCCCCAACTTAAAGTCCCTCCCGGAGGACTCCCTGCCCAGGATTTTCATGTATTTCTAATGACGTAGGCAGTATAAAACATAGACTACCGATTATGAACATTTTATATTTATAAAAGAAGATAGCGTGGAACCTGTTTTGAAACACATATAGCCTATACTGCCACTGCAATTTTCTTAGTGCGCATGACTGCAAATATATTTTTCAAGATTTTCCTGTTTTCTGATAATGGAGCTACTTTTTGCAAACCCCTTTCTTGGAGCATGTACTTGAATATTAAAAATTATGCTATATTATACAGTAAATTATCGAAATAGTTTTACATAAATGTCTTGATTCATGATAAATGGCATGCCTTTACATGTACAGAAATAATAAAAATATATATCTCAGATTAAATTCTGCACGTATGAGTGATATAACTCCCCATGCAAACTGTGCGCTTTTCTCTTTTATTATGTTTTGGGGACAATTCAAAAACGACTATGGCATGGGCAATTCTCTATTATTCCGTGTTAGTACAAAAAATCACAGTGAAATGTTTAATATTTGAGGATGTGGCATTTAGTTTATTTATTTTTTATGTTTTTATTTTTTTAGACAATTCCATTCATATGTCGCGTGTCTGATATATAACCAATATCGTTTTTCTGACCAATAACGTTTAGCAATTTCTCGGATATAGACCAATTACGATCGTTTATCTTATTATATGCTTCCTAAGGTCACAAGCATGCAATTTTATTTCATAAAATGTCAGCTCGTTACTGGACACGTAAAGCATCAATGTGCGATGATTAATACGTCACATGCTGCCAGTGAATAGAGTGAAAACACATTATTTTATAGACCCTACAACATAAGATGTTTGCAAATTGTAATATTATAAATCTCCATTGAATAAAAACACAATTTCGATTTGGTGCAAGCCAGTTTTATAGCGTTTTGATGCTCTCCGTGTTGTGGTACGCACTATTGGCAACATTCGGAACTCGGATCGTTTCATGAACTGTACATTCATTTAGTCTGCCGTGATCTTACGGCTGACAGAATATTGTAAACAAAGCAAGAAAATAGTGATTATTTTAAAAATCCGTTACATTTTATTCATGGAATAGTGTTAATATATCCTACACGAGATAACAAGTTTCATCAGATAAATTTCCTCGAACTTTGTTCTCGCAAATATATCGATAAAACCGTAATCTCTCGTGGGATTACCTATGATCATTTTAAAAAAAGTATAATATGAGTCATTATCTATTATTCTGTGTTAGTACAGGAAAAAATCATAGTGAAGTGTTTAATATTTTGACGTGTCATTATGTTTATTATTCATAACAATGCTACTATATTGAAAACATGAAATCTGTAAAGCATAGCGTCTCGAAAATTTACATGGCTGTTATGCAATGTTCTCTTATTCCATCTAAGTCTCACCTAAGTCTTGGCAGCATCCATTGTCGTGAAATTTTCTATATTTTGAAAGTCTTTAGCCCTTTTCTGTGATAAATTTGTCTAGGGTTGTCGATGTCTATAACTATGGTTCGGGTATTTATGACCTAAAAAGTATTCATCTTAAAAATGACTAAATATGACCCAAAAATATTAAATATGGCCTCATAAAAGAACGTATTTTCCAAAAATAAATGTTACAATTTAAAACTTTTAATGACGCTAAATTATCAGTCTTACCTGAAAGATCACCGTGCTCTGTGTTCCTGGCAGCAGTCAGCACACTTTCCAGAGCGGACGTTCCTCCGAACACTGGTACTTGGAGAGAGAATGTCGTCACTTGGGCGGGAAATACAATGCTGGATTCGGTGGACTCTTCTGCTAGGCACCCTAACACCAGTCCAAGCATAACTGTTAGCTGAAATCAGTAAATAAATATCAGTGCGTTTTTTCATGGTAATTTACGCTATAAGAAAGCACAGTTTTTAACATAGATGAAAGAGGAAAACTAGCGAATAGGCTACAACTAATAAGACAAATATGATTTTCTATGCTGATGATAATACAGCAATAATACAGGACGATGAAGAAAACCTGATTTGTGAATACCGATAAGCACAATAAAACGCGAACTGTGTGAAGAAAGTGTTCAGGCATGGGAAACCGAGTGGCATAAAACGGTAAATGGAAGAACAACAAAATCATATTTTCCAACCGTGAAACACAGACTAAACAAATCCCTGAGGTTAAACCACAATATCACAGCTATGTTGACAGGGCATGGTAGGTTTGGCGAATATTTTCACCGTTTTAAAATTAAGGAAGATCAACTTGCGTGTGTACCAGAAATTCGCAATCAGTGAACCACTTACTGTGGGAGTGTGAACTACTGAACTCGGAAAGAGCTCAATTCAGAAAGCACATCTTGGAAACTTTTAAGTGTTGGTCCGTTGAGAAAAGTGAACTGATACAAAAAAATCTAAAGCAATTCGTACAATTTGTGAACAAAATAAATTTTGAAGCTCTACAAACAAACCAAATACATAATTCAGGATAATATTTATAAGTGTACATATGTAGATATTTTTGAGTAGTTAAGATAAAAGGAATGCATGTAGTATTGCTGCATTGCAATGGAGCATGTTGTTTAATAAAGATAATAATAAAAATAATAAAAAATATAAAAATTTCCACAAAGTAAACATGCATAATGGCGCACCGATGAAAATCTCCGGTAAGATCAAGAATTAGTATTGACAACAAATGTCTGAAACAGATTCCAGATTTTAACTATTTAGGCTGTGAAGTAAATTATTGTTTAGACAAAGAAATACAAAATATATCAACAGTTTCAGGAGATATGTGAAACCATGTCAAGAAGATTATGTAATAAAAGCTAGGAAAAAAACAAAATTAATTTTTTTTTCAAACCATGGCAGACTTGCTGCTGAATCTAGGCTATTAAAATAAAAAGATAAAATCGAAATACAGGCAGCGTAAGTGAGATTTTTAAAGAAAAGTTACAGGAAGCATAAAACGAGATTTAATATGAAATAAAAAAAATACGAAACTAACTAAATATTTAATTAGAAGACAAATGGAAAAAAATTAACAGAAATGGAATGGACATGATATGAACCAAATGAGGGAAGAAAGAAGGCCGGTTTTGATTTGTAGATACAATCTTCACGGAAAAAGACTGGGGATTTAATCCAGAAGAAAACGGGCTGATTTTTGTATTATTCGTTATATAGTTTATCAAATACTTTGATATTACATTTCAGGAAGATATCGTAAAGAATGAAATAGTCTCTCTCATGTTCTGTTTTCGGAATATTTAATGAGATTATTGTGGCTAGTCTTCAAAATTCCTGTTCATACGGTTCTTATTACAACATTTTATTCATTTTTTTAACAAAGGGATCCTTCTGCATTACCAATATATTGTTTTTCAGTTGGCAGTAATTGTCAGAGTTCTAATTATGCTTAGATGTAAATGAAAGTAATTATGAAAAACCTTTTTACAACAAATAAAATTTGGCCCCTCATTGCTTGTTGATGCATTAAAATATATATGATACAATAATGTGATTACATTATATTTATTCCTGATGATGCTTGTATGAAGGTCAAGATAACAGAACTGCATAACTCCTGAAAAACTTAAGTTTCATTTAATAAAAAAGGAATTATTTTAGGCCTGTTTCGTTTGTCTGTAATGGAGGATATCATTTATATTATTTAGATAAAACGTGAGAATTTTTTTGACAATATTATAAACCTGTTTTCTAATTTAAATTAATAGAACATAACTTCGGGTACAGTACCTTCTCCACTGGTATTAATCTATATCACAGGTAGAGAAAGTAAAAATAAATAATAATTAGTACAAATAAAACCATTATTTGCTAAGGAAAACTATTTTAACATAATATTAGAAAACATTAATAAAAATAAAAACCTATTCTAACATACACCGATGCTGTTTATACCCGCCTTTACACTTTGCTGACTAGTATGAAAACTCTGTGAAATAAATAGACATGGTACTTAGAATTTTAAAATTATTTTAATTTTTAATTTTTCCTAATTTCACGTTTACTTACTTACTTGCTCAATAGGCAATACCTAAGTAAGCTAAAGGAATAGGCTATTGTCTATTTTATGGAACCCGAAGGTTCATTGTCGCGCTTACCTGATCCCGCTATTCTTCCCTGTTTTGTGCAGACCCCATCACGTATAAGATGTGCTTTATGTTGGATAACTGGTGGGTGAGCTTTACAAGAAAAATATCTCCCTTCTTTAAACCGCAATAATACCGGGTAGTTCAATGAACTGTGCACCAGTGATATTGTTCATTTCACGGATTCAAGCCATATAAAAACATGAATATAATGAATATAATTTTTTGTCAACATATCTGAGTTTGTCTTTGAACAGCGTAGTTTGAAATCGAATAAACGTATAAAATTGAAAATTTTGGGTTAATTATCCTCCTAAGCTGTGACTCGAGGCATAGCGAAGACTTTCTCTTAATTTTGCCATCACTTCATATGAAGAAAATTTAGTTAGGCTATAGGTAATTCCTAAAGATTCTAATTGAACCACCCAAGATAATTATTTCTTTGTTTCCTTCTTCAATCTGAGCCGTATGGTTAATTAGCATCTCCCATTAAAGGCTTGTAAAAAATATTAAAATATAGAACACCCCTGATTTGATCAAAAAACTACCACAATCCAAAAATATGCTTTTATATTGGTTTGACATAATGATAAAAACGTATCGCAACATTTCGTATTCACAAAAGTGTTTAAGACCCATAATAGAAGTAAGCTTACTAGTTTCTGCACATTGATTCTGTTGTAGGTGATGAAAAAGAAGAAAATGTTTAGCACGAAGTAATTATCTAGTTTTAATTTTATTTATATTCTTTTAAGGAAAAGAAATCTATAAATTGCTAACATAATTCCTACACACAAAGAATTATTAATTTAATAAATTGTCTGCCCTCTACTAAATGTGACCTTGGGGATCCAGAATCAGAAGTTACATTTTTAAAACATAGATTTTTTTGTTTAGTTTCGATCTTTAAAAATTTATATACACGTGGAATAATTGTAAGTTTTGTAAAGAGTCTTTCATCATAGTAAAGGCTATACTTTTTTAAAATCCTAACGCCATCTGCTAGTAAGCCGGTAAATTGAGGCAGAGCCCCTTGCTTTGAATATAAGTCTTCACGCCATCCGTCGTCGTAAAATTTTCCTTCTTTTGAAAAGCTTTTGCCATTATCTGTAACAAATTTGTCTAGCGTTGTAACTATTAAAATAATATATTGCATTCAACATTATGCTGTGTTGATGAAGATCCAAATATATGATAATATTGTAGGAGAAAAATTCCATTGACACTGGGACTTGAATCCAAATACATGCCTGAAATATGACTTACCGTAAACTTCTGAAACCCCATCTTGTTGATCGAAGCGTTCTGTCCACACGCTGCTGAAGACACGTTTGAAATGTGAGAAATGAAGCGGAGATAGCCAACCCTCGTGCTCGGGGGTGAAAGTTGCCTCTTCTTAACCTTGCAACTAGAGCATTGTAATTTATATGGAGAATCCCATTACGAAAATTGAATTCCTAGGTCAGTAAACTCTTGTAAACAACCTTGTATAATTAGTATCAGCTTGCACACTCAAGTAACAGATCACTATCGATGTTATTAATAGGTGTGGCCTAAGATGTGTTTCAAAATTCCCATGAGGAAATCAATTTCTGAAATCTTTCAGATTTTTCGTATGCAAGGCAACCCGGACCCTTCTGTGTTGACCAATGTTAAATTAATGGTTTTTAATGTACCTTTTCTATTGGCAGTACATAAATAACATTTTAAAGCTTTAATTCAATACGGATGTGTTGGAAAATAACAATTAACCTTCTGAGGGGAAGCTACAGGTATTTTGTAATGTATCCGGACATGTATCCGGGACACAACCTTCAATCGTAAATGCTTAATCATCTTATTAATGTTTATTTGTGTGGACCCTACAGATGTCGATTTAAAGAAAAAGTAGTGGTGATAATGATAAATATAAAATAATTATTCTTAGAATAATGTAAATAAGCGTAATATGAGAAAATGGTAAAATAAACATTATTTTTAAGAATGCTACTCTAGGGGATTTCCTTAGCAATTTTGCCATGAAAGCAAAGTTACTATATTGTAGGAAATGTATTATAGGTAGAAAAAGTGTTCTTCTGTAGAAGTAATTTTTTACTTTATAGATTTCGGAATCCATTTCCTTTTTTATATTACTATAAGGTGCCCTCCTCGGCTTCGCCCGCGATTGTGTACGAAACTGCTAGGTGTTTTACTTAAATCATTTGACAGAAAAATAATTACAAAATTATATTTATTGACAATTTGATGCTTTATATTAAAAAAAATCTATTTCACCATTGCTCTTTTTTCTCAGTTGTTATGGCAGCAGCAAAGTCATCTGGAATTAATTTTATATATATATATATTTTTTATATATATATCGAAATATATTAGCGATTTTGGTGCTTTGGTAGATCAAAGATCACGTTTTTCTGTCAGTTTTTTTTTTCAAAACTCGCGAACGAAAACCAAATTTTAAAATCCGGTTTAGAGGTGCATTGGTAAACCCTTCAGTCCATCTAGCCTATGTTAAAAATCTCAGATCTGTGCGTGCTCTATATTCGGCAGTGCATCGCACACAGACAAACAAACAAACAAACAGATAAACACTTCCTCTTATTACAATGGATGTTGCTAAAAACTACATTATGACTTAGAGGCATGTTCATCATCAGTATGTTGTTTCTGCTGAAAAGTGTACGAGAATATTTTAGGACCTCTGGATTGGAACCCGAGACTTTCTGTTTTCCATGCCGAGCTTTACTGTGCCTTATGGAATCTCTTTCTTACGATTACCCTTGATTGACGACCTCACTGAAAGGTATTTTACGTCATATACAGTGTAATGAGCACACTGATTTAGTGATATTGAGGCCAGGTTTCGACTAGTATTGCACCGTACATTATAACATGTAAGTTATGTGTATGCATGATTTCACAGAGTATTGTTTCTGTTAAATATTATATGAGTTTTTTTTTTTTTAGAGAGAGAGAGAGAGAGAGAGAGAGAGAGAATGTGTTTTTACTTGATGAGGAACCTAGATGAAGGATTTGCTGTAATCGGCACTTCGGTGTCCTAGCACCAGTACGAGAATGTCAACTGAAAGTAAAATATTTAGGTTAAAATGTTTTATTTTATCTAATAAATATTAATTTATCTTAGGCAAATATAACAGTAATTTTTGTTAGGTATTTCAGTTGTTATGGTATGAATTATGGGAACTGTAAAGATAACTAAATTGTTTCTTTCTGTTTTCTGGTATTCAGTCGAATTTGAACGAGGAACTAACTGTTAACAGTAAGTCTGTGGACATTTTTATAAATAAATTACTGTGGAAATTTTACTACGATCTACTTCGGTGATGCAGAGGTGTAATTTATGTTATCACTACCATTATTTTTATATATAGGATGAAAACTATTCAGTAGCTAAGTAGTAGTATGCAGTAGGTTAATAGTTGTATAATTTTTTCACGGTTTACTTTATTAGCTTCTTTGTTTTTCTTAGGTTATGTTCTTTGTAATTTCGTATGTACATATCCTCAAGAAAACTTACGTGAACAATAAAACTTACCGGCTCCTTTTAGGTATCAAAGACAAGGGCCAAAAGATATTAAATAAAATGGTAGAATTCAATGAATGAGGTAGTGTGCCGCCTCAGGTTCTGAGTTACTTGGGTTCAAAATCAAGTGAGAACGACAAAAAAATTTCCCATTCCCTCACTTCCTAGTTATAATTGTGGATATAAGGTGACCTATATATATATATATATATATATTATATCATACTTGTAAACATCCCCTCAACGGGAAAAAATGGGTATATCTCAAAAACAATTTTTACGGTTTTCATTAAAATTTTGCACAGCACAGTTGTTCCTAATCTTTAGAGTGTGGAGCACTAGTTTAATATTTAGCTTAATATATTGAACTTCAGATAAAATAAATCAGATTATAAAATATAAAATTGTAATATAAATAAAAAATAAAAGTTACATTCAATACCATACAGGGAGAAGTCCATCCTTCAGAATGTTTTCTCAAATTTAAGAAGAGAAATTGTATCTGGTATTAACTTCCTCAGTTTAAATGGCGTGTCTTAATGGACCATATGATTTTTTTAAATTCATAATATAAATAATACGGACAGTTATTAAAAGTATTGTATATTGTATTGTAAATCTATCCTGTCAAAATTTATTTATTCAAGATTTTGGAAGAAGTGGGTTTGTTATATTATGGTTTCCCCTATTAACTGATTTCATTTTATCCCTACTAAAACAGATCATTCTGTATATTTTGTCATAAAAATCATCATAATCATTCCTCTGTCAGTATAAAGTAATATTTCTGTTTATTGTTTCAGTATCGCGTTCAATATCTGTTTTCCGGAGGATTAGAGTTTCATCATCCTATTGCAACGTCATGGAATTCCCTATTCATAAAGGGTAAGTCATGCACTAATAGCTATTTCCTGTTTTGTTAGCCTTGTCTCATAAGTGAATTTCTAACATTAGAATGATTATGTGACGGCAAAAATGTAACAAATTGCGTCAAGTTATTTTTAAAATCTCGAGAATACATTAAGAAAGGGAAAAATTAGCTTGTCAGACACATACTGAATGGACTGGAAAATATTTTCTTAGTCACGAAGTAGATGATAGCTTTTACAAACAATCTTCTGGAAAATCCATCCTATCTGAAAACGAAAGAATCCTTACTCTGATTTGGACCACTTCATTCATAAATAGCCTTAATGCATTCTCTTCATATTCATTGAGTTTCGCTAACAAATGGCCAAAGCGTTTCACGCCCACAATGCATTTCTTTACTTTGTGTGCATAATTTCGAAGAAAAATGTTACATATTTATCCTAGTTAATTCAAGAGTTTCAATAGAAAAGTTTTCTCGTTCATAAGTCAATGTGGCAACGAATTTTCTCATTCAGTTTACCTTAAGAAGAATTAATTTTTCATCTGGCATTAGTCACCAAAGTAGAATTTCGGTCGTCTTTCAAAATGCACTTTATACTGTCTGATTGCTTAGCAGGGTTGATCAAACTGTGCGTCGTAGTTGCCTTGATCACAAATCAGCGAACTGAACAGATTATTACTCTTTCATACTCTGTTTTTCCGGGCTTGTAGGCCGTGGTCTATTGGGTTTGTGTTTACCCGACGTTTCGCCGAAAACTGCGTCCAGCATCTTCAGGGGGGTTCGTCCTACTCCGTCCTACTCTGAGCCGGAGTAGGACAAACCCCCCTGAAGATACCGGACGCAGTTTTCGGCGAAACGTCGGGTAAACACAAACCCAATAGACCACGGCCTACAAGCCCGGAAAAACAGAGTATGAATGATACAGCCGGCCGTGAAAGCCTACATTGTTAGATTATTACTCTGCTTGAATTATAGGAGGTATTATTATAAAATGCAATACTATGTATTTATATAAAGTTTGTTCCAGCAACATTCATAAATCGTCATCACACCCCCGATGCATGCTCATATTGTCAGTTCGTAAACACCTTTGTCAACGAACTGACAATATATGCAGGCATGGGGCGGTCTGATGACAGCCACTGAATGTTGCGGGAACAAACCTATAGTCACTATTGCAACTCAACCTATTCAGATTTATGGCACTATATAGATATTAAGTTGTCTGTTTTGTTCCAAAACTAATAGCGAGTAAGTATTTTCACATAAAAGCCAATATCTTCTCGGTATGTCCTAAGGGAATTGCCTGTCCAAAGGGTTCAGAAAGCTCGAGATCCCTTGATCTAGTGCAGTGGTCGCTAGTGGTTTAATTTTTGGCGGTCCGCAAACAAATAAAAATTTCAACTACAATACCAATATTGAGAATAGTGATAAAGAAACAGTATCATGTCTCGCAATAAATTCAAGAATGTTGCTTTGTGTTATTCATTAACATTGCAAAGTGGAAGACAAAATATTTGCCACAATCATTAGCCTACGTAAAATTCCTTAGCATGATATCTCTACAGATATTGCAATATAATTTATATATTTCTGTTACGTATGTATTATGTAATTAATAATCAATAAATCAACGCGGCCCGCTAGTCTTTCACCAAAAAGAAAACGTCCGTTTAGTTAAAGTGGGTTGAAGACAACTGATCTAAGGTATAAAGTGTTAGACACAATCTGACACAATCATACTACGGTTCCATCCAGGGCCGGATTAAGACCCTTAGACACCCTAACTAATTTTGGTGACCCCTTATATTTGTAATTCAAAATATGGAAGCAATAATACACCATCAAATAAAATTGTCTTTATCGAAAATTTGAAATTAAGCAAACCTTGAAATAAGAAGGGAAATTTGTATTTCTGTATGCTTCCATTTTATTTATGCATTAATAGTTTTCTCCTACTTCTTTCCTTACAAAGTCTTTGAAGAGATCTTCATATTCAATCTTACGTAACGCAACTGCTTCTATGCACAATAGAGATTAGGCATCAAGCGCCAGGCTTATTGCATTTATTGTTCTGATGGATTTAAATAATATATTTCAAAATGAACAGCTGAGCAGTTTGTATAGCTTCCAACCTGCAAGCACAGTGTACTTCATTTTGTTGGAGAAACGTGATGACTCAAGAGAGAAGCTTTATAAAAATAACTTATTCATTTATCATTAGATTTTTAAAATGACTATAAATTTAATTAATGCATTAATTTAAATAAATTCGTCTATGCAATATTTTTGGTGCCCCATTTCCCTTGATGCCCCATTTCCCTTGATGCCCCATTTCCCTTGATGCCCTAAGCATATGCTATGTTTATAGGGTTAATTCAATCAATCATTTTTCGGATTGTGCGTTAAACTGCATAACTGCCTGCTTGGTAGCAATAGTTATAGTTGAGTAATTTCAAATTAATAGTACCGGGATTTTCTCCATCCTGTAATAGTCGTCTTGTCATCATACCCATTAGTAGTTCACAGTCCACCATAAAGAAATCTGGCAAACTAAGCAGCACTTAAAAGTTATAGGCATATGGAAAATAGCCAATCAGAGGACCAGACTATTACACTGCAAAGTATTTTTCAGTTTGAGATGGCATGAGACCTGCCATGGGCTGACGTTTTCTATAACTCCACCCGTATAGGCCTTTAACTTTTGCATGTGCTGTAGATCCCATGCTTATACTAAGAAGGGAAAAATTATCGCTTTTAGAATTGTTTTCTCTCAATACCTGCCACCGCCAATGGTGTACATATTACATAATTTGTGAAAAGTGGAACAATAGTACTCATAGTTCAAGCAAGGCTTCGTGATTGTTGCATGGTCACATGACAGATGAACACAGACACAGCAATAACGGCACAAATAAGGCATAATGTGTAGAATATCTGGGAATTTTACTGCAGTGCTATTTGACTACTCAGCCAATAAATATAAACAATGAACCGCAGAAGTATCATCTAATTCCAGAGTTCAAAATAATCTGAGCCCATTTTCTTCTTCACCTGTTTCGTTCTGGGTCTTCAGTTAAATAAAAGAAAGTAAGGAACGTTTTAGGCAATGATGGGAACATTTTTTGTGTATAGTAAAATAATTAATAAAAGTTTTATTTTAATGTGTTTAATACAACATAGTACAATTTTATAAAACATATCAGCAAAATTCATTGTAAGTTAATAGGTTATACATAGATATGCCCTCGTCAATTTCGTTCACTCTAATACTGTTTACAACATTGTTACATGTATACATTATGTTAGCCATTGTTAATTTCATACGTATCACCGAAAGCTAAAAGCATTCGGTCTACTACGTTTTCACATTTGTATTTCAGATTTGACCTTACGCGTACGTTGCAGTCTTTACATTTTAAAATACAGTAGAGTCCCACTAATTCGGGCATCCGGTTAACCCGGACGGATTTTTGTACAATGAATAAATTTTTTATTTTAATCACAAAGATGCCTTGTTTTGTTAATCCTACATCAGTTCGTAGGTTACAAACATAGGTCTACCTTTACAGCAGTGTTAAAACTAAAATTAAGCTGTAGGATTAGATATACCGGTATTTATGAAAAAAATAGGTGTTTATAATTTTAAAGCAAATTTCGTTTAATCCGGACTTACGGTGATCCAGTCTGGATTAGCGGGACTCTACTGTAATACAGAATTATTGCATATTTTATATATTTACTTTATTTGGAAAAATAAGTCAGTGGTATCAATATAATAATTTAAAAACTTTTATGATATTTTTTGTTATATGATTTATTGTTATTTTTATAATTTTGTTGTATTAAACTTAAATAGCTTAACATGTAAAGTACAACACTTTCTTGTACACTTATTTCCTATTGGTGGCACCTCATATTTTTTATGTAAAAAAAGTTAATTGGTTCAAATCAGATATTGAGTGCCAGTATAGTATACTATATAACAATGAAATATTCTATAAGTGTCCTCAGGTTTGTTTCTTCAGGAATTTTGCCACACTCATTAGGCTACGTAAAATTCCTTAACACGATATCTGTTGGTCTTAGAATATACTTTTATACGAGGGTTATTGTTGGTCATATTAGGGGACTGCTTGCAGAGTACTTTGTGATGTCCCTGATAATTCAAGGAGAATATATGCAAAGAAGCAAAAATAATTATCCACAAATATAAACCGTTAAAAGAAAATTCCTCTGAGTGATGATTACAGTTACTTTACACCTGCACATAGAAAAAGCACAAAGACTGTTTAACTTCATGGGTCGTGCCAAGCATTAAGTGTAAACGTATTTCAGAAGTTTCGAACTCTTAAAAGATGAGAAAAAGAAAGAAAAATTCAAACAATTCACCACATAGCTAAGGCTGATCGAAAACAATTTACTCATTGTTGTTTAAACTGAACTTATTATGCATATGAAAATAGCAATCAAATTCACTGTAGGTTTTATCATGCAATAAGGGATGTTTTCACCCTTATTGACCCTATTCTCCACACCATACTGATCCAATCTCTTCTGGAATTTCTAAGAAATATAACAGATATCAAACCCACAGAAATCTCTATTGGTGGGTGGGAAGACGCCAATCTAAGATTTGCTACCGTAAACGTGATTTAAACTAGTTTCCAATAACAAATAACACCAGAACATTGTATTAAAAGGGTATTTAGAAATAGCTTAATCGCTGTAGTGAGTGTGATTTAACTTCATTACGATAGAAAATTTTCAAAGACCAAATAAAAATCGATCTATATATAGATATTGATTGTTATATTATAGAGGTTTGACTATAAGTGAATTTGACCCTGAACAAGTCGTCGATGTAATATCACGTTTTAGAATTTTTCGTCTAATACTTTCCAAATTTCATAAATATTAAAACTTTTACTGTATTACATGGTTGTGTAATTGCTAAATTTGTAATTATCGAAGTGGACATTCTAACTGTATTTCCCCGCTGTACATCAGTACTAATAAATAATAAAATAATAATAATAATAATAATAATAATAATAATAATAATAATAATGGTTTATTTAATCTACTTAAAGCTAAGACCACTTCTTCAGGAACTAATAACACATTGAATGATACAAATACATTAAATTACACATAAACATTAAATGATATATCCTAAAATGCATTTATACAATGTTCTGTTAGTAATTAGTAAGTTTCCTATGTCATAGTGACCTTTTATATTACTTAGCGTACTAACAAAGTGCATTATTCCTTTTTTTTATATTCCATCCTTTATCGAGGATCTGAAGAAAATCGAAGGTGTTCGAAAGCTTGAGGGACCTACTAAAGTTTCATTTATAGCATTCCCAGCCGAGTGTGGTTAGTTTGACATCTGATTATTCTGTCCTAATAGTTTGCCTTGCTTTTTAAATAGATTACGTTCATGCCGATCTCCAGTGTATATTCAAGGGATAATAAATTATGCATGGTATTATTTGTAAACTTTAGTAAGAAAATAGATGACCAAGACAACTGTAAAGACCTTGACCCAGAAAATCAATGTATATTACTGTTTTTTTTTTCGAAAAAAAGCGGGTACATAAGCAGGTGCATAATAGGGATTATGTTTGAATAGAAATCTAAATATTTTCTTGTCATATAAACTGTTTTTCTGGGCAAGGGTTCAATTCCTGAAAGTATCTCATTGGTTTAAAATAAGGTTCACCAGTCTGCTTCAATGAAGCACCAATTAGAGTAGGCCTATATTTTAAGATGGTAATGGACGTTCTTCCATTTTATTCATTCTCGCACTCCTCCCGAGGATCGGGCCTCCAAGACCGCCGAGGCCTCCAAGACCGCCGAAACCTCCAAGACCGCCAGGGTATTGATATGGGTTTGGTAAATATCCACCGTACATGCCGTAAGGACTGTAGAGATATGGATTGTACAACGGCCTGCCTGCAAAAGCATAGGGGGAATAAGGTGGGTACAGGCCTATGCCTAATGGCCTATTTGGTCTGATACCTGGCCTGAAACCAGGTCTGAGTCCTAGAAATCCCAATTCTTCCTCCTCTTCTCCCCCTGAAAACAGCTCTCCCAGTCCTTCCAGCAGACTGCTACCGATTCCTCCTATGCCGCCTGTGAACGGGCCGAAAGTGCGAGGTCTGGGGTTGTCGAGTTCTTGCTCTGATGGAACTGTTGGCACCGTTCTGGAGAGGGTAGTGCCGAACAGCAGCAACACTGTTAAACAGAACGTTATGTGGTGTCTCATCTGTAATACAAAAAAAAATAATAATAATTTTACATGAAATATAAAACTTCCACTACCCTCAACATAATCCAGTAGTTTTTTTTTTTTTTAATTTTTTAAGACAGTATTTGCTTCCTTATACCCTCTAGTAATAAAAATATAAACACACAACACACTGTGACACTGATATTAAAATTATATTTATATTTTTCCAAATATATAATTGGAAAAATATAAATATAATTTTTATAATCAGTGTCATATAACTTAAAATTTTATAGTTATAAAATTTCATTATAAAATAGTTATAAAATTTCATTATAAAATAGTTATAAAATTTCTAATAAAATGTTATAGTTATAAAATAGTTTTATAGTTTTATAGTTATAAAATTTTAGTGTCATACAATTTTTATATCAGTGTTATAAAATCTAAGTAAGATTTGTGTGTACAGCATTTTATATTTTATAAGACACTCCAAATATATCATTGGAAAAATATAAATATAATTTTTATATCAGTGTCACAGTGTGTTATATGTTTGTATTTTTACTAGCTTAAAAGGCCCGGCGTCGTCCGGGTTTTTTATTTTGAAATTGGAAATTATCTTATGAAGGACTTTCGATTTTTAAATTATAGATCATTATATAGGTATTTATAATCTGAAATAGGAACAACGATTTATCACACTCAAACTATTCCCTCAGAAAACGCTTGGTATAGCTTTTTATGGCTCATAGAGGATGTAGAATTTTGCACCCATCGCTTGTACACAGCAAACCTGGTAGGTGTTCAGATAAGAAGAAAAATAAATTCCGGTAACATAATATTGTATTGTCTTTGCGGAATATTTATTTCTCACTCTCATGTTACCATAAAACCGTTTTGGGGATGAAATTAAACAGAAATGTAATATCACTTTCATTCTTCTCTCTCGAAAAACCTGCGATATAATAATATACATGTTACCATACCTCGTATTGTTTTCTCTATGTCCAGGGTAGAGAAAGTTATGTGACTGCGTTATTTTCGAGGATTTCATTATTTAATATTTATTTATAACATGGATTATATTGATAGTTCTCTAATTTGTCAAGTCTCGACTCATTTATTTCCAAAGCCTTTTGTGAAGACTGCCAACAATACTGTTGTCAAGTGAACTGTGATTTGGATTTCATAATTCTGTGTAAAAAGGGATTAAATATTCTCAAAAATATTTAATTTTTGGCATTTAAAATCAAAATTTTTCAAAATCCTTTCTTAGTGAGCACCTACATTCTGAAACGAAGGTACTGTCAAAATTCCAAGTCTCTACCTTTTATAGTTTAGGCTCTACGTTGATTCTCTGTCAGTCAGCCAGGACAAAGCCTTTTATATATATATATACATATATATATAGATTATTAGAGGGTATAAGGAGGCAAATACTGTCTAAAATAATCTCCCTCTGTGGCAAACATGAAATTTATCAATATTCCAGTAGGCCTATAGACTTCACGGCTGTATTTCAGAAGACCACATTCTGTTGTCCAATCTCGTTCGCGACGGAATACTTAAAACCCAAGCTTGTGTATGAAAAAGATAGATTATGATTACCCTTCAGAGAACTCGTATAAAAAATGTTTCATATAAAAAGATTGGCTCTTAGTACAATATGTTAATGCAAAACATGCAATACGATATTTTATAATGTTTTATGCAATTCTTGTAGAACATTTAAACATCATCTTTAGAACCGCTTTCGAGAAAAACTAGAAAAATGAATGTATCTTCATGTAAAGTGGTTGTAGAAATGAAATCAGTCACCATGTTACGTGTCGCATCTCCGAAGGATCCACAACCCAAGTGAAATATGATGCAATGCACATTTTGATATAGAATAAAAGAGGACATATTGCAAGGAATGCGTGTTCTTTTGTTTCGGTGAATTATTGTTCACCAGGAAACACTGAGTTTCTATGAATGGTGATAAACTTATAACTACCCTTCAGATAATGTTTTTCCAAAATTTATCAAATAAAAGCACATTGTGTTAACAAGATTATTAAAATCGTTTTCGATAAAATACATAAAAAAATCTTCGTGCAAATTCTTCAAGATATTAGGAATAAGGGTCAATCCATTAGAAATGAACCAGGCCAAGTTGCTTGACATTTTTGATTTTCCTAATTTTTTTACCAGTTATTTCCCAACTAAAGGTGAGTTCAAAACTATGGTAAAAAAAATTTTGGGCTCATACTTTTTTTTTTGGCGGCCATTTAAAGTTTACTTTTTAATCATATTTCAGTTGAAAACATGTTTTGCACAAATGTATGTAACTCTGTTAATTTTATAGATAACAAGACAAAATAAACACCAAAATTATCAGAATGAAATGCTCTACATATTTGTTTTAACACAAAAAAAAATGAAGGGCGAGTCTTTCTTCCTTCTAATAATTTTGCGGCACTAAAACTCCCGTTTTAAGTCAATTTTCAATTTGTAGTTTTGAATTTTTTTCTTCACTTTCCTCACTACTTAGGTAATATTGCGTTAAAACAAAAATGTAGAGCATTTCATTCTGATAATTTTGGTGTTTATTTTGTCTTGTTATCTATAAAATTAACAGAGTTACATACATTTGTGCAAAACATGTTTTCGACTGAAATATGGTTAAAAAGCAAACTTAAAATGGCCGCCAAAAAAAAAGTATGAGCCCAAAAATTTTTTTACCATAGTTTTGAACTCTCCTTTAGTTGGGAAATAACTGGTAAAAAAATTAGGAAAATCAAAAATGTCGAGCAACAAATTTTATTAAATTTGGTTCATTTCTAATGGATTGACCCATAAGGGAAACTTGATATTTAATATGACTTAGTATGTTCTCTATACTGAGATTTTATTGACAAAGCCTATTGTATTATTACGTCATGGCTTAATGAAATTATTATTAAAATTATTACTATGAAGGGAAAATAATTAAATCATTAAAATAATACTTATAAGTGAACCAGCCTTATATATATATATATATATATATATAGAGAGAGAGAGAGAGAGAGAGAGAGAGAGAGAGAGAGAGAGAGAGAGAGAGAGAGAGAGAGAGATTATTAGAGGGTACTGTCTAAAATAATCCTCCCTCTGCGGCAAACATGAAATTTATCAATATTCCAGTAGGCCTATAGACTTCACGGCTGTATTTCAGAAGACCACATTCTGTTGTCCAATCTCGTTCGCGACGGAATACTTAAAACCCAAGCTTGTGTATGAAAAAGATAGCTTATGATTACCTTTCAGAGAACTCGTATAAAAAATTGTTTCATATAAAGGATTGGTTCTTAGTACAATATGTTAATGCAAAACATGCAATACGATATTTTATAATATTTTATGCAATTCTTGTAGAAAATTTAATCAAAATCTTTAGAACCATTTTCGAGAAAAACTAATGTATCTTCATGTAAGTGGTTGTAGAAATGAAATCAGTCACCATGTTACGTGTCGCATCTCCGAAGGATCCACAACCCAAATGAAATCTGATGGAATGCACTTACTCGATTATTTTGTCCTAAGGAAGGGAAAACACCTTTCTCACTTCACATTTTGATATAGAATAAAAGAGGACATATTGCAAAGAATGCGTGTTCTTTTGTTTCGGTGAAGTATTGTTCACCAGGAAACACTGAGTTTCTATGAATGGTGATAAACTTATAACTACCCTTCAGATAATGTTTTTCCAAAATATATCAAATAAAGCACATCGTGTTAACAAGATTATTAAAATCGTTTTCGAGAAAATACATTTAAAAAATCTTCGTGTAAATTCTTTGAGATATTAGGAATAAGGGAAACTTGATATTTAATATGACTTAGTATGTTTTCTATACTGAGATTTTACTGACAAAGCCTATTTTATTATTACTTCATTGCTTAATAAAATTATTATTAAAATTATTACTATGAAGGGAAAATAATTAAATCATTAAAATAATACTTATAAGTGAACCAGAAAAGTGTACTCACCTTTATGTAGTCTGCTGTAAATAGTACATGAAAATTGTTTCCTCTGCATTTATAATGTATGTTGAACACGATTTCACATTATGAAAATCCCAATTCTCTTAAGAATATTACACTTTCCCTTCTCAGTGACGCATCTTGCTTATGTTTATCAGTAAACAAATTCCAGCACCATCCATGATATTTTAAGATGCAAAATTGTTTAGTCATGTGAAATTATATTGTTAATCTTTTGAGATGCCTGGATTAATTTTGTAACGAACCAATCATGGTAATTTATTTTTTGAATATATATAATATAATATATATTTTTTGAATATATATAATATAATATATATTTTTTGAATATATATAATAAAATGGTAAATTACCATAGAAGTAGTTGTGTAAGAACTTGCATTGCAACATTGAACTAAACATAGAGGTGTGATCTGCTTTTCGAAGGAGAAAATAGTGAAAGAGAAACTCCAAGTTACTTAATTAGGCTTCGTATAATGCAACAACGCACTCTCACAATGAGAAGTTAACTGTCCGATTTGGCGAAGCGTTTTAGAATACTCTTTTTTTGTGTTTAGTATTATATTATATATGATATTATATTGTAGGCTATATTATATTATATGTTATACTACTTATGTGGGGTACGCCGTAGCGTAGTGGTTGAGGCGCTGCGCTACAAACCGGAAGGTCGCGAGTTCGATCCCCGATGAGGTCGTTGAAGTTTTTCAATTGGCCTAATCCTTCTGGTGGCACTATGGCCCTGGGGTCGACTCAGCCCCTAACAGAAATGAGTACTAGGGGCAGTCCTGGGGGTAAAGGCGGCCGGTGCGTAAGGCTGACAACCTTACCACCTTCATGTGCCGATGTCTAAAAATCTGGGAGCCTCAACCTCCTGGAACCCTCTGGGCCTCCATGGCATGTAATAGGAAACACTTTACTTTACTTTTTACTACTTATGTATTTATCTCTTCCTTTCATCGTGTTATTTTCATATTGTATGTGTTTCTTGTTTTTTTTTTCTGTATTTTTTTCTTAGTTGTAGTTTTAGTTTAACAAATTGTAGTATTAGATTAAACATATAATATTAATGTTGTAAAACTAGTGTAAATAATATAGGAGAATGTTGCAATTGGGCAATGAGGCTGTTACATTCTCAACAAAATAAAATAAAATAAAATAAAATGAAAGTAAATTTAAAAAAATAAAATAAAATAAAAATAAAAATTACATATAAAATTAAAATTCGTGGACAATATGGACTGGTGGTTAGAGTTCCTCATTACGGATCCATAGGCTTGGGTACAAACTTTCGTACCTTACCGGATTTCTTTGGGTGCACTGCCTCGTGAGGACAAGTGATGAACAGCCTTATACAGAAGTAGGGCTTCGATGCCCATTAAGTGCCATGGGAGTCGTCGTGTTAACCATTTGCACCCAATCCTGCCAACTACCGATGAATTAGAGGATGGTAGACCCTGACCCACATGTATTGTAGCGTCAAGAATTAATTTATTATTTACGTTGAAGAACATTATTAGTCTTAAATGCAACTAGGATGAAAATAAAATATCATCGATTTTTTGTTTTAGTTCTGAGAGACAGTAAGAAGTCTAAGAAAAATCTGTGAAATTTCTACGTCGAAAATTAAAAATATTACAACAATTACAATGTCGATTCCTTTGACTGCGAACACCATAAGCGTAGACAACAAAAATTGAACTTTGTATTTTGATTTGGCCTGTACGAAGTCTTTCATTCATCGGTCCTAATTATTACTGTTTTTCTAGGCTTCAGTGTATTCCTGAACCTCAGAAAATTTACTACTGTTATGTGTATTCCCACTACAGACTAAAGCTTTTTCGTTGATACTATTCTGAAGGGACATGACTTTTTTGTTCCATACATAGTGTGGAAAGGAAATAACTGTGTAGATTTTCGATATATATTGGTACAGGCAGGCCTATTGTTAGGTGTAAAAAACCTTGTCAATGAGAAAACTATGTTTTCCCTTAAAAATGTCCACAAAATCTTAGTACTACTCAGTAAGTGCTTTCCATTTACTGGCATCGGATTTGTGGTACATTTTTGGTTGATTTGCATCAAAGAGCCAACTTATTAAAATTGTACAGAGTTAATATTCTGCTACTAGCAACTCTTAGAAGGCGAAAAATCCTGGGGAATAAAACCTCCGGAAGGGATTTTAAATCATAGGGCCAATATATTTTAGGGCAATTAGGGCAATCAGTCATAGGAGAGAAGTTCCATCTGGCGCTGTGAATTGAGCTCCGGCTTAGCTCAGTTGATAGAGCATTGGCGCGAATAGCTAAAGGTCCTGGGTTCAAGTCCCAGTGCCGGAGGAATTTTTCTCGTATAATATTCTCATATATTTTAGTTATCGTGCGTACAGACACATGGACGGACGGACGGACACACAATCTCATAAAGTACCATACTGGCACTTAATAAGGCTCAGTACGATGACTGGCTTATAACTATCTTTCAGAGAATTTGTACGAAACAATGTTTAAATAAAAGTTTAGCTCATATTCAGAATTTTAGCATAATCGTTAGAGCTGTTTTTGAAAAAATCCGAAATATGGAACATCCTTTATGAATTTTCTTAAGGTAGGGATAGTAAGAAATGCCATCTCCAAACTTCGTATTACATCCCTAGAAGGTATCTTACCAAAATATTAAATTTTATTTCTATTCGATTTTTTTCTTGAGTTATTCTCTGTAGAAAAAACGTTTTTGGAGTCAGGGAACCCCAAAACTCCTATAATGTAATTTTTATACCTGTGGTATAGATAGAGCTAGTAATAGCAGTACTAGATGAGGAAGATGAAAGCTAATTTGCAGGTGTCTACATCGGAATGCCCGAATTTTGGGACCGTTTTAATAATAGCAAATGCATTTTTTAGATCTTCGCATGGACTGAAAATATTGCCAAACGCGCCAAATGTTGGTTGTGAGAAAATTTAGGCTGCAGTTTCAACTTCTAATGTATCCAACGAAAAAGCCATACCTAAAAAATGCGTTTATTGTTCTAAAAGGCCTCAAAATTTGGGCATTTCGGTGATGACACCCTTGGAAAGTTGGAAAGTTTTACATGAACAGAAATAATATGTATTGTCGTGTTATATAAATTTAATTGCAGGTTATAGTCTTTCCATTTCCATACAATTGGAGTAAAAGTTAGTTGCAAAGTAAAAGGAACCGGGTGAATTTTGCGTGAATGATTTACGTGAGACTTAGGACAATTTGGTGTTTGTTATTGCTTCGGGTTTCTCTGTGGAATTTCTCACGCATGTGTATAGAAAATTAATGCAATCAACTGTTACATCATTATCGTGTTCTGTTCAGGTACTACACGAATAGGGTTATACTAGGCATTCTGTATAATAAGGTAATCCATGCCAAATAAAAGAAATCTGCCGTCTGCCTTTACATTATCAAAGATACTGCTATTAGAAAGAGTGCATTTCTTCAATTAAATATTCAACCGAGTTCCAGATATTCTTCCTTTAAGTTTAAGTATCTTATATTCTCCCCACTGTACAGTCTACTTCAGAATCATAGAATATTTTTATGCATAGTTGGTGAATAATGAAGAATATGCCCAGCAGATATTATTCTCGCCATTCCTAGTAACTTTCACGAGGCACAATATAATGCCAGAAGCCACTTGAATTACAAAACAGCCACCAGCACAGTAGGTGCTGTAATTTCGACTTTTCAAGTCGATCTGTAGTTATAAGTATTATTGACGTTTTGAGATTTCCTCTGCCCAAAAATTATATTTTTACTTTAAAAATCATTTTTGTTTTTTTCTGATTTTCTATAAACCTTTATATAAAACGCACATTTTTCTCTTGTAATTATTTTTGTAACTTTCTTTGGAAGTCGGCATACTGACCACTTCCCATCATCTGCCAGTGAAATTGAGAGACAGCGCTAAGTTTTTTTTTTTTTTTTTTTTTTTTTTTTTTTTTTTTTTTTTTTTTTTTTTTTTTTTTTAAGATATTGTTTCTCATTCATTACCCGTTGATTTTGTTATGGTAGATCTACCTGCATCTTTTCACTTTTTTGTGCAGCTCACTGTGTCTTCATATTAAATCCTCTATTTCATATATTTATTATTGCATACATAAATTATAATCTTTGCTAGCTGACTTTTACCATTTCAATCTCACCTCTGTCTTTACTACGATTTCATTTCTCAATGTTGACTAGACTTAATTCATCCAGCAGCTGACTATGATGCGTCTAGTAAGCTATAGTGGGAGGAAGTGGAACAAACAGCATAAGAATCTTATAGATGATAAGAAACATTAACCATAATTGAAATCTTGTTCAACAATGACGCAGACAGTCAATGCGAAAGTGAACATAGAAGAATGGATCAGTGAAATAAAGCTTTATTTTTTATATTTTGTTTAAATAATCGTATAATAATTAATTTATTATGTTATTAAGTTATTAATGTGCATTAATCTAAAATCGTATATTTTACAAATTTATTAAACAGTCATAAAACTGGTATTATTATAACTCACCTTTTCTAAAATGTTGTAGATTAAATTGTTAATATAATAGTAATAACAAAAAGAAGATAAAACCAATTCTCAAGAAATAATTGCCAGATAATCTAAATAACAGAATGTACTTCTAGTTACAAGTAAACCTCTGAAATCTCCTGGGGGTACATCTTGGATACGGAAGAGGATTGCCACCCATAAATTCAACACTGCTGGGTACAGCTCAAGAATGTAATAACTCTTCTTCTTTCAAATATTAGATTTTATGACTTTTCACCCTTTGAAATAACGTGGTTCTCAAACGCTTTGGTTCATCAGAAATTTTCTTTCCGTTATTACAACTACAACTGCTCTACCTACCTTACTTTTTTCTGCAATTCCTGCACATTCTACAGATGCTTTCGATAATCGATATTGTAGGTAGGATAATATGTTTATTCCTTCGTAATACTTTCTAACTAAAGATATGTTTTTCTTATGCACCTACGATCTTTTATTAATTAATATTGCCATTTATTTTCAAAGTATCCTATTCTATTAAAAGGTAGATAATAAGATTGATTGATTGATTTTATTTTATTTTAAGGTTTGTAAGCGTAGAACAAGTTCCTTTTAGGCATACAATCCGCTCACGCTGACAGAAAAAATTACAAATCACAAATCACAAATATAATAATAATTACAGACACATTGATAATACAAATACTGAAAATAAAACATAAACCTTAACCCAATATCATGAAGTAAACTTTTGTGAACACAATCTTGTCATATATCGGGAGAAAAGGGAGAGCCATAAAGGAAAGTAAAAAGAGATGGAAAAGAGATGGACTTGACGAGACAAGACGAGATAAACAAACAAGATCCAAATGTAGACAATCTTAGAGATTTGCTTAAGATTTGCTTAAGATCAGGTTAGAAGAAACTAATAGAAACTATAACTGTTCGTAGGGGGGGTATTTGATTAGCACCGAGATGAGCGCCAATTTATAACCGTTTGTAGGTCTGGATATATAGGCCTAGAGTTGGGCGACCAATTTATAACTGTTCGTTGGGTGATGAAATGATTAACGTCAAAATGGGTGCCAATTTATAACTGTTCGTAATGTTGGGTGCTAATTTATAACTGTTGGGTGCCAATGTATAATTGTCAGTAGGGGTCGTTGAATATATTATGTCCGGCTATTTCTAACTCAGTTGGTAGAGCGAGATCTCTTTCAGGGTCGTGCTCGACGAAAACTAAAATAGGATATAAGATGAAGGGATTATAGGTCGTAAAAATGAAGTCTATTGATAATGAACTTGAATAATATTTGTAAGTTTATTTTGTCCGAAAATCTTTCACTTAATTTGTTAATTTCTTAAAATGTCTGGAGGAAGAATACAGTAATGTCTTTATCTATTTGCTTCGTCGTCGCCAAAATTACTTTAGGTAATATTATTATACTTATAACATCTGCACGTTTTATTGCAGGAATTTTAGGTTATATATCTTATGGCGGTATTTATTCGTTTAACTTTTCAATACGAAAAATAATATCTATAATCTTGTCTTATTCCGATATATATATCTTTATCCTCGACCGTATTATTTAAAAGTCGGTATAAAATTAATATTAGTACTTGTTACTGTTTCACTGTATATTTCTAACTCCGGTTTAGTCTATAAAAATTACGTCCGTCGCTGTTGAATAGATGTCTTCAAGTCCTGGTTGGTCGCTCCTGTTCGTGTTAATATGTTTCGGTGTTAAAATATTCTAGCCATTCCATTGGTTCAGTCAGTAGGCTTTGTCTCTTATGATTGGAAATTAGCTAAGTCGTCTGCTAGTGTTTGAAATATTTGTCGTTAAAGTGGGTTGAGGTTGGGGGAGAAACGTATCCATCAACTTGACTTTAATAGCTGGCGACAGTGGACTTCTTCAGACAAAAAGCCACGCCTTCACTTCATTGTATTCCCTTATTTAGTTAATAATTCATAAAGTAATTGTCACTATTGTCTGCAATAAGTGTAGTTGTATAGCTTTCTTGATTATGCGTTGAATGATGTAATTTTCTATGTTGTCGTGTTAATAATTAATCGTTTGATTAATTATTTGTAATTGCTGGTAATGTCTTTTGATTCAGATGGTCATGTTGTATATCAAATTGTTCGTGTAAATGTCCTCTGTCTTGTCATGTAATTCGTTTTATGGTCATTGTAATAGTCTAGGTGTAATGGTAGTTTTTTAGTAGTCGATAATGTTGCGGGAAGTTCAAATATTGTCCGTGAAATGTATTTTCTTATATTTGATTCCTCTTTTTATATAAGTCCATATGAACTGATCGGTTACAAATGTCCGAACGCTATAATTATTAAAATTATGAAGTAATTGGTATTTGGAAAATAGTTTTATAAATAATTTTAAAAATTTTTCGTTAGTCTCGCATCCAAAATTTCTCGTTCAGTTCGTATATCAATTAGTTATTTTGATTTTGTAATGATGAATATTTTGTAATTTATTATCTGTTATCTTTTATCTGTGTTCTTCCTCGTCGACTGAATAAAAATATAGTTTTCACATTAATATTCTTAAAATATAAACATTGTTAAATCATACACTTGTTACATTGAATCAGCTGATAATCTTCCTTTCTTTACTTCATTGTACTCACTTGTAGTACGCTTCTCTTTCCTTTTCACCTAATAAAATGAAATCTTTGTTACATTGAATTACTTGATAATAGTCATCTTGACTGGTTGTAACTCATTTCTGGTACATCACTGTTCTTCACCTAATGAAACAATTTTACTAATTACACTTAATTACTTACCGTTAAATACATAAAATTTTATTTAACACACAATGGGATTTGATTACTTATACACTTCACACTTTATTTTTTTTAATTACACAATCTAAAAACGTATTATTTTCTTTCTTCTGTTCTTCAGGTATCCTTTTTATTCAAATAAATTTATTTTGCTTATTTCGTAATATCATGTTCAAGTTTACTACAAATTTATGCATTCTTACTCCTACACAATCAATAATATCATTCTTAAATGTCAATCTGCTTTTTCTAGCATGATTATTATAAGTGCATGCCTTACCTTCATTTTATTATTTTCTTTCTCATTAGTGATCTTTTTCACTCTTTTGACAGTGGATTCCTTCCTTGTCATACTTTTCTCATTTTTCATCGTCGACTCATTTCTTACCTTTAATTATTCATAATCTTTGCACACTCATAAATTCACTTTTCATAACTCATTATTTATCTCTTTGATTTTCATTTTATACCTTATATTTGATTGGTGTGAGGTTGTAGGGAGGATACTAAATTGAATATGCATGATAGTGAAATACTTATTCATTTATAAATCTTAATTCTTTAACCAAAGTGTAATGTGTAATTATAAAACTTAATTCAATATTTTCAATAAGTGTAATTAAAATTTTCTTATATATTTAAATCAAATACTAGTGTGATTATCCTAAGTCAAATCGATGTTTCATTTCCTTCAGTATAATTCAGAGGGGAATCTGCACATCACTTCTTAAATATATATACAATTTTAGTCGAAGAAAGGCTGTACACACATCTCTTCGTCTTCAAGGAAACACTGCAAAAATCACTTCATTATATGAGGTAATTCTTGTATCGTTATTGTCTTTCAGTGTTTACCTATAAAATGATGGCTTCATCGTTTTACCTTAAATTAATACATTCGTTGCGCTGACGTAAAAATGAAACATAGATTGAGAAGGTTCACGCTAAAGTATTTTACATTCCATTCTCGTAGTCCTTTTTCGATTCCAGTTCGTTGAATAAAAGCAAAATTTACCTCGTAGATGTTTTGATTCTTAGTAAATTAGTGACATGATATAATATGGTTTCAATAAATATTTACGGAACTTTTCACAATTTTATGGGGTTTCTTGGCCTCTTGTTTTATTCGTATATCAGCGCATAGTGAATTGGATTGGATTGGATTTTCTAGGAAATGTTCTTCGCTGGTAGATTTTATTATCATTTATAGTTTTGTGGTATAAAATATTTATTGAATCATTTCCTGCTGACTTGGAACTTTCTCTTTCTAAAATAAATCTCAAATATTTACAGTACGTGTTGGAATTTTTGTATGGGCTGTCAATTCTACAAGTTAGTTTTAAATTAGTATATACACTGTAGAAATGTGAAAGTTGGGTAGTTATTTACAAGCGGATGCACTTCCTTTAGAAATAAATTTAAGAGGGTCACTCTGTGGGGGTTTGGCTTACTTCTTCATAAGAAATGGTGCCTTATTGGGGTGACTGGAATAACAGTGTTACGTGAGGTCGTAAAAAAAAAAAGGGGGAATGACCTATATGTTGTTTGGGTAAAATTCTTAAGAAATGTTTGTGGTAAACAAGAATATGTTTTGTCAAGAATCGGGGTTATTTGCTTCTTTCGTTAAGTTGCTTTAGTCTTCAACAGTAGGTGTCGGTGACTGATTGCCATTGTTATTGTCACGATTATTCATAGTGCTATTCATTGTCTGATTGTTATTTATTGGGTCATGTTGGTAATCGTTATTTTGTCCATTAATATTAGCATATCGGTTTAGTCCACGACGTGAGTTATTTCTACCTCTAAAACTTGGTCTAAAAAATCCTTGGTTGTACTGAGTCCTATTGAACCAGCGGGGTGTTCCATTGTATGGTCTTCTGCCATAGTTATTTCTGTTATTCTGATTCGAGCCTGGGGAGTTATCATGTGGGTAGTCATTATGATTATTGTTATAATTATTGTTATAGTTTTGGTATCGAAAATTGTTGTTTCTGAAACCGTTGTTGTAGCTTGAGTAGTTCCTGCCATTGTTGAAATAATAAGGGCGATATCTGAAATTTCTACTCCTCCAATAAGAAGTCCTATTTCCTCTCTGATATGGCGTATTTCTCCAGAACTGTCCTGGGCTATCCGAGCTATTTTCTTGGGTTACATTAGTCTCGTTTTCATTTACTTGTTGGTGTTCCTCACACAACTGGGCAGATCCTGTCCGCGTCTCGCATCCAAAAGCGTTTTGGTTGGGTTTGGTTTGGACATAATTAATGTTTCTTTTTAGGCCTTGATTAGTGTTGGTAACTTGGGATTTATTTATCTTTTGTGGTGGAAATGGGGATTCCTGTAGGGATTTCAACAATGCTATCATGTCAGGGATTGTCTTGGGGCTCGCGACAATTAAACTGTTCTTTATTGAAAACGGATAGTGTAAGCAGAGGGCTTTGATGAAGACTTCATCTTCGATACTAGGGGTTAACAGCTGTTTTGAATCACATAAAGAAATAAAATGTTCCATATAGGTTTGGCCGCTATTACGATCAAAACTTCCATGAAAAATCTGACCTTTTAATCTCTCTTGATCTGATATTGACCAGAATTCTCGAAGAAAGGACTCTTCGAATGTCTGCATATTCAATTCCAGCGTATCATTAACCACATTGAACCATCGAGCTGCACTACCTTTTAATGACCTGGATACCATGATCATTTTTAACTGTTCAGGTACATTTCTTAAGTTGAAAAAGGTCTTTAATTCGCGCAAATATCTTACGGGGTTAGTCTTCTGTTTGTCCTCAAACGTGGGAAGAGGCAAGTCGCTTTGACTAAGGGTAAATCCAATCTGATTACTGGGGTTGAAATTTTGATGATTATTATTATTATTTGGATTTGAATTACCTGCAGTGTGATGGTTCAATCCGTTATTGGATCTTGGTAAGCTTGCGGGTAGAGGGGGAATGGTAGGTGTATCAGTAGGCGTGTCTGGGAGAGCAGATGAAGTTGACGCAATTTCGCCCCGGTCAGAGACCAAGACTGTACTCTCTGTACGATCTTCCTGATCCCGTAACCTATGACGCAATCTGTCCAACTCCGAATTAAGGGATACCAATCTAGTGTTGTTACTCCTAACTTCTCTTTCTACAGCACTTACATGATTTCGAATTCCATCTACCTGGGTACGAACCTCTGTCTGTACAGCTTCCACCTGGGTACCAACCTGGGTCACTCGGGAATCGATTTGTATCAATTCTTCAGCAACCTGTTGTCTATGGTTTTGCATTAACTGAGTAAGATTACTAGTTTGAGATGTTAGCTCTGCATTCAAGTTTTCATTAAGTTCGGTTTGCATTGAATTTATTGTTGTTGTTAAAGTAGTATTCTGACTATTAAATTCATTCTGCAAAGAATTAATTGTTGTAGTGAGGTTAGTATTTTGATTGTTACATTCGGTCTGCATTGAATGCATTTTACTATTAAATTCCGTCTGCAATGAGTTAATTGTTGTGTTTAGATTAGTGTTTTGATTGTTAAATTCGGTCTGCAATGAATTCATTTGATTATTAAGTTCAGTTTTAAATTCAGTCTGCATTGAATTAATGGTTTCAGTTAGCGTAGTGTTTTGACTGTTAAATTCAGTCTGTAATGCATTAATGGTTGTAGTTAGATTAGTGTTTTGACTGTTTAATTCAGTTTGCATTGAATTAATGGTTTCAGTTAGCGTAGTGTTTTGACTGTTACTTTCAGTCTGCAATGAGTTAATTGTTTCAGTTAGCGCAGTATTTTGACTGGCCAGAGAAGTTATAGCATTCATAATTTGTTGTAATGCATTGACATTTACAGTGGCTATTTCAGGGTTAGAAGACATAGTATCTGTTGGAACAGCTGACTGTGATGTTACACCTGCTGTTAAATTCTCACTTACATTGACATTTCTATTGTCTAATTCACTGCTTTGCAAACTAGATTCATCATTTGACACTGGGTGTAGGGATTCATGCTGTGGTTCTGGGTCACTTGAACATGTTATTACTTGTACAGTTTTCACAGACATCTTAATTTTGTTATTGCGTAAACGCATAGAAAAATGTGAAATTGAAAAATAATTACTGAAATATAAATCTAAAAAGTCATTCCTTCTTGAAAGGATATAATTTAAAGTTATTTTAAGCTTTTACAAAAAAACTAAAGAGAAAAAATATGATTGTTCTGTGAACTCTGTAAGTATAAGCAAAAATTTTAACGATACCCTAGTCCTTCTGTTGTTGCAGCTGTCTGTCGGTCAATAGCCTAGGAATGGCCATCAGCTGACTGGAGGTCACAAGCTGAAGAGGGGTGTCGATCTCTTGTAGAATTGGGGGGGCGGGGGTGTAGATTTTCAGTTGAGTGGAGGGTTTATGGTGAATGTTGATGGTGAATGTTGATGTTGTTGGTAATCCACATGGAGTCTATACACTATTACTGTTTATTTCGAAGAATTAATTTGTTAATAAATTTCGTCTATCCCCGTGTCGTTTCAAAAAAATTTTCGACTTTTGTTGGCCTAATTCCTATATCCTATTTCGTTTCGAAAATTCTGCCCTGAGATGGGAGCCAATTTATACCTGTTCGTAGGGGGGGTATTTGATTAGCACCGAGATGAGCGCCAATTTATAACCGTTTGTAGGTCTGGATATATAGGCCTAGAGTTGGGCGACCAATTTATAACTGTTCGTTGGGTGATGAAATGATTAACGTCAAAATGGGTGCCAATTTATAACTGTTCGTAATGTTGGGTGCTAATTTATAACTGTTGGGTGCCAATGTATAATTGTCAGTAGGGGTCGTTGAATATATTATGTCCGGCTATTTCTAACTCAGTTGGTAGAGCGAGATCTCTTTCAGGGTCGTGCTCGACGAAAACTAAAATAGGATATAAGATGAAGGGATTATAGGTCGTAAAAATGAAGTCTATTGATAATGAACTTGAATAATATTTGTAAGTTTATTTTGTCCGAAAATCTTTCACTTAATTTGTTAATTTCTTAAAATGTCTGGAGGAAGAATACAGTAATGTCTTTATCTATTTGCTTCGTCGTCGCCAAAATTACTTTAGGTAATATTATTATACTTATAACATCTGCACGTTTTATTGCAGGAATTTTAGGTTATATATCTTATGGCGGTATTTATTCGTTTAACTTTTCAATACGAAAAATAATATCTATAATCTTGTCTTATTCCGATATATATATCTTTATCCTCGACCGTATTATTTAAAAGTCGGTATAAAATTAATATTAGTACTTGTTACTGTTTCACTGTATATTTCTAACTCCGGTTTAGTCTATAAAAATTACGTCCGTCGCTGTTGAATAGATGTCTTCAAGTCCTGGTTGGTCGCTCCTGTTCGTGTTAATATGTTTCGGTGTTAAAATATTCTAGCCATTCCATTGGTTCAGTCAGTAGGCTTTGTCTCTTATGATTGGAAATTAGCTAAGTCG
Organism: Ectobius pallidus; assembly: GCA_964059195.1. Lineage (NCBI taxonomy): Eukaryota > Metazoa > Arthropoda > Insecta > Blattodea > Ectobiidae > Ectobius > Ectobius pallidus. The sequence continues at coordinate 80,709,766 of CAXKWD010000010.1, read as the reverse complement.
TCTGCTAGTGTTTGAAATATTTGTCGTTAAAGTGGGTTGAGGTTGGGGGAGAAACGTATCCATCAACTTGACTTTAATAGCTGGCGACAGTGGACTTCTTCAGACAAAAAGCCACGCCTTCACTTCATTGTATTCCCTTATTTAGTTAATAATTCATAAAGTAATTGTCACTATTGTCTGCAATAAGTGTAGTTGTATAGCTTTCTTGATTATGCGTTGAATGATGTAATTTTCTATGTTGTCGTGTTAATAATTAATCGTTTGATTAATTATTTGTAATTGCTGGTAATGTCTTTTGATTCAGATGGTCATGTTGTATATCAAATTGTTCGTGTAAATGTCCTCTGTCTTGTCATGTAATTCGTTTTATGGTCATTGTAATAGTCTAGGTGTAATGGTAGTTTTTTAGTAGTCGATAATGTTGCGGGAAGTTCAAATATTGTCCGTGAAATGTATTTTCTTATATTTGATTCCTCTTTTTATATAAGTCCATATGAACTGATCGGTTACAAAACTAATAAATACCTGTTTGTTTGTAAATTGCAATAAGACTTGTAACGAAACAAACAGGTATTTTATAATTTTAGACTGGTACAACAAATAAACGCTATATATCATCTGCTTACAAATAAGAAAATAAGTGTTAATTACAATAAGACTTGTACGAAACAAACAGATATTTTTATAATTTTAAACTTGAGTAAAAAGAAAATTACTCTCAAATTTCAATGCATATACAGTTTTTATAGACAAGAGTTTTATGAGTAACTCAAAATAATTGTAAATAGGACAAGTATACTGAAATAATTTAAATTTTTTTTAACCTAACGTAATATATTAACTGGAGAGAATTGTAATTGTACCACTATTGTATTGTATTATTGTATTTATTGTAATTGTACTCAATACAGTATATAAATTTTAGAAATCATTTTTAAAAATTGAATGAATTATAATTTGAATATTTGACGAGTCTTTGTAAGACAAATATTTTTTAGAATTACATAATGTCCTTTTATCAATATAAACAATCAAATTTATACTAAGATATTTTTAAACTTTGAATCTAACTCAATAAGTGTAAAAATTTTAAACTACAATTTTGAGTAAAGAAGGGATATAATAAATTATGTAAATTTATTAAACTATGTACAAGAATCAATAATAAAATTTGATATATTTACATCACAAATGTTGGCAAATTCGGACTTAGATTCGTTAATGTGGTAAGATAACACTAGTATATAGGCGGAAAACCTTCTAAGGATTGTATTATATCATGTTATTTGTAAAAATAAGTAGAAATACAGTAACAGACCATCAACATTTTTTATATACAATCACAATTGTTAATACAATCACATAAATAAATAAATAAGTAAATTACATGACGATTCCAACATTTGATGTGATTTACATGTGTGCTTTGCAAATCGTACCAAGCCTGCGTATAATGGTTATTAGAGGTGCAGTTTATGAAAATGAAATGGTTGTCAGTTCCTCAAAAATTAACTTATATTGAACAGCAAAGCAATTTTCTTTAAAATGCAAATTCTTGTAAGTGCAGTCAGAATGAACTTACTGAGATTTTTAGCAGCTTAGTTAATACTAGAAGCAATGAACTTACACTTTTTTAATTGAAAAGATTAAAGCATATATTTGTAAATCAAATTCAAACTAGCAAAGTAGTTCAAATGGGCCACAAAATAAACATAAGTAAGATTGAAAATGCCTTCTGTATTACAACATTGGATTAAAATCTGTTAATTTTTTATGCACATTAAATTAAAATAGTTTCCGAATTTTACCTTCAAATATTACTTATGTCATTACTGGATGCGACTTTAGAGTTACCAATCAAGTGAAAGCATTTAAGTGCATTAATTTTAAGACCATTTCATTTTCTTTGCCATTTTAGTACCTCGTATTAATAAATTCATTCAAAAGTTAACTGAAGAATGATGAACCTTCAAGGAAATTTTGCAGAGCGGTTGCTCTGAAAATATTCTACTTAGTTGTATATTCGCAATATATACCGTACCTAGGAAGACAATCTCGATCCGAAAATGTCTTCCAAGAGCTTCTGAAACACATTGCATTACACGTCATACTTCGCAGTTGTACCTAGGTACATAAACATGCGATGTTTCAGCGTACCAATTTCCACTCTTTCTAAAACACTAGATTGTTCTATAGTTGATAGTCTATATACAGAGAAAAGTAGAACTATTATCCAATTTTTATTTAAACCTACGATCAGTTCTGATAAATGCACTCGCAGCCCTTTCAACCTGTGCATTCAGAACCCATTTTCAGAACTTGTCATTGTGTGAATTGTGCTGCATAATCTCCAGGAACACTTCATCCGGCATGTCCTCAGGTTGTTCTTCTTCTTCTTCTGGCGAAGGCACTTTTCCGTCACTGCTGTGGAGTAGTTCAATAATTACTGAAATTTATCAGAATTGTTTCATACAGTTTACATACCTAAGAGTTTGGACATACCAAGGCTTGTAATTTAAGGAGACCAAGATGAGTTTAGAATAGAAATATGGTATTAACCTTATCCTTTGCAGATTTGTTTCACTATATTACTAAAATTTTGACCAATTAAGATATTTTATCACAGTAAATTTTAGTATTTCAGACCTCATACCCTCCTTTGGTGAGGATTTAAAATGTTCATAGGAAATACCTTTGAAATGAAGCACTATACTATTTTTCATTTTTTAAATCTTGCCCATATAGGCCTAGTGTACAACAAACTAAGACGATTGCATAATCATATTTTTTTAAATTTGGAGAGCACATATAAGAATTGAAAGCTATAATTTCATAATAACTTTGATAAAACATAACTAGAGTTCTAATTAACCTAAAACATTATTGTTTTCGCCAAAATGATCCACAATGTAATTAGTATAATTTTATTAAACTAAATATTTTATTATGTTACTGAGCAGTTTTACTCACTTGATATTTTTCTTCGTATTTAAAAAGAAAATTAAATATCTGGAAAATATTCTTTGGGGAGGGCCCAATAACTTTTTTTGTAAGTTAGTTTTAAGATTGATAATTTATAAGATAGCTGCATTATTATTCTTCGTTTTGGTGTTTAAATGAAGTCAATATCTTAACTCTAAGCCTCCTTTTAATTTTCCGGAAAATAGAGAAATGTTAGATATTTTTAAATAGGAAAAAATCAACTTTAAGTTTGAATATGAGTCTCAAGACGTAAACTTACTGTTAAACTCTTGAAACCCTCCTCCTACATTATTATTTGCAACTCTATATTGCTGCGAAAAAAAAGGTGTTTTTTTTTTTTCAGATCGTGAATTTGAACCTACCGATTACAACCAGAAACTCACATGTAGCCATTATGCATACAAGCCAAGCTGCCAACCAGAACACAAAACTAGTCCTTTAATTCCGCGAATGTGATACGAAAAACTTAAATTAAGAGGTTAATTACTGATAAAAAACTAAACAAAACTCCGTTGCACTACAACCCGGAAGGGACAAGGCCTACCACCCGACCGCTGCGTCATCTACCATAGGCAGGATTGGGGAGCATGTAGTCAGCATGCCGACACCCACGGCCGGTATTGGTGGTTTCCATGACCGGAGCCGATACTTCTCTATCAAGTAGCTCCTCAATTTGAATCACGGGGCTGGGTGCAACCCGTTCCAGACCTCCCTACCTCAGAAAAATCCTAGGAGGTACCGGGGATCGAACCCGGGCCGACGGATCTGTAGATCACAAGGCCACGCCGGCGGTCTAATTACTGATAAAACTCATATAAATTACCCTAAATAGGTTTATAAAGTAGAAAAATACTATATAAAATTTTCATAAAAATTGCTAAATCAAAAACCGATGAACACCTTAAATCTTGTAACTGTCTATATATAGATCGAGTTTACCCTCGCTACTCACCCTTCTTCATAATAAGGCGGTATAGTTATGACTGGCAAATGTCCGCTGTGATGGTGAGGAACTGATGGAACAGACTGTGAAGGTGCGCTCTCTTGGTGTGCTTGGTGGGATGATGGTGATGATGATGGTTTCTCTGTGAGTTCAGCCCCGCTGTACGGAACCGGATGGCTCTCTATTCCATGTGTGTTCGATGATAGAGATGTACCTATGCCCCCAATCACATATCCCAGAGCATTGGTTATTGGTCCCATCAGGCTTAGCACTGTTCCTCCAATGCCTGAAAATATTTAAAAATTAATTACCAAAAAATTAGGAATATTAATAATAATTATTATTACGCAGGCACCTTTTTAAGCAGTAAACTTAAGACTTGCAATCTAATGTTTCTCTCTGCGGGTAATAATACTATAGTCTTCCATTAACAATACTAAGAAGCTCTTTGCTCTTAGGTAACTGGAAGTGATCTGTTAGACGAGTTATTGTATTCTTACAATGTGCTTATATTTTTATTTAATTCAAAGTTATGATAGGAAAGAGCTCATTTCATTTTTGTCTTAATGCTCAGGGCATGACGGACTTAGTAAATTATTAAAGAGTGATTAAAACATGTCCGTTGTTCAATAATAACAGCAATAATAATATTATTGTTGCCTTTTAGATAATAGGTAAATAATGCAATAGACTTCTTCAGAATCGCATAATTAAAAACTTATTAAATTTAAGAAACAAGCTGGTTTCAGTACACATAAAAGAAGTCGAAAAACGCAGTTTTATTATGCACTGATGTCTTAACTCTGACGAAAATTCAATTCTAATTTATGTAAAAACTTTTTTTAATCCATTTCAAATCTCAAAGTGTCTTTACGATGTAGAGAATATTTGTTGCTGATACATTATAGGACTATTTAAGGATTTATTCAGACAAGATAAAAAACATTTCTGACACATTTTGACTTAAATTATTGAATTTTGTGAATAACTTTATTATAACTGCAGGACGTAGTCCCTGAAATAATGCTTAAAGAAAACTCATGCTTAATAATTAATCTACTACTATCAGATATGCCACAGATATTACACCCGAGATTTTGGCAACCTCCTGCAACCTCTTAAAGTTGGAAAGCCCTGATGTAGACTATTACATAAATTAATAACACTGTTATCCAATATTTCACAGTACGATTGTGAATTGTAGTTTAATGAATTGGCATTTGGTGTAAGTGTTGGTATATTTGCATGCGTGCAGAGGTGAGAAATGCATTCTATTCCCACAACACTGACCTCACGACTTGACACTACTAATTCTTCCTGAAAACTATTGTGTCTGTCTCCCTAAACAACGAATTTTAGCTTCCGACAACATAACTGACAAATAAATTATCTGTAATTATCTGAGTTAACCGTTGTATATACCTTCTCCTCCAACACATTCTTGCGTTAGTTCCTGAATTATATAATATTGTTAATTACGTGACGACTCAATCAAATTGCACACTCTGAGATTTTCATATTGTAGAGTTTGAAGTTTCAGTTTGAACTCAACACCCACAAGGGAATCGCTATTGTCGCTTCCTAGGTGTGGAAGCATACCCGTCTACCGGAGGACCCCTAGTAAGTTGTTGTAAAAACCAATGTATAAATGGATTCTACATAGTAACCGATAAAAAAAAGTCTACTTTTATTTGCACTCTATGTGCTGGTTCGATCACCGGTATTTTATCGGGTGTAACTTGGTAAATTTGAAACGGGATGAAAACCGCCTCATGGGAACAACTTGAGTTACTTGATAATTTGTAGTGGTTTCTGACAAGAAAGCCTTGGGTGTTAGGAAACTGACCATATGCCCCAGAATCCTGATTTCTTCTAATGAATTTTCAAGGTATATGGTACAATGGACGGATGATAGGTTCTATCCCTCCATGCGGGTTTATTTATTTTTTTGTAGAAAATTATAACTGCTTGCTTATTCTTCCAAAAGCACAGTGGAACAGACCTACTGTCTTTATTATTATTATTATTATTATTATTATTATTATTATTATTATTATTATTATTGGCGTTTATGAGGGAACCGAATATATCTGGAATTATGGCTAGGATGGAATACAAGTAGGCATATATTGATTTACTGTTAGTATATCTGGCCGGCATCATGCTCCGGCCACTTTTATCTCATACAGCATTTAGAAATATCAATATTCAATACTCACGAATTATGCGGATTATCATGGAGATGAAACCGATTGGGCCAGAGAGGAATCGGCCTGGAAGAGGATAAATTCGAAAGTATAAATATTTCCGAAGATACAGCGAAACCGAAGGGGCTTTCAAAGTTACCTTCATGTGGAAATAAGGATAATTCTCTTGGGCGATTATTTAACAAAAATATTACCAAACTTTACACTTAATCCGGTGGTAAAACATGTATTTTTATTTTAAAAAACCTATATATTTATGACTTATTTTTAGGATTGTGTTATTGACTTACTTTTTGTTAAGGAGGTATGGATATTTTGGTTTCTATTATTCTGAGTTATGGTAATCATTACTCTTCAAAGCTATATTAGAACTCAATAGCCTATGTATAAGCCTTTCATCTTAATTCTTCTATGGATAATCATTAAAATTTTAATACCTGTTGGAAAAGTTAAGCTACAAAGCTAAAGTTAAGTATCCTGGTGTTTCAACATTCATTCTTACCCTTGAACTCCATATTTCCTTAACCCAAATATTATATTATATTACATTAATAATAATAATAGGCCTACTCATTTTTATTTAACTTCATGTTAGGTAGTCAGTGCTTGATGGTTAATGACGGTTTACTGGTTTTTACACGTATAAATAATTTGTTTTTATAAATATTATTTTTACTGATATCTTGTAATATGGCGGGACCACCCAGACGATTAATATAATTTATCGTTTTCTCAATTATGTTATTACCTGGCCGAGGCTGATGGATTTTCAGAACGTAAAACCGTTTGAACAAATCCTCAAATAGGGGTTGTAAGCAATTACACTCGTGTTGAAGATTCACAGCACTTTAAAGAACTCCAACGTAACCTGGAGCCTCTGGACAAATTTCCGGCCTTTCTCGGCCAAGTAATACTGCAGTTTTGTACTAGATGGCTGTTCAGGCAATGGGCTTATCATCTTCACTGTCTCCTCTGATGGAATCTAAACATAAGTAAATTCATCTTCGGTGAAGGATACCTTCATCAGAAGACCTTGTGCTTAGAAGTCGCGAAGATAACATACCGTATAACACGCTGTTAGTCAATGGTATATAACGATAGGGTATGTGCCAGAATTTTTTCCCGAAGGAGTTCTTTTTTAAACTGTAAATCTACAGACGTGGGATTCTGTATGACAAATTGAAACAGATTGTTGCTCTAGATATTATATTGTTAGTATAAGCAAATAACTCATGTTAAAATCACAGTATTCAAATTTCTGCTTTCTATGCTATATAGCGTCAAAGCAGTGTCATTCCTGAGTAATTCATGCTTTCTTAACGCATGTATAACGCACCTTGTCCCAAGCATACTAAGGCTTCTGGAGAAGTTCTATTTCTATTACCAGGAATCTTCGGTGCAAGGTCTTCGTCATTTTCTCGTTGCGTCCTGAAGTTGGACCCTAAATCGCACAGAACATGAAGTAGGGTATCTACGGTCATAATTTAATCTTAAATAGTGTAGAATTTAGGCTCATGTTACTATGGCTTACGGGTCCTTTATATCAGTGACAGGATATTTCTGTGAATAGGATGTGAAAGTGAAAACTGGGGAATTCTTACAGGAGACGAATATGTAGTTATGAGTCATTTTGTTAAGTGGAAAAGTTTGCCAGGGGGTGTTTATGATCAGATAGTGCAAAGACAGTGGGGTATGGATCCAGATACACTTAACAGATTGAAATTAGAGACGCCCCCTTTCTCTTTGAAGCTCCTATTCTGATCAGGACTTCTAAAAGACACCAGAGCAGAGGATATTTTCCACCATTACATGCTTACTCTCATCAAATACAAAGTATTTAGAAAGAGTATTATAAATTATTTCTGTAGGCCAGGACCCTTTTGGTACCTTAATAGAATTTGTGTATCGTAATTTCAGTACCTTGCCATTTCACTGTTAAATAATATAATATGATAGCTTGATGGGAATAACATAAGTCTATTATTTTTCAAAAAGTCTTATAACTAAATTATTTAATTAGTAACTGTTGTCCGCATCTTTGCTCATGTGAATTTGATAGAAATAATTATGTCTCAGTATTTCGCGGTACTCCATTCTTAGTTTTTTACTATTTCGTCTGACAAATGTTATAAATGAGAAAGTTTAAGGACACTGTAATGTTTCTTCATCTAAACTTTGAACCCCCTTAAAATCCCTATTTGTTTATAAACTCCCTTAGGAGTTAATTCTGGAGAAATTCTTAAATACGGTACGTGTTTTATTATTTGTTTTGTTGAGTATTTACTCGTACGCTAAGTTTAAAGAAAATTAGGCGAAAATAATTTTTTCAATACAAGTTGTTGTGCCCCTTTTTACTCCCAAGGGGAAAAAGAAATACGTGTTTAGTTACTTATGTTTGGAGTGTTTTTACTAAGATTTAAGTCAATATAACCATTAAATAACATTCCTCCGTATAATTTTTGAACCCCTTGTAACTCCATTAGAGGTTTAATTTTGAAAAATCTTTTACAAGGGAGTCTTTACATCATAAAATAAAACCACCGACCAAATTTCATATTCACAGCTTAGCTGTTTCCGTTTAGCGATGATGAATCAGTCAGTCAGGATATATTATATGTTATATATAATTATTATAAATTAAGGTATAAGATTTTACGTTACCGGTACTTTTGTTGTAACCCACCTCCTACCATGACACTAAACATTCTAAAAGTTTCATCATTCAAGAATAAAATGTTGTGTATCAGTAAACAGCATTTAATGTGAAGAGCCCAAGAGTAAAGTCAGGAAACCTATAATAAATATATCATTTTATTTTCTAAATAAAGTAAACCAAAATAACCCTTCTATCAAGTTGATAATGGAATATTTTCAGAGCAGAATAAAACAATTTGCCGAATTGATAAAGATGGAGTCAATAAAGATGCATTTAATTTATAAGGATTGACGTGAATATAGTTGAAAGATAACACAGTTATGCAAAATTATCAGAAAAGAACTACAAGATTTTCCTCTGATACGCCTGACCATTTTAACGGTTGAGTTTGGTCTAACTTTATAAGGAAATAGTACCACATCCGTCGTAATTAATTGTAAAATTCAGGATGTTTACAGTTTGATGACTGGCCAAAAAAGTAAACATACGCACAGCATATTTATGGTTTCAGAAAACTACTGAATCTATATCCCTTCAGTTAGCTGTTTTATAGGGGAACTCTTCTCATAGAATTTGGGAGTCTTATTTCCAATCAGAGAAGAGCAGTTTTTGACATAATACTAGTGTGTCTTTTGATATTTTATAATACTGCTATAGCTCATAATTTACTTTTCGACTCAGATATTTTAATATATCTTTAAAATCTAAACATTATTTTGAAATACATATTGTATTAATTGGTTTTTCTTTGGAATAAATTTATAGATTAAACTTACTTTGACCCACAACATGCAAAATTCCAGGTGTCGTTCTGTTTCTGTTGCCAGTTTCCTGTGCACGAACTTCGGTTACTTCTTCATCCGTCATCTGTGGCAATGCCATGATGTAGCCGCATAGGAAGAGCAGCAGTAAAATTCCGCTGAGCTGAAATTGGGATTAACAGTAACAAAAGAGACAACTTTCAGAAGAATCACAAACCGAAAATAAATTTATTTTAAATTTTGTGGGGGAAATTCAGAATTTTGTTTCTAAAATATTGTTGTGGTTAAGACAGTTGGGATGAATAGTTGAGTACATTAATGTTTCTTATACTTTCTCTGAGTTTTCTCTCTTCCATTTGCAGGGGCGTTTGAACGGCCCAAGCCGCCCGGGCCTTGTAGGACCACTACCAGTCGGGAGAGGAAGTTTCTTTGGTTCACATAATAATTTTTTTACCCGGCAGAGACAAGGATGGCCTCCCCAGATGAGTGATCAGCCCAATGCCGGGGTCATCTCTGAGACAACACAAACACAAAGGTCGCGCACACACTCACTCTGAACAAAGCGGATGCGGTCAAATGATATCCGAGGATCACTAGAGTCTCAAGTTTCCCGACATTCGTTTCACAGGTAAGGAAAATCCCTGAAAAAAAAACAGACCTAGAAAACTCGTCCCGACTGAGAATCGAATCCGGGCCCGCTGCGTGAGGGTTGTGCTAAATTAATGGATCTAGTAATATAATTACAAGAAAATAAAGAAGCATGCATATGTCTGATACAAGATGAGTTTTACAGAGTAAATATACGGTCTGTCGATAGAATCTTAAAAATTGTATATTCATTAGGGTTGATTGGTCCAGCTCCACAGGTTAGTTTCTGGGAATCTTTAAGCCAATTAATTCAATTTCTGACTTATTATTAGCGACAGGATTTTGTAGAGAATCGCGTAATTGCAAAATGCGTTTAAATTAACTTTAATATATGATTGTCATTGAGCATAAAACACTGAAATAGTATTCACAAGATTTGAAAATAATTCTTCCTTTCTTTACCTTACTTTTACCTCTCCCTTTTAGGGACATTTAAGCGACTCACGCCTTACAGGACCGCGACCTGTCGGGAGAGGGATTATCTGTAGATCACATACATAACTTTTTGACCTGAAAAGGACATGAAGGGCCTCCCCGGATGAGTGATTACCCCAATGCCGGAGCCACCTCCGAGACAACACGAATACATAGGACGAGACAAATCATTCACACACATATTCACTCTGAACAAGGCGAGGATGAGATGAAGATAATGACGGCCAGATGATATCCGGGGACACCAAGGGCCTTAAGTTACCCGATATTTGTCTCACAGGTGAGAAAATACCCCACTAGGTAAATCCGACCAGGATTCGAACCGAGCCTGCTGCGTGAGAGGTGCGAACTAATCCCACGCCACAGCGGTGAACGAAATTCTAATTTTCAAAATACACACTAATACTTACCCCGAAATCGACATATTATAAAAAGCACGGAAATAAGCACAGTTTTCTTTTCACAATTCGACAAAATTGTATTCTTCTAACGTTAAGCATGATGTTTATGTACTCACCGTATGCATGATTACTTGTGCTAATCTATTCACAACTCGACTGACACTGAGGAGCTGAACAATACTATTGGGGGAATAAAAGTTGGTAGCGGATACCTGCATAACGGCCCAGGACACCCCATTCAATATAATTTTAGCCAAATCGAAAGTCTTGCTCTACTTTTTCGTATTGAGACCTACTTTCTCTGTTAAACACTTTCAAACCGCGGATGTCCCGGTTGATGACGTTAATATAAACCACTAATTTTCCTTACAGTGGAAATGATTTGCAAGGAATGTAGTGATACTTAATGTTTAAAAACTTCACTATAATACTCTGATGCTCAGAGCTCCTTTCGATCAAAGAACTGTATTTCATTTCCTATTTCTCTTTCCAGAGCTTTTGAATTTGACCATATTTATAGAGACATTTATGTTTTTACGTATTGGCAATTACGATGTGCTGTTCGAGAGTCGTTATTCCGTCTGACTCGGTAATTTTTCTCAGGAGCCCATATGGAACCCGCTTCGCTCGTGTTATAAACATGCCCGTTTCTTAATAAACACTACTATAGGTTCGTTGTATAATGCATTATTCTGCAATGCGGTGTTGGTTGGCCATATTTAGAATTAACGATACAGTCTTTGGGTATTATTTAAGAATTTAAGCACTTTGAAAAAGGCTGTTTGAGTTTCTAAGTACCATTTGTTTTCGTGCATTTGCCGCCAGCATTTTATGGTTCAGTGATGCAGTTTTTACGGAACTATGCGAAATTTGACATGCCATTTATAGCTATTCTCACCTTACCAGCGATCATCGCCAATCTTCATTTTTATCATTATGCTATACTTTCGGTTGGACGTTAGTTATTCTTAGGAGGAATAACGCATTTGGTAAACAAAATAAAATTAAAAGTTAAATCTCATCTCTAAACGAAAAAGATTTTTCTATGAAAGTGTTATTTTTCTGTAAAATCGGAGTTAAGTGTTCAAGAAACTTGAGAGGAAATCAACTAAGCACGATGGTCAGATTGGAACACTATCATTTGGAATAGTAAATGTGATGTATGTTGATTGATTTCTCTAACCGCTCTAACATTTCACGTTTTTCTCGTTTAGATCAGCTCAACAGAATGAATATCATGGGGGAGAGAGATACTTTGATTACTTAAGCTTGTTGAGAAATAAATGAAAACATAATGTAGACAGTTTTACGTAATGTAGACAGCTCCAAGAATTGAACATATATTATGTTTTGGGTATATATTTTTACAGAAATGGGGTTGGAGGAATCGTTAGCCTAAGAATTTCGTATAATATACAATGGGGAACATGAATATAATATAAGTTAATTTTATAATTATGATACTGTTTATTATGTAGTGGTTGCTTGTTTACAAAATATTTTGGCAACTTAGAAGAATATTATTTATTTTTTTAACCCGGAGGTTCATTGCAGCGCTTACTCGAGCCCTCATCCAACTCTATTCTTGCTAACTACAGCACACCATCCCTCGCAAACCCTACTTCCCTTAAATCTATTCTAATATTTTTCCCCACCTACATATTATATTCGGTGAAGAGTACAGGTTATGAAGCTTGTCATTGTGCAGTTTTATCTATCCCTGTTTTATCTGTCTTAGGTCCGAATATTAGCCTAAGCACTCTGTTTTCGAACACAATCATATTATGTTCTTCCCGACGGTAGGGCCCATGTCTCACATCCATAAGAGAGGTCTATTAGCAAACCCTGCAGTCTCCACTTTGATAAAAGATAGAGATGCTAACTTCTAATGAAAGTTTAATGCATTTCCGATTACACATTCACTAAATATGTACCAGACGACGACCATTAAGGATAATTATAGAAGATCAAGGGTAAACATAGGAGATGAGATCGATGGTAATCATAGGAGAAGAACTTCTTCATCGTGGCTTGAAAATTTCCGTCAGTTATATGGAAACAAGATAAGTAAATAATAGATTTCAGTAGTATATTGTATCCAAATCAGAAGTACTTACATGAAAGTTTTCAAGAATAATAGGCCTATCTGTTGAAAGCATATTTCAGCAGGATAACATTCGTATCTGTTGAAAGCATATTTCAGCCGCCTTAGGCCTACTACTTTTGGGTTAAGCGTCTCTTTTTATAACACAATTTTTTATCGTTAGATAAGAGAAATTTTCTTTTGTTGAAGCCATAACGGGCCTTTCCGAGATCTTATAAATTATCCGTCAGCTTTGCTATGTTAGCGATTATTAACCTTTATGCAACATAACTGTCCTGGTCAAAATTCTTATGAAGGAGACAGCTTACCAGATTACTTACTTACTGTCTGACCGAGGAATATGACAGGAAATGTTCTGGACTCACACTGGAAGGGTTTTGGGCTAAAAATCCCGTGGGAGGTCAATTTCAGTGCGAATTTTAAGACTTTCCTCTATTCTGAAGCAATTTAAATATAATTTTCTGTATTCGATTATCGTCAACTTCATATCTTTGTTCGTTACCCTCTTTGCATGTGAACTTGTCTCGGTAGGCCTACTCTTTACATTCATTTTCTTATTTTACCCACAATCTCAACATTTTTAGTGCCGATATTACAATTTATTCTTTGATTAGTTTTGTTTAGAAAACTGCCATGCTAGTGCATGAATAGAAATCATAATGGAAAATTTCAGTATCCCCACACGTACTCAAGTTGTTAATTACTTATCCCTGCTGCTGTTAGATAGTAATCTCTGTCCCTCTACGGGATGTAGCGCCTCAGAAGTTAATTTAGTTAAATATCTTCTTAGTCAAAAATCGTGTATTTGATAGTTTTTCATAGTAATAAATAGTATTGCTCTTGTGGAGAACTATAATGCCTTAACTTAGGTAGCTTCATAGGCGCAACTAGAACTATTTATTAGGGTGTGCCAATACAAAACTTAATGAGGAGAGCCAGAAAAAAAATACAAATTTCTCCCTTAGCCTTTATTACAACAGAAGGCATTTCTCACAGGTTACCATATTTTCAAATTCATCAATGGCTTTGCTGGATGCTGCAATTTTTTGCTCCATGTAAATCATTAACAATGCTTCCAACCTTTCTTGTCCCTGGGTTGCCCTTAATTTGCTTTTAATCTGCGTAAGTTTAGAATGAACTCTGTCAAGAACAATCATTGGTCACTAGAATTGTCACAAACTTCTAAAGTGCACTACAGAACACAGTTCATCGGATAAATCATATTTCTCCATCCACCGAAGAGTAGCCTTCGAGAATTTAGGCTACGACTGAAGTCATTCCGTGACAGTTGAAGATTAATTATTTTAATATTTTTTGTCCAGAAAGAAGAATCATAAGGGTATGCATGGTCACACCTGACACAACACGTAGTTCCACCTATGGATAGCTTTCTAAGAAGTGCCTTTACTTCATAATAAGTTCTTCGTAGAAAACTTGTTAGTCACATTACGAAAAGTTACTGTGCAAAAATGAGCAAAACCCCTAGTGCCATTTCACAGAAATTTGTTAAAACTAAGTAAATCGACTAAAACTTTAGTTAGTGTAAAGAAGAATTAAGACAGTGGCATTTCTATTTAATATTCATTTTGTGTTTTAGTTCACTTGTTCGTATCCTAAAAGACATAGCATATAGAGTATCACCAATGTGTCATTATTCTGATCTTAAAAAAGTCATTTGACTTCATGTGTTTCTTTTTTCATCTTCCTCTCTTGTCTAGACCTGTTTGCTTCGCCGCATTATACTGGAATAGACTAGTCTTTTCACGACTGGTCGTGAAGGTGTTGGCTAGATGGCCTCCTAGATCAGAGAGAGAGGATCTTGCTCTTACTCTTATAATTAATGACGACAGACTCTCATATTACTGTATCCGGTATTTACAAACTCTTATGTAGTCCGAACCACGGCGGCTATCATGTATCATACTTCACTTAACAGGAAACATCAATAGCAATAGCAAAGGGAGCGGACTCTCTCGAAGTAGCCTATAGTTTCGCGCTATCATTCCTTAACTCGTTATACTGCTTGGACGAGGTGTAACTATTGGTCGTAAACTTAGCAATATAATCAATACAGCCCGGATATGTACGCAAAATTCATGTTATTTTTTTTATATAGTTAAAAGCATGCGTGTCGGCCGCGGTGGTCTGGAGGTAGCGTGCCCGCCTCTAGATCCGCAGGGCGCGGGATCAAACCCGGCCGCGGGATCAAACCCGGCCGCGGTCGATGGATTTTTCAGGACGTAAAAATCCTGGGCACGGAGTCCTCCGGGAGGACTTTAAGCTGGGGGTCCCGTGTCGTAGATTTACGGCACGTAAAAGAACTCCAAACCTAAATTAGAGCCTCTGGACAAAATGCCTCGGCCCTTTCACGTCCAAGAAATACTTAGTTTCCAGAGGGGGGTTGCGAGGCGATGGGCTTACCACCTGTCCCTCTACCCTCTCTCGGAAAATAAGCATATCAAAATTAGTATAGGTAGTGAAACCTCCATTGGAGGCCCCTTCGCCCCACCTGGGGATCATAGGGTACCAGATACAGATACAGAAAAGCATGCGAAAATGATATATTTTGTAAGTAACGCTTTTCCAGAAAATTTGACCAGTGTTTGTTAATGCATGTAACTGTATATTCGGGGCTGGGAAAATGCATATAAATGCATATTCCGGGAGAAATGCATTTTTAATTAAAAAAGAGCATGTTTTATTCTTAAATGTGGTATTAAATTAAATTTTCCCCTTTAGATAGTTAATGATTACTGGTACTTAATAAAGTCTCTGCAACCAATCTAAATATATTACCCCCGAGCCAGTTTTATCTCGCTGGGGTACGTGGTTTTAGGCGGAACATTTCAGTGAAGTAAAAACAATGTTAGATTTCTTAAATGCTACAGATTCAGCTAGCATTACGATAGCTCAGGAATGTTTTTCTGAATATGGCATTGAGAAAGAGAATAAGTAGATTCATAGCCGCTTCTCCAAATTACCTGAAATCATAACATAATTGGAGGTTCGAAATAATTCTTTAGAGTATTTACTTTCTCTTACTGTCTTCAGAAACACACGGTGTTGCCAAAATTACATTCGATAAGCTTAGTCAGGTATTAAGTAAAAATCATGGTTATAAAAAATCTGTTAAATCAGCAAAATGTTGTCTGGAGGTGGTAAAAAAAGCTATATAACAGAAAAGGAATTTACTGAAAAAAAGTTGTGGTGTTTTTTCACATGCACCTGTGGCATCATGCGATGTAGAAGGACCATTTTCATTGTATAAAACCTTCTTCATTGACAGATGGAGGAGCATCATACGTGAAAACCTCAGGGCAACTTTCCATATCTACTGTAACAGCCACGAATAAGGTAAAAAAAATGATTTATTCGATTTTTGTTCATTTTTATTGCGTATAATGGTGGATATTTTAAAAACTATTTATGCATATTTGCATGCATATTTTATTATTAGATTATGCATACAAATCCGGGCTCTAATAATCAGATTTTCTACTAAAAATTTCATAACGAATTTGGGGGTCGGATTCTTCCTCCATTGCACAAATAAGGAAAGCAAAAACTAGGCGAACGTTACTTGAGAAGTATAAGATATAACCCTGAGTGCAACATTGAGTAAAGGCTATATTCGTAATATGTTAAGCTAGATTTCTAATTATTTCCTGGCCCATCTGTAGCGTCGAAGTAATAAATCACACAGTGTATTTAGGACAACTGACGTTCAAAGGGCAGTGTGGATTACAGTGTTTATTCCAAGTCGTATAATAACAGAGTTTTTATTGAATCGTGAGCTTCAGTTTAAATTAATGAGAGGAATACCGGCGTGAAGGTCGGCCTGCCAACTCTTCAATGAAATCTCCTGCACTTTGCTATTCAAATTTTATTAACCGCTTCTTTAATTCATAGAATGAATTTCTTTAGATGGTCAAAATTAATTTATAAATTTTGCATGATCAAGTTGACTGTGTTAACTATAGTGAAATTTTAAATTCCGTAAAGGAAAAAGAAACAAACTTCCTTTTTATGTAATCATTAAAATTTTCATTTCAGTTATCTCACATTTGGAACTTCTTACGGGAGAGGATCTCTTATCCTAATGGTAATGAACGAGTTTTGTAGGGAGTTAAGGAATTAATAGGTGACATTATCTCCACACTAGCGCTTTGTACTTTAATTCCGTCGTTGCAGGAAGGCAGGAAGTCAAGAAAAACGCGAAAATGAGTTAGAAGTGCCATTATTCTCTCTTACGCATGTTCCCAAAGAGAAGTCGAATAGCCTAAGTCTGCTCATTCTCAACATAATATAGTCAGCCCATTCATTGCAGGATTCAATAGAGGAAGTACATTCAGACATCCAACAATCCACTGTAAAAACTGAACAATTGATTCTATATACTGACAGTTTATTTTTAATTTGTATATTATTATACTCTCTTATGTCACCAATGTGTATTAATTTTCAGTTGGACTTTTATTTCAAAATAATTCAAAATCATTGTCACAATATTTTGGGACATTTATGTGGTAATAGCAGTAGTGGTTAAAATTCAAAAGTTATTGTTATACTATATACATTGTAAATAATGTAATTTAGTTTGTTGTCAATTGTTAAGTATTCAAAAATTTTCAAATTAAATTTTTTCATTTATTTTTAACAATTGATCGCAGAGAGGGTGATAGTTCTATAAAAAAATCAAGAATATTGTCGGGCATCTAACATGCTTCACAATATTTCACTATTTATAAACGGAAGGTGATTTTCGGAATAAGACAATTCATGAGAATGTTCAATCTCGATAAAAACTTCCTTATAATCTTAACTTATACCTTATCTGGGTTCAATTCACAACTCAGCTTTCATTGGTAAAATACAACACATAAATACATACATTTCAAAAAAAAGTTGTCCAAAGTCTTAAAAGAATCAACTTGATCATGAAACTGGCGTGAGTTCCGTGCCTTTATCTAGGAAAGGAGACGTGTCAAATATTCATAAAATATGCGCATCGGCATATGATTTTCCATCTTCAGTAGTTCTTTACATACAGCTGACGCCAAGAGGATCGCCTCATTAACTCCTCAAAAAAAATTTAAGACAGCTTTATCATATGCCAACGTGCATATTATGAGTATTTGTCATGTCTTGGCTCCTCTTAGAACTCACATCAGTTTAATGATCAAGTTGATTATTTTAAGAGCGTGAACAACATTGTTTTTAATGTATTGTTTTTTATCAGTGAAGGCTGATTTGTGAATTGGAACCAGATGAGGTAAGTTAATGCTATAAGGAAGTTTTTATCGAGACTTCAACATCCTCATGAATTGTCTAATTCCAAAATTCATTTTCGGTTATGTTGAAACCAGGAGTCTTGGGTTCAGAAATCAATACGCAACCAGGCTTAATAATAACCCCTTACAGGACAAATTTGTAATATCTAATTACGAACGTAATTACGTTAAAGAACCAAGAACGAACCCTTCATACCTACAGATGTTGAAGGATTAAAGGGGCTAAAAATTACTCTGGTTAAAAAATCTCAAAAGAGGCGACTTAAAGTAACATTTCAAAATGATATGGAGAGGCCTCAATGGATTAAGTATTTAAGCAATGTATATATACTACTGTATTTATAATTGTTAAGAAATAATATACACTAGAGAATAGCCACTGTGCTTTATATAGGTCTAATGATATCAAGCAATTTCGACACTTAATAGCTACCATACAGGGAGAAACTAATGTTAAGATATTCTCCTTCTGTTGATTGTGACACTAGACCAAGCATAGATACAATCAATCCAATTATTCCTTCTTCTGTCATGCACTGCAGCTCCTGTTCTTGTCGCTAACGGAATAAAATGTGCATCTAAATATAATTTTTTTAATATATTTGAAAGCGTGTTAAAAAATAGATAGCACCATGTAATTATAAAAGAGCTGAAAAGATGTATTCTTTGACAGTTCACGGGATGTGCACATCTTAGTTGGGGAAAATTCTGTTCAGTAATTACCAGGGATGTACATCATTACAGGGTTAAGGAACTGTACTTGAATAATTTATACCTGAACGGAAAAATAATATAAGCTTTACAACTCTTCTTCTCAATTTTCAACATGAAAATATGATAAAATCCTTAGTTCACTACATTAAGATAAAATTGTTTTTATTATATATACGTTTTACAAATTTAGTTATGAACACACAAAAATACTGTACATTTGGCACGAACAAATGAACATGAGAGCAGGTTAACGGATGACATATCTTCCGGTGTCGATTTCAGCTCTCTCAGCATCGCTGAGTCGGGCTTCTTCAGCAGCGTTTCTGGCGAGGGCTTCCAATATTGCAGGAGGAATTGGAGGGGCTACTGGGAAATGCGCTCCTTCGGGCTGGAATCCTTTCTCATCAGCTGTGTAGGTGACTACGATGTTGTTTCCCTCAGGATCCACGTACCTGTAGGAGCCTCTCACAACCTGAGCTTCATCTGGAGTGCCCAAATTTCTTAACTCACCCACTTCTTCCCTGACGATGTCATTGCCTGTCTCGAAGCTGAAAACAATGAAAGAGCAATATGTTAGTATTTCCTATAAGTGAAGTTAAATATACACTTACTTAGTATTCTAGCTATTACTTAATCTTATTTCTAGGCCTGGAGCTGTTCATTTTGAAACACATACGGGCCATTTCATGTATGCATAGCATAACATGCAATTGTCTAGACGAAGGCAGCAGCCATCCATACAAGTTTTTACCAGAGGAAGTGATAAAACCAGTAGTTCACAGGAGACTCAGCTATTTTTAAAGCCTAGGTTTTTAAAGTAAATCCATTTAAAACTAATGTGATAAACAACTACAATAAAACATACTTTAATCATTAAAATTTATTTCGTCACACGTGTATGAACAGTAGTATAGGCCTATAGCTGAATGTGGTATTCCGACTTTCTATAACAATATCAGTGAAAGCGGACCGTCGGAAACTGCACACCAAAATCTTCCACCTCGATTATATGAAACATATTCTTTACATCCTGTTCATAAAATACCTAGAAAGAGGGGCCGTAATGAAACATATTCCTAACAGTATTAATGAATTTCATTTTCCATTGACGGTGATATATTATATTTTATATTATATTATAGTATAGTATAGTATAGTATAGTATAGTATAGTATAGTATAGTATAGTATAGTATAGTATATTATATTATATTATATCTCACCAATTAATTGCAATGCCTTTGTAGATTTGCCTATAACTTACATTTATTTATTTATTTATTTATTTATTTTGAACAAATAATATTATAACAAGTACTACAGAAACTATTTTGAATTTAAAATATTTACATGCTCTCAGTATATTTTGTATCACATATTATTTGTGAAATGTTTTATAATGTGTTGAGGTCACGGGCCGGACATTTTTAATGCTTTTTTTATCGTAGTCCTGAGTATAAGAAATTATTTCGCCACCATACAGTACAATATACTCTGGTTTTTCCTTACAGCATCAGACACATAATTTCTTCACGCTGGTGCCGAGGAAATGCCCCTCCTCGTCTCTTAATTTCACTTAACACTTATTAATATTAATCAAGTCCCAGCTGATGTAACTAGGTATTATGCCCCGATGCTAACAATCATAGGATCGTCTTTTGAATAATTCATAATGTCATAACTTAGGAGGGTCTCCTTGGACGACTCCAATTAGAATAAAATGTTAATTGATTCGGACACGCCCCTGTATGACATTTTCCTGCAGGCTGTAGATGTCGCATCCTCGTAGTAGCATTTCAGCATGCTAATATTCTCCTTGGTTCATTAACGATATCATGATACCCTCACAATTTCTTGTGTAACAAATACGTGTTGTGCTGTCTTAATGTGGGTAGTTTTTCAATTTTTTTTTCTATTTCACTACCCTGGTGGTCTCTCAGAAAACTACTTACACGACAATATAATGGCTGTAAGTCTCACGTTCTTAGATACTTTGCTTTCAGGCCAGCAGATTTTCAAAACCTTCATTCATATCAATTGTATTCGACTGTAAAGTTGGTACGAATCTTAACACAAATACTTGTTTTTAAGTTCTTGTAAGGTAATATTCCAGTAAAAATTAAGAGAAATAAATGATGTATGTTATAGGCAATTCTAAAACCCCGAAAATATACACATGTTTGCTTCAACATGTTAGAGACAAATAAATGCAGTAACTGACAGATTTCATTCAGTGCACCAAATTTAGACAATAAGATATCTCAGTCAAATGCAAAGGTGTATTTTTCACCACACAAGTCTTAAAGCCTGAGTTTGTATAGTCGGTGACTGACTTATAATTACCCTTCAGATAATTAATAAAAAAAAGTTTCAAATTTGAAGGTTTTAGCTTTTATAATTAGTACAAACACTTCGAGTTCAAATTTTAAAGAAAGTCATAGGAGAATCGCGAAAGATGAAATTTTCTTCATATAAAGTGGTATTAAAAATAAGTTGTTGCCAATCTTTGTGTCACATTCCGAGACGAATAAGAGGGTTGGAAGTTTAACAGTGGCAACACGTTTATAAAATCAAGGTGAATTACAGACAATTCAAATCGCTTTTGTTGGATGTTGGTTGGATATCCACCATACTTCAGAGCAAATAGGAGCCTTCTATCGCTTGGAATGTCTTCACACTAACCAGAAGAAATTGAGCTGGCTCTAACAACCGATCTGAAATGAATTTTAGATCTGACAGAAAGCCAACGATTTAAAATAATTCAATACCTTAAAATTATTCTTGATCCACAATAATAAGCAATAACATAATAAACTGTTTCAAGATTGGTTAAAAAATTTTACTCATTATGATGAATGATTAGTGTAACACATAATTGAACCTCCGCCGGAAGAAGTGACAGGCTGTGACCCATCTTGCTCCTTTTCGGTATTTTCCATATTATTGTGAATAAAGAATAATTTTAAGGTATTGAATTATTTTACATCATTGGCTGTCTCTCACATCCAAATTCTTTTTGGCCGGTTCTTCTGATTCCTGTGAAGGCGTTCGAAGTGATAGAAGGCTCCTATTGGCTCTGAAGTCTGCTGGATATCCAACCAGCATCCAACAAAAGCGATTTGGACTTCCTGTAATTCACTTTGATTTTATAGATTTGTTGACATTGTTAAACTTGCAACCCTCGTATAAAATCTCGTTCGGATACGATTTTTCTTCTCTAGCTATGTAGTTCACAGACACACACACATAGGCCTGCACACAGACTGATTATAACGGACTATGTTACGTGTATGTAATTATTTTGGTGTTACATAAGGCTGTCCAGGTAATGTAGCAGGACGTCTGAGTGATGATATGCGAGACAAAAAAACCAGACCTGAACTTTCTTCCCGCCCTCCAGCCAAACCCACGCTTACAACATAATATGTGGGCCCAAGCTGACGACTCATTCATAAAAATTAACATCAGTCAATCCTTATCTCCGGTCTCGACCTTTATCTCTCAGTTACTGAAGTGTGAGACAGAACATTTACATTATATATATATATATATATATATATATATATATACACAATTAAAATAATCCCCACATTCACTATCAATTGTACCTCTATGAAGAGATTTGCACTAAATTCAGTAGGATAAAGTTTGTCCTGGGAGTGAATTGAATCAAGAGTCTTGTAGAAAATGTTCGGAATGGGATTGGTTCAAACCCAAGCTGACAACTTGAGTTCGATTCTGCCCAGAAACTCTCTTGAGTGAAATATGACTTAAAATCGACGGGACTGTTCTAGATCGGGCAATACCTACACATCACACTGTCTAAAACGTTTGCGCCACGATTATATCTTAGTTATCTCTTAATTTCGCCTGAAAGTCGGGTTAGTAAAAAAATTTCTGTTAATTAGTTCATAATCAGTTACATAAAGGTTTTACTTCCCTGATTTATGTTGAATTTTCAAAGGATGACAGAGAATTTAAACATAGTCCGTACAAACATTTCCCCTATGATATAATTTAAAGTTTCAGTATACTGTTCAAAATAATAACAACGTACGTCTATTTCGTGATTTAGACAGCTGACTAAATTAAAATCTAAAAGAACACTATGAAGAAACAGAAATCGCAAAAATGAAGTAAAATGAAGGAACATAATATATTCCCGAAAATTTGTAACAGTAAGCTTAATAGCACTTCAAAAAGATTATTTTATGCATATTTATTTTACATAAATTTTTGTTTAAACGATTAGTGCTAAGCCTAAGTTTATATGCTTTATATTTTCCTATTATCCACAGCTTACTTAATTGTAAAGTACGTAATTAACTTTAAAATACATAAATTCCTAAAACAGTAACAACATATAATTATTTAATTCCAGGTCCTAAAATAAAATTCCTTTATAATTAGCAACAATTAACAGATTAAAATAATAGTTAACTTAATTCAAGGATTGAATCGTAATTTACCTAACCAGCTTGTCATTTTCCTGCCATCGGTTGGTAGCCTACTATTCTTCCGATGTCAAAAACATATCGCAACATTTTAAATACGTGTTGTAAACTCTTACGTAAACAAAACAGGTGCGAGACAAATGTTGTGTTTATAGTTTAGAATTCCTGTATGACATCTATTGTATAAATTAATGGGGGTCACTTTTATATCAGAAGTCATTTGATGATTACGTATTAACACCAATTTCTCCACGCCTTATTAGCATAATTAGTTTTTATTGTATAGTTACATGAGTATTCTTCAGCACGTCATACAGCGGGGTCATCAGACATTAAAGAGATGGTATTGCTGATTAACGGATGTAACATGGAGAGAGTTTTAGAAACCACTTGTGAGATTTACAAAAACAGTTGGCACATGTTCTACCTGTTATGTATATAAAATCTATTGTTAAAAGTAATCATGTAAGAAAGATATTTCGTAAATATATCTCTAATTTTGATCATCGGATTTTTAAAACATTCTTCCGCTTTGCCCTCATTATCTAGAAATGCCAACCTCGTCAGAAGGGCCATTCAATATTTTCTACAATAAAAAAAGTCACTGGACGTTGGCCTACATTGTTTCTTCTGAAGAATTTATTATTGCAACTGTTGTTTGAAAAACTGTGTGTATGTGTGTAAATTAGACTGCAAGTATAAAAACAAATGCATCCTTAAGTCAAGCCTTAATAATTTTTAGTTCCTGTATATGTGGTCAGTGTTAATATCAGGGTCTTTAAGAAATTATTACAGTGGATATATTAAAAATTCACTAACAGATTTTCACTCCTATTTCATTGAAGATATTTGTATTTATAAGTGTATAGGAAAATCGGACGTCAATTATACAACCGAAAAGCCCGGTTCAATTCCCGTCCAGGACACATTTTTCTATACAGAATAAATAGTTAAAAATAGATTCAGTTAGTCATACTAACTTCCTATCAGAATTTGCTTCTAAGAATATTAAGGGGTATACTTCACTTTTACGTCGCGGACTCTTTACAATTTCACGAATGATAGTGGATTAGGGGATAGCCGGTACCCTAAAGGATACAGAAGATCCCAGATTTCAAATATCAGGAAAATGTGTATAACTGAAATATTTAAAATTAATTTTATAGAATAAAAATTGATCCAAATATTAAAAATGGAAATTAACTATGTACTTTTTGGAATATCAATTGGTTGAGGAGGCAGTTCTCTACTTATTGTAACAGTTTTGCAATTTCGAATTTGTTTATAGATCGGTAAGGATTGTCTGTTCGTCCCGTACGAGTATTGTAATATAATTCTCAAATCAAATATTATGTGCCTTATACAATCCATACCCACAGTAATATATTAAAACTATTTTTATCTGTTTTAGACATTTTATTTTTCCACGATGTAGAAAATTTATCTTCTGGTTTTGTCAAAACTTTCCAGTTTTAAATACAGTATTAGCACTGGAACCTTAAAATGATATCTCTATGTGCGAAAATGAAGAAAATATACTCTCTTAATACCAGCTTTAGTTACGGAATAAAAACATACTATTTCTAAAGAATAAAAATAAATAAATAAGGGATTAAGTCATCGCTCATTCTTATATAGACCTGCTAGTATAAAGATATAAAAAATAAGAGCTCCCATAGACTTTCCGGGATTAAAAAGAAAACTTCGTTCTAATGTTGCTGACAATAAATTGGACAAACGCTTCCTCCTCGGCCTTCCTCTGCGCCGGAAGACTACGGAGAAAATATTTGAGTAAATCCTGTAAGTAGATTAGTGGAGGCTCCGGTCAAGAATATCGTATTTAGCTGCCAAGGAGTTTTCCTCCCTGAAGTGCTAGAAGCGGTGCCTAGGATGTACATTTTAGTAATAACTCCAAGGAACTAAAAACCGGTCCCATCTTTACCACCCGTAAGCTACGAGTACATAATCCTTGTCATTTATATCCGACAGGTTTGTAGATTTGTGGCCATCATACAGACTCTCGTGGTAATTATTGAATATTACATCCGTATCCATGTATCTCCTCGAGGTTACTTGCAGCTCTTCCAAGCATCCAGTACTGAGAAAAATCCAAAGACGTATCCGGAACAAACCTCGGCCTCCACATCCATAGGCAGCCCTGGACATCGGAACCGAAGTTATATAAAGACGTAAAAATGCAGTCGAACTTACTGACTTTGCAAGACTAAAGAGAGAAGGTCGTGTCTCAGAAACCAGTTCTTTACGATAACAAGATTAAGAGATTATGATACATAGGGCCTAAGTAAATATTAATGCAATGATAGTAAATAACCATTCTTGTAATATTTTAAACTCAATAATGGCGTTTCACCTGTACGTTAGGTAACATATAAGTAAAAGAAAATAAACTTGGAAATCTTAAGTGAAGTCGTAAACCAGAAGTACCGGTAATTTAATTATTATTCTAGAAAGGCGTAATGTCTCTTTTCCAAGGAGTATCAAGACAAGGCTTGGCACAACAGTCTAAGGAATCCACGTTCATTAACATAGAATACATACAGCTTTGTCTACCTGGAACCCTTTACTAATGTCACTGAATAATATTACTTCAGTGATCAACTGGAACCTTCTTTGTTTTGAAAGATGTCCGGATTTCTAAGAATGCATTGATTGCTTCTGCAATCAGAAATATGTTTCATTCCTATTCCCTTATCAAGTAACTCAATTTATTTTCGCATAAATGAAATGATCCATATTGATGAAGAGAAAATTATAACAGTACATTTTGTATGACTGCGCGTTATGTGTCTATAGTGGCGGGTTCGATCCAGGCCCGGGTTCGAGGCATTTATGTTTGAAACAATGTGACAGACTCATGTCTATAAATTTACGGATGGGTTAAAGAACTACTGGAGTACAAAATTCCGTCCTCAGGCGTAAGTAACAGTAATTCTCGTGTTAAATAACCATAAAACTCTCTTTTTCATGTTTTCTCCCTGCACCAGAGGTACCATACTAATAAAAAATTATATTAGTTTTGAGTTATAATATACGTTTTGAAATCTAGTCCAAACACGAAATTTTCCGAAAAAAAGGTATATCTGTGTGTCCATGCTTCCTGTGTGTGTGTGTGTATGTTTGTGTGTTTGTGTGCGCGGGCGTGCGTAGGTATCTGTGTTAGCATAGGTCAAAACCTCAAGAAAATAATGTACCCCAAATAAAATTTTACATGTTGAGGATTTAACTCTTATTATCATTTTTGCAAAAAATTGACTTAGTAAATTCCAATAGAAAGCTGACGATATAGTCACAACAGCTTTATTCTTGTGGTTTTGAAAAAATCGACTTTATAATGAAGAACGTAAAGTACACATATTTAAAATTTTTGCTAAAATTGTTGTTGAGATAATTGGTTACTCTTCAATAAAGGGTGGTTAAAGCTAACTTAAGATATGTGTTTCTTCACTAGTTATGCAATCTACAGTTGGTACTACATACAGTCCATTCAGTGATATTTGGACTCTCTGTCTGGTGAAAATTTATACTCAAAACAGAATTTACACTAAAGAAATCCGGTTCACTGGTGTCAGTGAAGCTTACTTTATTCAGACTGTCGCTTGCCAGGCTGTAAAAATAGGGTTCTGTGTAATCGATTTCTGACAGTCTGAATAGAGGAAGTTGTCTTGGCATCTGAGAACCTTTTTTCAGTGCAAACTTTGTGTAAGAATGAATTTTCCCCAAACCAGAGTCAAATACCAGTGATTGTACTTTATAGCTACAATGGGTTATTACGAGTTTAATTATTTTCTTGGGGTGCCTCAGGTGAGACTTGCCAAATCGAAAAACTGGTGTAAACATTTAGAAGTCTCCATGTTTAATAAGTTCCCCAAGTGGCTCACAATATAGATTTTAAGCATTTTAAGTTTCATTTACATAATTGGCTGCTTGACAACCATTTTATGGTGTGCAAGAGTTTTTTGAGGCTCAAATCAATATAACATTCTAGTCTGGGTTTCCTGATTTATTGTTTTACCTATTTTTGTATTGTATACATTTATTTACCTGACGATGCCTACAGCAACACAGTATTGCTAACGACTAATTGAAAAAAAATTAAATTCAAGACCCCTACAGATAATGTCCGTATTGCTCAGTACTAAAATTCTTTAATTAATTTAATCCAGTTATTTTATTTTGCTGTCCTGCATGCTTTAATTAGTAGAAATTTAGTAATACTTCGTTCGATTATTAGATTTCATATTGGCCTATTTCATACTTCATACATTCATTCTGTATTCATAGAACTGATTTTTTTTATATTGTAGATAGAGAACATTCTTAGAATTGATAATAATCTGAAACCTCTTGTATAAAAGTGAATTGTGTGAAATCTTATTGAAGACTCTACGTATAAATATTGAAAGAAAATTATCTTTACAATATTTTTATAGATCAATTAATTATTTCATTGCTTTCCATAGCTATCAGTTTCCTTTCACAATATATAAAGGAACATACCATGATTATAATCCGACTAGTCGAATAATTTAAAAGCAAAATATACCGGCTGTCTCACTTAACATTGAAAAGCGGTCTTGATGTGTTCAGAATGTTAAAGATAGCTCTGAATATTTAAACAGCTCTCTTAACACCTCCCATCATCTTACCTGAAGACTGTTATCCTAACATCATGTCTAGACAGGGACGCAGTGTGAATAAATTACGACATGCAAAAAAACTGTGATGATAGGTGGCAATACATTTCATTATATGGGATGTTCCTTTTTCTCTGAGAACTTTTAACAAGACCCAAAATAAACAAAATAATGTGCTGAGATAAACATTCTACCGAAATTTATTTTTAAATGTGAAGAAGTAGGTCTTTCGTAAATTAGTTAAACAATGTCTCGACCACAAGTTATCCAATTTGGTTTGTTTTTGGTATATGAAAAGCTCGAAATGTTTGCTTTCTCTGCCTCTACACAAATGCTATGGGTAGAGAAATTCTATTTCTCTCTTTTAGAATGGAAACACGTTTTCATCCTCCTGAATCCATAGATCATGTTTTTAGAAAAATTCTGTCTGTGAAGAGCATAACTCGATAAGAAAAAATAATTTCAGGACGAAATTGTATGTTCTAGTTAACAAATCTTGAGGAATTTAATGTAAAGAAAGGTGTAGAATATATTTTCTCTTACTTTTTTCTACCACTTGACATGACGAAGATGGCGAATTTCGGGATTTTCTACTAAAAATCTACGATTTTGTTTTTATTAAGTACTCAAGCTGCTCTTGTACGATATATGTAACTGTCATGAGTATTATAATTATTCAAGTCATAGAAACAAACATGTTGAGAGAATGTTGAACGAATCTCTTATCACTTACAAGGGGCTCCTGACACTAAACAGGCCCCAGATAAGAATTACGTTAGCGGTACTCTTAAACGGACTCGAGAATTCAAGAATCTGTCAACTTGCTGCATATAATAAGAATTATGTAAGAAAACCTGATTTACAATAGATGTAATGAAGAGGGAAAACCTGCCTCCCGTATTATCTTTCACTGCCAAGCCTTATGCTCTACACACTTATGAACGTAAAGAATCCACCTTATGCCGTCGCTAATACAGGCTTCAATCTAGGAACTATTAACGTATAAGTATTAAATTATCATGTGATGAGAGTTGTTTCTATACATATGAGATGACAGTGCTATCTTTTTTAAATAAATGAATTCCAGAAAGAATCTCATGTGGTAGGCCTAATGAGTGTACAGTTTTATTTAGAAATCATGTGAAAATAGTATAAGTAAAATAATTATAATATCAGAGTTCTATGTCTGTCACAAAGTGTAGCGTATATAATAAAACATTACATAGTATGAAACCAAATATTTACTAGTTAAAATTAGTGTGCATAACCTATTAACATTTATAATTCATCAATCTACAGGTGAAGATTGTACAATTTCAGAGAGCATGTAAAGGGTATGCCTACAATACTCTTTTCAATGTAATGAACAGGATAAAGAACAGATTAAAATGATACAGTCTTAAAAGCACAATGATTAGTAGTCTCCAGCTGATAAAGTTCTCTTTATAAAATAATTGTCACTCCTGTGTTATTGTTCTGGCATTTATATAAGATGTTTTTTGGGTCTCATAGGATTGAGTTTTCACAGGGAGTGCATTTAGGCATACGTAATACCATTATCAACACTTAGGTGCGCTGTAAACACATTAATCGGTATAAAGATGAGTACTGGACTTCTGTAGTGGACGAAAAAATCGTAAAAAATAATTAATTGGATTTATTTTAGATATCTTCTTGGAATTTGACAGAAAGATTGGCGATGGTTTTCTAGTACCTTAGTATCACTTTACATTAAGAAAATATTGTTTCCCCTCTAGAAAACGGCTCTAACGATTTTCTTAAAATGTTGTACACGAGTTGCTGAGGGTTAAAAATTTTGTTTGAAAGATATTTTTTAGCAAAAATTCATGAAAAGAGTTCGAACCTAGTCATCGTTTGCACAAACTCAGGCTGTCTTCTGTGGTGACTACAAGGCTACCGTTGCATGAAGAAAAATCAACTGAATACGCACTTCCTGTAATACGGCCTTCTATTCTAGCGTACTGGTATATCGAGTACGAAGTATATAAGTTGTGAATGTTGCCCAAGTTTTGTACAGAAAATTATGTGAGTGTAACACGTCAGATTTATTTGCCTCCTTTTGTTATGTAATTTGTAAAAAAAAAAATAATTCACTGAATTCTTAAACTTTGTGAAGAGCCTCCTTGTATTTAGACGAAGAAAATACATTTTATTAAAATACGTAAAACCTAGTGTACTTTACATACGGTATACTAGGTACCGGTTTGTTTGCTATTATTGTGGTTTTCTCTTTCGGAAAATAAGCGTAACAAAATTCGCATAGGTAACAGAAACCTCCTCTTGGAGGTCCTACTCCCCAACATAGGGGATATGGGAAAACAGATTCAGATGATTGTGGTTTTAAAAAAAATCAGAGGTTAGGATGTGTTTTCTTTGCCCCTGCTGTTTAATTTGTGCTCAACCAATTATTCACTCTGCCAGCCAGCATTCATTCATTAAGGCTGCGGTTAGTCTTAGGTGTAGTGGAAAACAACGGCATGACTCTTCACTCACAGGATTACTGCACGTAGAGGTACCGTGAGAATATTATAGGAGAAAAATCCCTCCGACACTGGGAGGCGAATAGCCAAAGGTCCTGGGTTCAAGTCCCAGTGTCGGAGGAATTTTTCTCCTAAAATATTCTCATGTAATGTCAAACAGAGACAATAATCCTGTGGTTCATGAATGCTTATATAGAGGTACCGTAACTTACCTGAAACTGT
This sequence comes from Ectobius pallidus, assembly GCA_964059195.1. Taxonomy (NCBI): domain Eukaryota; kingdom Metazoa; phylum Arthropoda; class Insecta; order Blattodea; family Ectobiidae; genus Ectobius; species Ectobius pallidus. Next base: position 80,678,793 of record CAXKWD010000010.1, on the reverse strand, counting down.
ATCCTCCTGCCAAATCTGCGTCCTGTGCCGACCTAAGGATCGGGATGGGTGGCGTTTGCTGCTGCTGTGGCGCCGCCCTCACTAGGGTCACCAGGAAAAGTACAACTGCAATCTGAAAGTACAATATTTAACATTTTAAAATTTCATCAATGCATATTTCTCCGTAATTGGGAGAAGTTATCCATATCGTTTTCTACGCTGCAAGCTTTAGTGATATTTTGTGAAAAAGTTTAAAAGATTCTTAGGGAATTATTTTTATAACAAATGGTTTTGAACTATTTTGTTTTAATGTAGGCGTGCATTACTAAATAAACATGCTATTTTTGGAATGTGGAAATTCCATTAGTGAGTTGTCTGATAAATCGAATGCATGTGACTCATGATAATAATAACTATAATATCACTAGTAATAATAATAATATATAGTACCATGTATTAAATTCTACAACATATCTGGAAATAAGTATGTAAGTAATAAATACGTTATATCAATAATGAATTCTATAGCCTTTCTTTTCACTCAATATTTATTATTTTATGTATTTATATTTTGTACAATTACCGAAAAGTCATTTCCTCATTAGAGGCCATGGAAAATAAATATTCCGTTTTTAATGTGAGAAAGGAAAATAACGTTTGGTGAAAAAATGAACAATTTAAGCCTTTTGAGGAATAAAGTAATACATGACTGAGTGAATGGTGACTGCGATATGAAAATAATAACACTACAATTTAATCGATAATAAAAGAAAGAAGTTTGCAAATTGTCCTTTTTAGAAAAGTAAAAGAATCATTATCATGCCGGGTCTTGTTTTATATAGTCTGTCCTCAAGCGTCAAGTTCCAGTATTAGTTTCAATGGATACAGAAATCATGGGCCATTTTAAAGTTGACTGTTATCAGTGATATAAGTGTAGAGGGGAAAAATCAGCTGCTCATTGTATTGTGCCTAAAACGGAACTTCAACAGAAATATATACCGAACTTTGTAACTAACGAGAGTCTGAATTAACAGATCTTACATTCTATTCATAATGTATTTATATAAAATAGTTTGACCAATGTAAAAAAGGAAATAAATATAAAAATTTAAATATTAAAAATAATGGTGGTAAGCATACAAATAAACAAACAGAATATTCCGTGAGATCATATCAATGCAGTGCAATTTTGTGTGCATGTGTGTTTATTTGTATCTGCAGAATTTAATGGTAGAGACACGTATAGCTGTAACCACGAGAAGATTAATTTGGTTAGGAAGTATTCACTTACACGGTTAAGTAGAAAATGCCTTTCAAATATTTAGGCAAGAATTTCTATTTGAACAAGATAAATATTTGAAGTGGATAATTTATCTCCATATAACAAATGTTCGGTGGTAGGAGTGCTGTGTGCAAAGAGTAAATAACAGTCAAGTATATAGACGGCCTTATCCCCAGGAGGGCTCCATGATGAGTGATCCTCAAACTGAAGATGCTCTACCACATGCTGAAAACATTCATCTCCATGGATTTATTATCTGGTGTAGCTATATCCCAGTCCTTACATAAAATTCTACCTGTTACACGTTGTATTTTGACCAGATACATAAATTAATCATTATATCTTAATAACTTATCTTTCACTATGTGTGCAGATAGTATCTACATAAATAAAATAAATAATGCATGTATGACGTCATATTCCACTCATTATTTTTGTTCGACCATGCTATAAGACCTCATTACATGTGACGTAACAATAGCCCATCATAATTACGTCCATTATAATACAGAATTTCATTTTTACACTTTGTGGTATCCAATTAATATCGTACACGGAATAGTCTTCAAGCCTTGAAAGCAGAAATTCAAACTTTACATTAAACAGCTTGTATTTCAAATAAAATCAATTCTGATCATCTTAATTTGAATATAAAAATAGACTAAGTTAATTTCGTGAGTTTTAATGTGCGTTGCTTTTAGGTTAAAACGCCGTAGAATAGTACTGGTGCCAGTTGACCGCCTAGTAGAGAGAGTTGTTTGTTTCATCGATTATAAGGTATTCTAAAAGTCAAAACTTCCTAATTGAATTATTCCCGAGCGGCATTTAATTATTGCCGAACAAAAATTATGTTATTGAAATCACCTCGCTACGCTCGTTTAATAAACGTACTCGCGTCTTAATGAATATCATTATGGGCTCGTTGCTATTAAACAATTGCGAATAAATTATTTAGCTTTGTGGTAGGTAGATCATAAGAGAATACTTTTATTATTATATAGCCTACATGATTCGCAAAATAAGAAATTGTACATTTATACAATGAAAAGAGCTTGGGCTATATTCGCAGCAAATAATAATAATAATAATAATAATAATAATAATAACAACAATAAACCAGGTAATAAAAGAGTATAATAATTAATTATTATAAAAATCACAAATTAGTACTTACCGGTCTATAGCGTTGAAATAATAATCAGAAGAAAGTTTTTAATTACCAGCTTATTTCCATTTTATTACGTACCGGTACTGGTAATATAACAATTTTTACTTATATTGTCCTGTGTCTCTCTCACAAGACATAAAACTTTGAAATATTTTGTTAATGTAGCTTTCTCACGCAGGTCACTAAAACATCACTACCAATGACACTAGTTATAGGCCTAATATTACGAACAGGTAGTAAAAGAAGTTTTTATACTAAACAACTTATAACTTCAAACATGCCGTGTTTGTACTAAAATATACAATGCATAACTTGGGGTTATCAATTTCCTTCTGTTAAAAATTCCGAAAGAATAATAAAACTAAAAGCATAGCTATAACAAGTAATGCTAATAATAACTGTTATTTGAGAAAGCAACCTTTAAGAGTATGGTATTTAATAAAACGCTGCTTTCATTTAAATTTTCATGAATAACTCTTCCTGTTGTATTTATGGTAGGTCATTAATTCTGGTTGTAAAGTTCTTGTGTTTCATTCTGAGTTATTTATTAGGTATTTAATTAGGTATTTAAAACGTACTTGATTCGAAGCTACCGCATGATATTGACATTTTGTAGATGTTGTATGACTGTTTTTATATGTTTCTATTTATTGATGTAGATAATATTTACTTAATATATTAAGTATATTTGACTTCCAATCAAAAGTTTTGTTAAAACAAAATAAATAATTATAATTAGCCTATAATAATCATAACAACCATTATTATTTTATTATGCCCTTAAGGTTCTTACATCAAAATTGAATTAATTACATTATTTCTATTAGTCGACATGAATCGTGGCAATTATATTCGCCGAAATTAAATTCTAAATAATGCGTGATATTTGTATGAAATAGATATCCTTGACCCTCGCAGAATCGTGATTTAAAAATTAGGATGGGTTACTCACAAAAAGAAATGATGCGCCGTGATCTTATCAAGGTTAGACTCACCCGCAACATGGCGTCTTGTCCACTCAAGCTAGAGGTCGAATGTTTTAAAAAAGATGACTGCCTCCTCTTTATATAGGTACCCAACATTTTATCTGTTCAAAATGCAGATTAGAGTAGGGGAAGAAGGCATTATCATTATACACGCGTAAAAGAGGGGAAGAGATGCGCCGTCCCCCCCCCCCGTGTTGGTGGGGAAAGCCTTTCCTGTCAAGCAGGGAAATTTTTTGAGACAATTGCTAAACGTTTTAGAAGGGGGCGGGTGCTGCTTGACAGATGAGGTTTAGTTCTAGGAGGTAACAACGCATTGATTACACTTCATTGTGCACATGTTCAGAGCAACAGTGATCCAAGTACATATGTAGTGTTGTATTTCTGAGCTTTATTGCTGAAATTTGTGATTATATCCGGATATTGGCGTGATTGTTCCTGATACTTTCCTACAAAAATAAGTTAAACATTTCTGGAGAAATTATCACTATTGTTGTCTTGTCTGATTGTTCCATTCTTTCTGTTTATCTAATATCTGTCATAGTTCACTAAAAAATTGCTGTGCCTGAATTAGCAATAGTTCCTATTCTAGATTTTTATAATCCCGGTGAATGTTAGGCTAAAATTTACTTAGAAAGCTTAAAAATATTGAATTTTTTAAGTAGTGCATATCCAGATTTATATTGATTTTACTATAACATAAGAGACAAAAATGTTTATAATAGTAACTATTTCCTGTAAACTATATTCTTTGAAAAAGTTTGATGGTATATAAAGGCTAAGTTAACGAGATATTAAGTACATACATACATACATGCATGCATGCATATATACATGTATATATATATATGTATGTATATATGTATATATGGATGTAATGAGCATCCTACACCTAACCCACAATACGTCCTTTTAGTTACGAAAAAAGTTTGGGTTCGTATAGTAGTAATAAATAGTATGTTTTACATTAATGAAATTACAGTCATTTCACAAAAGCCTTAAGACCTTAAAATTTGTTGTAAAAGAGGAAATAATTTTTAAATTATGTGTAGTATTTATGCGATTTCAATTTTCCATTTAATCCACCAACACGTTACAATTGAAGACAAGCGAACACGTCGGATGAAAAACATATCCACATAAACCAGGACGAACTGAAGGTTGATGATAATGGCAACGATTAGGAAAAGAAAGAGCAGGAAGAGGGATAAAGAAGGAAATATGGATAACGATAAGGGCGATGTCGAAGATGTCGACGACGAAGATAACAACGCCAAAGATGATGATTTCGTAGATGACTATGAGGATGATGATTGTAGTATGTTTTACTTTGGTTTGTGATATCATTACTGCTGTTTCGTTCTGCCATTATTAGTTTTAAATGAGTGGGAGGAGGGTGGGGTAACAGGACAGTGAAAGGTAGTGAAAGAAAGTACGAATAAAATTAGTTCCGTTATGGGACCTTAATTAATTCTGAAATTTATTGCAGTAAATCTCAACTGTGTAGGTTACATCTACATTTGTTTTAAGAAAAGCTAATTAACAGATATCACTAGCTGTAGTGCCTGTAAAAGTATATATTAAGTTTATACAGCTTCATGCATATAAATAACAATCAACATTTCTTTCTTTCTTTCTTTATCTTAGTTTTACCTCTCGATTTTAGGATTTAAGCTACCGAAGCCACCCGGGCCTTACATCAATCAACATTTATTTATCTATTTAGATGGTTTTTATAAACATTCCATACACGTTATAATTAACTCATTGGTATCACAAACTCCAACTTTCAGCAGATCGTCACTTTTATTATTATCCAATTATTACGAGTATAATTACCAGATGAATTATTTCTCTCATTTGTATCATGTTTTTAGTTTTCACCATCATCTACCTGTAGGTCTTCAAAAAGATCTTCTCCTACAGAATTATATTAAATTATCCTTCTGTATTATTGGCTATCATGTCATTCAGCTCATGTAAACTGCAAATCGCAGAAGAACTTCAGTTTAAACCAATTAATCAACCCTTAACCAATGTTAGATAATGATTAAGGAAATAGAAGAGAAAAACATACTTCGAGAAAAAATTCTGCTATTGATTTAGCAATCGTAGTGCCAGATAAAGTTCTTGCTTTTCATTGTCTCATAATATTATGCTTTATACGAAAATAAGTCTATTTTTTCCCTTACTAATGGACTTGCCACCATCCGCGGCTTGATTAACAGAATCCTTTGTAATTTTTGGTTTATTTACTAAAAAATTAATTAATTTAATTATTCAAATAATTTATTTCAAAATATATATTAGCCAAAAAATACAAGATTCTACATGACAAGGATTACATGTCAATAGATTTGAGACAATAAATCCCTGTTTTGTTCGAGTTTCTTTTTTTCTTTTTTCTTTTTTCTGGAAATCATTCTAATTATTGAAATGTCATTCCTTCCCAGACTTACACTTGTTTCAAGTTCATTTCCAGGGTTTTATATGCCTTTTAGTTTAACATTATGTTCTTTGTATCACCTTTTTGTATTTCAACATGCATATCAGCTTAATGTCACAAGAAATTTGTATTTATTTGTGACATCATCTTGACTTTATACTAAGGATAACAGTTTACATTTTTACATGTATTACGACAATGCTTCATTTACATATAGCGCTGCCTTGGATTATGAAGTTACGGTAACGTCATGTCTCTTCCCATAATCAGGTTATGAATTCGTTTCAGTCCAGGATGGACTGTCTGATATAAGATGTAACAGAATGACAGCAAAGGACACGAATGCATCATCTATTTCTAGCTAAATGTTTAGCCTATCCTATGATGACATTATCCTATGTCCTATGATGACATTACCTTATCCTATGATGACATTAATTTTCTCAAAGCATGGTTTAAAAATTCAGCCAATAATTTAATTTATTCAATTTCAATTATTAGGTTTGTCATATACCCTGTTTTCACGGACATGTAACCTTTTTCACAGTTAAAATTTCCGTCCGGGCAGATTTTTAGAAGTTGGCATAATGTCTGGGATTTTTGTGTAGTAATTACTACTGGTTTCTTAGACAGATGTCATAGTAAATAAAGTACTCCTTTTACAGGCCCTGGAGGCCCTTAAGTTTCCAAAAGGTTGATATTTACAGCGTTTTTTAGGTACGGGGCACATGAACAGAGAATAATGTCAGCCTTTAGCACAAGCAGCCTCACCGAAGAATTAGCCAATTGATAATCCGATATCATCATAGAACTAAACTAAACTCCATGGCGCTACATCCCTTGAGGGTCTAGGCATGTCATCCGACCCCTGCATCATCTACCATAGGCAGATGGCTGGATTGGGGCATGTATTCAGCATGCCGACTCCCACAGCTGTTTTTGAAGGCTTACTGAATCAGAAGCCGCTACTTCTTAATCAAGTAGCTCCTCAGTTTGTGTCACCAGGCTGAGCGCACCCAGTTCAAGACCTCCCTACCTCAGAAATATCCAAGTAGGAACCAGGGATCGCTAAGCTAACCACGAGACCATCCAGGTGGTCATATCATCATTGAGGATCCTTAATTAGAAGCAGAAGTCATCGAAATGTCCTGTTTTCGTATTGTTAAACTATTTTAGTTATTTGTATTTGCAATGTCTATAATGGGATAAATGAAACCTTCGATCACATCTGTTTAAACAGGATATAGAGGGACTAACACAATATCAACATGTACAGACAACTGAGACGAAATGCTCGTCAAATACACCAGATGTAATTTCTAATATATACTCATTAAGGTAAAAATGCGTATGAAGAATGTTTGTTTGTCTATTATTTAAAACTGCAGTTTATTCCTAACCAGATTTCATTGCGATTTACACCAAATATTGGTGAATGTCAGGTGTGCAATTTATATTAAGCATTAAGGTAAAAATACTTCTATATATGAATATGTCGATGGCTTGGTACACGCATGTGTTAAGTACAATTTTGGGATTAAATGTGTTAAGTGAAAATTTGGAAGCACCTGAGGTTTATCTTCACTCTATAGAAATGTGACAAGTCACAACAGAAGCTTAATATACTTTCTGTAAGGATAAAATGTGGTAAATACTTTTCCTGGATGCACATATGCGATAATTAGATTTAATAAAAACTATAAAATTGTACTTAACACGTTTATGCATCGACATTAGGATTTTTCAATTAGCCTAATCCTACTGATGCGTACAAAGCCTTCAAAACACGAGGAAAAGCAGCGTCTATATTATTTTCATTTTGAGAAAAACAATGTTTGTACCCTTATTCATAATTAGGGTAAATAATATTACATAAAGTAATGTATAGGCCTAAGCCCTATGTGGTTGCTATAAACTAAACTAAACTAAACTCCGTGGCGCTACATCCCTGGATGGATTTGGCCTACCACCCGACCGCTGCGTCCTCTATCACAGGCAGATGGCAGGATTAGGGGCATGTGGTCAGCATGCCGACACCCACGGCCGTTAATGGTGGTTTTCATGACCGGAGCCGCTACTTCTCTATCAAGTAGCTCCTCAATATTTGAATATGTGGTTGCTAAGCGTGGACAATTGTAAGTCAAGTTTAATCATAAATGAATTGAAATGTGCCCGAACTACCTAAGGCTATCAAGGGACTTCTAGATCTTAATAAAACAATTTTTTGTATACAAATGAAACTGTGCAGGTTTATTTATTATACTTTCGCCTCCTTTTCATGAATCATTTCACCATTTGCTTAGTCATAAAAAAATAGAAACTAAAAACAGCTTGTGTTTTGTATTACGAAATTGAAGTATTCGTCGTAAGAGTTCTTTTTAGACTTTACGAGGAAGTAGATAATTATGTTGAACTCTACGCAACCCTACTGGAGTTGTTGTGATAGGTTAACTCTTTTCCAGATTCCCAGACCTAAATGCTAACATACTGACCTTGTTGTGCAGACTTGACTGCTCAGGATAGGAAGGTGCTATACATCACTAATTAGTCTAGGGACACCGCATAAGGTCTGTTAAATTGAATGATTGTATACATGCATTATCACTTTTATGGCTGGTTTCTCTACCTGTAATTCAGTTCTTAGTGTTACATTCCACATACTTCAACGTTCGTTAGCAAACCAGACACATAAATCTTGTAGCAAGATAATTGAAAACTATGTTTCCTTCCTTAAGGTATAGGTAGGAATGCTTTCGTCTCTCGCCTGATCGGAATTGTTTTAGGTATAGAGAAATGGCACGCAATGTCGTGAAAACAAATTAAGTATATAGTAGACAGTGTACGGTACAATATTTCCGTTACTTCTAATTATCAAAGAACTAAAGAATTATCCGAAATTCGTTGGTGGTTAAATAAAGGGTGGAAATCCTGTTAGGATAGCTGCCTTAAATAAAAGGGTGTCAATAGGACACAGGTAAATAAAAAAAAACATTCTAAGAACTATATATTTTTTAAGATGATAATTTATTTTTCCTAATTTTTCCTAATTTTCAATAGTCATATATTTTCGCATTGAATTTTAAAGCAGCTATCAATAAAGGACTCCCTTCCTAGTTATTAAAATATTCTGAATACAAATGGTTATGGACTATATGGAGCGAGTCTTGAAGTATGTTTAAGGCCAACTTTAGAATTCATGTATTGTTATTGTTTAGTTCAGTTCAGTAACTAAAGCCAAAACTATATATTTTGAGCTCCAATCGATATTGTGGATATCTATGCATGAGACGTAGTATCGTAATTTCGTACAAATATTGTCTACTGTAATTCCCCAAGAAATTATATGTTCACTGGATATGTAAATTATCTTATCGAACGCTTCTTTCCATGAGTTTAAAAGCTAAATTAAAGATGCAAGGTAAAATACGGCACAAGTGGTATTTGACTAGATAATTCCAAGAGGAGAAAAGTTTATTTTTAAATTTTCATTCAAAACAAAGAAAACAATATAAAAAACCTATTTACATACCGTTAAATTTCTTCAACGCTTGATGACTGTTGAAATTTGGTAATTTCTTCCATATCCTATGACGTTTGGTGAACATTCTACTGTTATTGAGGCTTTTAATGGGCCTAAGCATTGTGTTAACTGATTACTTTGCAGGTCGGCAATCTGTGACAAATTGTCTCACTCATTTAAGGGTTAAATTTATTCACGGATTTGTGATAAACAAAATTGAAATAAAATAATTTAGAGTGATAATTTATATTCTTATTAAGACTGAATTCGTGATTATTTTTAAAACGGCCTTTTCTTTTCTATTAGCACTTAAAATCGGATTGTAGTGTATTGTTTGTACTTCATTTTTAAACTAAAATTTATTTTTTCTACCAATTTCTTTTTAGATGTTTTATTATCAACATAAGATAAATTGCTGTATCGAGTGGAATGTAATTGCTCAATACTAATTTAACTAAGTATTTTTTAAAGGTTCAGAATTTTGTTCCCCCTATATAATTTCATTAAGGAATTCAAACCAAAAGGGCTCATTAATACATCGTTTCATAAAGGGCCGGTGATTGCATGAATAAATATAAAATATCTAATAAGTCAAGGTCGCAGGAGCCAATAAACCAAGCTGAGTCATGTATTGTTTCGTAGACAGAACAATTATTTCATTGCAACTAGCGATCAATTAAAGTGATTTCTGGTATGTAACAGTATACATTACGCTTGTAAATTGTCCTCGGATATCTGTCCATAGATGATCATTATAATAGTCTTCACCTTAACCCAAAGAGTTTTGCAGGCTTATATGCTAATGAACTCGAAGGCCTACAATACAGTATGGGAGGAATTATGGTAATGATATTCATTTTGAATGACAACTCCTTCGAATGTTGGCATACTGATCTACTGAAATGCCATCTGTTCAGAGAAGTTTGTCTTTTAGAATTACCACGGATAAGCTATTCTTCGAAATAATTGCGAAGGTTTCCTTGTAACTATACGAAATGAATCGAAGTACCATAAGCTAATAAAACTGTAAGAGTAATATTATTAGAGGCATCATTATTATCCTATGCAATGCTCTTCACTGCCCTAAGGGTGTCTAGTTTTTTAAAGGCCAAGGATCTCTGATTTTATAATTTCCTTATGTCGTGAGAACAGGGGCATCATAGAAATTTTCCATCTATTTAGTTGAAAATTACGAGAAAAAATTGTCAAAGAGGATTTACTTAATGTAGGCTAAACAATATTATTATACATGTCGAAAATCTTATGCAATATTATCCGTATATAACTTAAAATTTATCATATTCTGTCTGCATTATATGACATCATTAATTCCTTTACAGCTTTCCTGTTATTCTGTTTGTATCTGCATAATAAATGATACTATCTTACAATAATACTATTAAGCATTATTGTATCCATATATGAGCTAGCTTAGACTTAATGAGATTTCCCGTAGCTCCAATGAGACTAGAGAGTACGCCGAAGTGCAGTTGAGGCATTGCTCGAAAACCAGACTTCCCATTACATAATCCGGGGTTTTTCAATTTACTTAATCCTAATGGCTACACTTTGATCCTCGGCCTATAACAAAAATTAGTAATAGGAGCAGTTTTGAAGATAATGGTAGGCTATTGCACAAGACTCACATCTTAAATACTTTCATGAGCCAATTGTCTAAAATGAGGGAGCCTCGTAATCAACCTGCGAGTCTCCATGGTGTTTATATATGGAGCATTTTACTTACTGTGTTATTGATTTGACATTTTATTTATTTTACAATGAATGTGTATCCTGAGTTTGGCACTACACTATCATCTGTTGAATAATACAGGGAGGAACGGGTTAGGCATGAAGGTGTTGATATAATCTTCCCATGGCCCTTCTCTTTCATGTATTAGCAGAATGGAATGTTAACCCTTAAATGCACAAGACTCAATCTCTCAAACAAATTGTAAATCCATGTCGGACTGCAAAGAAAGCAGTTAACACTACGATTAGGCTCACAGTTTATTTATGTAAATTTTAGGTTAATAATTTTAAATTTTCTCTCCTATTATTTTCCAACTTTTCATTACAAATTTAAACTAATGTATCCTATACAATAAGGATTAAACCATGTGGATTTTTCTGGGCGCGAAAATTTCGGAGCATGCCTTCTTTTGGAAGGGAAGTAAAACATTTATGCCATACATATTTACAGTACATTAAGGGATCCCTGGATCCACTGCAAATTTGCCGGCTTTGTCAAACCAGCTTCACTCCTACCTGATCTAGAGTCCTTGTAGTCCATAGACCACTTTTCATCAAAATCAGCCTTTGAGGCAATGGGACTAAGGCTTTCTTAAACATTGATAGGAGTCAAGGTAGAAGCATACGTGGCACTATTGCTAATGAATTATGCATAACATCTGCACTGTGGACATATGAATCATTTCCAATTAAATGAACATATGAAGAATATGAATGTAAAACATAAATTTAAATTTACAGTTCAAAAAGTAAATCATTTCAGGGCATTATAATTATTAAAAATTCCTTGAATAAATACCATTCTTAGACAGATAAAGAGACTTTGTTTAAATTTTGTACATGAGGTGCTTATACCAAGAGCTAAAACTTTAATTTAAAACATTTTTCGAAAAAAAATCTGAATAGTTGTTATAAGCCATCCACTGTTTGTAGAAACTCAGTCTTGCCTGGTGAACAATAAAGTTTTGCATCAGGTTGAAACAATTCAATACTTTGCAATACGGACTCTTATTTTATATCAAAGTATGAAGTGAGAAAGATGTATTGGCCATGCTTAAAGTAATGAAAGTTAAGTGATTACCGGTACATCAATCATATTTTATTTATGTTATGTATCCTTCGGTGATGCGATGCGATGTGGCAACGACATTCTCTTCGTTTTTACAACCAATTTTACATGAAGGAAATGTCATACACAATATATTATAGGACTATTAAAAGGCAAATTTTTATTTGGGCAGAGGAAGTTATGTAAGTTTAAACATAATTTTTTCTTCTATTTGCGAATTTGCATGATTTTTCTTTGTAATTTTATTGGCGTAGACCATCATGGTGTTATATACATGACAGAGTGCAAGAACTCGCATAACGATCCTTAACATCACATCCTGAAGTGTGCAGGAATGCAAAACGGAAATATTGCTACATGAATGTACGTTGAAAGTAGTATAATAGATGTATTTTAGTTTCTATTACCAATAGTGCTGCAGTGACACACACACACATATTATTACAGGCATTTATTTGAACCGCACATTGGGAAAATTGGGAATATTTGGTTTTTATTTGCTTATTTTCCGGTATCTGCACCTTATATTGGTTTTGTCTAGTACTCTATCAATTAGTTGGTTTGCTATGTTATTTAACCCTTTCATAGCGGAATTTATATTTTTATTATGAGCATGCATTAACTAAAGTCACTAGTGGTTATAAGTTTGAAAACAAATAGGGAAAAGGTAATGGAGAAATTGGTTTTCATGGATGACGATTTTAATAGGCAGACAATTATTTCCATATTTTAAGATAAACCGTTAATATATTAGCTAATTTTTTGGCCTTTAGTAAATGTTTATGGTGATGCATATGTAAGTCAGTAACGGTGAAAAGGTTGTGTATTGATATTTGTGCCCTATACCCATCTGATTATCCAAATCAATCTTAGTTCAAACCGTCGTATAAACGTTTTTCTTTTGTTGATAGTTATCATTTCTGCGATAATTGCGTTGTACAATTTTATTACAGGTCTACATTCCAACCATTCATTTCATTATATTTGGATAAACAATTATTCTTTTAACACAATTCAAAATTTATGTTAATAGCAATAACTTATTATAGGAAATAAAAATACAAACTTTATAAAATGTATTGAGAAAATTAACTTTTTTAACTCTAAGAGATTCGCTATGTTCACTGTATAAAAAATCAGTTCAACTTGAAACTCAGCGTTACATTTTTAAACAAAAATGGTTAATTTTAGGAGATTTCGGTTGTGTCTCTTAATTCTGTAAATCGTATCATTAACTAGTTCTCGTATTTCAACGTCTATCAGATAATTTTATTCATTCCTACGGCCTATTAAGCGTTTATCTGCTACTGGCGTATATATGCATCATCTCAAAAAATGTAATAATACCTAGGTAGTAGAGATATTAGATAAATAAACTAATAATTTATCTTAAAATGTGATGATTTTTATCCGCATGTCAGGACTGTCTTCCATAGAAATCACCTAATTAACCAAAGCTAGATTCATTTATTTTAAACTCACTGCCCACTGATGATTTCACTTGGTAATTGCTTATGTAAACTCTGCTCTGAAACGGTTAAAAACACTTAAATATCTCTATAGTTGTCATATATTTCCGTAATCCAGGCTGCAACAAATTTTTAAAATGCTTCCAACATTCCTAACCTTATTCTAGAATGTTGTATACAGTAAAGTGCGTTAATACACTTCTTGCGCCTCCCAGTTATTTACAAACATTAACAACCGTCATGTTAAGAATAATTTTTTAATAAAAGTAACCATAAATGATCGTCCATATCGTAGGAATAAATTCAAAAGATAATTAATACATCTGCCGGGTTTTCGAACAAGATATTTACAGTCCGAGGATAAACTGTTTTCACATATTGCGTGCTGTTTATCTGAATGAAATTCCTCTATAAAATATTATATTGTACTATGCTATATGGCAGCGTTTCTCAACCTATGATCCGCGGACCACCAAGATGGTGCAGGTGGTCCGCAGACATAATTTAAAAGTATCATAAAGCAAGTGGAAAGTAAAGAAGTAAAGTTTTTTCACATATTTCGTTGTAATGACCTATAATTAATACCCCAAATATTAAGAATATATGCCTTCTTTTAAAAATTAGGGGTCCGTACATTTTTATTTTTTTTTACATTTTAGAGGTCCTTGGGTTCAAAAAGGTTGAGAAACGCTGCTATATGAAACTCTATCCCAGGTATACGTGACTTAAAATTAATCACAACGTAAACAAAATGGCAGCATATAAATCAACTTTATATCAGGCGGTGGCAAAATTGCAAAGATAAATCGAATGAAAGGTAGCCCGCAAGTTATCCCCTCACATGAATCACTTAAACAAGTCCATTTTAATGTAAATAACAAATTATATAACTTGACGATATGGATTTTTTAAATATAATGTAGGCTATTAAGATAAAGTTTTCGATTAGATAATGGAATAATTAAAGCAATATTCAAATCTATTTCAGAGTGAGTTAAATATATTTTGAGACTTTATGAACTTGTTCTCAAACTACTTCACGGGTAAACTAAACTCCATGGCGCTATATCCCTTGTGAGACAGAGCCTACCACCCGAGTATTGGGTCCGACTTCTAGAAAATCATAATACTAATGAACTATGATCCTCAAAACATACAGGAAATTATATAAAAAAAATATATATATGAATATTAAGTTATTGTTTTATGAACCGTCCTTCATGGAGTAATCAACATTTTGTTCTTCAAATACCCATCCTATATTCTGCGCGTTGTTCTTATGTAAAAATGTTATTCCATTCAAGATCCTTTTAAAAAATTACTTATCATATTGGGGAGTAATTAATTTAACGTAATTCCAAGAATTTACTGGTTTCTAAAGATATATTGTTTATCTGGATTTAAGAATCTATATGAATTATCTTAAGTTCATTGATTCATTTTTAATGTTTTTAATCACACTAGGTTGGTATAATCTTCATATTATGTCATTAACTTCATCAGATTACACAAACTGACAGGTGAATGTAGGTTTAATCATAACCATTAATCATTTCTTGACACGCCTGTGTGTAGTCGAATAACTTACTTATTCAATATTCTTCCAGACTCTACAGTCCCATGCGTATACGTACAAAATAATATTTTAAGAAAATGTTTAACATTTTAATAAAATGTTATGAAACGTTGTAAATTACCTACTTTGTATGAACATCTTAACCCAGAAATTAAAAGTCGAGAGTATGCCGGTAGGTCGCGGATTCGTTGATGCGTTATTGTGATTTTCAAGCTAATCGATCTGGAGCAATTAGTTCGACTCACCCTCATCCTCTAGTTGAAAAGATAATCAGGTACAATGCTGGGGATAGAGACAGATGGAGTATATAGCATAAAAGCTTAACCTCGTTACAGTTCATATCAAAATCCAGTTTAAATCAACTTCCAAGAAGCTTACGGAACCTTCAAGACCTGTATCTTGAAATAGGCCTACTTTACTTTAGAATACAATAAAACTAAATTTAACATTTATGTTAACAATTTAACATTATTTGTCGATTGCAGTATTTTACATTTCAAGTGTGTATTTTCTCTAATAAGAAAATGAATTGTTTAAATTTCAATTAGGTATTACAAGTTATCGTGCAATTTTCAGATTCCTTATAAATGTTTATGGCCATTTCAAGTCATGCGTTTTAAGGGGAAATATTTATATAGGCCTACTCTAAATACAAATTTTAGTGTTGGTAATAAATAGGCTAATCAAGGATAGTCTATTTCCACTGTCATGGTTATTTCATCTAGTAAGATCATATCACTGAGAGTTTTTTCTGCAATGTTTTATATTAAATAATATTTTATTTTTAATTCAACTT
The DNA here is from genome assembly GCA_964059195.1 of Ectobius pallidus. NCBI lineage: Eukaryota > Metazoa > Arthropoda > Insecta > Blattodea > Ectobiidae > Ectobius > Ectobius pallidus. The sequence goes on along the minus strand of CAXKWD010000010.1, from coordinate 80,662,756 downwards.
AAATTTAATTAATTAGTTCTTGTTCTTATTTATGTGTTATTTGTTATATGTTTGTTTGTTGGCTTCCTTTGTTACTTTTTGGCCTTAGCAGTAATATTCATATTAAACAATACCTGGTAGCCTATATGAGTTGGCCAAGTACTTGTCCATATGACTGGTTGGAGTCGAGACTTGTAATAGAATGATAAAACTCTTATAACTGGGTTATATCTAGGGATTCTCCCAGCTAATCTACCCTATAGGCTACTTCTAATAGCATAGTAAAATTCTTGTAGCATCTAGGGATTCTCTCAAGTAAAATTCTTGTAATATCTAGGGATTCTCCTTGATGATCTACTAATACTTGTAATAGCACAGTAAAACTTGGTAACTTCTAAGAATTGTCTCAGCTGATTTATCCAAAACTTGTAATAGCATAGTAAATCTCGGTAGCTTTTAGATATTCTTCCAGATGATCTACATAAGATTTATAACAGCATAGTAACATTCTGATAAATTCTCGATTCTTCTAATCTAACCGAGACAAAACTTTGACATCTCCTAGGGATTCTGTCAACTGATCTATCCAAAACTTGTTATACCATAGAAAACTTCTAATAGCTTCTAGAGATCTCCCGGTTGATCTGCCCAAGACTTGTGATAATATAGTGGAATTATGAGCAATTCTCCTGGCTGATCTACCCATAATTCCACCGATTTTCAGCTATTCTTCACTTTTAGCTAACTATCTTTGTCACACGCCAATGAGACATAACTAAAATTATCCAGAAACTCTGCATGAATGAAGGATTAACATAAATAATGTTTTCCTGGTAATGGAGCTCGTAGATAAAATGAAAAAGTTTAAAATTTCCAAAAAAGAATTTGAATCTTCGTCTTAAAAAGGCTGATCAATAGCCTAATTGGTGTGAGCGAACATGATGACACATGATTACCCCGCCTCGTATTCATAAAGAGCATCGAAATATTAATAGGTCACTTGAACGTACTATTGTATGTAAATGATTCGTATGAATCATGGAATTCTAAAATGCATTACTTCCGTAGTATCGGCGTTGGATTTATTATTTCGAAGAATCTGTTAAACTTGATTTTAACACCAGTAGTCCCGTTGTGAGTACTCGAGTGTCCATGGGGTTAGGTCTAAAGGTGGCCGTAGCTTAGGGCTGAAACACTGATCACCTTTATTTGTTTCTATTGTCTAAAATTTAGAAGCCTCAAACTCCTGGAACCCTGGGAGGGGCCCTTCACGGACTATATAGGAAACATTATACTTCATCGTTTTAAAGAAGAAAGTTTGCTAACAGCAGAGTGGTAGGCCTGATTGTGAGGAGAATAGTCAACGAAACTGAACATTATGAATGGCATGTTTCTAACAAAACCTTACACGAAATTGGTTCAAATAAAATCGTTGGCTATGTGATAATCAGAATAGGCTACAATACCAAAGTTCTTTGGGAAGAATAAAAGGGGACATAAAAACAACTTGAAAACAAGTGTAATGCCTTGAGAGGAGAAAAGATCGAAAAATAGGCCTACTCTAGGATGACCAGACGTCCCGTTTTAACGGGATTTTCCTTGTCTTGATTGACTGGTCATCTTGTCCCGAAAAAAACAGTTACAGTAAACATGTAATTCAGACTATACATATGTTCCTTGCTCTATTAATTTTCAGTTTCCTCATGAGATAATCTTTACCAGAGGTAGGATTGATATGTAAGTTCTTATTTATAGATCGATTAATTAGGCTGCCTCTGAAGTTGTGTATTACGTTTATGAATAATGACATCTGTGCGATTTGAAACATATTTCATTGTCCAAATTTTCCGGCATTTTTTTATTTATTTATTTATATACCTACATACTGAAGTAAGAAATAATTAGTTCTACATAATTCAAAAAGTATATTTCTCATATTATTCATATTTCATCATTTTGAAATGCATTAAAAGAAAGAAGCAGCTTCATGAGCATGAGTGTTCTTGTAAGAACTGTACAAAGGACACACTTTGTCTTGGCTGCTTGGTGCAAAGCATTATTTTTTTTTTGTCAAAATTGCGACACTATTGAGCGACAGTTCATAGGAAAATAAAATACTACACTGCCAATAGTTTAGTAGAAATTGTTAATATGGAATGTATTTTCGATTAGATTATGTTATTTTTCTTTGCATTTTATAAGTTATTGCAATGCAATAATAATTTAATAGCATTTGAAGACCCATACAGTCTTCTTACTATTCTTTAAGATTATTTTGCATATTATGTGATAGTCCATTTTTTATTTTACTAACTTAGATATGTGTGAAAAAGTAAAAACATAAAGTGATCCCTATAAAGGCCGTGGAGGCCCTAAGGGTTCCAGGAGGATGAGACTCCCATATTTTAGACATTCGACACATGAAGATGGTAAGGTTGTGAACCTTACGCCCCGTCCGCCTTTACCTCAGGATTGATCTTGGCAGCCTACTCATTTCTGTTAGGGGCCAGTCGACCCCTGAGCCATATTGCCACCAGAAGGATTAAGCCAATTGAAAAATCTTAAAGAACTCATCAAACATGTGCGTGTACCATACCTAATTGTAAAGACACTAAGATGCTAATCCTATACTTCGTACTTCTAAAATTCTTAAGTAAGTTTTCTGTTGACTGCGTCGTTGGTATATTTATGTTTCTGTACTAATTATTCCTTTAAATATTACAATTTGATTTGTTGAAAAAATTCGTTGCGTACGTGTAAGAACAACACATTACGCATTAATCAAAATAATGCCTTAATTCTGGAATATATGAATCTAACTCCGAACTTTTTTCTTCACTGTAAGAGATATCATCTCATTGGTAATGCCCTCTCGTTAATGCATGTACCAGATTAGTTATTTAATACAGGGTTAGTTTAAGAATTATCTGAGAAGCGACTGCGTGATTATATAAAGCGAGAATGATTTAAACTCCAAATAGAGAATCACAAACCACAGTATACGTGGCATTTAAATTATTTCCTTGAGAAACATAGGCTCAGTTATGTAAGTTGTAATATCTATACACGGCAATTCTAATTACAATAGAAGATGTATAGGTGCTGATAGGCAATTCGTTATAGTTAGAGTGAATAATGGTCGCTACGACCAGGTCGTATCCATGCTTTCAAATTACGCTAGCTGAGGTTATAAGTACTTGAATTTGTCATGATATAGGTGAAAGGATGAACACTATGTTATAAGATTTCCCATACCTGGACCGACCTTCTCTTGTCAAATCCACATTTTAGTTTTATTTCTGGTTTGTTCTAAACTTACAGTTTCCAGTTTCTGAGAGCAGCACCTCCTACCGGCTGCCTGAATACTCACAGTACAGTTATCCGAGTTGTAATTTTACATAAATATGTTTAAGTTCCCTAACAAAACAGTATTCGAATCACGTACTTTTTACGAATTATTCTTGGGGCCAAACACAATTTGGCGCATTATATATAAACATGTAAATAGTAAACTAAAGTCCATGGCTCTTCATCCATGAAGGGACTAGGCCTACCATCCGACCGCTACGTCAGAATTGGGGGCATAATGTGGTTAGCATGCCGACACCCATGGTCGTTAATGATGGTCTCCATGGCCGGAGCCGCTACTTCTATATAAACATATACACATACATAAACATATACATAGGTTATACATATATTTACACATACACGTACAATGATATTGTTATCAAATGAGAAGCTATAATAGTAGGATTTGCTCATAAATAGCTTATTATAATTTGTTTATTTTCCGCTATTAGGTAGATTTCGAAGAAAAATCTACCTATTGCAATCGATACCATGTCATGTCTTTCGAAAAATTCTTTCATATCTTTACGTTTCATGCCTCCCTAAGTACGAAACCACCGCCCATTCCAAAAAAATTTTGTGATATTTATATATAGCCTATCTTTACACGCTAGCGGCCGTAATTTTAAAGATATTTGAACCAAATTGTATTATGTTATTTCTAGGCCCAATAGTTCGGACAAGTTCGTTAATGAGACAAATTGGCCCAAGGGGAGTCGGGGGAGGGGGTTGAAATTTTGAAAAATTTACATCTCGGCCCCTATGAAGTATAGAGGGAAACTTTGTTTGAATAAATTAGAGTAGGCCTACTCCCTATGGAGTTCACAGTGACACCAACGATTCGGGGGTTTTGGGGGTACAAGTGGGGGTGGGGGATGGAAATTCGCAATTTTTGAAACCACGTCTTATGGGGTATAGTTGAAAATTAATAACTTGTTTCTCGATAGCTCTCATATAAGGCGAGATTTGAATGTTTGAAAAGGTGCTCTTTCCTCTTTCTTGCAGTTATTATTGAGGGTTTGTCATGCCAAGGCTAAAGAAGAAGAGTGCTACTCAGCGACAATAAATTAAACCAAAAGCACTTCGAAATCTACCTCAGCATGTAGGCCTGCCTAAAGGGATTTTATGAAATGAAATAAGTACGGCCTCTTGCATTCAACCTTATCACTGAGATTGACGTATAAATACGCCAATTTTTAAAGGAAAACTGTAAGATTAATGTAGAATGTGAGGATTTTTATTTTAATATTAAATTTAGTATTCCTGGAGACTAGCTATTGTATTGAAATTTTCCTTATTGACTTGAAACTTAGACCCCACTGATGGTTTTATTTGAAGATTGCTTACATACTCATACAATTCAGTAGTAAATAATTATATTTAAAACTGGTAGTTCAATTCTTTAGTTTTTAGTATGAATTAATTCATGTTAATAGAGAGTTATAATTCTTTAATTTCTTCTGACAGTTTCTACTTTTTCCACGATTTTTTCTAGTGTAAGGGTTCTGCCCACTGAATTTTGCGGTCTTATATTGAATCAGATTTTTTTCAGCAATGTACTCAAATATGCACGTTTACTAGAAGTTTTGCTTCTTCAGGTGGCGATCGAAAACACATTTGTATATAGGCCTATTTTATATTGTAATTTATAGGAATAAAAAGAAATTAGAACACTCAGAAGAGAAGGCAAGAAGATGCAGATGCAAGTGCAAGGAAGTAATATCTGAGTGACCAAAATTTTTAAATATCTCCATTCTTTAGACTTATTTTATAGACTCTTAAAACCACTGATAACTGATTTCTTCTTGTTGGACACGTCTTAAACCTACGCGTATTTTCTGTATTAGTCAAGAAACCTGAGTGAGCAATAAATAGGTAAGAAAAGGTCTTTGCATTAAATGTCGAATGTTTTCCATTAATTTGTGTGACACCCGAAATTTCCAAGTTTCGTCATATTTCGTCTTTGATGTACATCAGATCGGAATGACATTTAGTTATCGTATTATTTGTGCAACTTCAACTTGTATTTTATTACGCTGAATGGATGGGTCCTATCCGACCAGACTGCCTTCGGTTCTATCGCGTATCTCTCAGATCAGAATAACAACTTCTACAAGTATTTATGCATCCCGTCAACCAGACACTTTGTAAATGCGTAAGTAAAGATGCTTATCCTAAGGATATATAACCTATGAATGCATTGAGTTTGAAACGCCTCATTACAAAATGTTCTAAAATACTAAACGGTCAAATAGATATCGACCAACTTGTGGCCATTTAGGTAATAAATAAAGTATAGCCACGTCAAATCAACATGTGTGGTTATGCAGCTATGTTGACTGGCTATGAACTGAACCTCAGTTAAAGAGTCTATTGCTATGCTTTTGGAAGAGAAAGACTTGTCAGTTTCTCACATAAATTTGTCTAGTTTGAATATGAAACTATAAACCAGGCTGTATGCAATTACAATTACAAAAGTAACATAGACATAGCGAGTTTAGTTTTTAAAGTATAAACAATTTGCAAATATTAGGAATTCATCTCCACCACCCCACTATAGGGCGTATCAAAGCATATTCGGTATACCCCAAAGATTATTTATGATTACGATCCAGTTCCATGGATAATTTGGAAAAAAGTTCTTTATTAAATAGCCTACTGCAGCGTTTCTCAACCTATGGTGCAGACGGTCCGCAGACATAATTAAAAAATATAAAGCAAGTGGAAAGTAAAGAAGTAAAATTTGTTCACATATTTCGTTATAGTAACCTATAATATTTGGGGTATTAATTATAATTAATACCCCAAATATTAGGAATATAGCCCTTCTTTTAACAATGGGATGTAAAATTGGGGGTCCGTAAAATGTTTTAGACATTTTAGAGGTCCTCGGGTTCAAAAAGGTTGAGAAACGCTGGCCTACTGCATTTATTAGCTTTCAAATAACTATATAAAAGAAACTTTAATATACATATTAAATTTACACGGTTAATTGGTTTATTGTTAATTACATAAATATTTCTTATAAAAGTAAAATGATAGCCTATTATTTTAATAGACAACGTTTATAAGAAAATACCAGATTAATCCGGAGTGATCTCATCCTAAATGCCTAAATTTTCATTACATTATTTCAGGACTACTAAGGGTTTAAAAATCTATAAATAAATTATTTTATAATTCTGTTGATAATTCTGCTTAATACACATTTAATTAAACATTCTGTATGAATAAAATCGTTTCATTCTTGCATTATTCGTGCTCTATTCATCTACAGTCTAGCCAAAGCTTATATTCTTAAATTAATTACTTGGATACGATTAGAAGTCGACAAGGTAATTGTTAATAGTGCCACTTAGCAAGTGCTAAAAATGGCACATAAAAGTAACTTTTAAGTTCCTTATCTTTAATCCTGCTGGAACGAATGTCCTTTGTGGACAGACAAGTACCCTATAGAATGTTAATTGTGTATGTTTTTTAAATCTTTTGTTGGTTTCTTTATTTCACGAAGAGTTCCACGCGAGTTGCGCCATCATTAGCTTCCAGATGTGGCGTGATAGGATGATTTGTTGCGTGATTTAATTGAAGGAAAACAGTAGCAAATTATACATCGGCAACATTTCCATTCATAATTGAAGGTAGATGTTGAAGTTGGATCACCAACAAACAAGATGTTATAGCCGAAGTGCTTATTTCTCAACTAATATAGGCCTAGTGAAGCAATAGAGAGACTTGACGCTTGTTAACATTTCTAATTTGTATGACATGCTCTAATCTCCACATAATAAAATGTTACATGAATTTACACCATTACTTCTAATATAACCGGCTGTTATTTCTTGGTTTCAGCTTATTCATTTTGAGATTCACAGCCCATAATGATAGTTTATAATATAGGTTTTGCTATAATTTCATATGGAGAGAACATTGATCAACCTCTTCTGTTGATGAATTTCATTATCCACCTACGAGGGAACTATGATGTATAATTTGTGGATAACAAAAGTAATCTATTCCCCGATGTTCAGAATTTATAAAACTTACTAATTACATCAACTTAATTAACCTCGTTAGTATATAAAACTTAAGCAACAACAGTCTTCTTCTTCTTTCCCTGAGTTTTACCTCCCCTTTGTAGGTACATTTAGGTGGCCCACGTTGCCCGGACGGGGTACGCCGTAGCGTAGTGATTGAGGCGCTGCGCTATAAACCGAAAGGTCGCGGGTTCGATTCCCGATGAGGTGATTGGAGTTTTTCAATTGGCCTAATCTTATTGGTGGCAGTATGGCCTTGGGGTCGACTCAGCCTCTAACAGAAATGAGTAGGCTACCAAGAGCAATCCTGGAGGTAAAGGCGGCCGGCGCGTAAGGCTGACAACCTTACCACCTTCATGTGCCGTATGTCCAAAATCTGGGAGCCTCAACCTCCTGAAACCCTCTGGGCCTCCATGGCCTGTATAGGGATTACTTTACTTTACTTTACCTTGCCCGGGTCTTACAGGATCGTGGCCCGTCGGGTAAAGAAGTTTTTATAGATCACATAGGCCTACATACTTTTTTGACCAAACAAGAACATGGAGGGCCTATCTGCATGAGTGATAAACCAAGTGCCGGAGCCACCTCCGAGACAACATGAACACATAAGACGATACACACACATACACTCATTCTGAACAAGGCGAGGATGGATGAAGTTGATAATGACTGCCAGATGGTACCCGAGGACCCGACATTCTTCCCTCAGGTGAAAAAACCCACGTAGAAAACTTGTCCCGACTAGCAAATTAACCTGCGTCCGCTGCTTGAGGAGAGAGAACGCATCCCCTACGCCACAGCGGTGGACAATTACAATAGCCAATGTAATAAAATGCATTGAAAAGGTATTATTGGTAAATTTCGTATAACATTTTAATTCTATTGATCGTGCCAATCACTTTTCAAACAATTATCATAGCTTTATAATTATACATTACAGAAAAGCATAAAAATTATACACGTGGAAGTCTCACTTGAATCAATTCCCGTGTGAAATTATTAATAAGAGTCACGAATTTATACTACATAGAGATTTATTGTCCTTGACCGCCAATAGCAAATTGTTACTTTCGCTTCTTGCCTACAGGCGCCAGATTCCAACATATTGACTACATTACATAGAAGTCAGAAACTTGATAAGGACGGGAAGCGTATTCTATTATTTACTAGGTATAGATAGCAACATGGCTTTTAGGTCCTTTCAACATATTCGTACCTTCCATTTTATTCCTAACAGTGGCGGCTAGTGTTTTTTTTTATTATTATTTAAAACGTAACGTTTAAATATGTAAAGTATTTCGTTAAATAGTTAGTACAGGTGGTGTATTACCCTTTCCTTCTTTGAGCCCCTCGCGTGATCCTACACGAATAGACCCATGATTGTGGTAATTTTTAGGCGTAATATTATCCAAACATTTTCGCTTTACATGTGGTGGTTTTTTTTGTAACTGTGCGAATCATCATTTTTCACTTTTAACGTTCTGGTATAAAAAAAAGTGCTGAACTATTGATATTTACCTTTCTCACTGCCCATACTATCCACAGTTATTGAAACCTTTGGTATAGGATAAACAATCAATTCAACCTTCAAAATACATTGTGTAAGTACTGACGAAATTCTCGATCTGTATTTACGATACCGCTATTTACTAATTTTACCCATTTAGAAAGAGAGCATAATTATAGCAACAAGGACAAAATAAATTTCCTCACTTCTTTAGTTTTAAACATATACTAATTAGCAGGCTCAACATATTGTCAGCTGTAATTAGTCCGTATATTAGTCCGTATATGTACCATCATTCAGGCTGTTCTTATTGAAAATCACTGTCAATAATTTTGTTTCGTTATTTCTGTATTCATAACTTATATTGTTTTATGTAAATGTAAAGTCGCGATTAGATTCTCACGAGTCAAAGCGACTAAAAATAAATCATATTACAAAATAAATAAATAAATAAATAATAATAATAATAATTTGCACTTTTCCGCTGAATAGTCGCTGAGTTTCGGGAGCTAACTTGACAATTCGATGTATGATGGAAGCTTAGCTGTATCCACTTAGCCTATAGTCCTCCCATGGAGGCTTTATAGACGTATAATTCTCCTAGCTTGTTCTGGACACCGCTGAAAGAAAGACTTCTCATGCCTAAATTCGGAGTCACCTTAAGAATTCGGCAACCATTGTTAAGGTCACTCTGTGTCCACTGGATTACTCAATCTCGCTTTTGTCAAATTTTCTTACTTAACTGCGTACACAGCGGGCCCGGGTTCGATTCCTGGTCGGGACAAGTTACCTAGGTGAGGTTTTTTCCGGGGTTTTCCCTCACCTATGAGACAAATGTCAGGTAACTTTAGGCCCTTGTGGTCCCCGGATATCATCTGGCCGTCCTTCTCATCTTCATCCTCATCCTCGCCTTGTTCTGAGTGAGTGTGTGTGTGAATGGTGTGTATCGTCCTTTGTGTTCGTGTTGTCTCGGAGGTGGCCCCGGCATTGGGCTGATCACTCATCCGGGGAGGCCCTCCATGTCCTTGTCTGGTCAAAAAAGTATGTATGTGATCCAAAGGTAATCCCTCTCCCGACAGGTCGCGGCCCTGTAAGGCCCGGGCGGCTTGGGTCGCTTAAATCCTAAAAGGGAGAGGTAAAACTACGAAAAAGAAGAAGAAGAAGAAGAAGAAGAAAGAACTGCGTACAAAGCTTATATTGTTAATTAATTTCATTTTCCATTGGGGGTAGTATTATAATATATTCATTTGGAGACTAGCGCGGTACTTTACATTTCTTTGGTTATATACTGCTACCCACAATAATTATGTGGAATGTGACGTTAGCTATAAAGTCTGATTCATTTTTTTATTATTTTCAACACACTCTATAATATACGCAGCACTTCACCTTATTTATGTTTAATATTATAGGAGTTGGTTCATGATTGCATATGCATATATATCTGTTATTTATGGTTGTTTGTTATGGTTATTTAACGAGGGTTGTGTAGGCCTACTGCTATATAAGCCTGTAGCCGTTCCCGGTATTGTTCGGAATTTTGTCCCCAGTAGCACTTTTACATGGCTGTAAATCTACAGACATGGAAATGTCCCAGTTATGTACACTTAAATTTCATCTACCTAGACTGGAATAAAATTTACGAACTTCGAAATAAAAACCCAGTGCCTAAACAACTGTTTCACGCAGGACGACTACAATTTATTAAAAATGGGAAGAAATTTAACATTCATTCTTGGAAGTTCAACATAATGGGAGAAACCGCTTCTGATTCACACAACGTTATCTCTTATGATAATGAATACTTGTGTTATTATGTGTCGAAGACTTGGCTCAGTTTGGTGTTGCTCAATCCCATAAATAAGGAGATGCCAGCTGAGCATGTGGAACAGTAATTCTGGAGTGGATTCTATGTTTCGGCATTAAGGAGGTCCACATAAATCAGACTTGCAGGTGCCTGTGAATAGTAATCGAGGATGTTACAAACCAGAATTCCTCATCGCATTGGAATGTGAGGAATGTTTTATACAGTGGACATTGTTGCATCCAAATTTAAATTAAAAGCCACTGAAATCGTAAAATTAATGTTTAAGGAGGGACATACAGCTTTCGGTGAAATTCATTGGTGAGAAAGAGGTGAATTTTATTATATTTTTCTCAGAAATTAATTGCTCTTCAGTCTTACAATCTGGCATACTCTTTATTGTCTACTTCTACAATTGCATACTATTTTCAAAATTAATCAAACTGCTACAGTTGCGGGTACTTAACGTTACAAAATGGCAGCCACGTTCCATGCACTGAACTGCCGTTTCCTTGATAACTTCCACAAATATCAATATTTCTGAGTGATTATTTTCCTGTGTATTTGTTAATACCGTATCATATGAATAACACTAATTATAATAATTAATTTAACATTAACAGTTTATTTCTTAAAAATATGTATTTTATGAAAAATAAAATTTAAAAAATTGATTTTAAAAAATACTTATACTGAAGATATTCCAATGATTGTAGATGGTGTTTGCAAATAGATATAAAAAAAGAATCACTCAAAAATATTGCCATTTGTGGAAATTATCACGGAAACGGCATTTTAGTTCACGAAATGTGGCTGCCATTTTGTAACGATAATTACCCAAAACTGTAACAGCTTGATTAATTTTGAAAATAGTATGCAATTGTAGAAGTAGTCAGTAAAGAGTATGTCAAATTGCAAGATTGTAGAGCAATTCTTTGCTGAAGAAAATTTAATGAAATTCACCTTTTTCTCACGTACGAATTTCACCGAAGGCTGTAAGCCCCCCCCTCAAGTTAAGTTCTCATACAGCTGGTCCGAATCATGATAATTTTGTAATTTCTTGTACAATGACTTGTCGAAAATAAACCATGCCCTTCACACATGTGTATTGCATACTATTTTTTCTACGGTAGGGAAAATATGTGGGTACCGACCATAATAAGTTAGTAATTCAATCTTGGTGGCGACTGTTAGTTACTCGCATCAAAACGCTATAAAAGCATACGAAGTGGCATGCATCAAATTTGTATTTTTAATCAATGGACATTTATAATATTATTTAGATTTCCAAACAAGTTATGTTGTATAAAATAATGAGTTTTCATTCTGTTCACTGACAGAATGTGACGTAATAATCACCGCAAGTCGATGCCTTACGTGTTCAGTAACGAGCTGACGTTTTATCAAAGAAAACTGTATCCTTGCGATCCGAGGAAGCATATTATAAGATGAACTATCGTAATTGGTCTATATCCGTGGAATTGCTAAACGTTATTGGTCAATATCAAACATGAATGGAGTATTCAATATAAAGTGGGTGATTTGGACAATAATAATTTATTAAAAATCACGTTTTAAAAACTTTAAATACCGTAAATTTGTTGTAGTGCTGATAAAGAACGATGATATGGTTGGAATGAACTGATGGATAACACGAAACTCTTCCAAGCGTTGACGAAATGAAGAGGTATGGTCTTAAGCATAGGCGTAACCAGGCCGACCATATGGGGGGGTTATAACATCCGCGGGGTCTGGGGGGTATTCCATACTCCCCAGGGAGAGGGGGGTCCTCCCCCGGAAATTTTTTAAAATTAAGATGCACAATAACGAGTTTTAAGCTTCCGGGGTCCTCCCCCGGAAAATTTTAAAAATTAAGACGCACAATAACGAGTTTTAAGCTTCCCAAGCTTTATACTTGTATTAAGTAATTTATAAGCAGACTTAAAAAATTATACAATTTTCATTTTTTTAATCAATGGGGGGGGGGTTCAAACCCCCAAAACCCTCCCTCTCGTTACGCCTCTGGTCTTAAAGGCTCCAATCGTTAATCATATAAGCTCTATCTCCTGAAGATTTACTTCCTTCTGAAATATTGTATTGTGGGTTCGTAGAGTTATTCTCCTGGTTTGTTTCTTCTGGCTGAATAATATAATATTAAACAAGAAGAAGGGATATTTTAGGCCAAAACTTTATAATTTGTACCAGAAATCACATTTGACTTAAACATAAAACGCCATTAGTATTTTTCGAAATTAAACTTCTCTTCGACGATTTTAGTGACCTCAAACACGCCAATAATAGGTTATTCGCGAAAGATTTATGCTAATAGTTTCAATTTACTGTCTTTGAAACGATCATACATGTAGTTTCTTAAGCCACTGTTGCTGCAAGTAGCATCTGATACAGTTACCTGATGCAAGAGAACAGTGACAAGTGAGATTCTTGTATCATTCATCAGCATTAACTGGATTGTTTAGAACGGCAGGGATACCAAAGCTTCCTGTGGCGATCAGGGTCACTTTACGGTCAATTCACTTTCATCCAATAGTTATTGTTTTTGTTATTAGAATTGTTTTGCTGTTTTCATCCAACTCGTTTCATTAGCCTCATTATTATTATTATTATTATTATTATTATTATTATTATTATTATTATTATTATTATTATTATTATTATTATTATTAGTTTTTTCTTTAAATTATTAAGCTACTATTAAAAGGTTTCTGGGTGCATAGACATATGAGGCCTCAGTGCCCATGTCAGAATAATATATCGATAATAACGTAAAGAGAGGAAATGAACGATAATCAAGAAGCAACAATAACTGATAATTAAGAAAAACAGTCACAAACAACAATAATATATTGTGGGTACCACTTCTTAAAGATGTTTTTTCCAAGAACTGCCTCTACCTGCTGCCACCCTAATCCTCTTTGACCTGTCAATCAGTGAATAGAAAGGTAATTAGGCGTATTCACACTTCACTGCAGCCCAGAACAATGTTGCCAAAAACGTACCACAGCACGCTTACTTCACTTGAGAAGTGGTGAATGACAGCGGCAACACTGGGGAAACCACGTGATTGTCGGTGTCGATGTAGATTTTCGGATTAGAGAACAATGCTATTGTATTCTTTTTTAGATAAACGATGGTTTGGGAAGAGGCCCACTTAAATTGGTACGAAGTGGGTACAAAACAAGATATCATTTTCCAACATAATCGCCCTCGTTTTCAATGCATCTCACACCGTTGCACCGACTTTGTAGTCCATCATAAAAATAAAAATAAAGTTTTTCTTGTTTGTATCCGCAACTAAGAATGCGTCACTTTTTTAACCTCATCATCACTTCCAAATCACACTTTAGGGGTTCAAACACATGGTAATCGGAAGGAGCTAGATCAGGGGATTATTGGAGATGCTGTAAGACCTTTTGTCTAGTGGTATTCTTGTCCTTCACAACAATGCGTGCTCCCAAACCGCCTATAGGCCTATATATAAAAGCATACTTATATGCCTGTAGGCCTAAATACATTCCTAGGACTATATATACAGGCACTTGTACTTAGCATTCAGTTCCAAGCGGATACACTCAAGAGTAGAGTCCGAAAGCTCAGAATAGCCTATCCAAACCATAACTCTGTAAAAAATCATCAATAGTGTTGGCCAATAAAAATTCAAATCTAAGCGTATACTTTTCATTTAGTTAAAGTCATACAAAATGGAAACAGTTTGCAATTTGATTAAATCTTACATCAATCCGACAGAAAAAAGTGTTATTAATTATTATACTCCTAGCGCTATGTGTTTTTACGTGTGTGTGATTGAAAGACACACTTGCAAAGACAGACAGAGAAGCAGGAAGTGAGAGAGTTTGTATATGTATGAGTTTGTTTGTGTGATAGAGGGAGAAAGAAAGGAAGAAAGAGCACGAAACATAACAAAATAATTATAAAAGATATAACTATTTTGGCATATCTACTCAATTGTGAAAAATATTCTTCGATGTAACACTCGTTTTCTTGTTCTTAAGAGGTATGCGTTTAGAAATCTGCATATGATTTAAGGACAAATCTTAGTTTCCCTGAATCGCAATGGAAATCTTTACGATTGCAATGCACGAGTAATGACCGCTACGTTGATGAGTAATTCATTCCATAGCTGTATTTCCAAATAAGGTCATACTGAAATAGAACACGCATGAAAAAAAACGGTAAGAACGTTTTGAAAGTACGAAAGATAAGCTATCCTATCTTAGCAATGTCTGATCCTCTCGTCACCTTTTTATCTTCCTCTTAGACTTTTATTACGAGGCTAAGAGCCTTTTTAACAATTAGGAGGCCCACTTCATCTTTTCTGAAGTCTTTCACAGCTTCTTCCGTCAAATAAAAGAGTACAAGCAGATATATGAAACGTTAGATCAATCTTCGATAATTACGAGAAAAATAGTGTTCAGTAAATTGAATAGTGGGAGTCTGTGGATAGTCTGTGGTACATATGGTACGGGTAGAAATAAAGACCCAATCCAAAGGATATAAGTCTGTAAATTTGAAGTCATTGTGCAACTTTACGAAAACTAACCTGCATGATAATTTAGAGAAATTAATAGCTTTGAGATGCCGTAATTAAGTTAAATTATTTATGTGAGTGAGTCATACAGCAACAATAAAGCGTAGACTTTCACTCGTAATTATATTAAAGCGAATTGGTTAAAATCGAGCTTTGCTTGAAGCTAAGAATTACTTGTAAGGAACATCTTCTTTGTACTATCAAGGTTGTCTGCCCGAAGGGAAGTTTGTGGTTAGTAGTTATCTTTCTGTATCCCGTTATTATTAAGTATATTCTACCAGGGTTATGGCCAATGGGGCTATTTTAAAATCTTTGTGATTTATAACAGAATTGATTAAAATTTAGTTTTTTTTTCAGAATTAAAATTCTCAATCAATTTACATATGTTCCACGGTTGGAACTGTAGCTAGACAGGTAACCATATTCCTCACTGGTGACAACCGTGTTTAACTGTACAGGTAGGGAAAAAAAGCGGACCGACTAAAATATCTTAAGTTGTCGATATGAGCCACTGCGCATGCCCAGCAGCATTCACAGGATAGCAGGGAATGTATTGACATTTTTTCTAGTGTCGATAAATTGCTTGAATTGAGGAATAATTTCACGTAATTTGCATTGCTTGTGAAAACAAACGTTTCCGCTACATATCTTACATTTATTTACGTATCACAAGGTTCTGAAATCAGCTACAAGAGTCGGTCCGCTCTCCCCCCCCCCCCACCTGTACAAGTTTGTAAGCAGTTTCATTTTCACAACTGTTTCTTATTTCTCCCAAGATCTCTTAAACTCACTATTTAGCTCACATGTCTTTCTTTATATCTGGACCAATAACATGTAAAAATAAGTCTGAAATCAGCCAATCACATATCTGATTTACTATTTACTGAATTTGCTTTATCACCTCCCACAAAAGTGATAAGGTCAC
This sequence comes from Ectobius pallidus, assembly GCA_964059195.1. Taxonomy (NCBI): domain Eukaryota; kingdom Metazoa; phylum Arthropoda; class Insecta; order Blattodea; family Ectobiidae; genus Ectobius; species Ectobius pallidus. Next base: position 80,646,589 of record CAXKWD010000010.1, on the reverse strand, counting down.
GTCTCTTTTCTTCATATCCAGATCAGGTCGGAGGCTTTATAGGCAGTGACTTACGCATACGTTACCATTGTCTTAATAAGTTAAGATTTATTTTGAAAACACAGTAAATATCTGTTCAGGAATCAGTACTATAGTATTTTACGGAAAATTTATTCCATAGTTCAGCAATGTTGGCATTTATAATTGTAATCACCTCCTGTAAACATTATAAACACATAACCTCAACAGCATGAATGTAGGCTTATGCTGCGAGTGAAGGGAATGTCTTTGAGAAGTGGGAGATTAATTCAGAGGGACAAGCTAATCATTCTCCCCCTTTCGATTTGTACTCGTCCAGCCAGATGAGTATCTGCATCTGTTCATATGTGCGTAATATATTTGAAGAAACAGTACTTTCCAGTAAGCTATGTATCGCTAGGAACTATAGGAACAATAATATAATTACGCATGATATCTTTAATTAAATAAATTAAATATTAAATTTCAGCAAACAGTAGTTTAAATAAATGGTGCAAAAATATGTTGCACAAACTTTCTCGCATATACGTGTTAAAGGCTAGCACAGAAAAAAGTAAATTATAGGGGAAATTAAATTTTATTTATTACATTTTCATAAAACTAAGAAGTATCTACACCATTTCAACCTCAATTTCGGAAAAAGTAATTTCAATTTCGGAAAAAGTAATTTCAAATTCGGAAAAGGTAATTTCAACTTCGGAAAAGTAATCTCAATTTCGGAAAAGGTAATTTCAATTTCGGAAAAAGTAACTTCAATTTCGGAAATAGTAGTTTATTTTGGTACAATGTTCAAATAAACACATAGGCGTAACGTAAATGAATAGTTACATAGAATTTAACACTTTCAGTTTCCCAGAGGCATATCGTCCATACGCATAGCAGCAGGATAATGTTTCTGCACATGGTTGACAGCGCGAAGACACATTTGAGGGGTGATAATCTGTATTGCAGAATCAACAGTCCTCTCCAAGTGTTGAAGTCTGAATTCTTTCTGAGTTAGTACACCAGCTGGATCCCCCCTCAATAGGATGTCTGTGGTCTCTCTGAGACGCTGCTTGATGGCTGACTTCATGGTACTCCAAATGTGTTCTATCGGATTCAGCATGCAACTGTAAGGGGCTAATCGACAAATTTCAACCCCCAGAAATTCATCTTGCCGCAATATTTCTTCGCAGCGGGAATGAGCTGGTGCATTATCTATAACAACGATGATGTCTTGCATGTTGTGTCCATTATTTGCTACAATTCTCAGACAATGCCTCAAAAACCTGCAGAAATCTTCCATTTTAAATGCACCTCGTTTCCGTTGCCAAAACTCAAAGGTGGTTGAAGAAATACAGCCTGCTATATGAAGATTTGGTCCTTTGCTATTTGGTACCTTCACAATAGCTCGATCTCCACGCCGGGAACGTCCCATGCTTCTTCTACAATACAGGTTGAAATTTGTTTCGTCGATGAAAATCAAGTGTTTTTGTTGGCCTACATATTCAAGAACTTTTTCTACGTATGTTCTTCTTTTCAACTTGTTCTCGACAGAATTTACTCCTTCAGGAAGGAGACGTACTTGCTTATATGAAATTAAACGTCCATCAAGATATTTAGACACGGTCTGCTTCGATATTGTGATATGTCTTTCGTGTCTCAGACGTTCACAGATAACTTTTAAAGTGATCTGAGAATTTTCTTCAATTAATGCAATTATATAATCTATATCGTCTGCAGTCAAAATATAATGGCGCTTACCTCCTCGCTCTTTTCGAGGGATACAACCTTTTCTCAGCCAGTCATGTGCAGTTTTATATTTAACACCATTCGCCGCAGCCACTAATTTCCAATCTCCACCATTTTCTGCTTCCTTCAAAATTCGGTCACGACACTCGTCTGTTACCTTTTGGCAATTACCTCTCTGGTGACGAATAGCCCCTGCTCTTCTTTCCATATTTCAGAAAAGAACTTGCCTTTAATTTGTGAAAGTAATCTTAAGTCGAATTACTTGTTTACTCGTAACCATTGGAAACAGTAGCTTTCAATTATTTTAGAACTTAAAAATTACCAAGGCCCTCTTACATATACTTTACGTAATAATGTCATAGCCTAATTTTCATTTTTATGGCATGAAACAACTGAGAGCTACCGTAGAGTTACGAGAAAGTAAATGATTCGTTAATGCTGTACTGAAATAAAATTATGATTAAAGTTCTAATCAAAGTTGAAAATTATTCCTGAAGTATGGAAAAAAAGAGTCTACTTAAATTCTATATATTTCAGTGAACAGTTATTGCTTTATGTATTCTATGTGGACTGCAGATTTGCTTTGCTTTATTAATCATTAACTTCATTTATATATAAAACAGTATTCTGATGTAAAAGACATTCCACTGGGAAGCTGAAGAGAGAGTGTTAATTCTGTGTAGTTCATAGAATATTGTTATATTAGCAATCATTATCCTGTTAGGAAGATTTAATTTTAATAACCATTAATTTAATTTAGGCCTCTGTGTTTATTTTAACACTGTTTCGAAATAAAGATTACTATTTCCGAAATTGAAATTACCTTTTCCGAAATTGAAATTACTTTTTCCGAAATTGAAATTACTTCTTCCGAAATTGAAATTACCTTTTCCGAAATTGAAATTACTTTTTCCGAAATTGAGGTTGAAAAGGTGTAGAACGGAAACCATCAGAGTCGTTCTTTATGTTCAATGCTTTTACCGTGAAATAATAATAATAATAATAATAATAATAATGAATGAATGATAGTAAAACTGCATATTATTAGTACTACTACGGGAAAATTCAAATATAAGTCGCACCTCGGGATGAATAGGCCCCACCCAACCCACCCACCGATGCAGTTTCTTTTCTACCACGATCTAGCGAATTCTTCTCTCCTCGTATTATGAAGAAACTCGTGATTGGACGTTGGAGGTGTGACGTCATACCGCTAGACGAGAGGTGACAGGCTGACAAACTTCGCGGGAGATATAATATGCCACATTTTCGAAACCTACAAACAGTGTATCGTACATTATTCGAAAATGCAAGGGCGCTTCGCTACGGCTGCCGCCTCCGCTTGGTTAGTGTTATGCCTTATTTAGCTATATGTAGAGGTGGATACAAGGCACTTGCGACAATATATAAGGATAGTGGGTGCAAGCCACTTGCGACAATAAATAAGGACAGTTGGTCACTCTGCTTCGCTCAGAAACAAAACACATCACACAGTCCGTGCAAATGTGAATATCGAATGGGCGGAACTTAAGGGGCGACTTATAATTGGATTTCGCCACAACTACTACTACTACTACTTAGGTTATATTGCACGCAACTGCATGTAGGTTATATCACGTGTTTAGTATGGTTGCGTGAACCATTAGTCTATACTAACAACTCATTCGTGTCATCTGATTCTATTTGTTATTATGAAAAGAATCGTCCACCTAACCACAAACCACAATGGACCAAGAGTTCAATGGATGCAACGTCACTAAGCCCTATAATATTGTGATATTAGCTGGATTTATGCACATATACACTCCTGTATAATGTCCTTCTATATGAATTTATACATTCTTAGAAAGTGTTCAATATCTTGTTGGTTCTGAAGTTTACTATTGTCATAAAATATATGTTTGGATATAAAATTATGTAATCACATAATATACACTTACATTTAAGATAGCAATATGCTATATGTATCTAATTAAAAACCTAAACATTAAAAATACATACACTGATGCTGTGCACTGTAAATTAATTTTAAAGAACACACACTGTTGTCATCTGTTAAAATACGTAAAATTATGCCGAAGAATTTCTCAGCAATAGTCATTAAAACATATATTTATACTTGAATACCTGTAGATAAAATATACGACAGTCTGCTGTCTATTTGATGAACACACCAAAAAATTTTGCCGAAGTCTTCTCAGCAAAGTCGTTAAAATAAAATTGTACTTGAGTGCACTGGAGTTGGTAGTGAAATATTAACTGTAAAAATAGTTGAACTGGAGGCGGCTTGTGAATGTATTCCGTTGCATCAATTGGGCTGTTGGCTTCTGTTTCATACGGATATGCGCATTTCGATCATTTGATCATCTTCAGTCCTGATAATAATTTCCGATGTGTGGAATGCTTGAGTACAGAAGTCATCAAATGAAATTTATTAAATCTGATTCTATTGTTTAGTGATGTCTTCTTTTGTGATATTCAGTTTAAACTATTATAATATCCAGTGACGTAGCGGCGATGAGTTATGGAATGTAAGCATGTCCTACAAACCCGGCGTTTGCTTTGCGAATGAGGAAACCATGAAAAACCCAAGTCTTGGGCGGCCACAAGGTTTGATTTGAACTCAGGACCTCTTCCCTGTTAGCCCATATCACCTAGCTGTAATTGGTTTTGGTGTGTTCATTGCGACTGAGCTAAACTGATTGCATTTCACAACAATAAGTGTACATTAGGCCTATAGTTTTCTTGTTACTAGGGGCAACAAAATGTCATTCATATTTTAATTGATATGTATGTTCTGAAATTCGCATTTAAGCCGTACTTATTTCGTTTTTATCTTGATATCTATTAAATATATAAAGAAATGTTTTAAACAAAACATGTTCATTTTAATTTTCTCTACAACTTTACTGTGGTAGGTTTTCATGTATCGCATACTGTAATGGATATAATCTAAAAAAATTGAAAATGGATACGAGTAAAGTACCCCTTAAGTCATTTTTGCAGAAATACAGATATAGCCATTTTATTAGTCATAGATAAGAGTTCCCAATTTTAAATTTTTATTAAAATCGTTAGAGCCATTTTTTTAAAAATCATAATTCTTAAAAAAGTTTTCATGAAAAGTCCCCTTAATAATTTATTTATTTATTTATTTATTTATTTAACCTGGCGGAGTTAAGGCCATAAGGCCTTCTCTGCCACTCAGCCAGGGCAGTTGTAAAACTAAATTTCTGGGCGGCTCGACAAAATTTCGAAAAAGTCCTTAATTTAAAAAATTAAGTAAATACAATGAACCGTTTACCCGCTGTGCTTGTCCACAGACAGACAGACGGACAGACAGACAGACGGACAGACAGACAGACACAGACAGACAGACACAGACAGACAGACACAGACAGACAGACGGACAGACGTCAAACCAGAAACACGTTTTTCGGTTTCTAGGCATCGTGAAACATGCTTTCCCGGTGTTAACTCGATTTCGATTTTTTGTCACGATCACAATACTTTCTCTATACTACGTATATGCGAGAAAGTAAAATGGATGATAATCAACTGATCGTGTTTTGTCCATAGAAAAAAGCCACATTGATCTTATTATGTCATGAATGCCTTTTAGTATCGTGTCAATCAAAAAGGATTTTCAGATAATTCGATTATTAATTACTTATTACATATTATTCGTTAAATAATCATTATAAATGCAACTAGTGACGTGGCACTCGACTGGATAAATTCCCTCGCGATTTCGTCGCTCGTTTTCCAAGCCACCGTTACATTATCTATGACTATTTTACTCATAAGCCGCGTATTTGATATTGACCAATAACGTATAGCAATTCCTCGGATATAGACCAATCATGGCCGTTTATCTTACAATATTCTTGTAAGAATCGCGAGGATGTCGTTTCATCGGGTAAAATCGTCTGCTCGTTACTGGACATGTAAGCATCAGTGTGCAGTGATTAATACGCCACATGCTGCCTTTAAACAGCACGAAAACATATTATTTTATACAATATAACTTGTCTGTAAATTGAAATAATAGAAATGTACATTGATTAAAAACACAATTTCGATTCGGTGTAAGCCAGTTCTTGTGCTTTTATTCTGTTCTGTTGTTAACTTACCTGAATGAAGTTAACTATATCATAATATATGCACAATTGGTAGCTCTGGTCACAACACGGTAACTCGAATCGATTCATGGATGGTTGATTCATAGTAGGCCGTGATTTCTCTGCTGTTAGTTTTGTTTTTATACAACAATGCACGAAAGTAATTATTATTTGAATAATCCGTTACCTTTTTATTCATGGTATAGTCTTAATAAATCCAATTCGAGTTTACGAGTTTCATCAGATAAATAATTGCTCCTGCTGCGCAGTCGCGAATCTATCGATAAAGTCGTCAACTCTCGTGGGATTACCTATGTTAATCTCTCAAATACACGCCTCATTTGTCCATGGCAAAATCCATTTCGATTGACTGGGACCCTTTCCATGTTCCCAATAATGAGAAAAGCGATCTTTCTTTCCGGCTCGGATGGTCTACGTGACTCATATCTTCAAATAAATAATCTTCTATAGACTGCCGATGTTTTTTTCTTCAAGTTCATCCACAGCTAGCTATTTTTCATTCTACGGGGTACCTTAAAATCCCACGCTACTATAGACGGGTCGCTTCCCTAAGAGTTATTATATAAGCATGTGGTTTTTAATCAGATTAAATCATACGCCCATCTTAATATTAAATAATAGATGGTAATAAACCAGTTTTATCTCGGCCAGAGTCAAGACATGGGGATGTTCGGTTAAGTGACTTCTCAAGGCTGTTCTCGGAGGAATCAAAGCACTGTTTTAATAAGTCGGCCAGCTGATATCTTCTGAGATTGACACAGGCGTGACCTTGGCCTTCAACTTTCACCGCAACCACTTTCACTTTCACTTTCTTCGTCTGCTGAACTTGACGTACCTTGCCAGAAACAATGAGTTCGTGCAACACTGCCCAGAGAGTGATACGTGCTATACTTTGTCAGTGAAATGGTGCACTGACCAAGAGGTCATGAACCCTAAACAGGAAGATTTAGATCTCCTCTTTAATTCGTATCCTTAGCGTAAATTGTAAACTATAAAGTAAAGTAAAGTGTTCCCTATTACAGACCATGAAGGCCCAGAGGGATCCAGGAAGTTGATGCTCCCAGGTTTTTTTTGACAATCAGCACTTGAAGGTGGTAAGGTTGTCAACCTTACGCACCGGCCGCCTTTACCCCCAGGAAGGCTCCTGGTACTCATTTCTGTTAGAGGCTGAGTCAACCCCAGGGCCATAGTGCCACCAGAAGGATTAGGACAATTGAAAAACTTCAATGACCTCATCGGAGATCGAACCCGCGACCTTCTGGAAATTGTAAACTGTAAGCGAATCAATATTCCACATAAATTATAATTATTATTGGCGTCTACTTTCTTTAAATTTAGAGCTGACACATTGGCAATAATAAAATAAAGTGTGGTTTCAACACTTTCCATGCATTTCGTATGAAGTTAAAATTTGAAGAGTAAATGATTTTTCAGAATTTTAACTCTGTATCAGATTATGAATCTGTAGATTATACATGACGAAGAATTGCGCGAGGCACAAGCTTTGGAGATAACTACTCGCTTGTCTGAGTACTCTGTGACGGATCTTCACAAATAAAAATTTATGCATTTGAACAATGTTTAGCGTTGAATAGAATAAAGAAAAGGGTTTTGCTTTTTAAGATGGTGTTGCTTGCTGTTTGTTGTGTAAATTAATAATATAGTAGGCCTGCACATCATAGACAATATAAGAAGGTACATTTCGAAGAGTTCGTAGTAAAAAAAATTAAATGATCATTATGGGAGAAGTTTATTGAACATCTTAAATTAAATAAAAAATATTGAGCAGTCACAGTGTCGGTTGACCGGCTTTCAGGAGTTTCGCTAGTATTAGAATTGTATTAATTTATTACTAGCCAGGGAATTGATCTGCAGTTTTGTTGTGAATTTAACAGTGATAACAGTCATTAACTGTGATACTAGGTAACCTATTTGTTTCTAAAATGTGTATTATTGCAGCATATTCTGCGGCACTATTTTCATCGGTAGGTTCATACTGCTCATCTGAGGGCTTTCATAGAAAGTACACGTGCAAGGTTTTGTATTGAACGATAATTTTGTTCGTTTGTTTGTTTTTCTAATTCAGTCTGACTTGAATTTGAACTTGAATAAATTTATCTTTAAGTTATTCTCGCTATGTGTGGTAGAGAAAATCTATTTTACTCTGAGAAATGCTGGATATCCAACGAATAATCAGGTGAAAGTGGTATATACTTCCTCTATTTCATTGAGATTCTACGCTATTTAAAAATTAACCCCGTATTAAGCAAATAGGCTTTCGACGACATTTAATGTCCCATACTCAGTTAAGGTTTACGTAAAGTGTTGTCTGATAATAACTCTCATAATTATGGAACACTAAGATGTCCCCAATCTTGTTGAGTGTTTGCAGTCTTCCGAAACTAACCCTTCCAGAACTAAAGTTATATACTCGTAATAAGGCAATATTTTAGTTTTGAATCTCTAAGTTTTGAAATCGATGGAGAAGACGTTAGTGCAATAGCTGTATTCCATAAACGAAAATTCTAACATGGATAAAAATCTTCATACTCGTATTTTACATAAAGTATTATGCTATTACTCTTAATCTCTGCTGTTGTACAGTTAGTTTTTTGACTCATGGATATGACAGTAGCAGTGAAATAGCAAAATTCCTTACCTCATTGTCGACCGAAAGAATGCAAAACTTACACATCTCACAAATTAAGTAGGCAAGTAGATATTCACATTTTCAATCATAAAAATATATTTGATCATCTTTATTATGAAAAAGTGAAGTAGGTGATGCTGGTTCCTATTGATGCAAAAGTTACGTGTATTTACGTTGGAGACAGGTGTGGAATTCCCTCCATATGTACACAAATCTGGAATCTAAATTTTCAGTAATAATTGTTACGCCTACGTGGACTTGCTCATTACGTATGCAACGAAGCTTGATCAGGAGACCTTAGCCCTTCAAGGGACATCTAAAGGATATTTCATTCATTCTTCATTCTATAAATATAATTGAAAGTCTAAACTATGTAGGAAACTCATTGGATAGACCTGAGAAAAGAACTGTTTATAGGACTGCTTAAATGTAAATGTATACGTAGTTTTTATAGTTAATACTTTTAAAATGTGGCCTAAGAGGTTCTTCTTATGTTTTATTGATACTGAAATTACATGGGAAAGGTTATAATTCCTAATATACCGGTACACATTCAAAAAGGTCTATTTCACACACTTAACAGGCCAGATGAAATTGGTGGTATTAAACTAAACACCAAGCTATTTTCTGGCTGTTACTTTCCTGACAGAATATCTTTCCATAAGCATTATGTCTAAACTATTACTCTTAAGAGAATATTTATAGTGAAAATTACATGAAAAACCTGCTGAACCAAAGCAGATATTTCTTGAAGGAACTGATAACATCTTACGCAGACTTCAGGAAACTTTATATTACAAAAATTATTTTTTTATAATCTGGTGCTAGAGATATTTTAAGGCTTACTATTAGGAAAAACGTTTCTTGGCCAAAGGCCACGTACATCAAAAGCGTGAATTCTTAAGTTAATTAAAACTCCGAATTGAACAAGCAACCTTTACATTTTTATTAGAATAACACCTTTTACGGCTGCATATTTTTATTGCTAAAATTTTATTCCCTAATACAGTTGTCAACTGCCTTTAATGGATCGAAATTGACTCCATAGCTTATAAAGTGTAACCGACATGACTTTTCTTAATTCTCCCCCCTCGAAGAACATTAAAAATGGATGTAGCTTTAAGATCTGTTTAGACCTTCGGAGGCTTACAATAAATTATTAAGTCGTATAAAAATCGATTGCAGGAGCAGTAACAGATTTTGATATACCTACAAGTTTGGACCCACGACTTTTGTTTCTCCATCGGTTATACCCATAGGCGTAACCAGGCCGACCAAATGGGAGGGTTATAACATCCGCGGGGTCTGGGGGGTATGGAATACCCCCCAGGGAGAGGGGGGACCGGGGGTCCTCCCCCGGAAAATTTTAAAAATTAAGATGCAAAATAACGAGTTTTAAGCTTCCGAGGGTCCTCCCCCGGAAAATTTTAAAAATTAAGACGCAAAATAACGAGTTTTAAGCTTCCGGGGGCCCTCCCCCGCAAAATTTTAAAAATTAAGACGCAAAATAACGAGTTTTAAGCTTCCCACGCTTTATACTTTTATTAAGTAATTTATGGGCAAACTTTAAAAAAATATACAATTTTCCTTTTTTTAATCAATGGGGGGGTTCAAATCCCCAAAACCCCCCCCCTCGGTACGCCTATGGTTATACCTGAGAAAGAGTTCGATGTTTTATTTTAAGTAAATTTCGTATATTTTCCTCACAATGTGTAATTTTTACACACTTATAGGACAGGTGAAATCGTGAAATTTGGTAGGAGAAATGGGACATCCAACTGCCATACGAGTGCAAAATTTGTTGTTTCCAGCTGCCCTGTAAGTATGGAAAACTGGCTGATAGCCTTGACGTCATTCACATCTACAACAGTCTAGCTCTAAAATCTAGATCATCCACTCATTAGCATTAGTTCAATTGTTTTACCCTCCAATATAAAAACGAAAACTCTGAAAGGCTTTGACTACGTATTTGTACGCCTTCAGATGTTTTGGCAAAAATAAAGGAATGTTAGTGACGTGAGGAATTTGTTTTAAATTCGTTCTGTTAATATTCTAGTTATCCCACTTATTCCTTCACATATGCTGATCGAATTTTCTATAAAAAAAAGTGATCTAAAACTCAATAGTGTCTTAAATATGGCCTACTTACTCCATATGGCACTTTGTGTTACAGTTTACCTGATTTTTTAAGATAGAAAATTTGCCAGGACCAAAAAAATTGCTAAATGGGGTTTATCGTTACTTCATTATACAGAGGTTTCATTGTATGAAGATTCTACTAACGCCGTGGTTCTAGGCAACTTCTCTGACATTACTGTTATGCGGGTTGCGAAGACATGAGCGTGTAGGCGTGTAACGGGACCTTGCTAAAATAGCTTAACACTGCAGTAACGGGGCTTTCCTACTAATAGCACGAATTCCTTTGGCGAGACGGCCTTCTGCGAGGTTATATAGGTCAGTGTAAGAGACTAGGTCCGGGTTCGTTTCTCGCCACTACAATTTGTGGTTCTTCGTTTATTGCACTGTCATTCTGCTATGCGTGTCCATTGCGACCCCTGAACTTCGCAATAGGGTGAAGTCGTTAAATGTTAAGTATTAGCAATATCAGACTTGAAGTTTCATCATTATGTTATGATCTGTGTTTATAACAAAGAAATAATTTAGATTAGTGCACAAGACCTACTTTTCTTCAATGTATTCATCATGTCGCATTTATTTACTCTTTTATCTGGCTCTGCATCATATGAATGGATATGAATGCCGTGCTGACCTTTGGTTTCCATTCCAGACATAAAAAATTTCCGAAGAATTTCAAATTTGGAACTCAGATCTCCGATCCTTTAATGATTACACCACAAGTCGCAAAGATTAGTAAAAAGTTTGTATTGATATTGAAACATTACCTGACTAACCAAACACTGGTCTCAAATACCTGAAAAACGCGATAATTGCCTAAAAATGTAACTAGAAATACTAATTGAACAAATTGGAACCCCTATCACTACGTACTTATACAAAGTGGATGTAGTTGACCTGAAGATTAAAAATGGGGCAGTAGATAACATTAAAATAATAATATAAATTCTATTTTGCATTTTGTGATTACGTTTATGGTTAGTGGGATAATTAGGTTGAAATATTCCACAGAATAGCAACAGCGCACAGGCAACTTCTTATTACAAAAGGCCTTGCAAATTTGACCCATGTATTCGGTATAACACCCAGTGCTAAATTTGAAAGCTCTAATTAATTATTATTAAGTGCCAGAGATTCTGTGGTTGGCGGGAAAATGTCTATCTGTCTGTATGTCTGTACGTTCGATAACTCAAATACGCTTTATCGCATTTTCATGAAACTGATTCAGAAGCAAGCTGATTCAGATTCCTCTACTAAGAAAGTCAATAAATCAATCAGTATTCAAGGAAAAATAGATTTATTTTGTTTGTAACTGGTCAGTTTCTGGATTAACACCTTGAAGACCCTCGTGAAAGAATAATGTTGAATAATCAATGTAAATTGTGTGGGGCTGATGATGATGATGATGATGATGATAATAATAATAATAATAATAATAATAATAATAATAATAATAATATAGAACGAGAAAGAAAAACTATCATTTCACAACATCTTATGCAAAGAAGAAGAAGAAGAATAAATAGAAAAAATGATATCTATGACATTTTATCCTGAGAAATTTTCTAAAATAGCTTACTTTTTAAAGTATCCCTTGTTTCTAAATCTTTTTTTCTTAATTTAAATCTAAACAATTACGAATTTAACAAAGCAATTAAATTTATTATGTAAAGATTTACTTTTAATTGTTATTCTTTTTTAAATTTCCTTCCTATTATAGGTTTGGATGGGTGTTAATTTGTTGAATATTTCTGGACTGGCTCTAACAGCATGTGCTCAGTCGGATGGAGTCTTGATAAAAGAAAAAATAATGTGGAAAAATTGTAAATTTTTAAGTGAAATTTAATTGAATAAAACTTAAAACATAAATATGTTCTTAGAGAAAAGTGTTAGAATGAAAAACAGTTTAGAAAAATGAATCTTTATAAAATAATTAAGCTATTTTTTTAAGTTGGGAACCATGGAAATTGTCATTTGAAGGCTGGATCACTTGACTATAGCCTAAATGCCTATCTTCTTATATTAACTGAAGGATTAGTAAAAATCTTAAAGACAAATCTAAGTTAACTTGTGTTACCAAACTGCATTTTTGCTGCACACATACCACATGGTTAGAAAACTTAACCGGGTAACTAAGCCCAACTGAAACAACTAAATATTTTCTTGGTTTAATGAAATTGAGAAATTGTAAATAAAAATAGATAATTAACAATAATAATTAATCTATAAAGGTAAAACCATAAAGCTATGGAACCAACTTCTATTGCTTGACCTATTTTTTACCCATGTATGTATAAGCATACCTTTTTCTGGTGGGAATGTTCACTATTTCTGAGATTTTCTGCTTTCGTATGTCTGCCTATCTGCCAAGGTTTGGAACATGCCTAAACGGCTGCTTGTAAATGTGTATTCATATTTTCTCGAGAAGTTTTTGAGGCTGCATCATGTTATTGCAGTAAATATAAGTGACAAGTGACAAGTAAGTTTATAAGTGACAAGAAAAAATAAACATCTTTCTCAATTTAATGATTTTAACAAAATTTTGCAGAACATAATTTTCTTAGGGTAATATATGTTACAAATTTTCTTCTTGTAAAACTTCCGATATATCCAAAGCGTTACATACCTTACTGCACCATGGCCTATCGTTGTCGTTATGATTTAGAATATCATGGAATATCAATTTTTCATCAAAATTTGTGCCATTCTATTTAATGATTAAGTACACCACTTGAAATATCAAAATTAATGTTTAATATAGCATTGTTGTTAACAACGTTAAAGTACCGGTAAATGTGATACTCTTCAGTATGCTAACAAAATCTTTTTTCGGTAGAAGTATACTGCACGAACAATACCTTACGCTACTGCATTCTCCTGACATCTCGTGGTAGGATTGGTGAAACTTGATTACCTGTGCTTCATAATGCAAATGCCATAGCAGGTTCAACGTTACAAATCTGTTATAAAATAGCTTCTGCATTAAGACTACGTCCTCACAAATAAAATTAACTAGTTTTAACCAAGCCCTGAATGCATGAATTTTGAACTAGATTAGAACAATTTATTGCTTATTCTATTGGAATGATTTGACCTTCAGGAAATATGTAGAAGTGGAACTGTAACTTCTTACGTTAAGAGTTCTACTTACTCAAGGTTAGGTTGTAATTTTAACCCTAAATTTATTTACAGTTTTATTTGTTAAAAAATGTAAAGAATGTCAGAAATGTTTATTTCATTTTCCATACCTTTTATGTCTTCATACTTCTTCAGGGTGTAAAACGTTTGATTCCTGCACCACATCAGGCTCGTCATGCTTTTATGTACAGAAGGAAACCAGACGGAAAGATTATTGATATCCTTTAAATATGTGACTTAAATCAATCCAAGATTCGATGCACAACCAACACGATCAACTAACAATAACTTCGTGAAGTTGTGAAAGTACAATATTAGAGCACGTCGAAGAACAAAACAAACAAACAAACAAAACAAAACAAACAAAAAAAGATTGGTCATGATTTTGAACACTGAACCTCTTTATTCTGTGTTTTGGTCTTTGGTTGTTTGCTGTAGATCGTTGTAAAAGACTATCTGCATATTCACAAATTTAGTACAGAGGAGAAAGAAATTGGTCCAAGGGGTCAAACCTGGATCCTCTGAATACTTTATCTGTAATGTAGAGGAACTTATATTTTCTAGATTAAGTCGCCATCAATAATTAGCTACTTATTTCTTTACCTTAGTTTTACCTCTACCTTGTAGGGACATTTAAACGACCCACGCCTTACAGGACCACGACCTTCGGGAGAAGGATTATCTATGGATCCCATACATACTTTTTTACCGGAAAAGGGCATGGATGGCTTCCCTGGATGAGTGATCAACCCAATGCTGGGGCCACCTCCGAGACAACACGAACACACAGGACGAGCCACGCCATTAACACACACATTCACTCTGAACAAAACGAGGATGGGATGAAGATGATAATGACAGCCAGATGATATCCGGGGACCACATGGGCCTAACGTTATCCAACATTTGTCTCACAGGTGAGGAAAACACCCACCTAGGTAGCTTGTTCCGAGCAGGATTCAAACCCGGACCTGCTGTGAGAGGAGTGAACTCATCCCTTCGCCATAGCGGTGGACGAGATAATCTATGTATCTAAATTAATATCTATGAGAAAACAATAAGATCTCTTTTTAATGGCATCACTTTGGCATATAACAGATTTCACTGTGATGGCCTACATGAAAAAAAAAAACTTAGCCACTTATGCGCCTTTTTGTACCTTAAGCGTGGGCAATGCGATTTTCTTGCTTCATATTCTGTCATTAAATTATTTCCATAATCCTGAAAATGCTTAGCTTTATTTTTATTTTTGTATTATTATAACTATAATTATTTTGTATTATTATTATTTTACTTTACTTTAAAATAATGTCAAATTGTATATCACTAAATCCTTGTAATTACATTGTAAGAATTATTACTAAGGTGCCTAAATAATTATTAATGTATGTTAAAATTTATTTTATTTCCTTTGTGTAGGCCTAATATTACTTATAAAATCACCTATTGTATAATATAATCAATTATTTTGTAAGTTGTTTGTATTTCTCTTTTTTCTCTCTCCTGGTTGAATGGAAGATAAAGTCTTGCTGCCTTAACTCTGCCAGCTAAAATAAAAATAATTATTATTATTATTATTATTATTATTATTATTATTATTATTAGTAGTAGTAGTAGTAGTAGTAGTAGTATTATTAGTATAGTGCTTAAGTGGCCGCGTTCAGAGGTCTCAGCCATACACAAAATCATAGGAGGAGACACATAAAACGATGATCCTTTGGAGGAGATTGCTAGATTATAATTATTAAGTTAGATGCATATTCATACAAGCAGTCGGTCTAAAAATTTTAAATAAAACAATTACTTAATTATATTTTCGTGAAGATTGAGAAAAAATGAAATTTTGTTCAAGTAAAGTGATCGTAGCCTAATAATAATATAAAGTTGTCGTCTCTTCACCCAATTATAAAACTTCATTTTGATAAGAAGTTTATCTTTGAGCTAATGCTGTTCTTTAAGGCCCATGCACCGAGACATGCTTGTGAAATTAATACTTCTGGATTTAGTGGACTCTTAATAGTGTGTTAGTGTTGAAAATGCAACATCAAATTTCAGAGTCTAACACAGTGCTTCCTGTATACAGTATATAGTAGTCTATCTGTGGTATGCTTATAAACAGAGTAAGTAAAAAGTGTTTTACTACAGAAATATAATATGGAGCTGTTCGTTGCACGTACAATTTATTTGAGAATCAGCGGTTATAACTTAAAATTAGGTACTGTGTATTTTGGTAACAGCGATAATCGCGAAGATTCACAAAACAGCTTTTCTTAGCTATATTTAACTTTGTAGGCCTATGTATCACTATTAAGTAAATTGAATCCACGAAATATCGCGAAATTTGTCCTATTGTGCGAAACATCCAAATAAGCCCGAAATACACCTCTTCCATACGTAAATTGATAAATGTGCACAAAAATTTGATTAAAAAATTTAATACGGTATTTAATTTTAGTCTTATTTTTTCTTCATTTCTTACAGCGTGTTTTCTTTTCTGAAATTTCTATGACTGCCGAGTTTTGGTTGCCTATGGATCTACGATCGAATGCAGAAAAGATTAATGCAATTCTTAGGCCTATTTTATTCACAGTTATTGGCAATTCTGTTTGTAAATGGATATCTGAAGTTGTTTAATAGTAATTTCGGTTATATTTAAGATCGTAGCCTATTTGTACATAAATCGTGCCAAAATCGGAAGTTACGCCGATTCATAAGAAATGAGGGATTTTGTGTATTAGATGTCGCATTTTTATGTAAATGTTGCAATTTTTCACGAAATACCCACCGAAACAGAAGAAGCTTAACAACAAAAACAGTCATTTTATTTTACCAAAAAATACGGTCCCTACTTAATAATATTATGCTGTGTTAATAAATAAGAATCATGACAATGTGGCTTAAAGTTCTCAAGGAAGTAGCATGGGCTTAGTGAGAACTCAGGATGACCCGGGTTCGATGGCGCTCCTCTCTTTATAAAATCCTGTTGGCCTCATCTTCATAAACTTTCACCAACCCCAAGGCCGAGTTATCGCTAACAACAAACCTTTTTATCATTTTTATAAGGATGAGCTGTGCCTTAATTGCATTCCTCTTTTTGAAATGTCGGCTGGAAGGTGGAGCCGGTTGCAACACTGGTTTTCATTGGTCGCGAAGTAACCTTTAAAGCGATTGGATGAACCCGTTGTAAGTCAATGTCGGGCAGGCATCGTTTTCGATTACGCAAGACAACATCAGCATCCTCCTTTTCACGTGAAAGCGAAAGTTCTTCTTGTTTGAAGATGATGCAATGCCAGGAACCCATCCCGATGACCTTTGCATCACCGTTACTTTCTCACCACCCAGCCAGTGTGTTATCTAAATTAAATTAATCATCATTCTAGATCTGCAAACTGCACTCGAAACCACTTGCATCTTCCTGCTAATATTATTATTTTGATTTCCCAATAATGTGACTTTAATACGCTATCTTATACTCTACTCCTGAGGAATCCATATAAAAGTTCAAATTAGGAAAATATTCATTAACCTAATGCAAAGATGTATTGACCGGAGAATACCAACCACAGCTCAGACTTCTCTAAACAATTTATTTATAAACTTGCAAATAATCTCTAAAATTTTTATTTGTAAAGTTGCAAGTAGCCTTTGGGCTTTAGGTCCTCCCTCAGGATATAAGAATTTATATTTCTCTCTGCTCATAATACTTATTAAGTTATTACAGTGATTTTCTAATAATTCGACTTAAAATGCCATTATTACGCATTATTTGCCTTCGTATTCACAAATTCACATTGAACTTACGAAAACAGGCATTGAGGAAATGGAAATATAAGTTTATTTACATTTTTATAATTTTGTCTATGCCAAAATCAGGATCCAGCTGCGAAGAAAAAACATATTATTTATGAAGTTAATGTTATCTGATCCGGAAAAAAATGCTTGTCTTCAGTATATCATGAATCCCTTTCTGGCGCGTAAAAATTTCATAGTGGAAATTAATTTTAAATCCAGTCGTATTAATTAAAGTCATTAATGTAAATTTATTCTTCTTTCCCTGGGGTTTCCTCCTTATAGGTCCGTGATTCATGCCGGGAGGCCTTACAGGACATCGACCTTTCGGGGGAGGGAGTTTGGGCCTCCCCTGATGAGCGATCGGCCAAATGCCGGAGCCACCTCCTAGACAAAACGAACGCATAGGACGATACACGATAGTCACACACACACACATTCCGATCATGGAATGAAGGTGATAATGACGGCCGGAGAACAGAAGGCCTAAAGTTTCCCGACATTCTTCTCCCAAGCGAGGGAGGAAACTTATCCCAAGCAGGAATCGAAGCCGGCTCCACTGCGTGAGGAAATTAAACGCATCCCCTACGCCACAGCGGTGAACGATTCAGATACATTCCTGGATAAAAATTACAAGAATCAGTATTTGCGTCACACCTAATAAAACGTTTCTTTAGTTTTGTTTCTCCAAACATTATAATTGCACTTCAATTGAGGGGTTATGTACATTAGCCTTTACCGGCCGACGAATTGCTTCTAGGCCGCCGTGCGGACCGGGCTTTCTCGGCACATCGCAAAAATAACGCCTCTTTAATATGGTCATAGGGTATGAATAAAATTTAAATATAATTTTTAAGTAATCATAAACTTAATAAGAAGCGAAAGAGGAGTAGGCCTATTATAAAGTAGTTCTGGCAATTAATTATGTTCAGTTAATCCCACATAAATAATCCTCCTTGAACAAAGCAATACTAGCACATAGACCGTACATGCATATTATTACTAGACCTGGGATTTTAGGCTCTAAAAATACTAGTTTTAGGCACCTAAAATAGGCTTTTAAAACAAGTAAATAGGCTTTTAAAATAGAAAATAGGCACTTAAAATATGCTTTAAAAATGTGTAAATAGGCAGAAATAGACTTTAAAATACTACAATATGCTCTTAAATTGTAACGTGATCTTTTTTTACTGAAACAAACATGGTATACCTTTTCTTAACAGAAATAATTGCAAAATTAAGACAGAATTAAAAATACATTTATCAAAAACAGTTTTGGATTGTATGTCCCTTCTTACTTTATACCTGCTACTTGTCGTTTTGAACGAATCCTCGCCCGCATTCCTTTGGCGACAATTGTTTGGGTAAATCAAGTTTCTGTGAAAAACCCACCCTCTGCTGTTCTGTCCTTCTTCAGGGATGTCCATTAAATGATTGTAAAAGTTACAAAGTTGAATTTTATTTTAAATGTATAAAATAGGCATTTTAGGCACTAAAATAGTAAAAATAGGCTTCAAAGGTCCAAATAGGCAATTTAGGGCACTATAAAACTCTGTAAATATAAGTGATATATCATGAAATGTCAACATATTTAAAAAATTTCATGTTATTTCATAATTAACGAAATAGGCATTTGCCATAAAATCCCAGGTCTAATTATTACTTAGTTTCAAAATTAATAATTATTATCATTATAAATGTCCTATATGCACGTTTTTCTTCATGAAATAGTATTTCTTGTTGCATAATAATTGCTAGTTTCAGTCATTTCAATAATTTGCTTGTTAATCGCACGAAATTGCACATTACAGTGCATTGTGAATAGAATGCAAATCGTCTTGATTCAGTTTTATAAGTCGAGCATAACATTGTACTAACTACTATATGCCTCCATTTCGTACTCATAATAAGCTATATCATGCAGATGTAATTTTCAGGAAAAATATGTCAGTGCAGCGTAAGTTATGTCTCCGATCAGCACAACTTAAGAAACGATAAGTTGCATGGAACTCATATTCTGTTTTAAATTTTCTCAACTTTGGAAATTGTCTTTAAAAAATCGATTATTTTATCATAACCTATATTAATATTTTGCTTTTTTTAAATTCCTTTCGTAAGAGGTCAAATGGTAGAACGTGTTTATTTGGAGTTTCTGTAAAATTCGTAGAAATGTTAAAAATTATTTGCATTACATCTTTTTTTCATTTTGGATTTTGGCGTTCTGTAAAAATTCCTAAGCATTCTACACAATATGTATTCTAGAATTTGGTGGTAACTTACAGGTCCCCATATTATAACATTTTTATTCTAGGGCTACTGGTTAGCATTTAATTCCTAGAAGTGTCTCGGTATTAGAAAATACGATGTTCTAGTTAACCTTCGTCAGGACATAACTTAGAAATGGATAAGTGGATAAGACACAGGAAATGAGAAATTAAAGCAATGAACAGGCTCCTAGTATTAATAAGTGTTTTCATCACAGCCTATATCGTGCTACATGGTAAACTCCCATTTATTTTTCAATATAAGGTTACTTATTTATGATGAACATATTAGTTCTTAGAACTGCTCGTTTCCTGCACCCTTTTTTTATCAGAGTTTTATTATAGGCATTACAACTTGAGGCCAAGATTTTATTAATCAATTCACGGGTAAATTTTTCTTACGAGAACATCGACATCGAGTTATTTTTATTGTCACTGTAGCGCAGAATCGGCAACCTTTTAGATAGGATAGGAGCTAGAGGAGAAGTTGTCGGACATAAGGAAATAGGGTAAATTTCAGTATAGCATGGCAATGTTCATCTTTCTTTATCACAAACTGCTACAAATTAACAGAATTTTTTTTGAAGATCAGAAGAATTAATTGCTGAATGCAGGTCCTATAGTAATTGTGTAATACTAGCAGATCACCGCAGCTTCGCCCACCATAATTAATTGGAAGATTAAAAATTAAGAGAAAATAATTAAAACATTATATTTGTTAACATTTTCAAGCAAAACATTCATAGGCCTAAACTAAACGATTAATAATAATTAATGAAACAGCTAAAAATCCGGCTTTGAAGTGAATTCCACGATTAGAAAGCGCAGCCTGGGGAAAAACAACCTCAGACTCGAGTTCCCTGCCCCAGAAACCCCTGCATAGTGAGTTTCGTCCAAATCGAATAATGTTTGCCCAATTAGGCCTATATTCATTATCCCTCTTCTATCTAGGTTGAAAATTTCAGATGTCTGCGTGCCTTGACACTATAAACAAATTGTAACATTAAATTTAATGCTACTGTTCAATAACAGTGAAAACCGGTCACAAAATCACTAAATTAGTGTGTCTCTCAATAATGTATAATAGCGTAAATGTTTTTAAGTGAGGTAGATCATTAAGGATAGGAGAGAGATTATAATTGAACCCTAGTTAGCTCAGTTGGTAAAGCATCAGCATGTAAAGCCGAAGGTAGTAGGTTCAAATCCCGGTGTCAGAATGCAATATTCTCATATTGTAAGGAGTTATTTAAAGGAATTCTGAATATTCTGATATAAAGTTTTCCACGTTTACAGCTTTCGTATTTTGTTCCACGTAATATAGCGCAATAAAATGTCAGAAATGTCGTGGAATGCACACGTAACAATTAATCCGTGAGATGTACAAATATGTTTCCCACGCATTAACATTGTCATTGAACTGTAATATAAAACAAGTTTTATTGCTGTACTTCTTTATTTTTAAATTCCATATTTACGTAAACAGTTTGTTTTGTTAAGATAGAATATTCTTATTTTTCAAGTCTATTAAGGGAGTATTTATTTCAACGTTTAGCTATGTACCTATAAAGAGACAGTTTTTATTATGTATTTAGTTCGAACGGTAAAATTTTTATGTTCTTGTTACTTTTACGATCTTTTACAAGTCTAGGACCAGAAAATTAAATAAAGCTTAAACTGCACTGAAGTTCAAAATAAAAGTTGATTATCAGAGTCGTAACTTTCTGGCATTCAAGTAATTTCTTTCTTTACTTGGCTGTTACCTATGTTAATAACGACAAAATTAAACTGAATTTGCCCTATTAAATGTAGATTTGTTTTGGTTAGTGTATATATGAATATGTAGGTTAACTCTTTTTGTTTATGAAAATTTATACAGTAGAACCGGTAGTTTAGTAGAATCCAAACTGTTTCACTTCTGCAGGTCTGTCCTGAACAGTATAATTCTAAAATCAAATTACTTCCAGGTTTAACCAAATATAATTATGGAGTCTTTAAATCAGGAAATTAAAAAATCATATAAACTATTACTTTTCATTCCTTTTAAATTAGTTTTCTTTTGTTTGACATTTTGTACGCTCTGTCTTCTAGGTACTACTATCAAGATAATATTATTGCTAATTTTTTATTACCATAACTGTCATTGTTCTCAACATCTGCCTGCCTCCCCTAGTGCTTTTTCATGATATTTTGTCTACTTAGTTTTATGATAAGTTAGGTTAACATTATACTTCAATTGTAAAACATCAGCAGCTGTAACATCAGATAAACTAATTAAACGCCCGCGATTAATTACACAACTGCTAGATGTTTATTTAAATCATGTATTTAATAGAAAAATAATTAAAACATTATTTATATATATTAACACTGATATATTTTTTACATAAATTACATGAATGAATCATTTTATTCTTAATTATATTGTTTTATGTAGTAAATATAAATAATTAAGCAAATAATCGAATCTTGGGCTCCCTTATGAGCATATAGATTCGAAATAAAACTAATCATAGATTCATGAACTTACCAAATCATGCATAAACAAAAATTATCTCAGATTCAAGTTCCCTAGCCCTAAAAATCCTATATAATGAGTTTCGTTCAAATCATTCAATGTTTTCCCATTTAGGCATGCATTCATGAGCAGGTTAACAAAATCGTAGCGATCGACAAATTCATGTGTTAGCCTATATTGTAAAAAAATATATTTCAACGATGCTCTTTCTTCCCTGTTGATATAGCAAACCGAACAAGGCCACAATTGAATACTGTCTTGTTAATAGCTGGCATTGGATGTACAGGTGGGGGGTGGGGAAAGCGGACCGACTAAAATATCTAAGTTGCCGATATGAGCCACTGCGCATGCCTAGCGGCATTCACAGAATAGCAGGGAATGTATTGAAATTTGTTCTACAGCCGATCAATTGCTTGAATTAAGAAATAATTTCACGTAATTTGCATTGCTTGTGAAAACAAACGTTTCCGTTACATCTCTTACAATCATTTACTTATCACAAGGCTCTGAAATCAGCTACAAGAGAGTCGGTCCGTTTTTTCCCCTACCTGTACACGGAACCACGAGTTCAGATTTTATATTAGATGTTTTCAGTGTCTGGATTATAAATATTTTATTATAGCCTATGTGTGATCGATAAAGTTTATTTCATCTTATTTAAAATCTGTCCTGATATTATTATTTTATCCCAAGTTATGGATGTAAATGAGTTGCTACTGCCATTGCTTCATTTTAAAATCAGTTAAATATTTTGAATTTTTTGCAGTGGTGTAGAGGCAAATTTTCCAGTGTGGGAACGCTAAAAATTGTAGTATATATATTTAAATATAATTTTTGTAAAATTAATCTATAAAAGTGGCATGAAAACGATTCAAACAATATGATATTTGGTTTAAAATCCCCTAATAATTATAAAAACGACTGCTAAACTGAACTAGACCTAGGCAAGTTCCGTCCTCTTCCGCACCATATTACCTTGTAGGCTACTTTTGATTGAGCATAGTTCATAGTTGCAATAAAAAAGGAACATGCTTTTCAATAAATGTACTAATATATTTAATTTGTTAGTACTTGCCTTTTATTTTTTAAAGTTTATTGCCGGAACTAATAAGTAAATTTCTTATTCAAAAACTTTTCATAAAATTCAAAATTATAAATTATTTAAATTTACCAAAAACTGTAAGGGAACGCCGTTCCTCCCTCCGTTCCCCCTCCACTACACCCTTGATTTTTTGTAAAGGCCTTAAATTAATAATTTTATGTTTCGTATTAGCTGCTTCTATTCAGCCCAAGAATCCATTAAAAATATAGACTTCCACTAAAATTTATCCGAAACTTCAGAGTATATCCTGTAAAAATCTTGGATAGCAGAACTGTTTAAATTATGTTCTTATATAATTTCTCTGTATAAGTTCCAAATACTCTTATGACCAAGCTTGGCCAACTTAGTGACATCTAGCAGAACTCTCCCATACTAGAAGCTAAACGAAGAAGCCATCCTCTAAGAAACCCATTGCCAATTCTGTAAAATGTTATTGTCTAATTGCTGTATTCCATTTAGTTCCTTGTTGTTAGCATTCGCCGATAGTACAAGAGAAAATACAGATTATTCCCTATAGGGTGATTGTAGATTGTAAATGGAAGTTAAACGCTTGATAGTACAAGCCTTATTTTTTTAAGAAAATAACCTTAGCTATCCACTCGCAAAATGCTATATTGTTGGAGATAATGAGTTTCTTCTTATCTCCGCTAAAGCAAGTGTTATCAGGTTGTCCGTAATTGTCGAGGAAATCGTGTTGCACAAGTCAAGTGATCGCTTCACTGGACTTATTAATGACAATGTTGTGTCTATATTTATGAACAAGATAACACTCCGTGGTTTTAATACTACGACTATTATCTTATCATTCATTCACATGCAGTTCACATAATATCAACGCGATTAGCAAGAAGGTCAAGGTCCTGCTCTTGTATTACATTTCGTTAGTACTACGTCATCTTTCCAGTAACGAAGAGATATCGACAGAGCTTTGCGCTAAACGGTATACGTTTTTGTAATCACTGTTAAAGTCAAGAATGAGTTAACATTGCCCAAAAAGTTGTTTCATCAATTATTTTATTACCTTCAATGCTTATTTTTAATTAAATTATGATTTAGTATTAATATTATAGATTATGCATTATCCCAAGAAAAGTCATTAGTCAAAATTAGGGTTCGGATGTTTATGACATGTCATATTTTTATCCTGACCTCCATTCTCTAGGCCAGGGGTGCTCAAACTTGAACTGCTGGCGATCTACCTCAATATTTTTAGACTACTTACGATCGACTCTGAGAGACTGCAAGTGTGTGTGATGCAGGGTTGTCGTACATACACGATACACCCTACCTACCTAGGTAGGGCGTACCGTAGCATATATAGATATTAGCTTTCTGCGCAGTATAGGTACATTATTTTAGTCAAGGTTTGGGTTAGGTTTAGTTAGGTTCTTCTCTACAATATCAATGAAAAAACTCATAGTTATTCAAAATTGCGAGTTTATTGGTTGTTACAAAACAAAAGAGTTACATATGGTGTTAAACTTAACTAAGGAGTGGCTTTGGATGTTGAAGCGTGGCACTGCATGTCCTCAGCATACTTTTCATAAGATGGTACGTAACCACTGAGTGCTAATCGCAAGCATGATGACATATGATCGTCAGTTAGTCGATTGCGATATTTTGACTTAATTATCTTCATTTCAGAAAATGCAGACTCGCACAAGTAAGTTGACCCAAAAAATGCCGTCAGTTGAAGGGCGATTTGCCTTACATTCGGATATTTATCTTCAGATATAAAACACCAGAAATTTGTATCAGATGCTGTAGCTTTGAGATGTATATCTGATATAATCTGCACCAACTCATTTTCAACAGAACATGAGTTCATATTAAACTGACTGGCTATTTCAGTAGCTAATTCCTCAATGTTTTTACATGAAAAAGGATAACTCATAAATGATGCTATATTTTCCAATTTACTGCAATCATGAAAACGCATTTCGAATTGTCCCAAAATATTTGATAATTCAGCCTCATACGTATCATAATTCAACTGAGGAATCCTTGCTTTCAAAGACGGAAAATGTTTCAGATCCTTTCTTTTCAGTTGATCTATCATAAGTTGCAATTTACTTTTGAATGCGTTTACTGCGCTAATCATCTCAATAATAGTTTTTCCTTTACCTTGAAGCTCCAAGTTAACGGTGTTTAAGTGCATTGTGATGTCAGTCAAAAATGCCAAATCATTTAGCCATTTTTCGTTTTTCAAAATCTGAGTGTCATCACCTCTTTCGTCTAGAAAAGCTGTTATTTCGGGCAATAATTCTTGAAACCTTTCTAGGAATTTTCCGCGACTCAACCACCTGACGTCCGTGTGAAGAACTAAATCAGTGTGTTCAGCTGACTCCCTATCTTCCAACTGCAACTGAAAGAGCCGCCGTTGCAAGCTACGTGCACGGATGGAATTCACAATTTTTGTCGCAATGCCCATAATTTCCTCCGTGTTTAAAACTTTTGAACACAAAACTTGTTGATGTATAATGCAATGGAATGAAAAAAATGAAGGGAATTCTTCATTAGCTCGACACAATGCCACAAAACCGTTTTTGTTTCCAGTCATTGCTGGTGCTCCATCGGTTGTAATGCACACTAATTTATATATTGGTAGCTCGTAGTTTTTTACAAAATTGAAGAAAACGTCAAATATATCTTCGCCACGGGTCTTCCCCTTCAGAGGTATGATTGTCAAAAATTCTTCCTTAGCCAACATGTCATTGAATACCATCCGAATAAAAATACACAGCTGGGCAGTGTCTGTCATATCGGTGGATTCGTCGAACTGTAAAGAAAAGTATGTACATTCCATGATATCATGTTTTAGTTTTTCTGCGATGTCCTGGCTCATGACTTCAATACGCCTTGTGACAGTCGGACGAGATAACTGAAGTTCTCTAATAGCAGACATGATTTCTGTTTTATTTTTAAAATCTCCAAATAAAGTCTCACCCGCTTCAATAAATGCTTCCTTCACCACCGATCCATCTTCGAATGGTTTCTTGTGTTTCGCCAATATATGAGATATTTTAAATGACGCGATCGTAGCAGCTTTTGATTGTTTGACTGGTCTTGTGAACATGGATTGTTCTTTTTTCAAACAAGATATCAAATCACGTACCTTTAGTTTTCTTAATTCACTCTGTGGCGGAAAATCCTTTTCATAGTTTTTATGAACCGTTTTATGATGCCTCTCTAAGTTACCACGCTTAGGTATTGCAACTGACGCACGACAAATAACACAAATGCACTTATCCTTCACCATACAAAAGAAAAATTCTTCCTCCCAATCCTTATTAAAATGATACGTTTTAGATTTCTTCACTGCACTCATTTTCCACTATTTAATAATAAACTTTGTACTTATCGACGTAGTATCGCCATCAAGTTACAATTCAGAATGACTCCAATTCCTGCAGGCGCAACATTTATATCGGCGTGAACGAAAGTCTCGAATGTTCCCGTCAAACGCGCCGCCCGAAACTAGACTGTACTGTCTCTCGTTGTTTCTAGACTAGACTCCACTGTCTAGTCTAGAAACAACGCGGCTTTTCTTTGACAAGTGCCGCGCGTTCCTTTGATAAAGCCACCTTTTGCCGCAAGCAGTGTTATTTTATTAGTTACCTACCTACTTATTAAAATTTTTTTTCTTCTCGAGATCTACTCAAAAAGCACTCGCGATCGACTTGTCGATCGCGATCGACCGTTTGAGCACCCCTGCTCTAGGCAAACACAAATTAAACATGAATTGAACAATTTTTATCCTAATAGGACTTTTTTATTTTGCATATAAAGTCATATTTTGATCATTTTCAAGGTTTTGGTCATATTTTGGTCATATTTGTAATCTAACGTCACATTTCAGTTACAAATTCGCTAAGAGCTCAATTATGCAGTATGTGCACTAAATTGTCGACTTAAATATTTTTCCGAAAAAGTCACGAATATTTTTTATTTACTAACTGAAATGTAAGGAACAATAAATATAGCACAATTACCTCTTCCACTTTGTTGTTAACAACTTCCAATAGACATGTTTTAAAATGTTTTGAGTTCCCATTTGCAGTGGAATCTGGAAACATTAACAAATTAAAAGTTATTTACACGTAAAACTGTAAATCACCTTAAAATTGTTAAAAAGTTATTATCTGATTGAATTAACGTGATGTAATAATTTAGTGTCGTTAAAAGTTTTGAATTAACGTGATGTAATAATTTAGTGTCGTTAAAAGTTTTAAATTGGAACATTTATTTTTAGAAATTACGTTCTTTTATGATGTTATATTTAGAATTTCTGGATCATATTTAGTCAAATTTAAGGTTATAATTGCAGTCATATTCTCCACTTTTTTAGGTTATAAACATCCGAACCCTACTCATAATACATTGTAATGTAATGCAGCGTGTCAAATACAGAGCAGCCCGGTTTGGAATAAGCATGATGGGAGCAACGGGAAAAGGAGCAAATGTGAAAATGTTGACGTCATTCATTACTCAAAATTACTCCCATGCAGTTGCAGAAACCGCCACTGAGTTTAAAAACCGGTCTGCTGCTCAGCTTTCCTTGTGGTAGACGCTAAGGGAAGTGCAGCAGGTAAAGCCGGCTCCCTAGAGCTGCGTAAATGATAGCTGATTTAATGTACAGCAGCATGCATGTAAAAGTATTTATAATCTAAGCATTTTCATTAATAATCTACAGAAAACGCTGCAATCCAGTGAAATGCGGCTGGGGTTCATAATTTTACTGGGGTCTTCAAAATGTTTCATTATTTCAAACAGCAATATTTTAGATGTGAACTTGTGAACTACCGGAAATGTGAAACTATAAAATTGCTTTGTTCTGCTAAGGTACAGAAAGTCATGTGATTGGGTCGCATCAGATTTTTCTCAATTCTTACAACGCAATCAAAATTTATAAAACTTTCTGATCAAAAGTATTCATAAAAATAAATAATTTATAATAAATGTAAAGTAAATTGCACCTTATGTGCAGGTTGTGCAAATACCTGGTACTTAAAAGTTGACAAACTGTGTGTTTTTTTTTTTTTTTTTTTTTTTTTTTTTTTTTTTTTTTTTTAAATCAGCACATGAAGGCGCAACTTTCTCCTTTAAACCCATGACTGCTCCTGGGTTTTACTTCTGCTTGAGCCAGGTCGAACCTAGGGCCATAGTATCAGAGAAATATTACATAAATTGGAAAAACTCTTTAGCTCCATTGGGGATCGAACCCACGGTCTTCCTGTTGATAGCGCGCTTTTATTACTTTTCATGAAAACATTTTTTCACAACTTTTACTCTAAGAAATTGCTCGACCATATTAATAAAAAATTCTTTTTTTCAGATTTTCTGACCATAGGCCCTACGTAATAAAACTAATATAATCTATGGAAAGTTCCTATTAAAAATGCCTATTCTTTTTATCCATTTTCAATTTTTCTGAACTAACTTGACTACAGTAGAGAATGTACGAAAGGTAGTAGCCTATATTAGAAAGTTGTATTTATTTGATTGAGTTGCGTATTACCTTTATAAGCTACCTAGAGACCAATTAGGCAATAATACTTGCACATATCGTATTTATAAATTAATGTTCAAATGTTACAATACCATAAAACAGCATAACTGTATTGATAAGATAAATGTGCAAGTTAAAAGTACCCTTTTAGAGTTAAATTTATGTATTATTAAATGTAATCGTCAAGTGGAATCATCAGTGGGCTCTTTGTTTGTAACCGATGAGGAAAATTCCAGTGAAATAGTTGGTTTCTGTAAATTGCAATCCTTATTTGAGGATAAATTATCCTTACAACTTATATAAAGAAATACTCCATCGATCTTTCATCTCTGCTTTTACACATTTTTAAGGTGACGAATTTATAAGTCAGTAGCAGTGAAAAGGTTAAAATCTATAACAAAAATTTTCAGAACATTGAAATATTACTTTAAGTTGTAACAATGATGTCTATAAAATAATTATGTAGTGAACCTTTGGGGGCTAGAAGAACTATATTCTTCAGCTTCTGCAGATCTAATTGGAAGTGCTTCCAGATGGTAACTGTATAGCGTGGAATTATGCCGGATATAACTAAAATGCTCATATTTTGTTTTATAAAACACATTTCTATTTATTTTTTGTTATAACAGAACATTTTTTTCAGCTTATAATATCACATTCAAGGAAATATCTATTTTTTATACCATTTCTGTAAAACTAATCTTCGAGTTTAAAATATAAACCTGGGATCTTAAACTTACTAAATTATATATACAAGCCTTTATTACACATAGGCCTATTGCTGCAGGCCTACATAAAATTATAAAGTTCATAAGTTCTTGACGCTATTTTGTTTATGAACTCATAAAAAATGCAGTAAAGGTCAGCAGTTATGTGTATAGAATTAGACCTATATCTGTAATTGTGTAGTTTTAACACTTCCAATGTCTAAGATTTGTGATAGTTTTAAAAAAGCGATATAAAACATGTAAAATCTCTTACATAATAGGACTAAACCTTCACACTGATACAATGATGTACAATGATAGTAAACTACAGTATTCATATAAAAGTTCTTCACAGGCTAACAGCCGAGTCAAGGGTTTAAAAAAACTCCGAGCTTTCGGACTCCATCTCTGAGTCCATCTTCTGGGAAACTGATAGAGAAGGCCAGTTTCCCAGAAGATGGACTCAGAGATGGAGTCCGAAAGCTCGGAGTTTTTTAAACCCTTGATTCGGCTGTTAGCCTGTGAAGAACTTTTATATATTATTCGCCGAGAAAAATTCAAACCTTTTATACAGTATTCATGTTTGTTTGTTATGTACATCACACACCTAATCTAACTAAGGCACAGAATTTGACATGTTATGACGAACTCTTTTTCCTATAACTGCTGCTTATCATATTTTACAATGTTGATAAAATAGAGTCATATTGACCAGTGGCTTAGGGAAGGCGGGGTTCAGAGGGTCAGGACCCCTTCCCCGCACCCGAAATCAAAACCTAACATTCTTGTTTAAGTTATTTAAGCTTCATTTTGTCAAATATTTAATTATTTTATTTAAAAATAAAATACTGAACTTTTAAATTATATCCACTGCTCCATGTAGGGCCTACTATTTAACATTTTTTTTTATAAATAGTAATAAGGAGGCTATTATAACTCTATTATAACTTAGGTAACAATTTCTTGTTTAAGTTGGCATATCTTAGAGTATTGTAAACAAATTTGCTGACTAACTTTTCAGTACTAAAATAGTGTAAAATGTTATTTTCATTAGTTCAATTCTTTAAATGTTCTGGGGGTGGACCCCCGTACACCCCAAACCCGCCGGCACTTTAGACCAACCCCGAAATTATTTTCTGGCTACGCCATTGCTATTGACGTCTTCTGTGAGTTTAAAACGCAGTAAGTCTGTCTTGTCAGTACAAAATGTAATCAAATATATTTCAACCAACTTATGATCATCTTCAGTGATAAAATCATTAAGTAAAAAATAAAAATTGCTGAATACCAGCTTGCATAGCTACATAACCACATAATAATTACGTTGGTTCTACGTAGCAATGTTTTAATTTCTACTAAATGATTTTATCACTGAAGAGGCCACAAGTTGGTTGAAATATATTTGATTTTTTACCATGTTACACCTTATATTGTTACAGAGTTGCGCATTTTGTATCGTATTTTACCCAGTCCCCTTACGCTGAACAGCAACTTAGTTGTAAGCAGACAATTTCTAACTTCCTCATTTGCAGGAAACATTTGCCCCATTTCAGCTACAGTACTAAGAAGCTAGTCGTCATGTAGTTCTTTTGTAGAAAAACGATGGCATGGGAAGATGTCTTAACGTGGGAACCGCTGTGTCATAGAAGAAAATTAAATTTTCTTGCTTTCCCACTATCCAAAAAGCACATAAATGTATAATGTATTTATAAACCCATAGTTTATAAATTAATATAACAATACCTTAATTATGTTGAAAATGCTGTATTTTATAAATCAATATTATACAGATTGTATATATCTGATAATTGTAACTTTTTATTCTTATTTTTTATTACTGTTTTGACGTGTCTCGTAATTTCATAGATGCAGGGCCATCCCGTCGATTTGTGACCCTGATGCGAAATTCTTCCTTTAAGGGGGGACATACAGCTTTCGGTACTGAAAAATAGGTGAAGTTTAATTTTTTTCTCTCTCTCTCTCTCTCTCAGCAATGAATTTTTCTGTAGCCTTGAAATAAGGCATACTCTATATTGACTAGTTCTACAATTGGATGCTATTTTCATAATTAATTTAACTATTACAGTAAATGGGTAATTAATTATTACAAAATGGCAGCTAAATTTTGTGCACTGAAGTGCCGTTTCCATGATAATTTTCATAAATACCATTATTTCTGAGTGATTCTTTTTTTTTCCATCTCGTATTTGTAAATATCATATAAACAACATAATCTAGGATCTTTGGATTATCTGCAGTATAAATATTTTTAAACAAATAATTCATCACTTGCTAAGCAAAAAAAAAAATATATATATATATATATATATTTTTTTTTTTTTTTTAATAAACTATTAAAGTGACATCAGTTATTCAGTAATATTGCAAAATTTCACTACAATATGTTAATAAATATTTGAGTTATCAGGGAAACGGCACTTTCACCTATTTTCCAGCATCGAAAATCTGTATGTCCACCCTTAAGAGAAAAGTAAGTGCAGTCGTGAAATTGTCTTTCATAATTACGGTTCAACATCTCAAAATAGAACCCCAGGAATGAATTGTGCCCGCAAGGGAAGCAAGGACATCGGTTGCTGTCCTGAGATTTTCGTGCAATATAAATTAACAATTCTTTTTTTTATTATTTTTTCCTTGCTTATTGTCTCTGAGATTGTGCTCTGTGACATGAATAAACTGGAAATAGTTTTTTGGGGGGCTCTTTCCTGCCATGGCGCGGTGGCTACCCCATTGCCCCCTCAGAGACCTTGTATAGTCATAAATGTTCCAACGGAATACATAAAATAAAATTTTATAAAATAAATTTTTAACTCCTATGATGTGCAATCAGTATTGTATATATTTTTTTTTCATATTCATCATCCTTTGATGCAGTATCAGACACCAAGTGTTCTATGCCTGTACACATGATTAATAGCATAAGTTACAATTTGAGGCAATATTTGGATCCTGAACACTACAAGTAGTAAATTCTGACACTGGTAAATTCCAGTAAATTCAGTGTACTGTCATGCCATCTAGCAGGCAATACTTCCATTACTTTGCTGTCTTTTTTTTTTTATTCGATCGATCATCTCGAAGAGACATCTCGTAGCAGACAGAAACATCACAATAACGAGATTAAATTTCCGGAAGTGACGAACGTAGTGTAAGCTTGGCTCGAGTAAGCAGGTGACCAAATAATCATATGACTTGACTTGTGAAAGTTTAGCACGTGACATTTATTTACAGTTCCAAGTTGTACGTAAATATAGAACTCAGTGGTGACTTGAAGATGTGAGCGAATTGTGTGAGGAGTTATGGTTAATTAAAGAAAAAAATGACTTTATTGAACAGATTGTTCTCTTCTAGAAAGAAAAGTCATAAACAAGGTTATGTTACATTTGGTAAAAACGAATATGAAAGGTAATAATAGTTTGCTCATCACTTTTGGCTCACAGTTTGGTTTTACAATTGCACCCAAAACTTTGTAGTAAGTTGCTAATTACATTTTTATTGATTTTACTCTCTTTAGTTGGAAACCATTCAACTTCAGCAAGGAACAGGTCAGAGTGCTTCTCTTTAGAGAGTGTGACTGGAGGGGCCGAAAATTATTGTTTGATTCAAAAGCTGTGCAGAAGGTTCCCATGGAAAGTCAGTCTTGCAGCAAGCTTAAATTTGGACAGCGACAAAAAAATGAAACCAAAAAGCCTGAATCATTCGTTGAAATTACTAATGGGATAGGTTACCAGGTAAGTTACCGATACTAGCTTCACAAATTAGTATGTAATTTGATGTTTTGTAGCACAGGTTCCCAGATCTTGATCGTCGTTTCAGGAGGAGTATGAAGGGTTTTGTCATTATTCCACTTAAGTTATGTCCTACTTATTTCATATTGATAATGTTTTGTTGCTATATTACTGAATTCATCCCCACTGTTACTGCCATGCTATTCTGATATTGACTCTACAGACTCTAGGCTACTGGTACTGGGTGTAGACTTAATATTTGTAATTCAGAGGAGGAAACCTGACTGTGTAAGCGGTAGTCTTGATGGCTCAATCGCTATCAAGGCTTATCGGATAAGGATACTTGATAACGGCCCTGGATCCCCTTCCTGTTTTGGAAAGAAACAAATAGGCGGGAAAAATATATATTGCGACTCACCCGAGTCCCCCACCACTACCGCGTGGAAAGTAGGGGTTATGGGTGGGGAGAAAAATAATTTATTTTTCCTTTCTTCTCTTCTTCTCTTTCTTTCCCGTCTCTTTCCTCTCACCTCCTCGTCACCCTACCTATCTATCGGAACCCCTAGCGTTATAGCTAGGAGTCTTAACCCACTATGCCACGAATGACAGTTGAGCTGTGAAGAAAGAAAGATTTCATATATAGTTACTAAGAGTGACTTCATGCATTCGCGAGTGTCAACGCAAGAATAGCTTTTTCAAATTTTGAAATGGTTTGTTTGTTACGAAAAGAGTACTGTTGGTGCAAGGGAATTTTTCTGCATCAATTAAGCCATGTTTTATATCATAACACGGCGTTTTTAAAAATTGGGAAATATTATGTACATTTCGATTTTTTATATTATCAATTCGGTGTTTAAAGATCGTGAAATATGATGTTTGGTACAAGGGTATTTTTTTAATTGTTCGACATTTTCTATAATTCGTGAAATTTTATTTTGTTTTTTATAATGGTAATTGCAATTATTAGAGCAAGCTGCGGGCTTAACACAGCAAGCGGCAGTAGCGGCCGGCATGCGCCATAGCTGCGCGGTAGGCGGTGAGGGGAAGCGGCCGATGGAAAGGGGAGCAGGGTGAGTCGGAAACTATATCCTTGCCATAAAGGCTACTGGTGGCACCCTAGCTTCACTCCTACACACTAATGGGACCTGCCTAGCGGCGTCATTTGAACTACTAGGAACATCGGGCCGCATCGCCATATAGGCCTAGTAGGCAGAAGGTGAAACTAGGCAGAAGGAGAAAAATTAAATAATTTATTTCTCCTTTCTTCTCTTTTTTTCCCTCCTCCTTCCTCCCTTTCTCTCATGTCCTATTTACCCTCCCTTCCTATTTGAGACCTATTCCTAATAGTAAATTTTACACTTCCACTGATATATGAACCCAAGACCACTAGCATCATAGCTAGCAGCCTTAACCACTACACCACGAGTGATTGCTGAGCGATGAAAGGAAAATTCATCTATTTCAGTGTAGAGAGTTATGAGAAATAGCCGGGCAAAAGACAACTTCAGGTCATGCACTAGCCAAGTTCCACCCGCTCTCACCCACCGGCTGCTTCCTCTTGCTTCCGAGCCTTGCGCACATACTTCACTATTGTACCCTTCATCATATAGCCTACACATAAAAATATACAAAATCCCTTGCACCATATCAAAAGTCCACAAAATACGTAAAGAAAAATATTCCGAAAATGACCCTTGCACCAAAATGGTTATTTCTCATGTACTATGATGCTCTCTAACTTAAATAGATTAATTTTCCTTTCACCGCTCAGCAATCACTCTTGGTGTGGTGATTAAGACTTCTGGTTACAGTGCTAGTAGTCATGAGCTCTAATCTCGGTCAATCCGAAATTTACATTTAGGAATAGGTCCCCTTTAGGTAGGTAGGGTGAGGAGGAGGTGAGAGAAAGGGAGGAAGATGGTGGGAAAGGTAGAAAAAGAGGATAAAGGAGAAATAAAGTATTCAATTTTTTTCCCAGTTTTACCTTTCCCACAGTAGATGGTATTGGTAGTAGTACAAATACAGAGATACCTACAGTGAGTCTCAGACAGATTGGTTCCGCTTGTCGTGCGCGGTGTTTCTCTTGTGATGACTCAACACTACCCGCGTCGCGGCCAGCTGTGTCCCCGCAGATAAGTAAACAATTCCTGCATAGCCTGCAGTTGAGCATTGTTCTCGTGTTGTACAGATGTGAAAGTGTTATTCGGTAGTTGTCACAACTAAAAGAAAACATTAGGATAGAGATAAACTCAATAATAACAGAAAAACAATGAATGCGTATTAATCGGAATTTCCTATCACGATGCCAAAAATGTGTGGATGTAGGAGGAGGACACTTCCAACATCTCCTGTAATAAGGTAGGTGCCTATTTTCGTTATTTTCAAACTTATTTCATTTATTTTCATTGTCACGCACGGACAAGTCAGTCAACTGCCGGGGAGTTCCTTTGCCGCATACCGGGGATAGGAGCGTCATCTGGGGGGAACCCAACGCGCAGCACGGCGGAACCAATCTGAGACTCACTGTAATAGCTGCCGTTTTAGTTGGTGGGAGAGCCTAGTGCGTGACCTAATAGGTTCACAAAACCGATACAGCAGGCCTTTCATATAATTTTAATGTTTAATCCATGACTATAACTAATTCTCATTCAAATATGGGTAGGATACCCTTTTGATTCATAAATTTATCTTATTTGGGAATACTTTGTTCTGAAGAGAGTTCTTAATTCAATATTAAATCATGTGTCTTATGTATATAGACACAGTCATACTGTAAACAGTGAGAATTGCCTATGGATAATGTGTGACCAAACATCGGTATTTGTTTTATTATTGATAATGAATATGGTACAATAATGTTATGTTTAGTTACATTGAAACCTATGCCAAACTAAAATCAATTTTACTTCGTATTTTATGATTTTTTTGTCTTCTTTCTTTTTGCAGTATATGAGGCCAAATTCCGATGTTACGGTACTTGGAGAAATGATATTTGGGTCTGTTGCAATGTCATTCCAAGGGCCAGTGTCCAAAGTGCATACTATGAAGTCACCATCACGTTTGATGTGTACTCGAGTGTTTCACTCCCCTGGAAATGGACCACGCAGTAGAGGAGCCAGGTATATATTAACAGATTATTCTCTCTATTTCCAATCTAGTGGATTATTTTGCCATCTTTTTGGTCTGCTTTAAAAACATAAATTTTGTTAACACAATAATTAAAGCCAGCTTCTGCCCTTCAATACTTCCTCCATGTTAAACACAGAAAAAATACATATATTTTTTTATAATTTCTGTGTGAAACCTACGAATCATCCCTGTAAACTCCAAATTGTAAGACTTTTTATACTGAGTCTAACAAACCCCATTTAATGTGTGTCTTACTATATAAACCCTGAGATCCTAATCACCAATTAATATTTTGTTTAAAAGTTGTTTATAACTCAAACCTAATGTAGGCCTACAGTAAAAATTAATCAAGTCTAACATTAGAGTACATTTTATGTCAAGTATCTGTTGGAGGTTTAGTCTACAGTAGACCTATAATCTTGGCAGAAAAACTGTTGTCCCTAGCTGGGACTTCAACACAATTGCTGTACTTTCTATAGGGATTTCTACCACTGAGCTATGTACAACCAGTGGTGGTAATAAGGCCTCCCACAGACCCCATGGGGTGGAGTGGCCTTATGCTTTTAGGATCCCCAGAAAATTGTTGGATTAATTGTAAAATTTTATGTATTTGAAAAGTATTAACTTGCTCATGCAGTTATGAAAGAAATGCAACTTATCAATATTGTAATAACCTATTGCAATATTACCATAATCGGAATCCCCAGTTTTTATTATTAAAAGAATTTGATCTCCAGGCAGCAGCTGTTTAAAAACAAACGTTCACACCTAACACACCTTTATTATTTATCCTCCTTCAAAATCAAACCGATAG
Organism: Ectobius pallidus; assembly: GCA_964059195.1. Classification (NCBI taxonomy): domain Eukaryota; kingdom Metazoa; phylum Arthropoda; class Insecta; order Blattodea; family Ectobiidae; genus Ectobius; species Ectobius pallidus. The sequence continues at coordinate 80,609,199 of CAXKWD010000010.1, read as the reverse complement.
TTAGAAATAACCTGATAATCTAATTTTATCAGTTACTGGATTACCGTAATGTTGAACTATCAATAACATAAAGCCCAAATTACCTTTGACCTAAAGTTAACGTGCTGAATTAAATAAATTCTCAAAATTTTTGTGCAGACAACTGCAGAAGTAGTTGTTCAATCATCAATCTTCTGTGCTGATATAGGTTTACATTTTAGAACTGCCTGTAAACCAACCTTCATACCTAGATACATAATTATCAGTTACAGTTTGTAGTTCATTGCTGTTTGTGATTCATTGTCAAGTGATATTTAATTTAGCTTTGGAAATTAAACTTCTAAAGTGAAGCACAGTAATGTCTTTCTATTAATCTTAGTGCTGTAAAAGAATACAATTTCTCTTCAAAGTATTCCATGTAGCCTAACTTATATTTCATATCTTTGCATATCTATCGTATTTCTTTTAGAGTTGATTTAATGTGATTTATTGTATTAAATATGTACTAAGAAATATGGGAAGCACTTTTTTATTGAACGTAATTTAGTGCTAAAGGCATCTTCAGTTAAAATAAATGTAATTCTTTTTCCTGAAAATGGATATTTAGATAAACATTTTCTGCAAGTGTGAAATAGAAATGTCAATATTTCCAGGTAGAATAAATTTTATTTTTATATTGTAATTTATTCCGTTTAATAAAAGTGACAAAGCACATTTCTCGTGAAAAGGAGTAAATATGCCTTCCAGCCTTTCGTGAATTTGGTTCTAAATGATAAAACTTGAAAAATTATTCTAGATAAAGAGGGGAATGCAGCTGTGATCATAGACAAAGGGAATGTACATACTTGCTCTGTTTATCAGAGTAAATAAACAAAATACTGTGGCAGTTATGAAGCATCATGTGGTGCAAAGTGAAGTATGGTAGTCAGATGACTGGTTGACCAACTGTTTGTCATTGTACTGTGACTGTGAGTCATGATGGCTTAGAACATATAGGACTATTTCATAAATTATACAAGGGAGAGTCAGTGCATTCTTGTATAAGTTATTTTCCCATTATTTTCCACGTGACCTTGGCAGATTTCTCTTTCACATATTTAAATTAAATTGAACGTGATGCTTCCACCAGCATGTTAATGTATTCTGTTTTTCTGTTCTATATTTAACTTACACCTAGTAGTTGTAAGTTATAATTTTTTGCTTTCAATTCTGTATTTACCTTTTTCTTTGTTTCTTTCTTAATAAACTATGCAGCCATTATGGCACCAACACAAGTTATTTCTCACATTGTCTTTTTCTTGGGAGACCACTGCTGTTGATGTACATATATATGCATCACTGCAAAAATTACAAAAGGGTTGAGATAAACTTAATATATTATTACTGCTTTATCTTAAAGCATAAAGATATTTTTCCACATATTAATGTTGTCATTTATGGAAGTCAGCTAAAAACTAAACTCCGTGGTGCTACATCCCTGAAGGGACAAGGCTTACCACCCAACCGCTGCGTCATCTACCATAGGCAGATGGCAGGATTGGGGTGCATGTGGTCAGTATGCCAACACCCACTGCCGTTAATGGTGGTTTCCATGACCAGAGCCACTACTTCTCTATCAAGTAGCTCCTCAGTTTGAATCACGAGGCTGAGTGCACCCCGTTCCAGACCTCCCTACCTCAGAAAAATCCAACGAGGTACTGGGGATCCAACCTGGACCGACGGATCTGTAGTCAGCGACGCTAACCACAAGACCACGCTGGCGGTCATGGAAGCCAACTACCTCATTAAAATGTTCCTAGTAGATATCACACTTATAACCCATCAGTGATTAATACTCAATGAATGCTTGTATTAAAATATAAATTCTGTTCTGAAAGTGTTAAAAATACTGTAAAACCCTGATAATACACGCCCGTTTCTTATTCTATCCCGCCTTATATGCTCTTTTCATCTGGTCCCTTAACATCACTATATAAAACTATATAAAATCAACCTCTTAACACTTTCATCATTCCGCTTAATACATTCTATCGTCTGCCGAAAATTCTAAAATATCGTGCTTTTAAGGATACTGAAAAAATATTTTTCAGACTTCTACATTTACCGTTAGCGCCCGCAGCACATTTACTGTTAGTGCCCGCACTTTCAATAGAATGGAATGCAACTTTTGAGTACCTGCAAGACTATTCAAAGCATGGTTTCAGTCCTCCATGGTCCTCCTTGCTGCCAGTTTTAAATCTCATTGTAACTTGATCTTGTGTAGAAGTGCAAAGTGATTTGTTAGTGCCCACATGAGTAAAGGAGTGAAACGGAAAGCTTTGTTGATATCGGAAAAATTAGGAATTCTCTGCAAGCATGATGAAAACACTAGTATGAATCAGAAACAGTTGTCGGAATCATTACGAATCCCTTCTTCGATGCTTAGAACAATAGTGAAAAGTCGTGAAGCAGTTTACGAATTTTATTGCAGTTTTGTATTGTATTTGTTCTTACTTTTTCTGAAAGGAAAAAATATAAAATACCCCTCAGCATAATTACTGTATTTAATCCTTAATTTGATTCAACAAATGTTTATTTTGATTTCATATCTTGGTGTTAAACTTTTTAAAATCTAAAAATGACCCACTCTCGCTTATACGCGGTCCTGTGTAATATGCTATTTTTACGCTGCCCCTTGAAGAGCATCTTGCCAAGGTTTCACTGTTAATTTGAGTTCAAAGAATGTACTAAAACTTCAGATGTTTTAGAGTGGTTAAGCAAAGTAATTAATTAATTTCAATTTTTTATGTGCTTATTTGAATTTTTACAGGCAGACTCCTTAAGTGTGAAGGGTTGGTGCATTTTTTGTTTAATTTACATGAAAATTTGCATCAAAAGCACTGAAGTGAATAATATGTATTTGGTTTTTTTTTTATGTTTTTGTGATTATTTTGTAGGCTTTTCAAAAAGCAAATCGAAAGTTTTCTTTTAGAATTCATGTAGAGGAAGTACAGTTTCAAAACATGGTCTTAAATAAACTCTATAAAAGGTAAAAGGTATAAAAATATGTCTGCCTAATTGCTTCAAGTTCAGTGTAAATGTTTCAGAGTGATCATAAATAAGGGGAACCAGCTTTCAGATTTACTCATTAATAGCACACCTCCATTCATTGTATTACAGATTATTCTTAAATGCCAGTCTGATTAAAACAGATGGCAAGGCATTGATTTTCTGTTACCATGTTTGGGAGTTCAGTCTTAACGCAAGTCAATGGCATTTATGCGCATAGATTTGCAGGCATGTAAAAGAACTGCAGAAGAGTAACAGTTTCAAGCCTGAATAGATATCCACAACCATTCTTTAATAACCGTAAAAAAAAAAAACATATATTTTTAAATAGTGTGTTTTTATTATTAAAATGATTGTATTGGAAGTTAACACAGTGAAGTTGCGTAACATAATAATTAATCAGGGACTTAAAACTAGTACAATACCATATTTAATGTGTTTTATATTTCTAGGGTGATAGGGAAAAAGCGAATAAGTCAAAAAGCCAGAGTTTTAGGAGAGGCAAAAACAATTTATTTCCACAGCATTGTTACAATATTTAGTTCAGCCAACCCAGATATTTTTACACAGTATCTTATTACATGTAATACATACATTACATTTTTACATGTAATAAGAAAAATATCTGGTGGACTGAACTAAATACTGTCACAATGCTGTGGAAATAATTTTTTTTTTACCTCTCCTGGAACTTTGGCCATTTGACTTATTCGCTTTTTCCCCTATCACTCTAGATTTTATCTATTCTTTTTATGTATTTCTGTCTCTTGCCGAGCACTGGTCTTCTTATCCATGATGAATACAAATTTTTTTAAGTAATTTTAAAAAATTATTATTGTAAAAATCATTACGTTGGGAAATCAATCACAAGAGACAAAAACGATGTATTCTGAGCACCATAGAAACCGCATCAACAATTCATCATTCCTTACAGTGGTAGGCCCCACTGTCAAAATTAAAACCTAACCAGGCTTCATTACTAATCAAATTTTTAGACGTGGGAAAATAGATGAATGCCAAATTTATGGACGTACACTGCATTACTGCAGTTTACTTACTCTGCCTTGCTTCAGTAGTCGGCCATCAGTTTTTCCAGCTCTGTTTGTATATATTTATTACTTGATTGTGAGATAAAAATTAATATTAAGTACACTAGTTAATATTCACATTATGGAACATTGCAATCTTCCAAGTAAGGTATAATTCTTTTCATAATGTATTACATTATGTTTCAGTGACCGCAGCTTGGAGGATTCTTGTGGCAGCTCCATAACCTCAATCAGCGAGTATTACAGTTCTGTAGGAAGTTTCTGTAACTCAAGGCAAGGTATGAAATCAGACAGATGTCGTAGCCAGGAGCACTGCAATTTATTGTATATTTAACAATACCTATTATGTGATTAATCCTTCCCGTTATTATTCATAATCATCTGCATGTACAGAACATGGTTTTATCATAAGGTCCGGTGTTATTGTTGTTAGATCTCAGTTCTATTGTTTTTTTAGCCATTGCATGGAAATTCTCTCTGTGCTAACAAACCATTATTTATTTGAGAGCTGAGACCAGTTTGTCCAATGGAATTGGTAATCACAACTGAATACCTTACTTTCATGGTTGCTCAAGTTATTTAAGAACCTACTGATTAATTAGACCATTACAACAATGTTAACTTTTGTGGGGATGAATCTTTCCTCGCTTATCCACTATTTCAACATGTTCATTGGCTAAACATTACAAAAACTTTCACAGATTAGTTGAATTTTCAGCTCATGAATTATCTTAAACTTAAAAGCTAAGATTTCATGTATGTAACATAGAAACATCACGGCTTTGTCACTGTTTACAATTCAAATTTAGAAATTGAAATATTGGATCACTTGGTATTACCTTAATCTGTTCCCTGAGCACAGAATGTGATTTTGCAGCAAGCTTTGGAAGTGGTCCACTAGATATAGAGCTGAGAAGCAAGCACCAGTTTAACAGCTTGGAAGTGGACAGTGGATTCTGTGGAGATGCCTCTCTCCAGTCTGCCAGCAGTGTGGGTTCTACCTGTGGATTTGGAACTTACAAATCCAGCCCAGATTCCAGGAGAAGTAAGTCTTCAATACCTTTTTTTTAGGGCTCTTTATACAACTGCTGTGGAATCTTTTTGCTCATGCTTATTTCATAAATCCATCTCCAAACAAATGGCTTAACATAATGCTATAACTTTGGTTTCTTCTTCCTCCAAATTATGAAAAAGTGTAGGCATTTACCCTTTTGTGGTGTCATACTGAAAAAACTTATTGGCAATACAAATTTCTTATTTAATTCTGTTGTTTAGTAAGAGTTAAGATTCCAAGCGATGCTTATTCAGGTTCAGCTTCATGCAAAGATGTATTTTCCACAGTATGAGTTGGTGCAAACGATTGCTACCTTATAATTATCCTTACAGAATTTTTATTTTTTGTAAAATAAAACATCTTAGTCAACTTACTATTGATACTGTACTTAATATACAAATTTTTAACGAATTATTAGAGCAGTGTCTGAGAATATCACCAAAAAGATTTTTTCTTTATGTAAAATCCTAGTAAGAATAAGAAAAAATAGTCTTAGAAAGAATAACAAGAAATAGTCCACATGCATTCATGTCATATTCAGAGTTTGCTGATCCAGATGTAGGCCTAAACTTCGTTTTGATAAGATTTTGAAGAAATGTATGCGGGCAAAGTTTGGTCCGCATCAGGAGTCTATTGTCTATTGCATGACTCCATGGGAAATAGTAATGAGAACTTCAAAGCTTTTAGCATTGAACAAGCCTTGGATATTTTCATTATTCCATTTACTGCATGGACTGCAACCAGTAAAACCAGGCATTCAGCACAAGTTAGTTGAGTTACAAAGTAACACTAAATTGTTGTTTCTTAACTTCTCAAAACTTGGATTTTACAAGTCCTTATTTAATTCAAGTTTCCAAATTTTTATTTCTCTTGCCCAGAAGGTTATCGCCATGTTTGTATCTTCATATGTGCATAAAGCAAGTGTTTTCTTCTTTGAAGCTTCGGAAAAGTAGTGTCAGAAACAGACTTTGCCTTCACTCGTGAGGCTCATCTCATTCCAGTTGCAACTGGACTATGAAAGCCTATTGGAAGTACAGTCGCTCTTCCATTTATCTTCATACATAAATAACAAACAAAATAGTTCTGAAAATTGAAAATTTTTTTCAAAGTTCAAAGTTTGCATTTGGATATGAAACATTTTTTCCTTAAAAATTGTTTTTAATTTTGAGGTGCGTCTTACACAAAGAAGCATCTTATACACCGGAAAGTATGGTATATTACACCATCATCTTTATTTCAGTGATCATGTTCAGTAATCAACTAACCATGTTTTACTATGTAATATGTTGATCATGTTTTTATGTTCAATTTCCTAATTGTAAATCTATAAAATCTATACAGCGTTGAGTTATAACTGTAATTCAGGACCCCTATGGTCGTTCATATGGGTATGAATGACTGTGCTAGGTCACAATTTCTTTATTTTACTTCTGTCTCCATGCCTATTCTCTCTTTCCTTTAATCTCTGAATCTCAACCATACTGGTCATTATCTCTTGGGAGCTTAGTTGTATTAATGAATACCATATAAAGGCTATTAATGTACAAAATCCTGACATTGAATATATTACCATTCCTCTTTATCAGAATCACATGCATATAATATCAACGAGGAAATCGCTTGCTCATTGAATGAGTTCTACTAAAAATTATTGCACACTTTAGATAACATTGAAGGAGGAAGGAAATTGATTGAGATAAGATTGTAGTTATCATAGGTGCCATGAGTGTTTCTTAATCCCAAGCTTGTTGAAAAATGATCAAGTGATTCAGAATGAGTTGTATTTAATAAGAATATTTAACAAATAAAGTTTATTTAGTTATAATACAGCTAATACTATTTCACAAGTAAAATTATGCACAGACTTAAAGAATTACTGCTTAGGTTTTTGTTCGTACAAGTGACACTACTGCAGATATCTTGCTTTGAGTTTTGATTTACTTTCAGGTGCTGATACTGTATTTTCTGGTGTACAAAATGCATTCCAAGATTTAACAGTTTTTCAGGGGAAAGAAATTGCAGTTTATAAGTTGTGGTACATGAACGTTCTCTCTTAGTAGGCTTACTTTCTATTACTATCTAACAATAAACATATGGTATACATACACTCACAACTGATTATTTGCGTGAAATTGCACTATTGACAACCTTTATAGTGTGAGATCCCAAGAAAAGTCTTCGAGTATCAAAAGGATTCTGCGATGTGACAAAGGTCTTGGAAAGTCAAGAAACAGTACTCAAGACTTTTGGGGGGAAAAGCATAATATCTCTATACATTTATTATATAAAGATTCACCTCATTTTTAAGGCCTATTTCAAGGCTAGAAAAGTGTGTCTTATACACACAACATACTGCTAAAAAGTGGAAGATTTTTACAACAAATTGTTTGATAAGAAAAACAAACCATAGTGGTAATTTTTCTAGGAAATACCATTGTAATTAGCTGATTTGTGTTCTCTAAATGATTCACTTCACATCACATGCTTGGCATGTGAGTCAAGTAGTCTCTAGTAGTACATTTCTTTATATGATTTTGTACTGTCATATAGTACTGTACTTACATGCATAATTATATTGTTAAACTTTAAAATATTCAACTCCACATAATTATTGTAAGTAAAAACTTGCCAATTTTGAACATAGAATTTCTGGTATAGAAGCAGAGAAGCAAACTTGTCAGCTGATGATGATGGAGAACCCATGGAAACATTTGTTCTAATCTGTTAAGTTTTTAATTGCATTAATTATATAATGTTTAATACATAGGTCTACCAGTAATATTGACACCCACAATTATCAAGATTCTATGTCGATAGTGATAAATTTTACCACATCTAAATGTCAACAAGCAGTTTCTTCTCTTCTGTCGATTTATTTGAAGTTGGTAGATGTTTTCAATAAGTGGTTTCTCTTTACTGATATGTCTCAAGTTTACTTTCACCAATTTAGAATTCTCAAAATTGTTTTCCTGAGAAACTAGAGATTTGTAATTTACTAATATTACTAATATTTTATTCCTCATTCCTTTATTAAAACAGGAATTTTTAAAACGTCAATTAAATACCGAATTCTTTGGTATGCTGGGACTGACAATTTGAGTAATAATCTCTCTTTGTAGTGTCCTATATCCCCTAGTGTTGTGGTTTAGGGCCTCCAATTGGAGGTTTCTGTTACCTAAGTGAATTTTGTTACACTCACTTTCTGAGAGGGGGCAGAGGGACAGGTGGTAAGCCCATCACCTCATTTGAGTAATAATGATGAGCATTAATTTAAACAGAAACAAATCATATAATATAAGTCTCATGTCAAGTTTTACTATATAATATAACTCTTTAAGATAGACTATTCTTACTTAAATCACTATCACCTGTCAGTTGTTTGCCCAAAAGTATGTTAAATATCACAATTGTCCATTATGTGAGGGTTATACACTCAGAGAGAAGTAAAGTAAAGTGAAGTACTTTTGAAGCTAGATTTAGTGAACTTCTGAATAACGCAGTGTTTTCATAACAGTTCAACCATTTTTATTCTGGCATTTTCTTGTCACAGGTTCTGGTTCCTACTTCAATAGTCTAGCTTCTTACCATTCTGGTGGTAGTCTGGCAAGTCTACAGAGGCGATTCCAACGAAATATGAGCACTTCATTGGAGCTTGGGTCATCCTCATGGTCCTCACGAAGCAATGTAGATGATGATGATGTAGTGCACACACGTCGCAGGACTAAGCTGGGTTTGGCTGTGGTGATTAGTGTAACACCAGATGAAGAAAAGTGAGTTTTAACCTTTTCACTGCTAATACATTATTTATTATGCAGACTGGTAGTGCTGAATTAATTTGCAAATTTCTTTTGTAATCATAAATGGATAAACAATTGCAAGTAATATGTCAGTTTCCTCCAAAACAAAAGCATAGCATGTATTTCTTAAAGTTTAGACTGATTTATGCAACCTTGGGTATGCCTGCATTTCATCGCAACACTGCAGAGTTAACATACGTTTCAATGGGTGGTGCAATACATTGCCTGAAATATTTAGCTAAAGAGAAAAGACAGATCAGGGAACTGATGGTGTCAAGATGTAGACAACAGATGACACTATATTCTGAATCATTTTTAATCTCTTTCACATGAAGAATTTATTTCATCTGTTGGAATGCAAAGTGGTGTGTCGTATTTATGCATCAATAGCACGACCAACAATAATGTGTGCTGATGAATATTTATGACTGTAGCAGTGAAAGGGTTAAGTAACTGATAAGAGGATGGTATGTCAAGTCATGTCAAAACCTAACCAGAAACTTATTACATAGGTAGGTCATCCACTTGAAAGACAGTATTATAAAAATCAACTGCCAGTGCTAACTGCAAGACTCTGAAAATCAAACTGGAATATCAGTGAGGGGAAATCAATTGAGTGAGCCCCAGTCAGTACTTGCTCTGAATGAAATTGATGTAATCTTGGTATTAACCCTTTCACTGCTAACACATTACTTCACTGTGCAAATTAGTGTGCTGAATTAATTTATAAGTTTCTTTTGTAATCATAAATGGACAAATAATATGCAGTTCATTTTCATTTTCCTTCAGAGCACGAGCTCTGCACAAAATTCTTGATGTAGAGGCTATTTCACTCAATCCTGGGAAGCCCTCATGATAGGGTTTAAGCTACGATCACATTTTTCGCAAAATGCAAAAGTGAACTTCAGAATGCAAAAGAAATTGTAGCCACTTTCGCAAAAATGCAAAAGGAGAAGTGGGCCAATTAGAAAAGTGTTAAATTCCAAACCAAAGTGTTTTGAAAAAAAAAAAAATTGAAAAAAAAGAAAGAAAATAGCCTAAATAAATTATAATAATAGTACTAATAATAATAATTTGCTTTATAGTTCAGTTTATTTGTACCATTTTATTTTTATTATTTTGAAGCTACATAAAAAAATGCCGTTAAAATTAAGTTTTAGCAATAAATTTGTATTTTAGCATTTTGCTAAAGCTTTTTTATCCACTTTTGCTTTTTTGCTAAAGGTTTTTTTTTCTAGCTTAAACCCTGCCTCATGACATCACAACACACTAGTGAATTGTGTATTATGACGCATGGTGAAATTCATTGCTTGAAATATTTAGCTATAGATGACAGTTCAAAGCGAAAAACAGCTAATTTATGGTGTCAGAATGTATCTTGAAAACAGATGGTACCACATGCTCACACACTTCAAATGGCTTCCAAGGAAAATTTATTAATTCACCAGTAGCATAGCCAGCATTGATGCAGGCTGACATTTATATACAGTACATCTGGTTAAGCACAAGATCTTGCAGCCAAAATTGTGCATGCATGCAGACTAGCAGCACACAGCCACCCCACAATTGTTACGTTTTATTTTCATGTAAAAAATTTTTTTGAAAATGTGACAGATGAAATACTTTGATATTTTAGGACAGGCCTGTCCAACCCGCGGCCCTCGGGCCGCATGCGGCCCACTCTTAGAGTTTTGTGGCCCGCGGATACTTCTAATACGACAACCAATCGGCCGTGTTCAAAGCGCCAGTATCGCTGCCGCGGAGGGCAAAATTTTTGTTTTTGATTGTTCAGAACAAGCTTGTTCTAATTTATGTGCTTACGCGAGGTTGTGTACACTTTTTTATTTGTAACAGTGTTGTTAGATAGAACGAGCAAACATGAGCAACATTAGCAAGAAAAGAAAAATACAAGTGGAAAATAGAAGTTATAAAGATGCATGGGAATTGAATTACTTCGTCACAAATAATAATGGCAAGTTGCAATGTGTTGTGTGCATGCAGATAATTTCTTCTTGTAGAGAGTACAATGTTAAGAGACACTACACTACTTCACATGAAAAACAATTAAAGAAGTATGAGGGGGCTTCAAGAGCTGCAATTTTACAAGATTATAAGAAAAACCTAAATCATCAGACAGGTATTTTTACACAAATGTCGTCTACACAGATAGCTGCATTAACTGCTTCTTACAGTGTGTCATTGGAACTTTTAAAAGGTAAGAAAGCATTTAATGATGGAGATATAGTTAAGAAATGTGCAATTGCTATGGCAAATGCATTTGGTGAAAGCAATTTATCTGCAAAATTTGCAGCTGTTCCCCTCTCTCATCAATCTATCTCAAGAAGAGTACAGAGTATGGGAGGACAAATAACAAAGAAATTAAAAGATATGGTTGGAAAATGCAGCTACTTTTCACTATGCTTGGATGACGAGACTAACACCAGTCAACTCTTGATTTTCATACGAATGATCAACAATGATTTTTCAACACAAGAAGAAATGATTCAATTATGTGCTTTACATGGATAATGAAGGGTGAAGATATATTTAAAGCAGTAAATGAAACGGTGGAAAGGACTGGTAGGATTAAATAGGAAAGGTGGGCTAAGTTTCCCCATGTTCCATTGCATAATTCACCAAGAGGCGTTGTGTGGGAAGTCAGTGAAACAAAGCGATGCAATGAATATAGTGGTTACAGTTTCCAACAAGATACATGGTGGCAATAAGGCACAACTTCACTACAGATTCCGGGAATTTTTGGATGAGCTGCAAGCCCAATGTAGAGAACTGTCACTCCACGCAAATGTACGCTGGCTCAGTGCAGGTAATGAAAAACTTTTAATTAAGTGGAGGGAAAGGAAATAGACATTAAATCCATGTCTGGGATATTAATACAAGTAAGAATCAGCTTGAAAAATTTTATGCCATAACCGGGATTTGAACACGGATCTTCAGCTTAACGCGCTGATGCTCTACCATTGAGCTACCATGACAACATGCCAGTACGACATCAAATTCCTCAACTGATTCAGAAGGCAAGGCAGACCACAGGAGGTTTCTCCATTGAGAACACAATCCAATAAAATTTTTCAAGCTGATTCTTACTTGTATGAATGAAAAACTTGTTCGACGGGTTGAAGATCCAGACTTTCTGAGGCAGCTTGCTTTCATGACTGACTTGTCACAATACTTGAATGAGTTGAACCAGAGACTTCAGGGCAAAAATCAAAGTGTTTCCGGGTTAGAGGTCATGTTAATGGTTTTAAAATTTCTGAAATCAACTTTATCAAGAAATGATTTAACACACTTTCCATGTTGTCAAGAGCTGTCAGAAAAAATTGAAGATGGTAATTTCTCTGAGTTTTATGAAAATATTGAAGTTATTATTAAAGAATTCAATCAAAGATTTTCTGACTTTGAAATATTAAAGGTAAACTCCTGCTTTTTAATGACCCTTTGAATATGGATATTGAGAATCAGCCATCCATGTATCAGCTGGAGCTCTGCGATCTTCAAGCTGATCCTTTTCTTCAAACCAGGTCTGAGAGAGGGCTCAACTTTTTCAAGCTACTTCCAGAGGGAAGGTTTCCTCAGCTTAGAGATTTTGGTTTGCAGCTTTCCTCATTATTTGGAAGCGCTTATCTATGTGAGAGTGCTTTCTCCAACACGAAATTCATAAAAATAAATATAGGAACTGTCTCACTGATGATTCCTTGTTACACCTACTAAGACTGGCAGTTATTAACATAGAAGTGGACATCCATACTTTAGTGAAGCAGTCTGAAAATCCTCAGTGCTCACATTAAGTTCTAATTTCGGCCTACTGGTATTGAATCCTATTTCAACAATTTGGTCTGCTGTACTTTACTGTTATATTTATGTGAGTGAAACTTTTAGTGTTTGGCCCTCAGCATCAATTGTCGAAATATTTTGGCCCCCAGTACTTCTGAAGTTGGACAGGCCTGTTTTAGGACCATGTTAGAAGGCATAAGATTTCAGTTCATAAACAGTAACTTAAAATTGCATTTTGTGTTCCAGAGAGATGAACTTGTTCCTATTTGAACACATGGTCGTATTGGATGGTATGATGGAAAGGTTACATAGTGCAGTTGAACATGCATATCTCCATAAAGAAATGTTTGTTCATCTAATGATGGAGGGATGTCAAGATATGCAGCAGGCAAGTGAAATATCAATAAAAATAAAATCAGGTAAACTGATGTAAAAAAGTGCCAGTATGTTTTTTTTAATCAGTTATGACTGCAATTATGATATACAGAGTATTTTTTTTTTTAATTGATTCCCAAGTTAAGCTCCAGATTTATTCATTAAGGAGGGCTTACGGAAGAAGAAAGGTCTAGTTTTTTTTAATCAGATTAAAATCTTATAGCATCAGCTGAACTGTACAGAATTGTGATATCTTGACAATCGCACACTCACATAAAAATACAAAAAAAAAAGTGAAATTGGCCGGTTTCGGGATTTGAACCATGGAACTCCAGAATGTGAGGCCAAGACGTTACCATTTCGGCCACCTGGGTTAGTTTAACGGTCTAGTTGGATAAGCGCATGTAAAACAATAGTGTTTTTGGTCATAGCTACCTGTATTTTAATTTCCAAAGCCTTATAATATTACAGTAAAACAATTGACTATGTTGTCAAGATAACTGATTTGCTTTTTTTTATATAAATTCTTTCGAATACGTATATTATCATAAAATAGGCACTAAATTGAGCATTACTCCGAAACAGGTCAACCGATTTCATCCAATATCAATAGACGTCTTACCATGAACATTATAAATGTGTATACAAAGTTTCATAAAAATCCAGTAAAGCGTATTTGGGTAACCGCGTCTTTAAAATAGACACTAAATTGGGTTTTACTCCGGTACCGGTCTACCGATTTGGTCCAATATCAGTAGACGTCTTCCCATGTGCATTGTAAATGGGTATACAAAGTTTCAGGAAAATCCAATAAAGGATATTTGAGTTATCGCGACTTCTCATATATTAACATAAAAGGCACTAAATTGGGCATTATTCCGGTACTGGCCAACCGATTTGGTTGAATATCAATAGACCTCTTCCCATGGACATTATAAATGCGTATACGAAGTTTCCTAATTATCCGATAAAGCGTATTTGAGTTATTGCGCCTTTAAAATAGACACTAAATTGGGTTTTACTCCGGTACCGGTCAACACATTAGGTTCAAATTCAATAAGGCACTTCTCATGGACGTCATAAATGCGTGTACCAAATTTAATGGAAATCCGATACAGCGTATTTGAGTTATGGCACCTTTTTATTAGAAAAGCGCCATAATCTATTAAAATAGGCACTAAATTGGGCATTACTCCGGTACCGGTGAACCGATTTGGTTCAATATCAATAGGGTTCTTCCCATGGACATTATAAATGTGTTTTCCAAGTTTCGCGAAAATCCGAAAAAGCGTATTTGAGTTATGGTGCGTACAGACACACGGACAGACAGACGGACAGACATTTTTTCGTCCACCACACAATCTCATAAAGTACCATACTGGCACTTAATAAAGTTGTAGATGCAAGGATGTACTGTAGTACAGGGTAACTGCATTAAAAGATCTGAACCTAGTAATGAATTTGACAAAACTTTAAATTTAAGAAGGTGACTCTCTATCTCTAATAATTGTTAAAGATAAGATAAGATAAGATAATGCTTTATTGCCACATAACGTTTACATATGTCATAAACTGGTGACTCATAAAGTTTCCTTAAATCTAAACATCATCATCATCATCTCCTTGCACGTATTAGGCTTTTATCATGTGCCTGTTACGCCTCCAGTTATCAGCTTAGTTGGTCAATCCATCTTTTCCTAGGTCTACCTACATTTCTATTACCAGTTACATTATAATTTAATATTCTCTTTGTCAATCTTTTATCTTCCATTCGTTGGACATGCATGAACCATTTTTGTCTATTACATTTTATTTTCTCATTTAAACTTTCTAGATTAAGCTGTTGCCGTATATCTTCATTTCGTATTTTATCGATACGTCTTAAATTCATTGTAGATCTCAAAAATGTCATTTCAGCAGCTTGAATTCGCTCTTCATCTTTCTTTAGCATGACCCAATTTTCAGAACCATACATAAGAATCGGAACAGCAACTGTTTTATAAAATTTAATTTGAGTGTCAATTCTGCTTTTATTTCTCAATGTTCTATTAATTGTGCCGCATATCCTCTTGAATTTTATTGTTTTATCTTCTATATCTCTGTTTTCATCTATGTTTATATGATAGCCTAGAAAATTAAAACGTTTTACCTGTTCAATAATTCTATTATTAATAACTATTTTACTTCTAACAGGATATTTTCCAACAAAAGCCATTACTTTCGTTTTATCTATAGAAATATTAAAATTATATTCCTTTGCTATTATATTTAGTTCATGTGCTGCTTTTTGTAGTATATTTTCACTTCTTGCTATTATAATCTGATCGTCGGCAAATAATAACGTTAAAAGTGTTCCTGGTCCGTAGGTCATACCAGAAGTCTTCTTTTTCCATTGTCTAATAATGTCATCAATATAAAAATTGAATAAAAGTGGCGACAAACTGCAGCCTTGTCTCAATCCAGAATTTATAACATACTTAATATTCTTTACATCCTGTTTAATTTTAAAATATGTTCCTCTGTAAAATGATTTTAAAACTTCTATTAAATGGAAAGGAATGCCTCTTCTTTCTAAAATATTCCAAAGTTTATCTCTTCTTACCCTATCAAAGGCCTTTTCGTAATCTATAAAAAGTAAATGTGTTTCTTTCTGGAACTCTCTATGTTTCTCAATGATGTTATTTAATATGAATATGTTATCCATACATGACCTCCCTTTTCTAAATCCCATCTGTTCATCAGTCAATAGGGTTTCAGCAATCACTCTAAGTCTTTTTGTTACTATTTTTGTGTAGATCTTATATGCACTATTTAATAGGCTAATTCCCCTATAATTACTACAAATCTTTCTGTCTCCTTTTTTATATATAGACATAATAAGAGCTGCTTTCCACTCTTCTGGTATTTTTAAATCTAAACATAATCTATTAATGGCAATATTTACAATTAAGGTAAGTTTTCTTGATGATTCATGTATTCTTGTACTGAGTAGAAGGTATTGTCCATTAAGTATTTGCAAGCAGTTACTTTAAATTGTCTAACTGAGTTTACATTTTTCACAATTTTTGGCATAGTAATTGTCATATTCCTTATTTTCCAAGTACAACGAAATCTCAGTATAAAGTACATCAGAAAAACAAGTTATTTTTATCATAATTGAAATAGTTGACTTTGAAACGCTTTAGACTTCACTTTTACTTAGATTCTTGCAGAACATGCGTTTCTTGGGCTTTTCCCACATTTTCAACTGCTAGTTTCAATTGCTAAGTCGACTAGCAGTTGAGAATGTGGGCAAAGCCCATGAAAGTATGTTCTGCAAAAATGTAAGCAAAAGTGAAGTCTGAATATTTTATTTAACGAACAAAATTATATAAATACCTTATTCTGAAAAGTGTGTTGTACTGAAACAAGCAAATCTTCTCAAAACCAAACATTTTACAGCTTACAGCTGAAATAAGTTTATTGAGATTTCACAATATTTAATGCAATAATTATTATTCCACAAAACACTATATTTTTGCCGAATGATTGTACATTTGAAGGAATTTTCTGTGTTCATTAACATAGTTGACATTTAATTTACTATATGAGTTGATTATACACACTTTCATGTTTCACTTACCATTATTTTGGTATTATGCTTTTTAAGGAGCATCCTCCTCATTTTCAAATGCAATGTCAAATTTGACAAAGTCGCTACACCCTTGCGCAGTTCATTGTGTTCTTAAATGGAAATTAGAGGTTTTTGGAAGGTGGAGGCCTGACGTCACATCATAGATAAAATTGGATTACTGCGCATGTATAGATCTGAGCTTCAGCAAATACACTGAACTGCATTAAAGAAGGTGGAAGGTGCGTGGAGTGTAGTGTTGTATGGTGTATTACAACAGAATGAGGAAAAAAGACTGGAAGCGTTTGAGATGTGGGTATGGAGAAGGATGGAGCTTATACCATGGACAGATAAAATAAAAAATGATGTGCTAGACAGAGTGGGAGAAGGAAGAGTTTTACTGGAACTCTTCAGGAAGAGGAAGAGAAATTGGCTGGGACATTGTCTAAGAAGAAATTGTCTGCTGAAGGATGCCATAGAAGGAATGATAAATGGGAAGAAGGTTCATGGCAGAAGAAGATACCCTATGACAGACAACATTAAAATAAATGGACTGTATGCAGATACAACAAGGAAGGCTGAGGAAAGGGAAGAGGGGAGAATGCTGAGTGAAAGACCTGCCCTTGGGCAGAACACTATGAATTAATTAATTACTTCTTGAGATTTGAGATAATTGATAGGTGGCAATGCTGGGAAGTAGATAAATACAGTAGCTTCTTTTAGCAGCAAGGTGCATTATATGTGCCACATATTAAGCAGCAGGCAGGAACCTGAAATCAGTTCCGTCTGCTAGAGTTGACATTTGTAAATAAGGACTGCGGATTGCAAGTATGGTATCTATTGGAATTACCTTGGAGTTGGAAAGAGCTCCCCAAGAGATAAAATTATAAATGAGATAGAATGCTTGAAGTCACAGGCTACAGTAAAGATATTAAACTATGCTGACTTACTTGACTTCATTCCTGTTGTCCTTCGTGGAACATAGAGCATTAACAAAGTATCTCTATCTGGTTGTGTTAACAGCCAGCCTCTTCACCTCACTCCAGGTCTTGCCTTCTTCCATTAAACTATGTTAGTAGTAATGAAAACAAATACAATAACTGACTTCAGTTAAAGACTTGCCTGGTAACTTAAATCTGTGTGTCTTTTGTGGTGTACCTATTATGAGTAAGCACATTAACTGATTTAATTTCAACAGTGGCTTGTGGACATATTTTCCGCTCCTCGCCTCACGTGTCCAGTGTGGTTGGGGCTGACATCGGGTCTCAATCATCTCAACTCAGCACTCTCATACAACTTTCTCCAAGACCTTTGTCAGCTCATAGCGACCATAGACACTAAGGCTACTAATTTGTAAGTAATATCAGATATACCTAATACTAATAGAGAGATAGTACAGCAGTGTGTCTGCATCTGTAGACAAAATGTATGAATTTTCACACAAGCTTAGCTTATTCTATCGGAATCAGCTGATGGTGTGGGGGAACACCCTTTGAAACATGTACTAAAGTACAGATGTAGGTGAAGTTTGTGTGGAAATTCCTTATTCAAATCTGCTACAGATAGTAGGCCTATAGTGTGTCACGGACTGCAGATATAATATAACTAACCCAGAATTCAAGAACATTTTTTGTATAATGGGTTTGTTACAGTGAGTCTGCAAAAAATTGGCTTAGCTCTTCTCAATAAGCATAAGTAATCCAGATTAAAAAATTAAATTAAACACGTATGTTGTAGTTTGTTCTATAGGTGTTAAAAAAAAGGTTGTTGCAGTGAATTGTACCTCTAGATTGATAAGAACATCAGATAATACTACATTTTTAAACAAACAAAAATAATCTTCAAAACCCCTAGTGCCCATTCATGTAAAGATTTTAGAAGGTTATTATGTCCTTGCCCCAAATGGATTCCCTCGCAATATTAGATGATAGTTATAATCGATCCTAACAGGAAGTGTTGAAAACAGCAACAATATTTCACTGTTCTTTCTCAAGTGTTAAAATCTCTTAATTCTTAGCTGCATAGTACTATTTCATTATGTCATTATTACATTCAGAAGAAGGTTGTATAATTTGTGTGTTTCAGTTTTGTGAGCACTCTCGTAACTGCTGTGCTGACTCACCACTTGGGATGGGTTGCTACTATATTACCTGGCAAAATGCCACCTCAGCTCATCACGAAGAATCCTTGCACTGGCCAGCTGGTAACTTGCCAAAATATATATTTTTTCCTAAATTATTTCATAAATGTGTAGTTAACTTGTTAAAAAATTGTTTTTAGATTTACTTTGTCATGAGCAGAATTAATTTCATATTTTTTGAAACATTATATACAGTTAACTAAATATTGATTATTGGGGCCTGGAACTTCATAAAAAATCATATTTTAAATAATGCAGTCTATTACTTGCTGATGATAAGATGTATGCAAATCATGAAAGAAATAACAGAAAATTTATGGTTTCATTTTTCATATTGTTGCATATTTTGTTTGTTCTGTGATAATGCATCGTATTTGCTTCATATTAAAATATTGATGCGTATTTTATTAATTTGTTACATTTTTAATAGCATATTTCTGGCAAATTTTAAATATTGTACATATCTTTGTTATTTCAATTTTTTTTTTTATGAATTTAATTTATAAGTACCAGGCCTCAGTTGGGCCCTTGCCTTATACAAAAATATATTTTATATACATAATCTTTGTTACTTCGTGAATTTTTCCAAGGTCATCACTAAAAGTGAAACATGGGGTCACTTGTCACTCCTCTTCCATGAGTTCTCGTAACAGTGGATTTGGATGAAAGTTCAAAGAGTTTTTGAATTTGTCTCGAAACATCTGAACGTAGCTCATCCTTGATCCATTCCTGCACTATTGTGTCAAAATTGTGTGCCGAACTCCAAGACATGTTGAATGTAGTATGGCATAGTATTAGTAAATAGTATTAAGTAGCAAATTATCATAACTTGTGTTGATTCTCAGCTGATCAATCTGTGATGTGATGGTACCTTCTGTGTATGATCATCCTTTAATTGTCGTCAGAAGGATCCAGAAAGCAATATACAAAAGGAGGAGTTCCTTCGGATAATTGATGATTCAGATGACTGACGTTTGAATTATTGATGTTCTACTGTACTAGGCTTTTCATAATATATTGTTCTAATCCTTTCCATGTTCTCTGTTTCAGCTGGATGCATTATCAAAATCGCATCCCTATAACCCACTGTGGGCCCAGCTTGGAGAGCTTTGTGGTGCACTAGGGTATCCAACCAAAATTGCAAAAACAATTGTTACATCGGGTGTGAAGAAGATAGAATTGCTGAACAGGATTTTAAACTCTCTAACTTACTTCATTCGTTGCAGCGAAGTTGAAAAAAGGGTGATGTCAGACAAGGAACCAGAACCAACGAACGGTGATTCAAAGACTACATTAGTGAACGGTAGATCACAAACCTCATTCTCAAGAACGTTCCTCTCTGGTCATGATGTTATGGAGGTGTTTGATAATCGAGTAGATCCTGGTGTGGAGATTGGTCGAGAACTGCAGGGTGAAATTAGTACTGACACACTGACAAATATGTCACTTTCTCATGATAGTAGTGGTAGTACTATTACGTTTAAAGAAAGTAGTTTAAAAAGTATGAGTGAATATAATTTAAAAAAGGATAATTCACAACCTCAAAGAATGAGGCGAACTGCAAGCTATGTGCAAAAAATGGACTCTTTTTCCAAGGATGAACATTTACAGTTAAATAATAGTAGTGGTCGACTGTACCCTAGTTTAGCAGACCTTCAGTTTGTTGAAGATGAAATGAAAGAGAATGAACCCCCAGCAATCTCTGAAGACATCTCTTCAAAAATTAGCCGTTTGATAAGAGTTCCACCTAAGGCTGTCTTGTATCACCTCCAGGAACAAGATTCTGTTAAAGAAAACATGGGTTTACAGTACCAGGAAGAAGATGCAGGCTTACAATTTCAGCCAAAGAAGATAGAAAGTGAAAGACAAAGATCTGCTCCTGTGCCAAGGTCTAGTAAGTGGACAGAACCTTGCATTGCAGAAAGTTGCAAAACTATTGTAGGTAGCTCGCCATCGAAAGAAATTGTTGAAAAAAGTGAAAATGTTAAAGACGGTGTAATATTTGTTTTAGGTGATGATGAAGAACTTGTGAATTTAAAGTATTCAGGTAAATGTGAGAGTGTGGAGTATGCTGTAAAGCATAGTTCAGACAAATGTATAGACAGGTTGCATGATTGTGAGATTGTAGAAGGTGGTAGTAAGCCTGAGTGTGTTAAGTCAAATGTTTCTAGTCCTCCGAACCCATATCCTTCTGGAGAAAAACATTCCAGCGTGCAGTCACCAAATGCAACTATTGGTTTTAGCTCTCTTAGGACACTAAGTGATGAAGATCCCAAGACTTTAGAAGATAAAGCAGACAAAAACAAAGTTTCTGTCACAGAAGATTGCTTAGGTAATAGCAGTAATAGGGTTGTTATGGTTAGACCATCTGTGATAGAACTTGAGGATGAATGTGGTGGAGTAAATGCTAATTTTTCAAAGACTGCAAAACCCACGAAGCCTGTGACCCGCTCTCTCAGTTTGTCTTGTCCGCTCTCTTCGGATAAAAAGTGTAAGAACTCTTCTCTTTGCAGAAGACATAGTTATTGTATGTGTAGTACCAGTCGCTATTTAAAAGACTATCACAGTGTACGTTTTCATTTCGAGGGTTACGATGGAGTATTAGAGAACTACTTAGAAGGTGGGGATGGAAAGAAGACTTCATTACAAGCAGATAAGAAAATGGACACGCTCTCAGAAGCACGGTGTAATTTTTGTTCTGCAGCGTGTGAAAAGTGTGATAATGCAATGAACAGAAAGAACAGTGTTAGAGACTTGAATGCTAATGAAGGGAATGCCATGTTTGAAGCTTGCAACAATCTCTCAGATGATGATGCATTGTTTAGTGACAGAATCTCAGGAAAAGAAGAAAATTCAGCTCCTGTGGAGCCTCAAGCATCTGAATTAATAGAGGAATTTCCTGTGCCAAGGTGAGTAGGCTACATTCTATACACTATGCTTTCTAACCTGAAAAGTTTCTTTTAGATGTTAAAAGTGCATAAGTATTAGAAATGTACCTATCCCATTGTATCCAACATAGTTGGATGGAAAATATAGGATGAATTGTGTGTGATGGCAGTTGTTTCATACAGTCCAATCATAGCCGATGTATTGGAAAAATTTAGACCAAAAAAAAGATAGTGCAATATTGGCTTTATAGCATAAATGGAAAGATAGTTAGTCTGTTTTTACAATCAACTCAACTGTTTAAATCCTGGTGTCACAGGAATTTTTCTACTAAATATTCTCATTTATTGTTCAACAGAAATAATACTCTGTGGATTCCTGAATATATATCTACATCTTTAATGGCACTGTACAATAACAGTGGATCCCAGTCACAAAATCAGAAAAAATTAGTGTGCTTCACGATACTGCATATATGACACAAATGTCTTACAGTGAGGTTGACAATTAAGGGTAATCATAAGGAGAGAGATTCCACCCGGCACCATTATTCAAACTGTCTAGCTCACAGTTGGTAGAGCATCAGCATGATAGCCGATGGTCTCTGGTTGGAATCCCAGGGTCAAAGGAATTGTTCTCCTAAATATTCTTATGTAATGTTGAACAGAAGCAGTACAGATCTTTGCTTACTTTTAACAAGTTTAAGTACAAAAATATACCCACTATCTTCACTTCTTCTCTGTGGCACTACAGTCCTTGGAGACCCTTGGCCACCCTACAAATGTCCTTCCAGGTATTCCTTTCTTCGGCACTCCTCCATCTTCTCACTCCCACTTTTCTCAAGTCATTCTCAACACCATCCAACCATCTGGAATGTGGCGTCCTTTACCTCTCCGTCCTCCTGGCTTACCATTCAGCGCTCGTTTAGGCTCTCTACCTTCTCCCATCCTTTGAACATGACCCAGCCATTTTATACGTTGGATTCTAATTAATGTCGTCAGGTTCAGTTCCTGGTAGAGATCTTCAAGTTCTTTATTAGTTCTTATTCTCCAGATTCCCCTGTCATTCACTGTTCCAAATATTCGTCTCAAGACTTTCCTTTCCCAGGTATTTAAGAGTAGCACTATATTCACTATTAGGTATATTTACCCACAACAATTGTTTCGTACGGTATCCCCATCATCAGCTTATTCCAACTGGCCATCTGGGCTGACAAATAGGGTAAAATGAATTTTACATTGCTTATTGTGCACCCGTATACTTCCTTAAAAGCCTATTTAAGTTCCTAAATCCCATGTTTTAATTCCTAATTGTCTGCCTATTTTAAGCATTTATGGTGCCTAAGAATCTTTGTAGTAATAATTTACCAGTATGTAAATTTAAATTTTCAGTGGATATTATGAGTGGGCCACTTTCTCTAATTCTAAATACATTTTTACTCTTTTTGACAGATGTACAGCAGAGAGCAGAAAGATGTGTGGGTTTGCAGCCTCTCTTATGGGTGGTACTAGTGATCATTATATCCCTGACTTGGTACTACAGGGATGTACTCATTTACCCAAGGGATGGGAACTAAATCTGCGGCGAGACTTATCTCTCATAGCACATCATCCTCTGTTGGACCAGGAAGTCTCCGAGGCAGTTTGCATTGTTGCCAATATTGAGACATGGTTTGTACCTTTGTGATTAACAGTAGAACTATAATAAATGCAGCATTACTTCAAGGGAGGACATATATCCAGTAAAAAAAAAAAAGTGTGTCACGTATGAGTTGGCCAATCATGTGGATTTCTGCGTTGCGGTGGCCACAGCTCTTGCTCCTGAACGGTCAGGTGAAATATCTATGCAAATAAAGCCGCTAACGTATAATGATTCAGGTTCTCACAATTACAGTTAAAATTACAATGAGAATAACCACGTACCTCATCACAAGAGATGTTGGAAATGTCCTCCGCTTGCCTGCACACAACTCTGGCAAATGCATAAGTTCAGCTTCTGAAATAGAATTAGTTAGTTTAGGTAAATTCCGCCTATATACCACTAATATTAAAAACAAAAAGCTGAAGTTTATATGAGAAGAAAAAAGAGAAAAACTAAAATATGCTGTAAATTTAGCTTTTATTGTGTATTAAAATACTTAATAAATTAAATTAAATTATTACTTTATAAGATAGGATATTAAAACGACATTGAGCTCAATGTATTGTCAAAATAAAATATTTGCAATAATCAGTAATAAAATTATAAAATTGACCTTGTCACTTATTATTTAAAATATAGCATAGATTAAAACATATGTGAACTTGAGCTGAGGCATTCACATATTGTCAATTGTTAAAATATCGTGCAATGTTTATGTGTGTCACAAAAATTGTATAGATGAGATGCACTTAGCTCCTTCTTGTATTTAGTGCGGCTGTTTACTATTATAAAAGTCAATTATAAATAATATTGTCAATATTAAGTAATTATTCATTAATGTAGTTCCTCTTCTTGGATCGACTAGCAGATCTTGAATAGTATGTGGTGAATTATCTCTTATATTCTTCAGCTTTCTTAGTTTTCATTAGGTAGAGATGCATTTTGACGTCATAGCGTCATCATCAGTCATGCCGTTGGTCTAGCGAGATAACATTCTGTGGTGAGTACTTGAATGCTACTCAGCATTCAGCATTCAAGTACTCACCACAGAATGTTATCTCGCTAGACCAACGGCATGACTGATGATGACGCTAAGACGTCAAAATGCATCTCTACCTAATGAAAACTAAGAAAGCTGAAGAATGTAAGAGATAATTCACCACATACTATTCAAGATCTGCTAGTCGATCCAAGAAGAGGAACTACATTAATTAATAATTACTTAATATTGACAATATTATTTATAATTGACTTTTATAATAGTAAACAGCCGCACTAAATACAAGAAGGAGCTAAGTGCATCTCATCTATACAATTTTTGTGACACACATAAACATTGCACGATATTTTAACAATTGACAATATGTGAATGCCTCAGCTCAAGTTCACATATGTTTTAATCTATGCTATATTTTAAATAATAAGTGACAAGGTCAATTTTTATAATTTTATTACTGATTATTGTAAATATTTTATTTTGACAATACATTGAGCTCAATGTCATTTTAATATCCTATCTTATAAAGTAATGATTTAATTTAATTTATTAAGTATTTTAATACACAATAAAAGCTAAATTTACAGCATATTTTAGTTTTTCTCTTTTTCTTCTCATATAAACTTCAGCTTTTTGTTTTTGTTTTTAATATTAGTGGTATATAGGCGGAATTTACCTAAACTAACTAATTTATATTTATACCACTGGAGAAAATGAAGCTAATCAACTATTCTGAAATAGAGTTAATTTCTCTTGTGATATTGTCTTTTAAGTTCTTCTAATGTATGGGGATTTGACAAACAAATGAATGTTTGATTCCATTCAGCCAAGTAAAATGATAACCTTTTAGTTAATTCTTATTTTCCTTCTCAATATTTTAACATTAGAGAATCGACTTACAAACAAAAGTTTGAATTCTGAAGAATTAATAAAATGTGACTCTGATCTTGTTAGCAGTCACCCTTTAATTGCATGCTTTGTTATCCAACCCTTGTAATAAGATTTGGGGGGTGGGGTGCTTAGCTCAAGCCGGTCATTCAATTTTAAATCATTATTATTTTGTCTGCGTATTGTATTAGACATTATTCAGGAAAACGATTCATATGAGTCAGATACTTCTTTAAAGAAAACTTCAGTCTCAATCTTCAATTCCAATCTCTATCTTCATCGCGTCAATTTTAATCTTCAGTTGTAATTACTACTAATCAGAGATTGCTGTTAAAAAATTTTAAAAATATTTTTAAAAATTGCTTCGCCGCTCATGAGTTATTGTGATCAAAGGAATGTACTAAATCCCTACCCAATCCTTTAAGGTACCAGTGAATTATGGTGTAACAAGTACGCTTCTTAGTTCTTGTGGTATCTTCCAGCCACTTGTGGGAAGCAACTTAAAAGACAAAAGTTTGAATTCTGAAGAATTAACAAAATGTGACTCTGATCCTTTTAGCAGTCACCCTTTAATGACATGCTTTGCATCCAACCCTTCTAATAAGACTGGAGTGGGGGGGATTGTCTTAGCTCAATGCATGTTAACATATGGATAAAAGATACATGATTTAATGTTGAAATATTGTTTCAGGGAGGTGCAGTTAGTATCAAGCCACACTTACGTAGTGGACAAACCAGGTACTGTAGGAGTTCGTGTGGGGATGTCAAGGCTTGTTGCCAACATGTTGGAGTCATTGTTATATCTATGGAGGCTGAAGACTTCTCCAGAGCATGTGAGTTTCACAATTATATTACACGATAATATTGATGCTGGAAGTGATTCAGATGCATTCATTAATCTTGAGAATAAAGCTCTCAAGTGGTAGTTTTTTGAGGTTGCATCAGGAGAATAAATCAGTATCAGAATCACATATTTCTCTCATCATGTTTTAAAATCCTATTGTTATAGTACTTTCTACAAAAATTTATTTTCCCAAGAAGAAGGAATCAGTAAATTTGAATGCAGAATCAAAAAATTTTGCTTACGGTATATAGTTTAATACCATAATAAGGGTTCATCTTGCAGATTCAAGGAAATTTGCTTATATTATTATGCCATAATGAGCGTTCACCTTCAGAAATATAATTAATTCATGACTAATCACTAAATAAGCATGGTGTATCTGAAAATACTGTTAGTACAAATTTCTTGAAGTTAAAAGCCTAATTATTTAATTAATGTGGAAGTTTAGACAGTGAAGTTATAGAATTATGAAAGCATAAGTGAGATGAGATCTTATACACAGAACTTTACTAAAATTATAAAACAGACCTGGACAATTTATTGTTTCAAGGTATTCATTCTCATCCTCAGCATATTCGACAGCAATTGTCCATGTCAGTTCTACAATTTTAGTGAAGTTCTATGTATAAAAACTCCACTCACCTGTGTTTTCATAAATGCTTAGAATTTATCCTAGTTGACTCATTTGCTTTGCTTCTGTTTGAGCTGTTTCATTTCAGAACCATAATTTTGATTTTCTGCTATTTGTTCCTTGTATATGCAGTGGAACCTCGTTAGCACGTTCCTCATTACCACGTTTTCCTGCATAGTACGTCGATTTTTGGAAGTCCCGGTCCTAATCTTAATAATTACATGTTTAAATGTTTCTTTAACACATTTTGGTTTAACGCTTAGTACGTTCGTATTTGGCTCGCCAACCACACTTTCCCAAACATAAGCCTTGTCGGGCATCTGATTGTGTAATCTCTATGTAAGAATTCTTGTACTCTCTGGTGTCCAAGTCTCAACCTTTGCTCTATGGGACCAATCGTCAGCCATTTTGAACCATTGCAGTTTGCTTCTCATTGGTCATTTTATTATTGGTCATTTTGACTTGGCGCCGATTTTGCAGTCAGCTGTTAGGCCGCCATTTTATATCGTAATTTTGAGGTAGTGAAATATATTTTAAATTTCTTACGGTTCGTGTGGTGAGAAGAAAATATTAGAATGTTTGAAGAAATGTATGCCCAAAAAGCAGATTGTGCTTCTCACGTCGGTATTGGAACGCATTTCATTAGCAATTTGTGGCTGTGAACACGACTGGGTAATCTTCTGTTTACGGAACACTGGCACGTGTGAAATGTTGCACGATTACAATATTTTATGTTTGGTAATAGATTGTGGAGTGCAACTTGTTTGATGTGTGTTTTTTCAGAATAAAATAGATGCTTTTTTTGTGAATATCGTCTGATTTTTCATTAAATATGGCTCCCATACATTCCTTCAATTTTTGCAAGTTTTAATGTTTTCAAATAAAATCGTTAGGCCTACGTATTCATTTATGTAATATAAACTCGCATAACTAATGGCTTGGCATAAAAGCACCTGTGTGTCACTGTGGGTAATTCTGAGCCATTAGGATGCACGTTTGGGTTTTTTCTGAGCAACTTAGAAAACATAGGCCTATCTACAAATTCCATACAATTTTTTTTTTTAATTTTCAGTAGTACGTTTTCCCGTTTAAGACGTCTATTTTTTCGGTCCCTAGAAAAACGTCTTAACGAGGTTCCACTGTATCTGTTAATTTTTTTTTGTGCTACCAGTAATTACCTATGATAATTGGATATGCTTATTTTTGCAACAAGATTCTGAGATGTGTTACAGCCATTTTTGTTGGCCTGTGAAATGCTACAGCAAGTGGTTTTGGGTAATGTTGGTTAATTGACACAGGATTCAGGGTTGGTAAAAATGTTGATACGTATTGCATACACATATAATCAATTTCTAGTGCAAATTGATATACTGCAAACTCTCTGAGTATTTGTGCTCCAGTTAAGACAGATGACTCTATGTTAAATTAAAGTAATATTGTGTAAGACTGCAGCCATTTTTCCATTTATGTCATGATCATTTCTGTATGGGGCTTTCCAGAGAAGCTGAATGATTATTGTCACTTCAAGATCATGAAATTACACTTGAACTTCGTTCCATCAAAGCTGAAGGAACTGGCAAAAACAAATTTAATTAATCACGCAGTTTTTAATCATAAAAGTTTTCATTTGTGTATAGGGATTTCAAGGGACTATTCCAAAAGTTTGAATTATGCACAATTTCAAATTACAGTGATTGAGTTGTCCAAGTTCAACTTGCAATATTTTACATAGCAACCACTTCTGGGTTAATTAATAGCAAATAGGCAGGTTATAATGTTGTGTGGCCATTAACACATAATGATCTGCAAAACTTGCCCTCATTTAAAAATTGTTATTGATAACACCAGTTTGCAGTTATTGTGTAAGTGATTATTTATGTTCAAAAACTTCAGTTGTACTGTTGTATTTATTGTATTTACTTTATCAACAAATCCAGTGGCTGCACATGTTACGGTGCTATAAACAGTAGAATCTTGTTAGCATATCCTCATTACCATGTTTTTCCGTAGGGTTGGAATGTTTAAAACAAAACGTTTAAAACAAGTGCTTGTGTTTTTTTTAAGTTTGTTTAAAACGTTTTATATATATATATATATATATATATATATATATATATATATATATATATATATATATATATATGTATATGTATATATGTATATATAAGTTTAATAGGCCCTATACATTAAAATGGTTGTTTTACACAAAATGAACAATTTAAACTTTTTTTAAACAAACAACATTGTTGTAAACATAAAAAAATGTTTTAAAAAACACGTTTAAAACAACCAACATTGTTGTTCACATAAAAAACGTTTTAAACAAAAAAAACATGTTTTAAACAAAAAAAAAACTTTTTTTTCCAACCCTGACGTAAAGTGTGATGATATTTCAAAGTTCCAGTCCCAATCTTACTAATTACATGTTTGAATATTGCACGTTTTAGTCTTTTGCTTAGTACATTCACATTTCGCTCGCCAACCATATGTTGCAAAACACGAACCTTCATTGCACATCTGATCACGTAATCGCTGTGTCAGAATTCTTGTGCTCTCTTATCTATATCTTTGTTCTATAGGGCCAATTGTCAGCTTGATCTTCGTAGACACTATTTTTATTTTTCATTAATTGCTTCTCATTGGTTATTTTGATTTGGTACGGATTCTGCAGCAGCAGACGATGATGTCCAGCGTCACCTGTTGAGCCACATTTTTGTCATGATTATTTTGTGTTTGCTAAAGTGGTAAAATATTGAATGTTAAATTTCCTATGGTTCATGTGCTGTAAAGAAGAAAATTAGACTGTTATAATGTAAAAAGTGGATTGTGATTCTCACATTCATATCGGATTGCATTTCATTAGCAACTTGTGGCTGTGAAGAAGACTTGGCTTACTGAACCTTTCGATACGTGTGATATTTTATACTTTTATTTTGCCTATGTTTGTTCATAGATTTTGCAATGCAACTTGTTTTTTGTTCAATGTTTCAAAAAATAAAGTTAGGCAAATTTTTGTAAATTTCTTTTTCTTTCTTTTTTTCTTTCTTTCTTTTTTTCTTTCTTTCTTTCTTTAAATATGGCTCCCATACAGGCATTCAGTTTTACCAAATTTTGTTTGATTTTTTTTTGTAATCAAATTACGGTATTACGGTATTACACCTATATATTCCATATGTATGTAACATAAATCTGCCATAACTATTGGCTTGGCGTAGAAACTACTGTGTGTCATTTTGAACTATTAGGATGCCCTTTTGGGTTGTATTGAGTATCATAAAATTACCTACATATCCTATTTCCTTGGATTTGTAATTTTTTTTTATTTATCATAGTAGGTTTTCCCATTTAAGATGTCCATTTTTCTAGACCAAAGAGAAAAGTGTTAATGAGGTTCCACTTTAGTGCTTCCACCATGGCATCCCAGGTTCTATCCCAAAGGGAGTTCTTCGGTGGACAGAACAATTTTAATTAAGAATCTTGAAACATGTACATAAAAAAGCCTCACACTGGATTTTTTCATTAAATTTACAATCCAAATGTATTTATAGCAATCTTAGTGTGCTAGATTATGAGAGTATTATGAGCATTAAGCATTGTATTTTCATTTTTAGTGTCTGCTGCATTTAGAATCAAAGCTGCGGGAGTTATTTCTGCGCAGTCAGGCTTTGGCAGAGCTGCTCTTGACAACAGAGTTCTGCGACATGGAGCTTCTCACAACTAGTCTGGATCTGGATGCAAATGATGTGCCTCTTCTTTTGGCCATCGCAGCTACACATACACCACAGGTGGCAGAGCGCTATGGTCTTAGCTTCAGGTAACATTCCTCATTTTAGGTGACAATTGGTTAGGAGAATTTTCTAGTGCACACTAGAAGAGTGCGGTATGCCACTTTCAAAGTATACTATGATTTTTACTTCAAAATCTTTCTAGTTTTAGTGGACTCGACTTCTGTGAAGAGAAATTGAGTAAGGGCAAGTTTAATCTAAAAATAACGTAGAAGAATCCCAAGAAAGATTTCTGGAGAAGGAAACTTTTCATAAACTTTTAATTGTTTAACTAATGAACACCTTCTTAGCCCGAAGTTTTCTTGGGATATTCTAAGTTACCTGTACAAGAATAAGATGAAACATAATGATAACCTTGCAGTAGCCAAGTAACATATATACATAAGTTTGTGTCAGTTTTCATGTGACTAGCTACTAGTTTGCCTAGTAGTGAAAATCCTGTTGATTTATGTGTATTTAGATGTTCATTGTCTTAAACTAGTACCTGTATTACATAAAAACCTTTGTTATTACATACATGCTTCACTAAATATTTACCTGTTTTTATCAGGACAGATCTGTTTCTGCCATTCTCATGGCCATCGTCAGCTGTTCTCGATTTCTTGGTGTTGTGTTGCCATCTGGTGGAGGGTGGAAGAATCTTGTGATGAGGCTCTCTTCTACTGGGATGTCGAAATTCATTACTATTTCCTTGTTTTTTTGTATGAATAGTTTTTCCCAAACTGTTAACTCTGTATGTTTCCCTATATGTTTCAAAAGTTTAGCTTTATCATTTATTTTGTGGCCTTCTTCCCAATAATGAGTAGCCACTGCTGACTTTTCTATTTGCTGGAACTTTATATTGCGAAAATGCTCTTTTACTCGAATACCCATATTTCTCCTCGTTTGCCCAATATATATCTTATTGCAATCATTGCAGTTAATCTGGTAAATTCCTGATTTGTTGCTTTCCGGCTCTTTATCTTCATGAGTAACCTAGAAATTCTAGTCACCCAAGGGTTCCCTTTGATGTTTAAATTGTGGTCTAGATATGTGGATGATGTTTTCACCATTGTAAATAAGAAACATCTACAAGACGCTCTAAAATTACTCAACATACAGGACAGCAACATTAAATTCACCATGGAGACAGAAATTAACAATTGTCTACCTTTCCTGGACCTCAAATTAATTAAGAACTCAAACAAAATTAAATTTGGCATATATAGAAAAGCAACGCACACGGATAATTTTATAAAAGAAAATGGTTACAATCCAGCTCCTCACAAAATGGCTGTTTTTAATAGTTTGGCTCATAGAATTGTTAATATACCTATGGAAAAAACAGAATATACTGAAGAATACAATCACATAGTGGACATAGCAAAATTGAACGGTTTCGGCAAAGATCTCATAGATAAGAAAATTAAGAAATTCGAAAAACAAAAAGAAATTAAGGAGATCAGCACTTTAAATAATGATAAAGAAAAGACGGGATACAGAACGATATCATATCACCCATGGGCTAACAACAGGTTTCAAAAAATTTTCAAAGAAGTAAATATAAAACTAGCACCAAAAAACAGATTCAACACAAAACATTAATCAAGTCAAAACATAAAGATAAAGAGCCGGAAAGCAACAAATCAGGAATTTACCAGATTAACTGCAATGATTGCAATAAGATATATATTGGGCAAACGAGGAGAAATATGGGTATTCGAGTAAAAGAGCATTTTCGCAATATAAAGTTCCAGCAAATAGAAAAGTCAGCAGTGGCTACTCATTATTGGGAAGAAGGCCACAAAATAAATGATAAAGCTAAACTTTTGAAACATATAGGGAAACATACAGAGTTAACAGTTTGGGAAAAACTATTCATACAAAAAAAACAAGGAAATAGTAATGAATTTCGACATCCCAGTAGAAGAGAGCCTCATCACAAGATTCTTCCACCCTCCACCAGATGGCAACACAACACCAAGAAATCGAGAACAGCTGACGATGGCCATGAGAATGGCAGAAACAGATCTGTCCTGATAAAAACAGGTAAATATTTAGTGAAGCATGTATGTAATAACAAAGGTTTTTATGTAATTCAATACCACTTCACTGTGTAATTCCCAAAAAATAGTTAAATAGTACCTGTAGTTAAGTGAAAACACCATTTTATGTTCAAAAAAGAGGATAATGAGTAAGAATAGAGTTTTCACACAAACATAATGTCCTGACGTGGTTGCTTATTTCGTATTTTAAAAAAGTAACTTCAAGTCTGTTCTCCATTGAAAAATAAAACATGTATTCCAATTTGCTTAGATCAGGAATTTTGTTCTCCATTGAAAAATAAAACATGTATTCCAATTTGCTTAGAGACAAGGGAAGAAGAACAAATCAGGACCAGTCCAGTATAAGCACAGTCACAAGTGTCTATTATCATACTTTCGTTTTATTGCACCTACGTGTACTTAGGACTGAACAGTGAAACATCTTCATACCTGTAGCTTCTTGTATCAAAAACATTTAATCACTGAACACAGGTATGTGGTGTACATAAGCTGCATATGAGCAAAAGTAGATACGAAAATAATATACAGTTCGTGTGTGGTCAAGAATTAATTATAAATCTCATAATAATAAGTAGGCCTACAATATATATCAATAGATTGTGTAATAGGAAAGCATCTAAAACAAAAAAGAAAAACCAGTTTACTTTCTTGTGAAAGTTCTGCCATGTCCATCTGCACTGAATTCAAGGTGAATCTAATAATTTTGGAGAGGAATACAAAGAATATGTAGTAAGAACAGAAGAATATAAGTAGGTAGGATGTTAATGATTCTGCCTTTTTATTCACTAAATAGTCTACATAAATATAATTTGAGATCCTGATTTTCTCAAGATAAATTCTGCACCTCTCATTATATACTGTTGTAGAATTTTTTTGACAAAATTAGGACCAATATTATTAAAACATATGATCTTGGAAAACACTGACGATGATAGGGAGGTCCTATCGAAAACCGGTTACTAGTAGGTAATGAATATTAATGAAGTAGTGAGTGTTTTCCAAGATGGTATGTTTTAATATTGTTCCACTTCATTGTGATTTCCCATTCCAAGTGAATTTAACCAATATTGTGGTTAAATGCTCATACAAAACTTCACTTTGAGATAACTAGTTTCAACCACCATTGTGGTCATCCTCAGCTACATACAACTGGTGATGTTGCTCCCTTCCTCAGCCGATCTCAGTTGCTGGATGCTTTTTAGTCCCTCTGGTAGTGGATTGATTTACTTTCTGATCAAGCTGTGCTCTACTGGTATATTGAAGTTCATTAATCTATATATTATTTTTATGATTAGTTTTTCTCAGACTGTTAATTCATGTCCTTTTGTAGAAAGGACACAAGAATTAGTAATTTGTTGAAAAAACTAATCATAAAAAAATTACACTATGATTAATGATTAATATATAATTTTCCAATAGCAAAACATGGAAAAATCGGTTTCTTCGTCGATTCCGAATCGAAAACTCAAATCGAAAAGTTACAGAATGGGGCTGCAGTCACTACTTAATTTAATTTATTACTTACTATTAACTGGTTTTCAAGAGGACATTTACAAGATAACGTGTAATGATTGTGACACTGCATATATAGGCAAAACAAAAAAAGAACCTCAGTACTAGATGGAAAGAACACTTCAAAAATATTGAATATGGGAAATTGAAAACTCGGCAGTAGCTGTACCCATGAAATTCAGATTATTACGAGGTAAAGGAAGCGGTTCTGTTTAAAAACCTTCATCACCTGATTCAATTGGCCATGTGGTAGATCATCTACATACAGAAACACAGGAATAACCTTCAGAGGGATGAGTAACTAGGGAGGGATGAGTTAGGCCTAATTTGAAAATTTGTTAAACTGCTGCAGTGACATCAGGTGGTACAAGAAGGAAGTTCGGCAGTTGGACATAGTTGTTGATGAGAGGGATGTACTCTTGAAAACTGATTACTAGTAAGAAATAAATTATAATGAAGTAGCGACAAGTGATCTTGGATGATTATGTATTATAATTGTTCCACTTCATTGTGTCTTCCCATTCCAAGTGAATTTAATTAGATTAATAAAATTTGATATACCAGTAGAAGACAGTTCGATCAAAAGGTAAATCCATTCACTGCTAGAAGGACCAAAAAGCATCCAGCAACTGAGATCAGCTGAGAAAGGGAGCAACATCGCCAGTTGGTGTGTAGCTAAGGATAACCACAGTGATGGGTGAAATTAGTTCTAAGGTATTTATCCCAAAGTGAAGTTTGTGTGAGCATTTAAAAATAATATTCATTGACTTCACTATGTTAATACCAATATTGTCTTCTGTCCAGAAATCTAAAAATAAAAATTTATAAGCCTATTATCCTGCCCAGTGGCGCCAACTTTCGAAGAACATTGGGTGGGCTCAGAAACATTAACCTGGAAATTTTTAACCACTGGCCGACAAGGTGGAAGGCAACCGTGCTACCAACACCTCCCGGGTGGGACTCTAATTTAATTATTCAAAGTTTATAATTACGGGGACCTGGAGGAAAGATATTAGGTAACAACTAAAATAAAATAAAGTAAAATAAAGTAAAACATGCAGTAACTATTGAGTAGCACTGCATGTTGTAGGCCTACATGTACAGTACTTCTCCCTATAAATTCTTCAACAAGCAAAATCGAAAGCCAACTTTTCCCCGTTATCTGTATGAAGGGTTACACTTAGAACAGCAATGTGTGAAATTAACTCTTCTCTATAATATTGCTGAACGTAATAATGTCTTCAGTCTTTTCAAAGCGGAAAAAAAATATTTTGGAAAATGCTGGGAAAACTGGCATTAACAGAGTAAATTTGTTGTAGGCTATAAATTTGAAGGATTCAGAAACAATTGCAAACGATCGCGATCGTACCGTAAGTTAATCGAAACAAGGGAGATCATGTTACTTGTGTCAACGCTTGTATAAACCTATAGGCTAGCCTAATTTTGGTTTTGCACCGACTAAACATGATTTTTTAGTAATAATAGGCCTAATAATTATTATAATAAATATTTAAGATAATTCACAGCAAATTATTGGGTGGGCTTGAGCCCCACGGGCCCATATAAGTTGGCGCCACTGATCCTGCCGGTTGTATTATATGGATGTGAGACATGGTCGCTTATTCTTTGGGAAGAACATAATCTGAGAGTATTCGAAAACAGGGTGCTTAGGACAATATTTGGGCCTATTGGGAAAATATTTGGCAAAACATTTGAGATGAAAATGGAGACTGAAGAAAACTGCATAATGAGCTTCATAACCTGGACTCATGACTGGATATAGTAAGGGTAATTAAATCATGGAGGATGAAATGGGTTGGACATGTTGCACACATGAGGGAGGAAAGACATATCTAAAAAATATTGACTGGGCGACCCAAAGGGAAAAGACCACTTGGAAGACTAGATGTAGGTGGGAGGACAATATTAGGATAGATTTAAGAGAAGTAGGATTTGAGAGGGATGGTTGGCTGGAATTAGCACAGAATAGGTTTGAATGGCAAGCTCAGGTAAGCACGGCAATGAACCTTCGGGTTCCATAAAATAGATAATATTTCTTTAGCTTGCTTAGGAATTGTCTGTTGTCATTGAGTAAGTAAGTAAGTATAATTAGCACAAATTTTACACTTAAAGGAATAGGCTAGAATTGTTTAGAGTTTGAGATGCAGTACCATGTGTTCGACCAGCTTCGTATACTTCCTATTTTCCTCCCATATTGCAGCCAAAATTTCTGAAAGTGATTCGTCTAATAATACCAATGAAGAGTTATTGAATCCAAGTTTGTAACATTTATGATCCTAACATGGTGCAAAGATGAATATACATCCCCATTACTAGCTGTTAATTGTTTTTTTAAAGATATATTCAGATTATAATTTCAAAGCAAAAAAGCAGAGAGACTTTTATAACAGCTCAGTCTTTCATAGTCGGTGTTCAAATTTTAAGCCAACTACAGCATGCAAGCCATAACAACTTGCCTTCCACTAAGATGTAATAGATTCCCCTCAATAATATATTCATGTAAATTAACAGGAACTATTATCAACCAAACTAGACCTACTAACTGAAATATCTATGATACTGCATGGAAGATTCTGAGGATTGAGTTTCATTGATTATCTTAGTCTGTGCCCTTAGAATGCCTCCAGTTTCCAACCAGCTTGCTAATATACGAACATGCAAATAAGCAGAATTTTAATTAGCAGGCAAACAGACCAGGCTCAAGGGTAGCACAAAACTTGACACTGTCTAATGTATACATGTTATATGGCTTCAATGCTATCATTATTTTTTTAACCAAGCCTTATATCAGTTCATTTGGTATTTCTATTTGAGAAAACACACTTATTTTTTGTAAAATGTGCTCTTACTCTCTTCCTCCACCAATCTCTCTCTGATGTGTTGTGCAAAAAAGCATAATATCTTAGTTGTAGCTGTGAGAAATGAGTGTTGTGAATACTAGTTTGTGAAAAGCCTTATTACCTTCTAGCTAAGTATGTTATATATCTAATTAAAGCTATGGTTTTATGAGATGATAGAAGGAACAGAACTGAACTGTGTTTTTGTAGGTGCACCATCAGAGGCGTAACGAGGGGGGGGGGGGCACCGTTGATTACAAAAAGGAAAATTTAATAATTTTTAAGTCTGCTTATAAATTACTTAATATGAGTATAAAGCGTGGGAAGCTTAAAACTCATTATTGTGCATCTTAATTTTTAAAATTTTCCAGGGGAGGTATTCCTTACCCCCCAGACCCCCCGGATGTTATAACCCCCCCCCCCCACATGGTCGGCCTGGTTATGCCTATGTGCACCATAACAATTTACAGATGCAATTTCTGTAAGCCTTTCATAAATCTTAACTGGAACAAAACAATTTTATTATGAAATGTAGATTGATATAATTGTGAACGTCAGCTGAAGAAATCTCCAAATATTACAAAGTTTGGAGAAAGAAGAAAGGCTTAAATTGTATGGTTATGAATATTATTTTTTTTAAACAGAATAATATTAAAAATATGCAAACAGCTACCTTATAGACATTCTTATTGAGCACAAACTGCAACAACCTGTTTTTATAAAAGCTTGATTTTAAGGACTTGTGCAATCAGTGTAGTGAGATATTAGCTTGGAACATGGAACAAAATAAAGCCTCGTTCTCAAGGGAACACTAGTATCATAACCAGGGACCGGATTTTTAGGTTTTTAAAAACACTGTTTTAGGTTTTCTATTAGGTGAAATAGTTTTTTTTATGTTTTTTGTTTAAAATATCGTTTTTGGGTGGAATGATTGGTTTAATGAATTTGAATGTGCTACATAGGATTGAATACATAATACTTGTAAAGTTTAACTTAACAAAATTGACTTAAATTTGTCTAAACTTGCTTTAAGATAATATTATACAATTGAAGAAAGAAAGCATAAACAATCAAAACAAGCAGTGAAAATAAGATTGCCTCACATTTCCTGGTTACTGTAATTTCAAGATTCTCAACTGTGAAGTTCTTCCTGTTATCTCTTAGTTAATACAGTAGTTGATACTGTATCTAGACACTACCCTTCTCAGGATTCGAATCCGATGCTTCTAATTTAGTGAGTAAAATACTTTATGGTTGGATGTGGATGATGTGAAACTGATTATTCTCTTTTTTCGGTTGTTACGCATGCTAACCGCACAACAGATCAACTAGGGTCGAAAACTTCCCCCTTTTCTAGAAAGGTGAATAATACGTGTTTCTGGCAGGCTTGAAAAAATATTACTTTGCCATCTGTAGTGAAATTCATATCGCCGCCAATCCACTGCCGTAATAAACTTGATTTCATTTGTTTCGTCATAATTAATACATCTTCTTAAAACTAACAGTGTGACCACTCAGTATGAATAACAGAGCAGTACTAAAGGCAAACAAGCGCTTTAAAAAACAGAAATTTATATCCTTGTTCATACACGGCAACAATGGTTGTTCGTATGAATATTTTCAAAGGAATACGCCGGTACACTTTTCCTCTCTTGATACTGTCCATCCTAGATGGCAATGGGTTGAATGAAACGCTGGTGGTATTAATTTCTATCCGACAAAAATTATTCTCTTCCCGCAAAATATCGATTTCTCAACTGACAAACAAAAAAGACAAAAAATGAGCCTAAATTAGATATTTTAGGTTTTATATCCCATTTAGGTATATTTAGGTTTTTATACCCCATTTAGGTATTTTTAGGTGCCACAGAATTAATGTGGGTGAATCCAATGGACATGATTCAAAAAAGTCTATGAGCGCTTTTTGTTTTGGAAGTAAGGAAACAATTAGGTAAAAACCTAAGAATCCGGTCCCTAATCATAACATCAGTGCCATGGGATGTAGCAAGTGAGAGTCAAGTGTCACTATCTCAGTGACATTTACTACTTGCTTTAAATGCCTCAAATAGATCGAAGGTTTGCTCTTTTAAACTTTTTTATCTTCTATTCCAGAGATTTCCATCAACACCTGTTCAGCCTCATCCCTCATTTGCCTATTTTTGTAGTAGGAGCTGGACTTGTCCCATAAGCATGGTTAAGTTTCCAGGAACTCCAATATATCCAGGTCTCTGGATGTCATTGTTAAAAATAAAACAATAAGAACAATGCACCAAAGGAAAAATACTAGTAAAATGGAAAAATCAGTAGTATATGGTGATGATGCTATGGTCAGTGTAATACTAGCTGTTCTCGCAATGCAATTCTTGTGGATGTGGTAGGCAATATGTCATGACACCTCTAGCTTGCAGTGTTGCAATATAAAAAATAAAACTTATACAAGACACCATTGTCGTGACAGCATAACTGTGATATTAAAATTAGTTCAGGCGATGTCAGTTTTATGATATTTTACCTTTGACACTAGTGTTACTGTGAGAATGAGGCTGTTATACTATTATATGTTTTCAGTTTCCAGTTTTCTTTTCAGTAAGGCATTATTATAGAAAGTGCAACAATTCTGATAGTAGGTTAATGTACAACAAAGTTACTAACTTCTATAAATAATGTAGTATATCGTCGGTTGTTTAAACTCAAACTTCACTTACTTGTTTCTTGTCGGACACAAGCTGAGGATGATCAGGAGGCTGATTGAAATCATGATTCTTGAAAAGAAACAAGTAAGTGAAGTTTGAGTTTTAACAACCGACCATATACTACATTATTTATAGTACCACTTCATTGTAAAAAATCCCACGTAATATATTACTAACTTCTGTTTATTGTCCCTATCCAACCTGATTGTATTCTAAATTATTATTATTTGTTCATAATGAATTTTTTTTAACTTTCTTTTTTGTAGGGTTTTCTGACACCAATATATGGAAAAACCACAAAAGTAGCATATTTGTTGCGAAACAAATCCTCCAGGTAGCCTAGGAGAACTTAATAACTTATTACTGTATGTATACTTATGAATTAGTTAAGCATACTAGTACGTACAAGTATTTTTTATTTATTTATTTATTTATTGGTTTCAGTTTCCTTCTATCACTCTGAACTTATTGCTTGTACATAATAAGATACTCTTTATACAGTGTATTTTAGCTGCAATTATATTTGGGCTCTCAAAGTACTTTTGTGTGTTATACTCTTTATATCACAGTGTTTCAGAGTTTGTCATCATGCTCAGTCTTCCATTTCACATAATATGAATTTAAGCATAATTCTATGAGACTTTTTTAACCAAGGCAATAAATAAATAATGCAGATTCAGCTTGTATTTTGTTGCACTAATGGTATAGTCATCTAGAGTTCTTGTAATTGGGATTGTGGGATCAAAAACTGCACTAAAATCATAATGTTATCTGAAAAATGCAAAATTAAACACATTTAACACTCAGGATGGCACGTTACTTCTTCTGTTTGGGAAAAAGTACTCATCCTGAAAACAAAGATAGACATAAATTTTGACATCCCTGTGGACAGCATCATTTTCAAATCCATATGACCTAGGGGACATCTAGGGGACAGAAAAACAAACTTGTCAGTAGTTTTCAGCTGATGATTGATGCAAAAAAGAGCATTTGAAACGTATGTGAAGTATAATGTGCTACTTATGTGAAGTATAATGCTTTAAATTTTACTGACCATTTTTATTAACACACTGAAGTATACCAAAGTGGTAAAATTTAGTGATGGTATTGTAGAGAAAATGTACAATATGATGATGAAATTTAACCATTATGGCAAATTTTGTGGTCGGCCTCTGATATAATTTCCCAATTTAAGCACTAAGAACTGTAAATTTAAAAATACTGTTATCTTAAAAATGTACCGGTAATAGAAAAGAAATCAACAAGAAATTCATATTCAATCCATTCCATTATGACTGTCTCCACACTACACCTTAAGCCTCCAAAAAACCTTCCAAAATTTCAGAATCTCAAAAACGTTTAGAATACCTGTGTTATAAGCACTAAAATTGCAGCTAAATAAAAACCAAAGAGTGAAAGCTTGCTCTCATCTGAAGGATGTAATAAGAACTTCAATTTTTACTCTTCTAAATTCACTTGCAGTAAAACCACAAAATTAAGCTTGCAACAAAATATGTTGAATTTGTCTTATTTATGCATATTGTTGTTAATAAGGGGGATGTTCCATACTGATTTACACTTCTTTTTTATTTATTTTTTTTTTCTCTCACTCCACTCGCTAAGATCGGCAGTATATAGTCCCCATTTGCACACTTGTGCCAGTGATGTGGTAACTTCTCTAGGCCCTCCTCAATCATATGGCCTATGTTTATAATTGTTCTGTTGTATTTGTGTTGATTTTATTTATTGGTAATTAATCATATTTTATATGGTCTTTAGCATCTGCTTGTTGCTCATGGAAAATTAAATATTGATTGATTGATTGATTGATTAATTGAACCACTTTGTTGGAATCTGTCACACCCACTCAGGACAGCTGCTTGCAGTTCCTGGAAGTTGGTGAAATATCCATGCAGAGGTTTCTTCATAGCCCCAAATAGGTGGTAATCAGAACCAAAGCCCAATCAATCCAGTGGAAGCATAAAGGCAAGAAGTTCTGTTAAGCGCCCTCAGCAGACAAATGCATGGCCACGGTCTTTTGGGACAAGGATGGAATCATCCTCACTGACGGGCTGGAACCAAGAACCAACATTGACCACATGACTAAGATGGGGTTCCTGGTACTGACCAGGTACTGACACCGTACTCTCCTGACTTGTGCATGGACATCATTTCGCCAACTTCCAGAAACTGTCCTGAGGTGTGACAGACTCCGACTAGCTGCCAGAGGAGAGACTAGTAAAGACACTAGCTGCCAAGTGAGTATAAAAAAGATAAAGTGTAAATCAATATGGAATGTTCCTTGTGTAATGAGACTGGATTATGAATCATTATTCAATTAATGAAAACTGTTCAAGTTATGTTAACACTTAAACCAGTTCTGGATAGACTTACTAAATTGTTTTAACATTGGTTGAAGAAACTGGCTATACATGTGCTGTTCTTGAAAACATGAATGTACGGCAGGAAGGATTAATTGCTGTAGTTCTCAACCATGACAGAATAATTTTTAAAATCCTATAACTTCTTACGAAAGCCTAACAAAATTAAGATTATTGACGAAAGTTTTTTAGGAGTGAGGACATCAAAGAGCTTTCAAGAGCTTTCAATTCCAGAATATTTTGAAGAAGTGAATTCAACTTTCAGTATTACTGGTAGCATTTATAATACGTTATTCTTAAATGTATCAGATGTGACTTTCATCATCCGTTCCATTCGTATTATTATTATTCAAAGGCATGATTATATCTTAACATGAATGTAACATTTCATTCTAATTTTTTGTACTAAACAGACCACATAGAATTTGTTTTTGACTTACTGGTAATTCCATTAAACTCACCTAGCTATTTCTCCACCATTTAAGATTCAGTCTCTAGACTTGTCATTAATTATTTCTTTTTGTTTGTGTAATGTGAAATGAAGATAACTTCCGAAGAAAAGCTAATGACCCCTAATGGATTATAAATACCAGTAATACAGTATTCCTTTTTTTAATACACATGTAAAGAATATTGAGACATATCCCTCCCTCCCCTTGTGTGGAAGGAGTAAAAATTTTGTAATCCGGGTTGTGTGTTTTGATATTATGATATTTGTTACCAGTGCCTTCTACAAGACAGTGTTACATTTTGAAGTGTTTATTAATCTTAGGCTTGTACTCTATAGTATTTGCTTAAACAGATCATGCATATGGCAATCGCAAGACAATCTCATAGATGGGTAGAAATTTCTCTTAGAAAGAAGACTATTGTATTCTTTGGTATTCCATAAAGTAGGAATATTCTATTTTATAATCACTAACTTTGTAAAGACCTATCGGAATCTCCATAAATTAATTTGTTTGGTGTGAAAAAATGAAAGTCATTCCTACAGTTCTATATAAAGATTTGGGTTATTTTTGTTTCTGCTTTCTAATTAAATATTTCAATAACATATTTCTTACCTTTTAAAAGTCAAATGGAATGAAGATAATACCTAACAGTGGACACCTGATTTAGACTTCTTAGATTACAGAACCAAATACTATCACATTCTTCTGGACAGAGAAATAACCAAATTCTTATGCTTTCATTTTACTCTGAAAGCAGTGTCATTTGTAACTTTCCTGTATAGTTACAAAATTTTTCATAACATGCTTTCCTGGACAAGAAGAGCTGGATCGGTGAATGACATACTATCTCTCTAAATTGAAGGTCAGTTTCCAAGAGCAACTTAACACCTCTTAATCAACACTATTATATGTGGGAATCACAGTGAAGTGATATAATCAGTGGCGTACCAAGGGGTGTGCGAATGGGGCGGCCGCACCGGGCGCCGTAAGGAAGGGGGCGCCAAAATTGAAAAAGGATTTTTTTAGTTTAAGAAAAAATAATTTTTTCAGGCAAAATATAAGGTTTTATTGGTCAAATTTTCTTTATTACTTTGTTAAATACTGTAGTAATATTATTTAGAAATGAAATAAACATTTTGTTTTAAACTATTTATAGACAATACGAAATAGGTCGTGGGCGTCGAGCACACAGGAAAAGTTTACGGTGTAATTTAGAAATTTTATCAATTGAACGTGATGTGGCTGCTACTATAGGATAATCTATTATTAAATAGGTTTGCATCCATCAAGGCTAGGAAGGCACATTTAAAAAAAATTGTAATGACTGAAACTTTTCTCTTTATTTTTTTTTCAAACAAATTAACTTTATAATAGGCCTACTTACAGTTTTATTTCATTGATATTTTTCTCTTTATAATGTGTTAAAATAACATACTACTTATTAAAAATAAATAATTGTGAACATTAAACTGTGTTTAAATTAAACTCATTGAACCTTGAACCTTTTAGTGTTAGGGGGCGACTACCATCTAATTAGCCCCGGGCGCCAAATAGCCACTGGATATATTAATACAAAAACTAAAATGATGCACTCAACTTCACTATTTTAAGAGTACTTATTATACATTATGCATTTTGCAAGCATTGATGCTTGCAGATGCTTGCGAAACGCGTAATGTGTAGGTACACTTAAAATGGTGAAGTTGAGTGATCATTTTAGTTTTTGTATTATTAGATCACTTCTCTGTGATTCCCGCATATAATAGTGTTGATTAAGAGGTGTTAAGTTGCTCTTGGAAACTGACCTTCAATTTAGAGAGATTGTATGTCATTCACCGATCCAGCTCTTCTTGTCCAGGAAAGCATGTTATGAAAATTTTCGTAACTATAGAGGAAAGTTACTAACAACACTGCTTTCAGAGTAAAATGAAAGCATAAGAATTTGGTATATTTCTCTGTCCAGAAGAATGTGATAGTATTTGGTACTGTAATCTAAGAAGTCTAAATCATTTTAGTTTGTTGTATTAACACCTCTTACTTCTTGAATAGTGTCAGTTTAGGATCTTACTGTTAAAGTCTTCATACATCAGATCATTGTATTAGTAGGCCTACTGATTTCTTCCTTTTCCATAAGTTTCATGTTTTCTCTTTTATGCTACATTACTTTAAAATGTGTGATGATAATTAGTATTAATTAATAAATGTATCATCCAGTCAGTGAACCATAAGATTGAAAATTCATCCAAGACACTTTTCCCATACATACAGCGGTTCGGTGTTGAAGGATGATTAACCTGGGCGCCACAGTATAGTGCATATACTGAATATTTCTGTCTCTGATTGTTGAACCCACCTCCGGTCAGTCAGTCG
The DNA here is from genome assembly GCA_964059195.1 of Ectobius pallidus. NCBI lineage: Eukaryota > Metazoa > Arthropoda > Insecta > Blattodea > Ectobiidae > Ectobius > Ectobius pallidus. Next base: position 80,564,372 of record CAXKWD010000010.1, on the reverse strand, counting down.
ATCATCGAGCACTTCCCTCTAGCTTCAGGGTAGGAAGCGAAGAACACCTTAATATTATTACTTGAATAATAAAGCAGTTTCTTTGAACACTGAAGGAATTTTCAGTTTATTCAATACGTTGGAAATACAAGTACAGTCGTTGACAATAATTACAAAATTTGATATTAAACAATTAATATTGTTAAAAGTTCTCTGTAGATTGTTGCTGGTGATACAATTTGCTGCCGTATATGATTTTAGCTAATCGCGATTGAAAGTAAGAATTCTTCTAAGTCGATTACTTCCCCAGCGAAAATTTTATAAGTCCAATTAATACTGTGATATATTCCAGTGGACACAATGCCACGGAGTCTAAGTGAATTTAATTACTGTGGGCACGAGGCCACAAAGATAAGTAGAGTTCACTGCTATAGGCGCAGGGCCACAGAGATGAGTTGAATTGACTGCTATAGGCACAGGGCCTCGAAGTAGAGTGATTTTACAGCGCCACGGTAGGCCTAAGGAAGACTCCCTTGGACAAACATTTACCCCTACTCTTCTTAATTATTATTCGTGAATCCCGGCACGTGGTACTATGGATCTATTCTTATTGGCGATTCTCCCGGCCAATAATAATATGTTAGCCACCCACGGAAATCAGTTGGATTTCCCTTATTATCAAAACCCACAATTTAGCATCTCGGATTTCTAAGAAGGTTTAAGTGGAAAACCCGACTAGCGCGTGTGTATCACCAGTCAAAATCAGAAGTTTCGACCTGAACATAATAGCAGACTTCTTAAAATAACTAAGTGTATCAATACCCTTCCGTTCGGATCTGGGAAGTTGCAGTCGCAGCGTACCTGACTACCTGCAATTGGCTTATCCCGCACCCGTTAGGTATGCTAAGGGAAATTCCTGACTTCCTCGCCTATTCCTCTCTCACCATTTCAATCTCATTTTAATAAACATTTAAAATGATATTGTTTAACTTTTTCCTTTGCCTTATTTCTAGTTAATAATATTTATAATGAATGTTCCGTCTTTTCACGGTCATTTTAAGACCAAACACGGGCTATGAGATTTTATGATTTTATTTTGAATGAATTTTGGGCAATTAATCTGTCATTTATTATATTTAATTTGGTTATCTTATTTATTTCTTTTTGTCGAAGTATCTGAACTGCAATATACATTGTTATTTTTATGATAGAAATAATTGATCAGTTAGTGGTAACCTTCATAGAATTGTTTCCAGCAGTTCAACTATCAGCAACAGCCATCTCCCATTTTGAATGTCACAGTTTACTTCGTTATGTGGTCATTATTCATTTAGTTCTTCATTTCCATTCTCTAGAACATAACTGTCAGTTTATTTCCTTCTGGCTCTGTGATTTATATGTCATATATTGATATGGAACCGATCCTGATTGGTTGGTTCCCAGCAATTCTTCTCTCCAATCCAGATGCCCTGCATCAACTCTATAAAAAGAACATCGTCCAGTCCTGAAACTTCTTTCTCCTTGACATTGGAGCCTCAGATCAGCCTTGAATTGTTGGAAGTCATCAAAGTAACCATCTGGTTAGAAGCCTGGGAAAATATTCTATGTTAATATCATTGTAAGTGTGTCATAGTGTAGAAATGAACAGACGAAGTTACAAGATGCTTTATAGCTTAACTCTTTTGCTTATCATATTTGACATACATTTTAAATTTGTCAAGTGTTCTTATAATAATGTGCACCTAGTTTGTTCATTCATTCATTCATTCATTCATTCACTCACTCACTCACTCGGTCATGTTTATTTGTCATGTGATCATCATACATGATATAGGACACTTCAATTTCTAATTACTTACATTTAGCTTATAATGAAGTAACTATAACAGATGTAGAGAAAAATAGGCAAAGTTCTAACTTTTACTTTTGTCAGAATAAGACAAAAAATATAACATTTTAAACAAAGAAAACTAGTTCCATAGCTCTACACAAGGTGTCAGTTCCGGTATTAATGTTATACATGCTAGCAAAGTAGGAAAAAAGAAAGTTTGTAATGGAAAGCTATACACTTTTACATTTGTTAGGAAATACTTTAAAAAAAAAAAACAGAAAATAGTTAAAAAAGAAAAGAAAGCTGATGTCATAGTTCAACATAGAATGTTTATACCATATTTAAGTTCAGAATGGTTGAGAACTAGTATGCTCATATCCTTCACATTTATTGGTTTACCTTAATTCCAATGCCCTTATCTATACGAAACTTACAAAATATATAGCCATAAGTGTATCCTAAAAATAAATTTAATAGACTATTGGTATTTTATATGCATTTGTATTGGCACTTTCGTGATACTTGTATTGCTACTACTATATAAGTGCACCTAATTGAATTTTGTAGTGAAATATTGCTGCTTACCATATTATAATAGCCATATTACTATATTATAAATGCTTTGCATGCATTAGAAAACATTCAATTTAGTTTCAGTGAAAATGCAGTTTACAATATCTGCTATACAGATGATACCAAAAATGGTACATTATGAGGAAAAAAAAAATCTTACTCCTGGCTGATATAAAATTGGCTTCACTGTTATAAGGAGATACCAGATCTGTTATATCTTGATCTGAAGATACGGTACATTCAAGACTGCAGCTATACAAAAGATGTTCCTAATATATGTATTATCGGTATCATTTTTCTGTCTTGACAGTTTTTTAATTAGCTAAGGCTTACCTCAATATAATCAATCACACACTCACATTTAATACTAAAAGATACAACAATACTCTGAGAGGATATCTTTGTTCTTGATTCTAAAAATACAAGAAAGCTCCATGTTGTTCCTATTTATTCCTATGAAAAATGGTTTTAAAAATCAAGTGATCACTGTTAGATTCCCCTTGTGAGTTTGCTTTCAAAGAAATAAATTAAGAGTTCCTTTTGTCTTTTCTTAGCTTATTCAATGCATAGTAGATTAATTTTATTTGCTTTCTTTTTGTTTTGCTAATAGGGCCATGAGCTGTGATTAATCTACATCATTTGGATTATGTTAGTTGATTATTTATTTTGTAATATTGTGTAGCTTTACTACTGTCTCATTCTTCTTGAATCGTGCATCCAGATGAGAATCCTGATATTCAGTTTGTAGTATAATACACAATGCTGAAGTTGAAATTTTTTTTTAAGAGGAACCCATAAATTTATATGCAGATTTATTTATTTATTTATTTTTTTTTTCCATTTCATGATTCCAACCATTGTAGTCAAATAACCAATGCAACCAACTTCGTCATGTATGCATTGAATCTACGGCAACCCTGCAGGCAAGGCAGCTGTCATGACTAGAACAATAGATCATGACACTAATAATGGTTCTTTATTAAAAAAAAGTATTACCAAAATATATGCTGATTTCATATGTACTTTTTTCCTCCTGTGTTTATGCTAGGGCAATGAAGAGTAGATTTTTACTTTGCCGGAGCGCCATTCTGGCCCACCTTCAGCACTGATAATACAGAAAAATGGAGGTGTACCTGTAGCAATCTCGAAGTTTCTAATGGTTACATCTGATAAGGAATGAATGTTACAATCAGTTGTTTTTGAATGTCTGTAAATTTAGTGGATCTTGTAAATTTTGCAGTTGAGTTGGAAATAATATAACCATGCAGTTTTTAGCATCTTGTTCCACAGATACAGGGTCTTTATTATAAGTTGAGATGGGGCGACCAGTGTTTTCACTCTCCGCTACGGAGTCCGCATTAGCCGCGGGTGACGCGCGCGCGGCTTCCCTGCTTAAAGTGTAGGCTATATAAAGTATTACATATCTTACCTTATAACATATGTTGGAAGTGTCATCCTTCCTGTGTTATACAGGCATTGTATCTGGAAACCACATTCTGGCTGACGCGAGTGAGTTCTTCCACTGTAATGCCCATAATTTCATTCGTAATGTTTTCTTTCAGCTCCAATGTGTGAGGATTTGTTCGATAAACCTTATCTTTAAGAATGTGGTTTCCAGATACAATGCCTGTATAACACAGGAAGGACGACACTTCCAACATAATATGTTATAAGGTAAGATATGTAATACTTTTAATACTTTATATAGCCTACACTTTAAGCAGGGAAGCAGCGCGCACGTCACCCGCGGCTAATGCCGACTCCGTAGCGGAGAGTGATAACACCGGTCGCCCTGTCTCAACTTATAATAAAGACCCTGTAGAATACAAATTAACACTTGTAAATATGGTATCCTAATTAGTCAGAAGTGGATAATTTTCTAGAAAAATGTTAATACTATTTTACTTACAAATAACTGTCCACATGATTCTGATTCTTATACATGTATCTTTAAAGAAACTAATAAGCAGTAAAGAATTATTTTTCCTTTAATATTTTTGAAGAAATTGGTTGGTTTTCTGCTCGTATAGAAGGTTTGTTTTATTTTATATACACAGAAACTGTTGACTTACAAATATATACTTTTTTAAAAGGGTTCAAAACATTCTTTATCAGTTCATTCAATTATTCATTCTTTTATTTTAATCCCTTTGTGTACATTGCAATGCTATCACAATACAGGACACATCATTAAATAATACAAAGTAAAAAAATCTCTCTCAAGTTCTCTATTAACATGAACAAAAATCAGAATCTTGTGTACCATACAGTAGTTTACAAGTAAATTGGTGTCAGACATTTAAAACTATTATGTATAATAATGTTCCTGAATGTGGTATTAAGACTTTTTTTTATCATTAGCCTATACAACATGACTGATGTACTTGAAAACCTGCACAGTTATTGCACATCATTGTGTATATGATTTTGTTTTGTATTGTTGAAGGATGTCTAGTACCAGAAGAGCCCAGTTTCACAAATCGGTATAATCACTTGTGCTTCCACATTTATAAGGCTTAGTAGTGTATTGGTGTATGTTCACAATTATTTAACTAATAATTTATTACTTAATACAGGTTCATTCTGAGTATTTCTTTTGATATTATTTCTTTTAAATTATCCTGAATCCTTATACTAGTGTTTTTCAGAATGAGTACCATGATGATCTAAAGGAATTGCTGGAAAGTTGGAACTAAAGCAGGATGTCCATGGGAAGTTCAATGGTTTAATGAACTTGTCATCGTAGTTACATGTTTCTCTTCCTGCTGCATTGCCAGCTGCTACCATCCAGCGCAGTCCTTCTTGAGCGGTATTGCTTCAATTTTCTTTTGAAAAGAGTCAACAAGTTTTGGCACCCGATACTGTGGAAAGTAACAGCACTACCACTCAAGACAGACTGCGCTGACAACCACCCTCTACTCACAGAAACATGGTATAAATACCGATGCTCAACAGGATCAGAGTACAGTCTGCAGCCAGAGCTCAAAGAGAACACAATGCTCCAGCAGCCTCTGAAGATACTAAATTACAAGGTGTAGAATATGCCCAAGCCAAAATTTAATCAAACAATATGAACACAAAAATAAATTACCTTATTTTTGGGACTATAAGATGCACCTTAATTTTTAGATGAAAACTTAAGGGAAAAAATTGTGATTACAAAAACTTTTATATTCTTAATTGTACATGCAAATCATGACTTTTTACAGTGGAAATAATGCAAATTACTTTCAGTGCTCAACATTACATCAATTTAATGGAACAAGGCTGTTTAGAGATCATTGCCTTCATTTAGACCACCCCATGGAGACAACTCATTTTGTATGGAAAACCCAACAATCATTTCTTTTTACATCATACACCTGGCTTCCTGTCATCCTCATTTATGGCTGTGACAAGTACACTGATGTAGCCTACAGTCTGTGCCACAGTTTTGCAGCTAACCTGTTAGGACACTTTTTTATTACTGGCAATTTTTACTTCTTTTTTTTTAAATTATTTATTTGAATTGAATTGAGTTTGTATTCAATTGCATGAGAACCTTTAGGTATTAAAATCAATTTTAATATGTTAACACAGGCTTTACTGGTTCTCAAGTGAGTGGTCAACAGATCCTGTGGAATCTATCAAAAACACTGCTTCATTACCACATCGAAAACTGCATGAAAACAGAGGTTGTATTCAGTACAGAAAGTGTATTGAGATAGATCTGAGTCCTCATGAAAACGTAACATAGTCTACTTAATAGATTCTCATTATGTGTAGAGAGCCAATTGGCCATGACAGTTAATGTAGTAAAACCCACAATGTGAGGTTGCTTCACCACTGCTGCAGCAACCGTAAAGCTAACCTGCAGCAGCTATATTATCGCTTTAAAAAATAATACAAAGGTCTATAATTCTCAAAGAGGAGTTAGGGAGACCTGATTTTGTAATTAATCTGATAATGTTAGAGGAAAATCACATCAAATACTGTAGGACACTTAATTAGAAGACTAGTAATAGTAATAATAGAGGGGGAATGGTGTGTGGAGAAGTGTGACTGATACATGCAAAGGTTTACAGTTTACAGTTTATTTCATCCTCTGAATCATTACAAAATGATATGGGACACAATTTGATGGAGTTATACAATAAGTACTGTTGAAGTGGACAACAAAATACAATACAATACAATGCAAATGAATAAAACATAGATGATTACAATAAAAAACAAATGAATAAAACATAGATGATTACAATGGAAATTATTAATTACTACAGGATTTAGCTTGCTTACATTAACTGATGATTATGGTCGAGACTATGAATGGAGTTGTTTTAGTTAAAATGTTGAGTCTAAGTAATCTTTAATACTAAGGAACTTGCCATTCAGGAGTATATCTTTTAGTTTTCCCTTAAAAGTTTTGATGTTGGATTTTGTTATTTCTGGTGGCAGTTTATTGTACATGAGAATTCCTGTGTGAGATATGCTAAGTAAGCTTTTGGTAAGTCCATGACTGTCCAAATGTAAGTTGTTAAATGTTCTTGTGTGATAATTATGTATCTCAGAATTTAGACGAAATTCAGTTTTATTCTTGTGGATGAAGAGTAACGTTTGGTCTGCAGAAACAGAGAATTGTCCCTGAATAGCTTTGTGCTGAAGACTAGTAGAGCCACAATAATTCACATTGTGTCCATTTATCATAATTCCTGGTGTATAATATATTAGTTATAGGCTAGTTTCAATTTGCCTGGCAGTTAAAGTTGTCAACTCTTGAAAGTGGAAATAAGGGATAATAGTGTATAACAGAATTGAAAATAAGGTGCCCAGGGTTAACTACTCTTACAGCATAATGAATGGTCACTTATAGTTAGGGTTGCCACCTTTTAGTAAAGCTAAGGAGGGACACTTATCGATTATTATATGCATATCGCCGATCTTCATACCTAAATTTGTACATGGAACAATTTATTAATAAGAGAAAGATGGTATATATTCGTTAGGCTAAAACCAAATACAAGGTGCCAAATAGGCTCCGCCCACTCGATATTCGCATTTTGTTTCTCGGCGAACAGGGTGACCAAACTATCCTTGTATATTGTCGCCGACACTCCCGACCATACCAAATATTAAAAATGCGAGTGTGCCCCTTGTACCAAATATTAAAACTGCGAGAGTAGCCCTTGTACCTAATATTAAAAATTCGAGAGTGACCCTTGTACCAAATATTAAAAATTCGAGAGTACCCACAGGTTTGCCTTGTACCCAACGGTTGGTCAGCCTGCTTATCCTTGAAGAATTCGCTAGATCATGGTATAAAAGAAAGTGCTTCGCTGGGGGTGGGTCTGGGAGGGATATATCTCATGCGACGCTGCACCTTATATTTGGTTTTTCCCATTCGTTATAAAGGCAAAACTGAATAGGCTATGTAACAGTAACACTAACATTAGAAAAGAAAAGGCTAGCAAAATAATAATAAAAATATATAATGCGTCCCTCTTAGGCATAATTCGGGACGCTGAAAATGTTCTTAAAATGCGGGATGTCCCGCCAAATTCGGGACAGGTGGCAACGCTACTTATAGTAAAAAGTAAAGTGGTCCCTATACAGCCCATGGAGGCCCAGAGCGTTCCAGGAGGTTGAGGCTCCCAGATTTTGGACGTTCGGCACATGAAGGTGGTAAGGTTGTCAGCCTTACACACCGGCTGCCTTTATCCCCAGGATTGCTCCTGGTACTCATTTCTGTTAGAGGCTGAGTCGACCCCAGGGCCATAGTGCCACCAGAAGGATTAGGTCAATTGAAAAACTCAGACCTCATCGGCAATCGAACCCACGACCTTCCGGTTTGTAGCGCAGCACCTCAACCACTATGCTACAGTATACCCCTGGTCACTTATAGTACTATATGTCCTTTTTAAAAATATATATATCACATATGTAGATACATATACATATATGTATAAATGGTGAACAGATAAAGATAGTGAAAAGTCATTCGTTTCTAGGATCTGTCATATCAAATTCAGGCCGTTGCGCAGAAGTAAAGAAACTGATAATTTTAGGCAAAGTTGGGTTAAAGAAGTTACACAAAATCATAAATGACTCGGGTGTCTCAATCAGAACTAAAATGAGTTATCCAGCAAATGATATTCCCAATAGTGCTCTACGGATGCGAGAGTTGGACCTTGAGGAAAAAACAGAAGAAGAAAATCGAGGCATTTGAGATGTGGACTTGGAGGAAATTACTTAAAGTAAAATGGACAGAGAAAAGAACCAACAAGTCAATCATAGAGGAGTTAGTCCCAGAGTGTTCGTTGGAAGCACAGGCGCTGAAACGGAAACTGACATACTTTGGACACGTTATGAGAAGAGAGAACTCCCTCGAAAAAGACATAATGCTGGGTATGACAAACGGAAACAGAAGGAGAGGAAGACCGCGGACAAGGTGGAGCGATGAGATTAAGGAATCCATGAACTCATCTTGGACGGACATTATAAGAAATGCACAAGATAGAGTGAAGTGGAGGAAATGTGTTAGTGACACAGTGCGCTCTAGGCCAAGATTCACATAAGTGCAACGGCTGGCACCCTTCTGCCGAGAATATCCAGGGATCGCTAAGGATCGCTCGCGATCTATGCACTACTACTACTACTATATCACACTACATTAACATTACAAAAATAAGTGTGAAAGAGGGACCAAATGGAAGTCACATTGACAAAGGGGGAGGAAAACAAAGGAAGTGACAATGAGCATCCAACCAGTTATATTTCATAACCATTATGAAAATATCACTCCAAAAGACAAATTTACAAGAATGAATAGCAAGAATTGTGGAAATATGGGACCTGGGATTTTCATCCAAATTAAGTGAAAAGACAGGATTTCCTGGAATGTATGGGGTAGTTTGCAACTCTTATCAGCAGTGCAATCTCTTCCATTCATAAACTAAACTCCATTTGAAACATATTGGAAGCAGACTTAAACACCCCTCTATGTGATTTTCAGATTACTATCAGGCCCTCGTTGGTTGAGACTGTCGCACATCCTTTTCCTAGGCTTGTCTTTTATTGGTTTGTACCAGTACTGTATTTCTATTAATATTTTGACAGTCCAGCTTTGTTTCAGAACAGAATACTCCTTTTTATTACCATATTCTTATTTACTGCTTTTATCTTTATTTTGTTTTAATTACTGTTTTCATGTTTATTTTTTTAAGAGCATTTCTTCTTCTTAACAGTGCTTACTTTTGCTCCCAATTTGTTTCAAATGGTCTAGATAGATAATTGAAAATACTGAGTTAGGTCTACAGCAGGCTATTAATTATAATATTTTATGGTGTATAAATATTTTATTACAAAGATTAAATGTCACAGGAAAAATATGTGTTACAGGAATGACACTGTGTTTTCTTTCTTAGAATTATCACCAGTGAGCATCGTGTTTAGTGACCACTCTTTCAATGAAATGTGTATGACTTGCATACAGCACAAGAGCTTTACTGATGTCCATCCACTGAACATTGACAGCATCATCACCAGCACATAATGGAAAGGCACCAACAGCAGTACCACTATCATCATGAAAATTAACAGCGACAGTTTCCATCCATGCATTGTCTGTATTGCGAGGATCATCAACATAACCTCTGTATATCTCTTCACCTCCTTCAAAGAACTTCTCAGCCATTGCTTTCGATTCCTGTTTTTCAGTTTCGCTTACTTCTAAAGAATTTAGTGCTTCTTCCATAAACTCTCTTTTCAGTGTTGATGTTACTTTCTCACCAGGATCAACCATACCCCCTGGTATTGCCCATTCCTTTGTGTCTCTTCTCTGAATAGCAACAAACTGAAGGACTGGTTTTCCAGTTTCTGAACTGACTTCCACTTCTTGTGCTCTTGTTCGTTTCCATCTTGTTACAATTGGATCAGCAGCATGGTTTGGACCCCACCTTCCAAGCACTCCTCTTCCCGTAACACCAGTTCGGCCCATAGGATTAAGTGGGAACAATTTAACACCGTAAGTTCCCACATAACTTTTTCTGTTTATTTTGCCGTCAATATCATTCCATTTGGGTTTAAAATTGCTGTCTTGTATATCTGGATCTGCCCAAGGTTGTCCAATAATGTGGGATGATGTATATGGCTCAGGTTCGTACTCAGCCCACTGGACTTCCCATGGTACTTTGTCATCTGGTACAGGGAAACGCTTTACAGAATTGTTGGTTCTTGGATAAAATTGACTTCTACACTTCTTGTGAAGCATTCTCTGCAAAGTCCGGCCAACAATCATGTAATATCTGCAAAAACACTACAAATTTGTTTTTTTGGTTATGTTTAGATCAAGTTCTTCATATACCACAATCATGAACTTGATATTAGGGATATCCCTTCTTTGGTTCTTTCCTTGTTCCCGTGGATCGTGTTTGTTGTCCTACGCTCTAGGTTGGTTCGCCTTCGAACAGCAACAATACACAGCTCAATGCAATACACACAAACAGCCAAACAGGTATATAGATAATCGATTTGAAAGGTTGTCTAATCGATCTTATCATTACGCACATGTCATTTAATTCGAAGTAAAAAATTAAAGGAACACATAAGGAATTTTATATTTCAATTGCAAAAGGCCGTATTGGGGTCTATCTTCCGTCGATCATCTGAAAACTTCACTTTATTTTACTTTTGTACAGTAGTGTGAAGAATACAAATATTTAACTCGAAGGACATTACTGAGTTTTAAATTCCTATTTTATAACTTCGATTTTTTAATATTCAGTAATAAATATATTAAATATTCTGCCTTTATTTTTAACATAATTTTTTTTTTAATTTACTGGTCTCTTGGAAGGACATCACCATTTATTCGCTCGAGTATGCATTTATTCACAATTCCGGTACGTCATCAGGCACTGGCTGGCTGCACTGGCAGTGGCAGTAATCAGCAAACATGGCTGCGACAGGAATAAGTTTTCGGTGGTTGGACATTTTAGAAAAAGAATTCGATAAAGCTTTTGTAGATCTGGATATTTTAATTGGTATGTATTAGTTACACAAATTTTGCCTGCTTCACTTCTTTGAAAACATTTATTATTTGAAAATTGTGTTATTTATTTCACGTGTTGGCAAATGTCATCGGAGTGTCGATAATGACAGATCATTATAAACACAATCCTAAAAATCAAAGATCGCTTCTCATCAATTACGAACATTCAGTTCGTTAGAATAATGTTATTTCGGATATAGAAGCAGCTGAAAATGAATATTTTCTTTGGATATGTATGGAGTTTAGGTTAGGAATTCACCTGCTATTCATACTGTATTTTGGTCATGTAAGTCTTGGGAAAATCAAATCAAATCAAATCAAATGACGCTGGATTTTAGGTAGTTTTTCACAAATCAAATGTAGGTAATTATTAGCAATTCGATCCTGTTTTGAATTTAAAATACTGTATCCCTGCTATCCCCAAGTAGCCTACTCATTTAGGTTTGAATGTTAAGCACAGAATTCTGTTTACGTATTACTTGCAACGCCAAGCCATACAATGTTTTGTTCTTGAAAGAATGTAGCCTTATAGATTTGTAGTGCAGTTAGATGTAACATGCAGGGCTCTCCCCAGTCAGTGTAGCCTATATGTTATCATAGGAGTGATTACGAGTACTACTATTAAAATCTGCAGCTATGAAAGCCATACACAGAATTAAGAATATCAGGCAACTTTCCCTGAATACGGCAATGACCTTATTCAGCACAGTCATATCCCCAATAGCATCATATGGGATAGAGCTAATCTGGGAAAAACTAACAAGCAGCGACCCTGCAAGACTAGAAGGTTTGAAGGCAAAATACCTGAAAAAGCCTTAGGTGTTGGAATATAGGTTCCTTCAAGGATCATATACGAGCTAACAGGGGAAAGTTTCTTTGTGGAGGAACTGAGAATGAAATTTATGCTGCCATCAACCGGCCCTTACCAAATGCATCTTGAGTCAAGAAGAAGCAAAAGAAAGGACATTTACCCACACTTCTATGGCACAAGCACAATGATAGATCAGGAGTGGACCAAGGCCTGCCAGGACCAAAGACACATCATTACAAGACTTGAAACTCACGGCTTTCATCACAAGAGGAATGTGTGTGTTCACTGTGAGATCCGAAGTGCGAACAGTATCACATAATAAACTGTCAAAAAAGAACACTATCAATTAGAGAATAGGCCTGCAGTGAAAATTAAAATATCATTTTAATGCTGTTTCGAGCACCCTTTATGTATTTATAGGCCTATTTATATATTTTATTTGTTCAGAAACAGAATCTTTATTTAGCATATTCCAGTGCAGTATTAAACTAGGACTGGCTGGAAACACACATAGGCCTACATGCCCATTGATTCTAGCTTAGCTATTAAACTTAGACAAAGCCTATGTGTAATGAGAATCTATTAAATAGACATGATGTTATGTTGTCATGAGAACTCAGATCTATCTAGATACATTGCCGTACTGAATACGACCTCTGTTTTCATGCAGTTTTGATGTGATACAGTAGGCCTAATGGAGCAGTATTTTGAGAGATTCGACAGGATGTGTTCACTCACTCAAACTCCCATGAAATATGTGTTTAACATACTGGGCAAAAGATAGATTTATGCTGCACCCCAGCCAAGCTCCGCCGTTTTGTTAGGTTAGGAACGTTTATGTTAGTTTAGGAGCAATATACTGAATAGCACGAGGTTTTTTATGTCTCACATTGAATTTCTTCTGTGACGAAACCCTAAACCCCACCTTCCCAGGCGGGCCTCATTAGAGAGGAGCCTAGGGTGCAGCATAAAACTATTTTTTCCCTTTTAAGTGTATTGATCTTGATACTTGAATCAATTCAAATCCCTGTTTTCATGAGGATTTCAATAAGGTAACCATATTTGGATTCATTTGAATTCTTCGTGAAATTATGTAATCTATGCGATGCCCTATCTGAACGAGACTTACCGGTGGTTATTAAGCACTTAATAACAGTTTTCTTGTTTTTCAGTTATTTTTGTAAGCATATTCATATTTTTCTTATTAACTTTTGACTTCGGCCTATTCTACAGGGACCGGCAGAATAATCTGACGATTTTGAAATGCATATAAAAATAATAAACATCACTGTAATGCAAAGTTTAATGATCACATCTGTTAGAGCAATAATTGCCATTTACAGTTCTTCCATTAGTTTTTGTTTGAATTGAAAATTGTGTCCGATAAATGACAACCTCCATTTTGTAGACATTCATGTAGTTGCCTTCAAGTTTTCCGTCGCTCTCACGAGCATGTCGTTCAGTATTGCGTTATTCGTTGTGAATAGCTAATTTAAAATCATCCAGTTTATGAGGTCTTCCAACATACACTTTTGACTTGAGATAGCCCCAGAGAAAATAATCACACATCGTCAGATCCGTGGAGCGAGCAGGCCAGGGGAGATTACCATTTCTTGACAGAACACGTCCAGAAAACATTTCCCGGACCATGCCCATTGAGTGTTTTGATTGCAGCACCATCTTCTTGGAAACAAATGTTTGGAGCATTAATTCCAAGTCTAAGCAATTCAGAACGAAATAGCGGCAATACCGAACGACATGTAGATGTAGATGTAGATATCTTGTCCTGTAGATCCTGTGTTGAGCGGGGCTTAAGGATATGGAACACGTCAGATCAAAAAAAATACATGCATGTTATAACAATAATGAGAGCGGAAAACTTAAGGCAATGCTACATGAATGTCTACAAAATGGTGGTCGTCATTTATAGGACACAATTTTCATTTCAAACAAAAAACTAATGGAAGAACTGTAAATGGCAATTTTTCTAAAACAAATGTGATAATTAAACTTTGCATTACATTGATGTTTATTATTTTTATATGCATTTCAAAATCGTCAGATTATTCTGCCGGTCCCGGTACATCTTTTAGTTTAGGCCTACTTTTGTGATACCTTATATCCGTTGCTAAATAATATAATATTATTGATGGAGATCTGTTCACAGTAGGTCTGTATAATATTGATTACCAGTATAGTACTGATATCCTATAGAATATATATGTTCTAATTTTTAGGGGATCTTGATGCAGAAGATCCAGATATGGTGTATACTGCTCGCCAGAAGATGGCAACATTGAGCTCCTGCTTTGCACAACTTACCCATAAAGCTCAGACTATATTCCAGAACAGCGCGAAGGTGGAGGTAAGTAGGCCTTAGTGTATACATCTTATAGGCAGAAGCTTTCATGGCCAGAATCTTCAGTAAAATAGGCTATATATTTTTGGGGGATATTGGCCATGTCGGTGAGTAGCCTATTTTGGTTTAAACATTTTGTTCCCAATTGTGGGGATCTTCTTCAGTGACATCTTTTTTCTACACTTATTTTGTTTCACTGTTTCTTCTTACATCAGCTCCTTAACACTGAATTCCGTGGCTTTGGAAGCTTGAGACCATCTTGCTGATCTGTTAAAATTGTTAGACCCTTTGAAAATTTCAATAGCTTCTCTATTGAGGTGGACATGATAGTGCGTTGTTCTAATCATGGCTGACTTATCTGCATGTCCTAGGTGGCAGTTTTTCTGGTAGAAATAAGTTATGCCTTTTATGATCCTCCTAGAACAATGTTCTGACATGAGAACAAACTTGAAAAAAAGAAATTTGGCTTCAATGACTATTGTTGTTTTTAATGCATTTTTACTAATTGTCGAGTTAAAGAATGATTTTGAAGACAAGCCATATTTATTAACCTACACATAAATACAAAGAAGCCAATTCAAAAACAAACACTGTTCTTTGCTTTACTTTTTATATTACGACATGTTTTGTATTCAATTTGCTACTCACTCACAGATAGTGAGGATAGTCCTGATAGAAATAATATTCAGTTTTTTATTTAAAACTACTTATTGACTGTTAATGGGCGATTCTTTGTCACATAAAAATAAGTTTATAGCCTAGTTCTCATTTCTTCATGATACTGGTATTCATGAAAAACTATGTTAGAGTTTTCCATTGAAGCTTTGTTATCTTCCCTCATGTATGATTCTGTAAGACTGGATATGAGGTTTTAGGTGGCCTACAAGCTATTTCGTGAAAAACACTTTGTTTTAAATGTACAGTAGTCTATACTAAATGGATTAGTATAGTTATAATAAAACCCAAAAATAACTAGCTGCTTTAATATTACAATATCTTTTGTCCCTCCTTGAGTCTTTCTTAAATCTAAATAATTTTTAGAAGAAACACTGCATGCTTTTACCGGTTGCACTGTCCAGCTCAACGGGGAAGGAAAGTACAAAGATAAAGCTGATATATCAGTTCCGCACGTTTAGAGCAAGGCAAATTGTTCCACCAATTCTTCTCATAGGATTTAACATGAATCCTTGTCCATTCTTTTCCCACTTTCCCCGTAGGTCTCTGTGATTGGAGGCTCATTCTCACAGCTGTTCTTTGCCATGTCAAGATATCGGAATCAAGCAGAAATAAATTACCAAGCAACACATTTGGGCACATTGTCAACGTGAAGCATCATAAATGTAGGCCTACGCGCCGGTTCTACTATTAGGATTTATCATACTTATTAATACTTTTACTAACAAACAGTATTAGTGAGGGAAACAATCAGGGGTTCATTGCTCCTTTGCGCTGTACGAGATGATGCCTCTGCCCAACATAACTAGTATTTAATGAATTACTGGGTAAAAAAGGACTAGAAGAGGGGGTGGGTTAGATTTGTTGAGGTATGGCAAGAACTATATTTTTGTACTCATTGCGATTTACTTATTTAATAAATGTTTAGATTAAAAGTTACTAAGAAACTCAGTACACCCTGAAAAGAATGCTGTCTCTTTCTTCTTATGAAGGACTTCTTCATCAGATACCTTAAAGATGTAGGCGTCGTGTATGAAATGAGTCGTGTTTGGCCATGTCCTAAATAATAACAGGAGATACTACAGTATTAGTTAGTCAACATCAATATCTAATGACATTTGCTGTAGTAACTGTGACTATAGTTCACAATAAACCTTCTGCATATATAGTCTCCAGAGGGTTCATAATTTGACAAAATGAGCATTAAAAGAGTGAAATAACTTTATTTTAAGGAATTCCCTTTGAATTGAAATAGAAATTGTATCATGAAGCATCATTGTTGTGTGTAATATCACTCGAGGCAATGCAAAGTATAATTGGCCCCATTGCACACTTTGCTATCAGTTGATGCCATTTGCAGGAAGTTTGTTTCTATTTGCATTTGTGCTTATGTTTTGTAACTGTCAATTCCAAACAAGATTTTTATTTCCAACAATAGCATCTTGTTCAAGCTTTAGGTGAGAACATATATTTGAGAAGTGGAAATTTCAAAGGTTCTAATTGCCTTTTTAAAAAAAATGTCTTTGCACCATGTGGTTCCTTGTGCCAATGCCAATAATCCGTGTAAGTTCTGTGTCACAGTAGTTGCTATACCCATGACCAGATGTAGAGTGCTGCAGCCTCAGTTATAGGCTAAATACTGCGAAGTGTAAGATCTCAAAACTGATAATTATTGAAATATCGAAGGACTTTCCTGATAAATTTCTTACTAAAAATATTTTAGGATCTTGAAACATGGAAAATGCCCTTTTGATATAAGATCCATTTACTGTCATAGTTTGTCTCTCATGAGTAGAGGGCAGATTCATATGGACTAAAAAGCTTGAATATATGCATGCACTTAATGCAGTAAAAAATATGGAAAATATGCCCCAAAAAGTGTAAAATATGCACACAAAATTTACTTAGTTTCTATAAAAATGAATTGCGTAGTACAATTTTGCCACATAATTATCTTGCTAAAGTTTTATTCCCTCAACATCACTTTATCAGGGCCGAGCAAAATTCACCACAGATGCCTTTTTTACCGGTTTTTATTTTTTATGGACCCCCATGAGGAAGTTGAATATGGAATTCACGTGCATCCCTGATGGTCACATCTATTTTCAGGAAACTGTTACCAAACGGGCATTTTTAAAAATTAAATAGGAACATGAAATTAAACTAAGGAAGAATTTATAGGGTAGGGGGTGCAAGAATGTTTGTGAAATGAAATTTGGGAAACGGAAGAACCCCAAAAAATCCTAAACATCCCAATTTTATCTACCAAAAATATGTCTTTACCCTTGCTAAGAATCGAAATTTATTCCTCGGTCACCGCAAGACCAGTCATTGGCATCCAAGTGGCGATTTATTGATTGTAAATTTTATTTTTAAAAACTTCTTGGTTCGTGGAATCTTTGGAAATCATAATAAAATAATGAAAAACTTTCATGTTTTCACACACTTAACAGAGAACCATCTGTAGTTAAGTAGGATTTCCACCGATCCATTGTTTAACCCAGATAGCGCGGAATTATTTTTAACACGTTTTCTTTTCTTAAATTGCATAAAACAGTTCACTTTAACTAAAGAATCATATAATAATGAGATTTATTGTTGTAACTTACATACTTCCTGAAATAATGCCCGTGCTTCCAGAAGGACGTCAGCGTAATGCACATTGAAATTAACCAATAACTGAAAATAATGAAATACTTTTCTTCGAGTACTGTATTGTCAGTAATTCACTCTGCTTTGTGTGATAAGCAACAAAATATGCTACATGAAGTGACACAACACATTTCATGCACTGAGTTGTAGCTTTCTTGTGACATTGTCGGCAATGGAGCTGTTTTTTCTTTCCTGTAATACTGTCTGGTGGTAGGTCGGCAACATAATGCTCCAACTTGTCGAAACGAGAATCGGACTTTGATGAACCCGATGGTCGTCCTCGTGAAGAAACCATTCTTCTGTTTGACTCCAAAATAGCAGTGACTATTCTTCGGCGAAAGGATAGATGGTCTAATTTACCACCATCTTGCCGGTAAAGTTGCCACACATTTTGCTCTGCAACATCGATGCAATGCGCAACGATAGGGAAATACCATTTCTTGCCTCTGATTGATACACGGTACAAAGAAATGTTTTGGTCAGCTCTGTCAATGCCTCCCATGTGTGTGTTATAGTTGTGGATGACTTGTGGTTGATCGACACTAATTTGCTTTTTTTGCTTCTGCGAATAGCGAGATACCTGACGAGTTGGTAAAACCCTATCAAAGTTAGTAGTCACATTCATCACACTATTATCATTCCATCTAGTGACGAGGACATTGCTAGTGTCATCAGACCTGAAGTCGTATGTACCGCGTGGTGTTTTCTTCATGTCGTCACTATTCGGTATTATCATTATTATTTCTATCGTACGTATCAATATTTCTTAGTTCCTAAATATATTGTAGGGCCGCTTATAAAGGATACGACAGTTAGTTTGACATAAAGAAAGATATATTCCTGTCATCTTCACATTAATATTTACTTACGGATATTTTTTTACAATAATGAAACACCAGGTTTTATTCTTCAAAAGAATTTCACAAACAAATTTTTAGGGTCACATTATGCTGACGTCCTTCTGGAAGGAAGGCTTACAAAAGTGGGCTGTGGAGCCTACAATATTGTTCGAAATGTTTGTTTGGTGAATCATTATGGTAAAAGATATATTTGAGGCAATAAATTAATAACAATTTGCAACAAAAGAATAAGAAGAAATATAGAATACATACCTATCTATCCGGAGGTCTTCAATATATTCCATTTCGTTAGAAACGCAACTTCACAGCTGAATATCACCACTAACCTCTCAACAATGAAGACTGAAATAACATAAATATTAAAGCGTGCAGCTTCTAGTTACGAAATGTGACGCTGCACTCGGGTGAGTAATTAAAGAACCTTCGAAAAATAAACATAATACCAACTGCTGTTCACATCCTTCTGGAAGGACGTCAGCGCTATCTGGGTTAAGCAAAAATGATATACTGGATTTTTCTTTCAATATTTTAGGACACATTCTGCTCACAGGCTCCGACTTCATACATGGCAATAATCAAGGGTGCTTTCAATTTTAAACAAATTCTCAGTAATTATTTTCGCATACCACTAGCTGTCCATTGTATTCAGTGCTTAAGATTTACGATACTTAACCGCAGGTCTTCCAGAGCAACATGGCAATAAAATGGAAATTCACTTCCTGTCTTCCTGAATGTTCTGTCGACAAATAATTACACACGAGATATGCCTTAAGAAATCTGCTACCATTCCACTTTAACTGCTTTCCACAAGACTTTAGGCTATAACTGGAAATAAATATTACAAGGCAGCCTTTTTTTTATTTTTTAACATTGGAAAAAAAAGTGGAATATATATTCAGCCATATGCACATATTAGTGAAATATGCTCTCAGCCCTTAAATATACACTTGTATGCACTATAAAACTTTACCAATCGCTCTCTAATGGCATGAAACATATTTACCTTACATGCATAGTTTTATTCTCAGGGAATAAAACATGCTAATATGCAAAAATCCGCCCTCTACTCATGAGTCTACCTCAAACAAAGAAGAGAGATCTCCTTGATGTGTCTTCCTGTTCATGCACAGTCTTTGACCAGTTATGCTTTGTGTAATAGGTGCTGTGTGTTCTGTTCTGTTCTGTTCAATTCAATTCAATGCATATTATAGAAACATTAATACTGTTCAAAATAATATCTTATGGCACTTAGAACCTACAACTTTTGCATCAGTACTAATTCATTAATACAATATGTTTTGTATAAAATAGGCCTACCCTATCATGTAGTATAATACGAGGGCGGTTCGTAAAGTAAGTTCCGATTTTTTTTTGCAGAAATCACTTTATTGTATGGACTTTTATTACACACCAGTGAACAGTACATCCTTTAAGCTATTTTTCAACATAATTTCCGCTAACATTCAGACATTTGTCATACCGCTTCACGAGCTTCGAAATTCCTTCTGCAGAAAACTCTGCCGCCTGTGTGTGTAGCCGCCCGTTGACGCTCTCCTTGAGCTCCTCATCCATTTCAGACCACTGCGATCCGACAGTCCAACAAATTTGTGGAAAATGCTCTGAGAGTGGAGACATGGTGAAACGGCGATTCTTTCTAACTACTTCATCCACTTTTGCAACACGTTCATCATTCACAACAGACGGTCGGGCACTTTGTTCTTCATCACGGATGTTAGTGCGTCAGTCACGAATTTCACGACACCAACGTCAAACCATACTGTCACTCATAATGTTCCCGTACACTTCAGTAATCTCACGATGAATTGCTGCTGGTGCCATTTGTTTTGCCCACAGAAATCGTATTACTCCACGTACCTCACTCTTGGCGGGATCTCTTATCGCTGCAAACATTTCAAACGCCTGTATTGTTGAGATAAATGGCCGAAAACAATCTCACAGTTATATTGCCGTGAGCGTAATGAACCAAGCTACACAACGGAAGACAGTTCGCGATGCTAGCGCCACTCATTCGTGTGTTGTGGGAGACCGGAACTTACTTTACGAACCGCCCTCGTAGTTATGATGGTTAAATAACAGGGAATCAAAACAGTACACAAATGTGAGGTTTTTTTTGTAAAAGACACTTAGAACCTTTGCTTTTTATACTCCTATTTATCCACACTTATCAAGTTAACATTAAAAAAATCTTCACTTTTAGTTCTAAAAAATATAATATATTCAAATGATATCAGATTTGTAAGTTAGTATTTAGCTATGTAATTAACAAAGTTGTTGACTATTAAAACACTTTAGGCTTCACTTTTCCTTACATTCTTGCAGGACGTAAGTTTCATGGGCTTTGCCCACATTTTCAACTGCTTGTCAACTGTCTATTTTCTGCTTGGAGAACACTGGTGCCTTCTGGTTTTGGTTTAACAAACTTCTTGATTAAGTTTTCTTCTAGCGGTATTTCAAAATTCATCAGTTTATCTTCATACATAAGGAAAATGTAAGGAAAAGTGAAGCCTAAAGTGTTTAATAGTCAACAACTTAGTTAATTACATAATTTGTTGCTTCACTGTATTAAGTTCCATTATCTCTTCATAATAGTATTTAGAAGTAAAGGCACTTTCAATTGTGTGCAAATTTAATAGATACATATGTAACTGTAAGCAGCGTTAGAAACTTCTTGTGATTTATTTAATATATCGTACATTCTTTTGTTCATTACATATAGCTCAAAGTTAAAGAGTATCAGTTACTCAGTTATCGACATTTAGTAGAAGATATAATTGACTAATTTAATCCAATACTAAGAAAAACATTTGATATACAGTACCTAATCTGTTTAACAGGCAGGAAGTAGACAGTTGATAATATTTTACAGGTGATTTTGTGTTTTGTGTTTGTGGATTTGTTGTATTGATTAAGTGAATGACTGATAACTGTGACCTCTTCAGATTCATCTGTCAACTGCCTGAGGTAGACCTATATGTAATAGCCATTTTCAACATTTGGCATAAACACCCAGTTCTTCTTGGGACCAACTCACTTTGTTTGCAACTTCAGGCATTGAGTGCAATTTTTTTTTTTGGCTTCCAAAATTAATATACAGATATTTCATCTCTCTAACATCTGCTCTACCTCTTCTGTTGTCATATTACTGGACCTGTTTTCCAGTTCGGTAGCAAGTTCCTGAAGTCTTGCAAGATACTGTAGTTGTTCATTATCTTCATGATCGTTTACTGATGACATTAATTTATGCAAAGTCTCAGAATGTCCGATGGAAGAAGTCTCGGCAGTTGTTGAATTCTGGTCAGATTCCTCAGATGTGGTTTGTCCCTGTTTGAATTTTGATATAAGACTTCTCCAGATGTCTGCATCTGTTTCGTTGAGTCTGTCCTGACCGTATATATCCAGTAGGCTTTCGTGAAATGTAGATGATGAAGAAAATTCTTCCTGTATTGTACTTTTCTCTTGTGAAATATCATGATTCTGAGAAGTGTTCATTGCAATTGGTAAAGATAATACTTGGGAGAAATTGTAGGCATTAGGATTTTCTCTGTTTGAAAAATTTGATTTTTCTTCTGGAGTAGTGTTATTGTGCGGAATAGTTCCATTGGTGCCTGGTTGAACTGAATGGATTCCATCATTTGCTTGAATAGTGTGTACAATCTTAAGAATTGTTGTCTTTCCAGTTCGATTGGAAGTAGAATTTGTGTCCTGAATAATGGCTGCCACATTATTAAAGTCAATTCCAAAGAGAGAATTGTCTGATTCATTAATACTACTTCCAGGAAAATGTTCTTCGATTTCTCCACTGTCTGTTGTTCTAGCTTCACCAGGAATGATTTCTATTGTTACTTCTGAAGATTTCTGTGCACTGTCGTTCCTGTATGCTTGCATATCAAATCTATGCTGTAGCTGAAATTCCGTCATATTCACACCTGAAGAACTGTTTCTGTTGCCCTCCATTATGCTTTCTTCCTCTTCTGAAGGATTTGAAGTTACAAGATTATTTCCAACTGAGTTAATGTCAAAGACATGATTAAGTTCTTTGCAGTTTTCATGTGACTGCCCTCTTTGTCTCTGTATCTCTGCTATAATTTCAATTGCAATTTGATCACTATCAGGACATTCCATTTCATATCTGAATTTCTCACCTTCTTGTTTAGCTAATGTGATATCAGTAACAGAGGTTTGAAGTTCCTGCAATAAAAGAATATGTATCAAAAATTTATATTTGCATTATTTCTGAGTGACAGAAAAGGAAGAATTTAATTTAAAAAAGACAACAATTTAAATTCTTGATAACAAAAAAACAATAGATTTATGAGAACACTGACAACAGTAAAAGATACGAGAAAGACAAGTACTGAATACAGAGTGAAAGGCCAATGAATGAAATGATCTCTCCATTTCTTGTAGACTGTGCTGAACTACCTAATAAAGCCTACCGATAAATTTGCTTGTGTAATTTGCACACTTCCTACCATATTTTGATCACCAAAACATGAGGGTGCGTAAAGTATGTGGATTTAGAAAAAGAGGTCTTGATAACTGCGTTTCTCAGTTCTTCAAAATAATGTAGAAGTTCATCTTTTGTAGCGAGATATTTCCCAGCTTTCAGACCATGAAATGCCTACTGTCACTGTTTGAATCTTTAGCGCGTCTTTTTGTTACCTCTAATAACACACATTGAACTGTAAAATGCCAAATTCTCTTTCTGCTGCATGGTTGCCAAACTGTCTGCAAAACTTAATTTGTAGGAGACTGTGTAATTCATTATTATTATTCTTTTCCATCATAAGTGCACACTGTTGTTAAGAAGCAACTGTAATTCCATAGTGCCATTACTGACCTTAAGTACTATTCTAATTAAAAAAGGCTTTGAAGCCACTGTAAAAAGGGTGTATGTTTGAAAGTTGAAAAATAAGAAATTATGAATGAATGTGGAAACCTGTATGGTTGATACAATGTTATCCAGCCGTTCTGTAGCAGCCAGCCTTTCCTCCCGTATGTCAGAAATTGCATCTTCTATGTACTTGTTGCTCTCGAGAATCTGCTCTTTTGCTGACAACACTTCCACTTGCAATTGTCTGCTTTGCTCTGAGCTTTGAAGCATTGTGTTAGTTGTATGTCCAATGGTGCGTGTCATATGAGCATTGTGGGATTTCAGTAGATCCTGCATCTGTCTCATCTCACGGTCTGTGGTTATACTCCTGTAACATCACCATTTTTATTTACTTAAGTAATTTAGCCTACAGGTTATATTTCTTTCAGAAAAAATAAGGGATTATTTACTTATTTTTCCAGAATTTATGTTCTGTGTATGAGCTTAATGAGGGATATAATAAAAATGTTTTATTCCATTGTCATACTTAAAGACAACATATTGTTCCGTTCAAAAGATATAAAAATAGTTTAACAGCATTCTCTTTACATTACGATAATAGTTTGCACTGTTTAGTTGGATCAGGATGGACATAAAGTTTTCTTATTTTCATCCCTAGCATGTTCCATTCTAAAGGTAATTATGAAACTATAGCTGTGTCCTCGTCATTGTTCGACACTTTTACCTCTTTTGCTTAATTTCATTTTTACTTTCTCAACCCATAGCATAGAGACTATCAGAAAAGATTTGATTTCAGGTTTTAAGCATTATTAACTTAGAAACTTAGAAAACTGTCTGTGTGAGCCTTTGTTTACATTGGAACAGCATAGCTAACATATGAAAATTTTCTGTCAAATTTAATTTTGTGGTCTAGTCAGGCTGTATACTGGTTAATGTTACATGAGCCATGCCAGTAACTATTTTTTGCTATTACAACTTGTACTAGCACTTTAAAATTAATAAAATATTGTTTTTTTTTTCTTTTTCTCACAACTACTGTCTTGATTTTGTATTAAAACTACTTTGTGCTAACGTATAAAACTTTTACTTGAAATATTTTTGTAACAATTTTCTGAATATCCTAGCCATTTCTTCCAGAAACTCATTATTGTCTTCCTTCATCATCAACAAGACTGATCAAACTGAATGTGCACTCCACAATGTACCTTTAGTTGGAATGTGAAGGGGAGAAAATGTCCAAGTAAATACTTACGGTAGAGAAAGTCATTTCAGTTTCACATCATTGTTTGTCCATAACTTTTTACTTAATTATTTTTATTTAAATAAGTTGTTAAAATGTATTTTATTAACTTCCATGATAAACCTTTTGATAAACTGCATATATACACACATACATATATCAGTGGTCAATGTGTTGAGTGCAGAAATGAACAAATGAGAATTTATTACCTATCATTCTAACCTGTTAGTTATAGTGTCCACTATTCTTTCCAATACTCGTGTGAGTTTGGCCTCAAGCTGAGGTTCATCCAGTTGTATACGGTGACAACTCTCTAGGAACAGGTTTTGTGCTAGAAGCAGCATCTGGAAGCTGGAATCAAACTTCCTTCCCATCTCATTGAGTCTTCTCTGGATCACACCCAGGGAATCTAGAACATACAAACCATTGCTCTCTGTCAAACATATATGAGAACCGGTATTGTGATGAGCCAAATCTATAATGATCAAAATTTTGAAACCCTTAACCAGATATCTTAAGTGGACACTTTAAATTTGAGTTTAAATTATTATTTTTCACCTACTCTGAATGGTAAATATATATATATATATACAATCAATAGAAATAAGCCCAAATTACCTATAGTTGTCATTGTTGACATTTGTCCTTACCATGGTATAGATCCCGCATGAAATCTGTGCCGATTGCCTAAGTCATTGCATTACGTTTTTGTGGGACTGTAGCATCGATTGGCCTGCTACCTATCTCTCTCGCACAACAGTACCTCCCTTTCTATTTGTAAAGACCAAGCTACCTCTCTTTCTCGCACAATAGCATGTCTCTCTCTAGAGAGTAACGGTCTCATCGGCACAGATTTCGTGCAAGATCTTTACCTATCTACTTGCTGAATGTACAGCATTTGCAACTTGCAAATTGTCAGCAAAGTAAGGAATTAGACATTCTGACAAAGTCCTAAACAGTTTCACTAAGTAGTTATCATATTCTCATCATCCATGACCTATAGTATTGTTGTAGAGTACAATAAACTCCCGATTATCCATGGGTAAATTACCTTGCACGTAAATTTGAATTTCCTGCACTTTATTTCAAATTTCTCATACTTTATTTTATCAGATTTTTAATTTCCCTGCACTTAATTTCATCATAAGCACTCTTGAAACCGGTTTTATTCTAACATTTGGATCATCAATGTTTTTTTATTATCTGTGCTGGTTTATCCTAGTGATTAGCCCAGATAATTGAAAATTTGCCGTATTAAAAAAATTAATACTGATGGCATAACATGATTGGTTGATCCAGAAGTGTTCTAATTAAGATTCTTGTCCTTACTTGAATTATTTTAGTAAGGTTCTATTGCACTTTTATTCTGTACACGATATTCTAGATTTAGTGATGTGAAAAGTAATTCACCTTCTTGCCTCTCTCGCTCTGATTGCAGAAGACCCCTCCGCCCCAATTGTACTGCTATTGTCCTTATGCCTTCTTGCAGCTCCCTCCTTGTAGCATTAGATAAAGACATGGTGTCTTTTGTAAGTCCTTCCAGCACCTGTGTTCGCCGCCACATATCATTGTACATGTTGTTTGCCTATGCACATTTGAAAATAAATTTGTTTCTGTTATTTTATTTTAATTAGTGATTACTAAGTCATTAAATATGAAATATAAATTAAATTCACTAAGAATGGGGTTGAATCCTGGTGGGCAGGAAAAGTCTGTTTGTCCATGTGTCTGTATACATGATAACTCGAATATGCTTTATCAGATTTTCAGGAAACTTAGTATGTGTACTTAAAATGTCCACGGAACATAGCCTACTGAGTTTTGACCAAATTACTTGACCGGTACCTGAATAACGTCCAATTAGGGGCTAATTTCTGAAAATATTACACTAAATTCATCAAATGTAATTCAGTTCTCATGACAATATTATTTGCAGTGTTCATACAGGGGTTTGGAAATTGCAGTACAAATAACACTACCCAGCACGATTTTTATGGTAAAGCATCTAATAAGTGATTTTAACTAAATAAGATATCCTAATTTCAGAAATGTCACTATTTTTTGTATTAAATCTAGTTTTCCTGTTTGCTGTCTGAAAATGTGTCATGGCATAAGCAACTTTAAGGTTTGTGTAGACCTTCTTGGAGCTAGGACAGATAGAATCGTAACATTTTGCAGGAATATTGCACATACAACAGCCATAAGCGTGAAAGATTTTGTGATTCTTTAACCTACCCCACAAGTATAGAAAAAACTAGCTGGATAATCATGACATCATTCACATCTACAATAGTCTAATCATCCACTTACTTACATTAATATTGACTCACTTCCAGATGAGCTAGAAACTTGAAATTTGGCTAACTTGTAGCTTTTAGCCTATAACCAATGTGAAAATTCCAAAAGCTTCAAACTTTTAATTCTTCCCTTCCAAAAAACTTTGAAATTTTTTAAATTTTTTGACTGCGTATTTATACAACTTCAGATGTTTTGACAAAAATAAAGGAATAAGACTACTATTGGTGTGAGGAATTTGTTGTAAATTCTTTCTGATTATTCTAGTTATCCCACTAATTCCTTCACATATGCTTATAAACATTCTGAAGAAACCGTGGTCTAAAACTCAATAGTTTCTGAAATACAACCTATTAACTCCATTTGTCACTTCGTTATATCAGTTTACCTGATTTAATTTTAATTTTAATTGAACTGCACTATTTTTCTTTATATTCCACTATATTATATTACTGACTTGCTTGCCAACTCAGCATTCCCTTTGTTTTTATTTTACTCATGGAACTTCTTACAGTGAAGCAATAAATAATAATAATAACAGTAACAGGAAACAGGATAAAATAGTACTGATGATCTGATCAAATGTCCTAGGAACATGTTTGTAATTAGTGTTAAATAGCGAAGTCTGAAATATTTCATATCAATTTAATTTGTTTAACTTAGTTTAACTGAGTTTAATTGAATATGGGTTGTATTATTGTACACAATAAACATTGTTTAATTTGTTTTAATAAAATCCTAAAACTCAAAATTCCCTTGAAAAGAAAATTTCTTAGATAAAAATATCGCACTAAAAACAAAACTTCCACAAATATACAATGTCGAGTTTTTTTGTTCCCCTCGTCCCCCAGCTGTAAAAAATCACAACATTTTGGCCTAGTGGTGTTTGGGGAAGAAAAAAAAATTATCAGTGGTAATAACCACAATGTGCAAATCTAACACTCATGAAAACTAAGTACCATATTTCTGGTACATGAGAATTTGTATAATACCTCAAAATTCAACACAGTTTTTTTAGGAGAAAGATAAAATTTACATCCTGTAATTTTCTCCATGTCGTATAAGAACTTTGCGTGTTAGTAATTTCCATGATTGTACAGCACACAGTATACATACACTTGTAAACTCAACTCATTAATTGTTTATTCAGGTGAGATCACTTCAGCAGGATTCCACTACTGAAAGCTTATATTGCTCCTAAGTCACGCAAAGGATATGCACGGTATTGCTTTATCTGGCACAAGAAAGCTCTAGGAATAAAAAAACCCACATATCAGTACTTTCGTTATGTAAGATGCACCGCATTTTAAGGCTAAAAATCTGTGTCTTATACACCAGAAAATATGGTATTTTTCTTTTGCTCAAGCAAAGGGTTCTTGCTATCTTGAATTTGATGATCAAGTTTTTACCTTGGTAATAAAGTTGTTTGCATGCCTATCTATGCCACCTGTGATTTTCTCCAGCATAATGTTGATGTTTTTCCCAATGCTTGTGCCTTCTTCGTCACTTTGCTCGCTGCTAGCCTGTGTTTTATTCAGTCCTACATGTAGATTCTCCACTCTGGTTGTCAAACCATTCATTTCTGAAACCATGTGTTTTCCATGTTCCACCATTGTTAACTGAAATACCCAAAGTTTATGATCTGTCAGCTTGATTATGTACAATTGAATTTCTCTTTCACACTTTTCAAAGATCTTAGATAAACTATTATAACCTAAATTGGAGGACTTGATGTTACCCTATGTCGTGAAAGTACCATAGCAATTTTCTTGGGAACTGTACTTTTTTGTATGTTTGTTCTTATTTCATGATTAATACAAATATTAATAAATATAGGACATAATGTATTTTGTATTTGCCTAATTAGGTTATTTCAGAATTTACTTTCATTCATCAACACTTATAATCATTATTATTATTATTATTATTATTATTATTATTAAAGATAATTCAGAAATGACCACCATCCAAAATCCAACTAACTCTATCCATAGAAATCAAGTTCCTAGATTTTAAATGAAAACATAGCTTTCTTGTCTCATTCATGGAAGTAGTTGTGGGAGACTGAACAGTCCATATGGCACCTGGAAAAGTTTTAGGGTTTCAGAAGAATTGAAGCAAAATACTTTATAATTATGCTGACTGTTCTGCATAATTTACATTAGGCCTACTGTTAACTATTTATACTATCTGTAAATCTTAGAACAAAATACTCTAATAAACTTGCACATAATTAGTACCGGTACCTTCTAGCTATATTCTCTACTGAATGACCTTAAAGACCCTATGTCCTGAATACTTACTGTCGGATACTTTAAACAAATTTTTCAAAATACATTTAAAATATTTTGTTTAGTATCATTTCAGAACAGTTTCCCTTTTCTATGCTTTACAAACTTCGTATGGTCGGCCATGATTGCAATAATTGAAACTCACGCTTGTTCCAAATAAATTAGGTCTGCACATTGTGTGTCAACTAATAAAAAATTTATATTGATGCATTGTTTCTGTGTATTATGTAGAAAACAATATTTTCATATACTCAGCAGGGCAAACAATTATGTTGCTCAGTCACATCTGTACCTTTTTGACATTGCAATATAAACACAGAGGGAGGGTTGGTTGAATTACATAAAAGAAAAGCAAGCATTTTGCAGAAATAAGTCTTCATTGCATAATCTCTGTTTCTGTATTTATCACTTTTAACCTTTTCACTGCTAAGATAGTGATGTATAAATTTGTTGCCTAAAAATATTGTATAAAAACAGAGGGATAAGATTTATTATAGAGTAAAGCTTTATGTAAAATGTGAGGATTTTTATCCTCTTGTTACGATTTTCATACATTGTTACAAGCTCTTCTGCTAAAATTTTCCTCATCGATTCTATGCTTAAGAGTCCATTGATGATTTTACTTGATGATTGCTTATATATGCCTACATGTATAAACTCAGCTCTGAAAGGGTTAATATTCCATAGTCCATGAATATGATTTTTATAAATTGATAAAGTCAGGAAAGGGTAAAAGCTTGCAGAGTTAGTTCACAATAAGATCACAAGAGATTGCATAAATGGCTTACTACATGCTCTCCTTCATTTACCCGCTGCTGTTACATAGCCTACACACAGTTTCTCATGCAAATGAATACGCACCATCTAATTACACCTAGGAAAACATTTGTGTGTAATGCTTGATTAAATGAATGCAGGAGATATATACTAAGTCGCAAAAATTGACTTATATGGTGACATGAAACTCGAGCAACTCAGTCTTCCTGGAGTGGTTGAGTTGTACTGTTTACTGCCAGTTACTTCCCCTTTGGTTCTTAGAACTCCTGCAGACAAAATTCCGGCACACCGGCGATGGTCACAGGCCTAAGTTGCAGTACATCCCCATAATTAATTAACCATATATACCAACCATTGAAACTAGTGCTAAAAATGTGTGAGAAGAAGTAAGTTTTTAAAAAATAACTCTTCGTCTTTTTGACATTTCCTATATGTGCTATTGTAACAAAAACTTCAGATATTTAAGTTATTTCATTTTAAGTGGATGGTCTCTTGACATTAATACGTTTTTAATTTGTTGTACATCCATCTGGAACTTACCAAGCTATTATTATACCGATCTTCAAATGCAGAAAGCTGCTTCTTGACATCATCTATTCCTGTCGAAATGCCAGCCAGCTCTGTTCCTAATTCACTCTGCCGTGTCATAGCTGTAGTCTCCAGTCGCTCCATTCGTCCAACACCTGCTTCAATAGTAGACTGCAAATATCATAATGTATCACATGCAACTCTATTTTTTTAAAAAAAAGTTGCACTAATCTATAAAGCTGTAACTGCATTGTTTAATAGGGTAGATTTTTTCTCAGATAATCAGCTATTTGATCTTTAATTATATTGTAAAGGCAATATTTAAATGCTGAATACAAGCACCCAAATTGAATAGGATTTTTGCTATGTGCAGTTTGAGTAAAAATTAATGCTGGAAGAAAGGATGAGCAACTATTACACACACTGAAGAGTACAAATATCTAGGAGTCAAAATAACACAAGATGGCAAACAGGATAAAGAAATTAGTTCAAAAATAAATGCTGGAAAGCTTGCTAGTGGAACATTAAATAGGTTTCTGTGGGATAGATGGATTAAAAAAGAAACAAAAGGAAAAATCTTTTAACACAATTATTAGAAGCATTATGATGTAGGCATCAGAAGTATGGACAGTTAAATCCCAATTAATAAAAAAATTAATGGCAACTGAGATGGGCTTTCGGAGGCAGTCTGCAGGGATATCTAGATGGGAAAGAGTCAGCAATGAAGTCATCAGGAAGAAAATGGATGTTACAAATTTGATCACTGATTTTGTAGAAGAAAAACAGTTCTTATGGTATGGACATACAAATAGGATGTCAGAGGAGAGACTACCACAGAGGATTATGGCATGGGACCTACCAGGAAGGAAGAAAAGAGGGAGACCTGCAACCACATGGATACAAAGAATTCATACATCATTTAGAAAAATAATTATTGAAGAGAATTTATGGACAGATAGACATAAATGGATAATGAAAATTAAATTGGATGTATAATCTTGGGTTAGCAGAAAATGTAAAAGGAAGTACATTGTAAAACCGGATAATAATAATAATATGATATAATTATGATTTTCAGCTATGGAAATTAATTAATACCAAAAGACTGAACATTTCAAGAACTTGTATTATTTTAATGTTAATGTTTTTACATGCACATCCTAAGAAGATGTGAATCTAAATCTCTTTGTAGTTCAGAAAAATGCCTTGGCCATCAATGTTTCTAATGTTAGAAATGGAAATGCGGATAGTGGTTGCTCACTTTTATCTCTATTAACATACTATTTCTTCTTCATTTCACTATTAATCACTTGGTAAATCATCTGAATCACAGTATCTTCATCGAAACTTCATTCACTACCATTATCACAGATTGTAAATTCATCATCGATAGTATAAACTCTGAAGGAATTTTCCAAATTATGTGAAAATGCCATATTGGCTGTACTTTTAAATATTTGTGGTGTTCATAATGCAGAGTATTTTCCCTGGCTAACTGGTTCATTGGTTAGAAAAACCACAATGTTTCAGGGCCAATCGGAAGCTGCATTCTCAAGGCGAATGAAGAGCCTGGACAGACTGATCCTTTTTTTTAAATAGAAAAGCAGGTGTAGCTAGGAGCAATCTGATTGGAAAAGAGAATTGTTGGTAACTGAACAATCAGTTGGAGGAATGAAGACAGAATGAAATGAGAGCCGGTAATATGGGGATGAGGGATACATTTTGATTGTGTCTCTACACCTCATCCCAATATTATCTGGCTGTCATTTTTTCAGACTGCATTCTACCTCCTGATTGGTCGGTTCCAACAATTCTCTCCAATCCAAACTCTCCTTGCTGCCTCTCTTCCCTATGAAAGAATATCAGCATATACTTTCACTTCATTTGCCTTGAGAATGGAGCCTCAGATCACAGTCAAGAAAGGTATTTGAAGGAGATTTATTTTATGTTTGTCGCTTCAAGGCTTAATTTATTGTCAAAATAGTTCCTATAGGCAGAAGAGAAATGCCAATTTTCTACAGGATGGCACATAATGAGTTGTGTAAATGGGTTGCTGCTAAGCCAGTATTCTTCACGTGGATAGGTTCCTGACTTCCCATTTGAGAAGTCAAGGCCACTCTTAGGGAGATCAGAATGGGACAAGATCTGAAGCAGAAGAAAATACATCAAAAGATGTTATGTTTGCTGTTGCGTTGTTAAACTCTCTGAGTTCTTGATTGTTTATAAATTAGTTATAAAAATATGTAGAATTATAGATATTTTGAGAGCAGTTTCACACAGAATTATATATCTCATTTCCTGTGCAGCACAACATTGTGGGCATTTGTACATATTAACAGGATTACTGTACTGGTTCATTAAGATAAATAACTTTGTCAGTGACAAGGCTGCCTCAGTTCCTTGCAAGATAAATTGCTTGTTTACCAAATGCTCCCGCCCCATAATGACTAATGAAGTTAAATTGTTGCATTCAAACTCATAGCAACACTTAAGTTTAGGAGTATGGAGGGTATGTTTCCAAGCGTATTAGTGTGTGTGTGTAATTACCACATATACCCAAATACTACCCACCCCTGAATAATACCACCACCTAAATTTTTGGAAAGGAAATTAAAAAATTAAAATCTATAGGTCTATATATAAAATTATTTTGCCAGTTTTATTCTTGTTTCAACAGATATAATTAACTTTACCTATCGTACGTCCACCCCAAGGTCAAAGTCACACAAAAATTTCCCTGAACTTTACCGAACTTTTCCCCAATTAGTGCTTCTGCTTGTACTGAAATTTACTTGCGTGGTGTCTCTGCCAGTAATGGCGGACCATGTGGATAGGAAAGTCTGTTCTTTGTCTTATTTTCCTTTCTTTACGGCTTTGCTACTGTTATACTACACTCTGATGCTACTACAAAGTATTGTGCTATATCGTTCCGATTTGGTACTAAATGTCGAAATTCAAATTCAGATGAGAGGACTCCAGTATGCAGTATCCAGTATTTTTTTTAATACTGTAGTATTAGAGTATATACACTATGTATATATATATAGGAATGTATGTTGGTGTGTTGTTTGTACCTTAGAATGCTTTAATATATCAGTCATATAAATGTGTTCTGATAGAAATTATTTGATCTACCATTAATTAATTATCTCTTTAGTTGGTGGACACTATAGGTTTCTACATGTACTCTTTGTGGATCATGTTGCATTTGTTTTTATGTTAGTTCAGTCTTGCTTGGGTCAGGCGTCATATGGTCTTACTCAGAGCTTCTTTTCTAAAGAAAATTTATGGGTTACACTCGCTTTTGACTT
This sequence comes from Ectobius pallidus, assembly GCA_964059195.1. Lineage (NCBI taxonomy): Eukaryota > Metazoa > Arthropoda > Insecta > Blattodea > Ectobiidae > Ectobius > Ectobius pallidus. Next base: position 80,530,307 of record CAXKWD010000010.1, on the reverse strand, counting down.
CAAGGGAACATTGCCAGACTTGCCCACATATTTAGAATGAAAGTAGAATTGCACACAATATAAGATCATATGACTTAAGTCCTCTGAGGTAGAGTCAGTTCGTACACATCAATTTTGTCCTTAAGCTGTAATTTAGTCTATGAGAAGCTCACAGGGTTTCTTGCACCTTTCACAAACACATAAGGAAACACAACATATAATCCATTATATAAATATTTAGGCTTTCAAGGCCGGCGTCTATTGAAGCCCGGAAGAGTTGACTTCAGTATAATCCATTATGTTTTGAATGAGTTCGTACAACAAATAAGGGTATAGTCTACGACTTTAGTCCTCTATTCAGAGTAAGTTCGTTTACCCATATGTTTTAAGTTGGTGATCCATACAGCAGGTCACAACAATTTCCAAACTGGCAGTAAAACATGACCACTGACCATTCTGGCACTTAATAATCTAAAAACTGTATGAAGTATTAAAAATCTTATCCAACAAAGAACACCTACATTAGACAGCAGTCTACTGAACTTGTTTGAACTGGATGAGATTGAATGACACCTTGAATTAACCGTCGTAACTTAACCTAACTTAGCCATATTGTGCATGTCCAGACTCTAACAAAATAAAAACCTAACCATATTGTGCATGTCTAGACTCTAAACAAAATAGAAACCAGCTTTACCCAGAGGAATGAGGATAGATCACATTTTATTGTTGACGTACATAGTACGATCTCCTCTTGTTCAAATTCATTCACAATTGTTAGAAATCATTAAGTTCATCAAGCCTGTCAGTGCATACAAATTTCATGAACTTAGGAACAATTTCAAACAATTGTGAATGAATTTGAACAAGAGGAGATCATACTAAGTACGTCAACAATAGATCACATTTTACCTGGATAAAGCCTGAACTGAAGGAATTCTTGCTTATAGTTGAGGTTTATCTGGTTTTCTAGCTTTACCCATGACATATACTAACCCGTATTAGATTTTCATGAACATAATGAAACGTTGAAACTACAGTACTGCTTTAATTTTAATTTACTGCCAAGCTTGGAAGGCAGCTTGGAGTTGAATCAACACCAAGAAGCGTTCTAGCTCTGTCTCTTTCTGCGGAGCGGTAGCAGATGACCAAACTGTGTTCTGCTCCAGCATGATGCCTAATGTGGCTAATTTTTCAAACTAGCTGATAAGCTAGATGTGAGAACCCATTCTGGCTTTAGGCAGTCATATTATTATATGCAACCATATACCAGTATATATAATTATTGTAATCTTAGGAAAATACTGATTGATAAAATATAAAGTAAGATACATATTTTTTTCTCATTCTCATTGATTGAAGAACTGTTTACAGTTTGTAAAAGAGTTAATTAAAGCAGACTGCAAAAGAAATGCCAGACAGAGTGCTTCTATTTTAAATTGCACTTCCATTCATTCACTCTGCCAACATTTGAAATGCAAAACATCTGTGTTATAGTTAACAGGTCTGTCTGAACTTCAGACTACCTATTGTGAACTTTGTTATCTTAACTTAAACATTTTACTCATGTGTAAACATTAGCATGGCATCTTGCCTTTCAAAGAACATGAGGAAGCGGTCTTCATTCTGCTTTGCATCTCAAATAACTTCAGGAAATTTCATACAAAACATATATATATATATATATATATATAGTGGAATTTGTTTAATCCTCTGCTTTGCTTACTGGATTGCTGGTCTGTTAATTTGCTACATTTTTGTGTCAATTTCAACTGTTTTGCCAAATGTCATAGCATTGACGCCTGTTTATCTTTTTAAAATCCCAGATATAGGTTACATTCCGAACCACGTCCATTCTTAAATGCAGCGATTAGACATAAAAAGTAAACCAAAAATATTTCCTATTATTAAGTTTCTTCAAAATTGCATAATGAAAATTGTTAGTATGATCTTTTTGACAAATTTTCTTTACAACATTTTTGTAGCTCCAGTATTTAACGTACTGTTGATTCTGTCTTGTGATCAATCAGTACTTCGTGAAGTCAACTTCTGAATGAGTCTGGCTTGACCATAGGATTGAATGGAATTTGCATGACTGAAGATTATGGTTACAAGTTTATTTATGTGTATACCTGTGTGAGTGAGAGAGAGAGAGAGAGATAGAGAGAAAGAGAGATAGTATGTAAATGTGAATACTTATTGTGCAAAGAACTGGCATGCAATACAGTTTTAAATGTATTACCTGTAGTTTAGATATGCCTACATCAAGCCTTGCTTCCAAGTACCCCAACCTGTGATTGACCCTCTCGTATGTAGAGTCAATTTTGCGGTTTATTTGGTCTTTTGCTAGTTCTTCTTTCAATTGTTTTGCACTCATCATCTGAAAAATAAGTGATCATCAAGGCTAGGATTTATGATGAACCAAAATGAAGCTAAAGTCTAAATATCTGGGCTTTAAAAATTGTATTGAAAGCAATCAAAATTGTAAAGATTTTTGAAAATTATCATGCTAGCAGAAAGTATGACGGGGAATCATGACAGTGTATGTGCACATATGTTCATATGTTAAAACCAGAAATTTTAGAATGTTGATCTTAACTCATGTGTAAAAAATGTAATTCAAAATACTATTCAGGATTTTAGTTCATCATTAAATCATTACACATAGATCCTTCATGAATTGTTTTATATTCCATACGTTATAACTTAGTTCTATGTTTGTCTAATTAAATTATTTATATTTATTACAACTATAATTTATATAATTAACACTATTATATGCGGGAATCACAGTGAAGTCATCAAATATTACAAAAAGATTGCTATGGAGCACTCAACTTCACTAATTTACATGTACTTACACATGACGCGTTTCACAAGCATCTTGCTTGTATCCTCAAATGAGGTCCACTGGTTGTTCGCTAGGTGTCATTGTAGGTCGAATCAGCCTGGAGATGAGATCATTGTCCTTTGGGATGTCGAAATTTACTAGGTTGTATTTATTTTTCTGGATAAAGATTTTTTCCCATATAGTGAAATCTATTGGTTTATTTTTATATATATATATTTTTATATAGTCAAATCTATTGGTTTATTTTTATATATATATATATTTTTATATAAACCAATAGATTTGACTATATGGGAAAAAATTTTATCCAGAAAAATAAATACAATCTAGTAAATTTTGACATCCCAAAGGACAATGATCTCATCTCCAGGCTGATTCGACCTACAACGACACCTAGCGAACAACCAGCGGACTCGGCAGTGGACCTCATTTGAGGATACAAGCAAGATGCTTGTGAAACGCGTCATGTGTAAGTACATGTAAATTACTGAAGTTGAATGCTCCATAGCAATCTTTTTGTAATATAATTTATATATCTTCTCCTTTATCCTAACTTTACTATGTAGTCTATGATGATGTACTGCACTTACTGCCAGCTGTAATTAGGATTTATTTCTGTGGTTGGCAGAATGAATAAAAAAATCCCATAGTTTATGTGTTAGATATGATGCAGGTCTGTTGGTTTAATGTATGTACAACTTAGGTTTAAATTTATTAGTATTTATATAGCATTAAAATTAACTGGCTATGTTATCAATCTCAGGGCAAAAGAGCAGAGATATCCAAATTATGAGGACTATGAGTGGGACATGCTGCATTAACTTTGAATCTCTTATGGCTAGATAAAACAAATTTTAATGTAAATAAAGGAATCATTGAAGTGTATAATGTATTGTATACACTACACAGTTCAAAACTCAAGTATTCTCTAGCAAGATGTGTAGAACTTGCTTTTCAGTCAATTTTGCCTAATTTGGCTTGTTGAATAAGTTAAATAACTCGCCGTGTTGCGCTATTCAAGTTGCCTCTGTATTTTGATTGTCAGCTTAAGCAAAAAAAATGTTCACTCACACTAATAGAGACAGTATTCTTAAAGTAATCGTGAAAAAATTCTTTGGGGGAAATTTGTACTGGAGAGTACTGGACAAAGCTTCCTTTGAAGTTGTCCATCTTGTCATCCGATTACAGATTAATGGGTTCTATTGAGAGAATTGAATGCTGCATTTCAAGACAAGCTTTTTCCCTGTATCTCCGTAATGAAATTTAGTTTTCTTACTGTTAGGTTTTTTTATATATATATATGTTTTTTTTTTTTTTTTAAACCATGAGCTGTGATTAAACCAGGATTGGTAAATTGGGTCCCAAGAGTAAATCATACAGTAAATTGGGTCCAGAAAACAAAATTGGGTCGTAGCTAACTACTTCTATTGGTTTTCTTACATAAACAGCCGATTGGCAATGCAGTGCACACCACTTATTGTGATCGCTTTGGGATGCAGCTAATCTGATAATATTAACCAGATGATAACAGTAACTGAAGGAATTAAATGAAGGTTATTTATTCATATGTAAGATAATACACTACAGAACAGAATTTAAAGCATTTATTCATAAAACAATCCATAACTGTGAATCATTGAACCACTCATCATACAGTCATAGACTGCAAGCAACTTTTTTTTTAACCAGTAACAAAGTTTTTATCTGTTTTTACTTTCCTTTAGGAGACCGTTAACCAATACTCCATACCTACTCAGTTACGAGTGTTTTGGAAGTCTATAATGATCTGTGGTGAAAACTGCATAGCAAAACATGTAACGCCTGTCTGTTCAACTAGCCATCACTGCATGTCAACAATGTTATCTTCATAAATCAAAGCTGCAGCTTAACTGTGGGGTGAAACATGTTTTAGTACTTAAAAGAGAAAGTTAGGTAATGCCACCCCCTTGAACTGGTCATATTGCAAGCTGGGAACAGAATTGCAACCTCCAGTACAACACAATACAGTTGAGTTAGAAACAAAACCCTTAAAAAGAAAATTTTTGAATGACGTACAGTAACTTACTTGGAAATAAAGCCGCAAAAAGGAAAATTTGATAACATAAACAAAATCTTTGATCACAATAAGCAGCATTTTTTCAATATATCAGTATTAATCCGTACGGGACTTTATAAAAGTGACAACATTACCCGACTGATAACATTGTGCGTGTTTACATTAAGCGGCGTTCACTGTAGTCAGAAAATTACAAAAAGAGGTTGTTGCTTCTTTCCACAAAAAAATTATTTAAATAACTCATATATTGTTTAAATTTGGACCATGTTATCTATATAGGTTTTCGTTTATTCATCCCATAATAATCTCTTCAGCTTAATTTCTTCTGTAGATACCGCTTCTTTTCATTTCTGGTTATAGATACTTACCTTATGAAGACAAACATTTAAAATTGACTGCTTTGATGAAATCAAACATAGAATAAATATTATAAATGGTTTGGAACTTAACACAGTGAAGTGAATCAATATTTTATTAATATGAGTTGATTAACACACTTGAACTTCACTTACCAATCATTTGGTAGGACACGTTTCACAGGCCATTCGCTTGTATCATCAGCTACATCAAATACAAGGACATGTAGTTGATGATACAGGCGAATGGGCTGTGAAACGCATCCTACCAAATGATTGGTAAGTGAAGTGTGTTAACCGACTCGTAATAATAAAATATCAAACATAGAAATTTCTCCTTATACCTGGCCTTTTATTTCTCTTGTGAACTGCTCCTTTTAGTTGAACCTTCATTCAGATAATTTTCCTGAACTTTTACTTAATTGTATTCTCGTGATTGAGAATAAATTGCCACATCAATGAAATTAAAGTGATGGTTTTCTTTTATAAAATTATATAATTAGAAGGCTGATGATCCAATTCATCTAGTTCTGGGACCCTAATAAACTCCTTCGTCCTGGGTCATATAGTGGTATTGTTAAACATTTAACCAGATATGCAGGGGTACAATCTAAAAACTGTTGGGAATTGCTGATCTAGTACGTTATGTATTTTTATATTCAATACAAAATACTAAAAAGAAAATAATAGTAGAAATAGTTACATCTGATAGTTACACCTCTGAGATCTTGTCGAGACGAAGCTCTAGCAGTGTTTCCAGTCGTCCCAAGCGCGACTCTATAGTCTCCATCCTCCGTGACTGCTGCTCGATGCTGATTTCCCACCGAGGAGTGTAACGTGGGGAGTATATTGTGTCCAGTGCTCTTAGCCTCTCTTCTATTGATATTAGCACTGTTTGCAGGCTCTGAAATTAAAATACATTTTTAAAATTGATTTTGTAAGACTTCCTATTAGAGCAGGTTTTTTCTGTAAGTTTTGTCGTACGACTTTCCTGAATATCTCAAAATCCATTCTTTATATGGTAGCTCCCCTTCCATTCCATAGGCTTATGAAAACCAAGGATTATTCGAGTCTTAAAGAGGCTAGAGCTGTGATCAAGGTAGTTGAAGTCGAAATTTTTCTCCAGAAAGTGTCATATCAAAACCTCCCACAATATACATAGTAAATTATAGAAATTCTTCATGCACCATACATATTTGTGCCTTGGCTTCAAATTCCACTTCAGTATTTTATTTTGTCTCATTACTGTTAAACTGTGAAAATCATATTAATCATCCTGTATGTCATTCCAGCATTGCTATCTTGTTAGATATTTGCCATTGCCCAAAATTACAGTGACAGTCATGATGACAAACTGAAAAAGGGGAAAACAAGATAATATGAATTGACTTGAGAATATTATAGGAGAAAATTCCCCTGACCCTGGGATTTTAACCCAGGATGTTTGGCTATCCTTACCAATGCTCTACCAATTGAGCTAAGCCAGAGTTCACTTCACAGCGCCAGATGGAACAGAGACAATAAAATGTGGTTCATGAATGCATCCATCATGAATTAACTTAACGAAAATTCAAAATTGAAAAATCCTGATTAAACGGGTTCTGTGATAAATTGTAAATCTAGTCATGTGAAATGTTGACGTGCTGTAAATATTTTAGTGAAAACTTTATAGTCAGTACTAGATTCCATCCTCTGCCTGAAACATAGAAGAAGGCTTAAGTTCTCTCTCCTAATTCTGTCACTCGTATTGCTGTTAACATCTGTTTTTTTTTTTTTTAGTTTTTTTATCCTTTATTTGCTACATGCTCCATTGCATAGCTTAGTATTACATGTCTGGTGTGTTAAATACAGTCTATGTAGTAAATACTTAGCCTAGATTACAATTTTGTGTAGTGTGTCAAAATCTATGCTATCGTATTTACAAATTTCTGAAAATATTTTAAGCATTATTTATTCACTAGTTCTCTTTTGTCTGCTGGCCAATGTCCCCCTAATCTAAGGATGCTTTTTTTTTTAAATTAATTCTGCTGTTGTCACAGGATGTTGAGGTCAAATGCTAAGCATATTAATCACCCCCACCTTGGATATCCTTATTGCTTTTGTACTAGAATTAAATTTAAATTGATTATATGACTCACAGCGGTCACTAGTTTATTTTGTTTCACTACAAATGTTTGTGTACCTGATCTAAGACGTGTGTGTTTGTAAATGTATATAGGTGCCAAACATCCTGCAAAAGCAATTTGTAAATGTATTTTTCTTACTAGATATGTGAAATTTTATTCGCATTTTTGGACAGTGATTCTCTGACTCAAAGTACTCAGGTTCAACTTATTATTTTGATCCAAGAAGTATCAGACTCCCTGGATTGCTACTAATGCCTTAATTTATCATTATCAAGCTGAACTAAACCGTGGCGCTAAATCCGTGCGGAATTAAGCCTGCCATCCAACTGCTTAATTTACCATAGTGAGATGGAAGAAGAATATTATAGGAGAAGAATTCCTCCAACACTGGGACTTGAATCCAGGACCTTTGGCTATTTGCGCCAATGCTCCACCAACTGAGCTAAGCCGGAGTTCAATTCACAGCGCCAGATGGAACCTTCTCTCCTATGTCTAGTTGCCCTAATGGTTTACCTCACAGACAGACAAGTTATGTCATATGCAGTACTGTGAGGCACATAAGTAGTGATTTTTTTGTTGGTAGAGCATTGGCGCGAATAGCCAAAGGTCCTGGGTTCAAGTCCCAGTGTCGGAGGAATTTTTCTCCTATAATATTCTCATGTAGGCTAATGTCCAACAGAGACAATAATCTTTGGTTCATGAATGCTTATATATCAGATGGAAGGAGTTGTGGCATATGGTTAGCATGCCAACTTCCACAGCTGTTTTTGATGGCTTACTGAACCGGGGCCGCTATTTCTTTATCGAACACATCCTCAGTTATTATCTCTAGGCTGAGTGTTCCCTACCTACCTCAGAAAAATCCTATTCATGTAGGCTAATGTCCAACAGAGACAATAATCTTTGGTTCATGAATGCTTATATATCAGATGGAAGGAGTTGTGGCATATGGTCAGCATGCCAACTTCCACAGCTGTTTTTGATGGCTTACTGAACCGGGGCCGCTATTTCTTTATCGAACACATCCTCAGTTATTATCTCTAGGCTGAGTGTTCCCTACCTACCTCAGAAAAATCCTATTCGGTACCAGGGATCGAACCCATTCCTGTGGTGTTTACATTCGTTTTGGTGTTTACATAAGAAAACTAAAATTTAGCAGTATATCAAATCGTAAGTACTGAAGTCTTACTATTCTTAGGTTGTCTGCCAATTCTGAACATCCAGAAGTTTAGTACTATAGGATACTTTTCTTTCCGTTTAACTTTTTTAAACCCTCGGGTTCCTGGCTGAAAAAGAATTTTGTAATACATATTGTGAAGATTGTTACAGAGGAAAATTATGCACAACAGATCAATCTAAATTCAAGAATACATGAAATGTCGTAAAATTGTTCTGACAGCATGATTTATTAACCTTGACCGTCGCTTGATGTTGCCTGTCATACATTTTTCATTTAGTAATGTGAGATGCAGTTAATTCTAGTAATTAGGATGCATGAAGCTCATTTATTGCGTAGTTTTTGCTTCAGCGTTTAGGATGATTTTTCCCCCTCAGATTGGTTAACGTGGAAAATCTTCAGCACAGTGGAAACAATTTAATTTTGTGTGGAAATACTTTATCTTTCTTCATATTTTCTGTATTTCTCTTTCTTTCTATCACCAAAAGAATACTTATTTTCATGAAGCTGTTTAGAACTCGATTTTATTTGGATAAAATACCCTGGGTGCCCTATTTTTGTCCCATGTTTGTTCATGCACGTTCTCAACGATCCTTTAGATGTGATTAAGTTAATAACAATTTGTCAGTCTCACAAGCTTTTTCCCCCCCATGTTTATTCATACACGTTTTCAACCACGTTTATAGATTCTCAGCGATCCTTTAGATCTAATTATTACTAAGAATTTTCCAGTCACTTGATTACCGAGAGCATGAGTTCTGCACAATTTCGAAGCTTTCTGTCGACTGCTCATAGAAAATTAAAATGACTGTGTAATTTTTAGAATAGTGGGGAAGAAAATTAAATCCCTAACTCGTTACTGAAGTAGCACATTAAACCCCATGGCATTTCCTCTAACTGTGTCTTGTCGCAGTTCCTCGGCTTTTTAAGTCTTGGTGACATTTTCAAGGAATGGGCAACCCTTTTCATAAAACGTATAATTTTATTCACCTACGTACAACAGAACACAATGCAGTTTTGTCCTCGCCCAAAATTAACCAATTATTTCGTGACCTCGAGCGAACACGTCAGATGTCTTAAAGACCTCACACGAACATGCGGAAGAGGTAGATTATCTCAGTCCCTTTGATGAAATCCTTTCGTGCAAAATTATATTAAACCATTTCTATTTATTTCAAACTTCGGTAAAAGACAAGAATAATCCCTAAATTCATGTACCTGTTTCCATCTTTTAATAAGTCTAAAATGACAATAATAATAATAATAATAATAATAATTTTATTCACTACGTTAATATCAAAGGTAAAGTAATGTCATTTAAAAAATAAATATAATATGCGAATATATTTCTGTAAGTTATATTCGGTAATTGCTAGCAATCTGAAGGTAGGCTTATTAAAATAAACTTACCCACCTTTTCACACGATCATAATATACATATTAATTTGACGGTAGTAGAGATATTAATAGAAATAGCACGAGTAAAACTAAAGTGTTCCCTATACAGGCTGTGGAAACTCTAAGGCTTCCAGGAGGATGAAGCTCCCAGATTTTTGCATTCGTAATGTGGAGGTTGTTAGCCTTTTATCCCCAGGATTGTTCCTGGTACACATTTCTTTTACAGGCTGAGTTGCCCCCAGAGCCATAATAGAAGTAGTAAAGACCAGATTAAACCCCTTGGCATCCCGTGTTGTGATAATGCCTGTCATTCCTCAGTTGCGATGGCGTTTTCTTTGTATTTTCTTGTGGAAGTCTTCACGGAATAAATTGTGCATGCGTGTGCAGTTTGTACTTAGGCTCTTAGAGCGTGCTTAGAAAAGGGTTAAAACTAGGGATGGGTCCTCGATACTTTCGATACCTCGATACTTGCATGGTATCGGCATCGAACGATACTTCAGAAAACGCGCTCAAATACTTTTTCGATACTTTTGTAATTCTGCAATTCTGCAATTAAGTGAGAATGCTAGTATTTTTTAACAAAAACTTGTAAGTGGACTGTATAAAAAACTAATTTTAGTTTTAATATAGAGTTTTAAAATAATTATAGGATACTGCTGATATTAAATTTTGTCTCATTAAATATACAGACTTAATTAATTTAGTTGGTATTATACAGTTCTCTCAAATTTTAATTTTTAATGTACGGTACCTATTTATTGAAACTGGAAATGTTGAAAGTATCGAGTATCGAGGAAAAATCATGTATCGGTATCGAGTATCGCGAAAATCTGGTATCGACCCATCCCTAGTTAAAACATATTTTGTAATCTATAAGTTCAAGTGCTGTATCTTTTCGCACTTGACATTTGATTTCCTGTTGTTGCAGGCTGCAACTTGCAGCCCTCTTTTATTATCTGTAATGATGAATTCTGGTGTAGGAGGAGGAAAAAGGATGAGAACCTAGTCATGCATTTCCGTATTCGTAATTGTGATATTACAAATTCGATAACAAGTGAAAAAATTGCGAGCCCATGTAATAAAGTACAATAGCGAAAACCATAAACACCAGTACTTTCAATTATAAGAACTTTTGAACGGCTTCATTTTAAGCCACCTTTAATTTCTACCCAAACGAGTAGGCCTATATGTGTGGTTGATTTGCATTGCTTGTGAAAACAAAAGTTTCCGTTACATCTCTTACATTTATTCAGGGCCGTCGCGTGGGCAGGGCGACCGGGGCGATCGCCCCGGGCGCCGCGACCAGGGGGGCGCCGTGGCAACGGCAAAAATAAAACAACAAAATTTGAAATAATATGTTAGATGTACATAACGTATTTTTTAAAGTTAAGTATAACTGAATTTTGAATATTACGTTGTTTGTATTTATTGAACAAATAAATATTTTACACCAATAACTTTATATTTTCTAAGTTACCCCAAAATAAATATTTTCTCAAAATTGAACAGCTGGATTTGCTTGTATACTGTTAATAATAATAACCTAATAATAATGCGTGTTTAACCCCATTATGTTTATATGTATTTGATAGTGTCGCGTCACATCGCTCGCTGTGTGTTTGTGTTTGAATCCTTACAGATAGGTGGAATGTCGGGTGGGTGCACGTGGGATTGAGTTTTTTTTTGGGGGGGGGGGGGCGCCTGACGAAATCTTGCCCCGGGCGCCAAAAAATCACGCGACGGCCCTGCATTTATTTACATATCACAAGGCTCTGAAATCAGCTACAAGAGTCGGTCCGCTTTTTTTTCCTACCTGTGCATTATTTTGTAATTTTAAATTTTAGTTGCCTTTTTCTGATATGCTTTTTCATGGATAACCACTAATTAAGGGAAGCAGAATAAGTGAGTACTCTAAACAAAGTATTATGAAAAATAGTTTTTTTAGAGGATCTAGCCATCGTCTTGCTGGTGACAAACGTTCTAGAGGTGTTGAGTTAAAGAACAAAATACAAATAATATTTAATTCTGATACTAATAATAAATTTTCATCTTTCTCGTCTCTTACAGGAAACATATGCTATACAGGCAGTTGACTATTGCGATAATAGAGAGCTGTAGGCCTGTTCACATGGTGAGGAATATTTTTTGCCCAGACTGCTTTCCGTGCGTGATGTTGAGTCACGTTTTGTGCGAAATATTTTTTTTCTTTTCTAGTCTCGCTTATTTTTAAAACAAGAATCTTTGCTTAATGAAGGTATTAAAGTAGTGCATTAAGTGTCCTCATTTAATTGCTATTTTTATGAGTCCTGATAAAGTTAAGTACAGACTGTCGCGCTCTTTTCCTCGTCGTGGTTGGTCCCCTAGGACTCTGGGTGATGTGGTGTATGTCCGCGGATCTTCAATGAAGGATATCTGACGTAATCTCACTACTTTCCTTTACGATTATAACGGGGAGCCGCTGCCGGCCGGCTTGGAATGTTAAGTGCAGAGCGGAATCAGCTGTTTAACAGCATCACAATTAGTGCTATTAACAAACAGACGGCAAGCCTCTGACTGTCAGGGGCCAGGGTTCATCTCCCATAACCCCTGCATGTTACTGCCGGACATGAGTAATGCTATGTATTTGTGACAGAACAGGTTTACATGTCAGTGACTTGAGATGTGAAGCTTACAGGAACTCAAGTCTCACTTGATTTAACGTTTCTATACCATGTTTAAATACAGTTTGCAATCTTGTACAGTTTCTTTATCGGTTTTGAGCTTTGGAATACTTTTCTTACATGTAGAATATAAAATTTCGTACAAATTCGTCACCCTCTGAAAATTTTGACTCGAAGAAACGAATACTTTCTTTTACCCTAGTCATATGTTATTTAAAATGATACAATAGAGTCCCGCTATTCCGAAAATCCACCTATTCCGAACAGAGTTCAGAAGAAATACCGATTTTTTAAACTTAAAAACGTGCATTTATTGTTACACAAAGAAGTGAAATAGAAACATACATAGAGTCTAAGCTTGATGAAAACGCCTGAAACCAAATTGGAATGAAAGGTGGTTACTTACAGCACATGTCGGCTCCATTTATACAATTCCCCGAACTTAATTTACGCCTTAACAAGTCACGATTAATGAAATCCACCTATTCCGAATTCCCGCTAAACCGAACGGTGTTCGGTCCCAATTAGTTCGGGATAGCGGGACTCTAGTGTATATGGATTTTGCGACCTGTTAATTGAAAATGACTGCAAGGTAATTTTCGTTAGGCCTATAGATGCTTTTTACTGTATATCACAACTTTTATTTTGTGAACAAAACAATAAAAGTGAGTAGAATGAAATTTCAGTTTTTATGCTTACATTTTTGTCCTGTTTCAGGGGTGTTTTTTTTTCACTTTTATGTTGGAATCGTAATATGTATTTATTGAGTTATACGTAATAGAACAAACCAAATTCAATTGTTTTTTATTGCCAAAATTAAATGGAATAATTAATTTCGTATAATTTAGCAGTGTACCCTACATAGGCCTACAACTCATTATATCGTTATGCCTAGTTCGTTATGTGATCCTAAGATATTACAACTTGTTTTATTTGTAATTAGAAGTGAACATTGTATTTAATTATATTTCTGTCCTGTTTCTGTGCGGAAACCATACGTAAAAGTCCCTTTGGATTTGCTCATAATGTGACCGTTCTTTTGAATAGGGACCCATCTTCATCCTAGTCGCTATTGAAATTATAAAATATGTATCTTAAGGTCATAAAATTTTATGTTGTTTAAATTTGGGTACTTACCAAGTTCACCTTTTAAAAAATACACACAATATGCTTTTGGAATTTTCATGAAACAAGTAGGCCTATGATATACAGTATTTTAACGACCCTAGCTCAAAGCTTGAAAGTTTCGCCTTATTCATTGTTTTTATCTGTCCTTAAAAACTATTACAGTTTAAATAACATACATTTTTTATATTGACGGACACATATAAGTAAAATGTAGAAAATAATAAATGCAAAATCTGTTAAATATAGCAATAATAAAGCAAGCTTCTAATGCTCGTGAGATTGTCATTCTGCATAAAAAAAATGTCCATTAAAACGCTTATTGTAATAGAGACTGAATGCAAAGTCAAGAAAAAACGCATCTGTATTATTTAAAAGGCAGCTATTGTGACGTTTTTGGACATGGCCGTTTAAGCCAAGTTAGAAACCGGTTAAACAGTGGCTTCTCAAAACTTGCCAATCCTGACCATGGGATTATGTCATTACTAAATAGATCGCAGCATTTGTATAAGTTCGCGTGCGCATGTGAATTTAATTTGCACTAACGTACTCCGGAATTCACTAAGAATTTTTGTTTATATTCCCGAATGCCATAATTTTCTGTGTTCTATCATAGTGAAGATCAGAAATTATGTTGGATCGACTATTAAAGAAACAGGTTTCCAGTTTATGATGGGTTATACAATATATGTGTGGTCCAGTTGTAAAACTAGGATGCGTGAAATAGTATTAATACAGTGCCTTAATACACGGTAGAATTCAGAATACAAGAACATTAAAAAGCAAAGTTTGCTGAAACTAATTGCAAGTTTATTAAAAGATTAACAGTGGTACCATGATTTCATTGTGAATTAAATACTTTCAGTAAATGTTTCTAAAATTATTATATTGCGAACAAAAATGGTTTAAAATAATTATTTTTACCGTTGAATTTTGTTTTCTTTGTCTCGTCCATATGTTAATTGGAAATGTAGTCGATTGCTAACTGAAGAAGTTGTCTTATACTTAGCCTAGGCCTATAGAATATTTTCACATGCTTCTACCAGGTGGTTATTTGGATAAATCCCGACGTTTTGGAATAAATCTGAGGCTCCCAAGCGTCGGAATTTATCCAACCTGGGAAAATATTCTATATTAGGCTCAGGAAAAGTTCAAAGTACATTGCCTTGTACTATTCTTTTAGCTGCAGTTTTATCTGCATTTACCAAATTTTACCAATTTACCAAATTAATTTACAAATGACCTTCCGTAAAGAAAATACTATGTCATAATAATGGTCATATTGAATCTCACTGAGAAAATAAGTATTTCTTACGAGAAGATTTTTCCTTTGTAGACTTATGCCATTAATATACGATAGAATATGACGCTTTCGGCTTTCGTTTATTTCCGATTAGGGCTATATTAGGTCTCTCAGAACCTTTCTTTCTAGTTCTGTCACTTGTTTGTGAGAAAATTGTTCATATCAATGACAACCTTACTATGCCAGTGAACTATGCGTATGTTGAGTCAAAAGTCTAGGTACGGCAGTTCACATTGTATTAGTGGCTGTTTTTCGTCTCCTCCTTACATAATGTTGTTTTGCATTGCTCATCAACTGAAAGCACTGAATAGTATTTTGAGTGAAATTTTTAGCATAACCAGCTTCGCTTCCCCTTACGAAAGCCCTACATAGCATTGTCTTAAGGGGAGTGATTGAACTCTGGACCAACACTTTACAGGATGTTGAAGGTTCTCCCCAGGACCAACTTTAAGCAGGGAACATGATCTTTCAGGGTAGATAGATTTCATTTAGGAGACCCCCCCCCCCCCCAAAAAAAAAAAATTGTCGAACTCCGATTGGCCAATCTTGGGATTTGAACCCTTCAACTCCCGAATGTAAGTCCGCTGCTACTTCACTCGGCTTGTCAAATTTTAAGTTGCTAGGTATTGATTTTGAAGTAGTTGCTATCGTCATGGAGATAATAATGTTACTTATTGACTTTTACCCTTGGAACATACCCTATGTAAGTTCTCAGACCAAGCAAAGTTTTCAGAATTCTTACTAGCTTTTAGCGAACAATAAAGTGAACTATGCATTTGCGGTTTCCTGCTTTTATCACCTGCGAAAAAATGAGAGAGGTAGTCATATTGTATTCACTATTCTTTTCGATAAGATGAGAAAGTATTGTCATTTTGTCAGGAATCGATATTGAAATATCACCACGATATTCGGGACGAATTTAGTATAAATGCTGCTGGTTAAATAGAATATGCAATATGTTCGTACATTCGTGCTTCATTTCCGGATGCCTAGGATGTAGAATTAGATGTCATTATTTAACTTTGCAGTAAACTGTAAAGTTTCAGAATAAATACTTCATCTGTCGGAAGTGATGCGAATATTTATATTCTTCATATTTGCAAATGAGAGACCAAACTGTTAAGATTGTGAAGTTGACATACATTTATTAGTAAACACAGTCTTCTTCAGATAATGGATGCACTGTAAAGCTGGACTTTGTCGTCGTAATATTTCTGTAGCGATGTATTTAGTTTTTGTAATTTTGTAATAGTTCTAAGAACTCCAAGTACTTAACACTCTTTGAACTTCGTGTTGAAAGAACTCCTATTGTAATATTGTCATTTCCTTTCGATAAACTTGGCATATTTAGACGTTTCACATGTTATAACTTATAAGTTTTATCACCAAGTGAAACAGGTTATTCATTTCTTACTGTAGTCTTAAAAAATGTGTGTTTTTATGAGAGAGACGGGAAGAAGAGAGAATCGAGTTCATCGTAGTAACTTTACTTATATAGGCTTATAGCATTTTCTTTTGCATAAAGAAGTTATTTTTTTCTATCTCGAAGTCTATTCCTGGCATTGCTCTTTTCCACCCCTCTTTCCTTTCATACAATTTCTATGATAAAATGTTTCAAATAAAAGTTTTAGGTCTTAGTACAAGCAGTTAGCGTACAAAGTTTAAACGTTTGTACCATTTTCGAGAAAATTCCAAAAACGAAAATTTATTCGTATATAGGGTTAGTGGTAATAAAAATAAAAGCAAATCGTCATCTCAAGATGCGTTGTCACATGCTTGTAAGATATCTATTCCCTAGTACAAAATTCCGTACTGATACCATTGTTTATGTTTGATCTTTGATTTTTCACATACGCACACGCCCATAGTGCCTAGGTCCGTGATAAAATGTGACAGTTCCATGGGCCTATATGTAGTTTTGCAGGCATGTAAAATAATTTCTGCAGGAAAAAATTCCGCACACCGATGACGGTCACAGACCTAAGTTGCAGTGCGCTTCTGTAGGATCAGATTAATTCTCTGGTTGATAATAATGATGCATGTAGTTATTTTGAGCGGAGCGGAAAATGATTCGTCGCTAGCGAACAAATTGGTTCGATAATAGCCTCTCTCAAAATTTTCTGTAATATTTCAGTGTTCGATTATCTCTTGAAATGTTCACATACATCATACCTCCCCCACCCCCGAATATATCCCCAGGGGAACGCGTGCCGCAGTCTATATAATATTGGTAAACAATTTAATAAGCTATAAATTATGCTTCGCACATTAGTGAACTGGGACAGGCGTACTGAGCAAGCTTGGATGAAACTAAATCGGATCCTGTATTTTATAAAACCTGAAGAACATGTCAGAGTATCATATTTATCTTACTCCCAAAGGTGTTATTAATTATTCTTACCTGGATGAAAAAATAGCTGAAATATACATCTAGTATTCATTTTTGTAAATAAGAATTATAATTAATTCGCCATCATATGATCATTAAAAATGTGCTGATAAAAGTAAACTCAATTATTTATAACATATTGCATTTCTCTCACATATTATTGTACTTTTAAAGCGATTGACATTTTTTAAAACGAGGAAAGATATTTCTAGTAGGCCTAAGCATATCGGTGATTGGCTTGTTGAGAAGGTATATGGATGATTTTTTTTTAATATTTCAGTTTGTTTAGCAATTGGTAGTTTTGTTAAATTGTTTATGGCAGTATGGATATCATTATGGTTTTTAACGTCTGTAGTATTATTATTTACAATGGTAACCATTGAAATGGCTAGACATAAATTGACTACTATTTATCACTTATCGCTCAGTCGGAAATAGTGACAAAATATAGGCCTATACTGTAATTTTATTTGCAGCCTGTGGACAAGAAAACGACTTTGTATGACAATTTTTATAGTGTTGTCATTTGTTAAAGCGTTAGGTAATTTCGTTTATTTTCTTATGCAAACATATTTGGCCTTCCCCCACCCCTAAATATGTGATGACAGTTAAAACTAGTCTGGAAACTTTTATATCGCGTGAGGAAGAACTTCACAAAGTCATCGCGTACGCTATAGTCAGGTGCGAAGAGGTAAACAGCGGTAGTGAAGAACAACATATCACACAGCCTTGAAGTAAATACATAACATTAAAGTTATTCCCACCTGCTGGTTGACGGCGGCTCTGAAGTTGGACCACGAGATAGTGGAGGAGGAAGAAGCAGCCTCTGGAGGGGCAGAAACCGCCTGCTGGAACAAGAGCATCAGCAGCAGCGGCATCTCCACACGCGTTCTTCTTTGTCGCCGTCCAGCGCAGAACTGACAGAGCCCGCGTCGAGGTGCATAATGGACTCCCAGAAGACTATTCCACGACAGAGGCAGCCAGCATGTATAAGCGCACGGTGGCAAGGTGCAACTCCTGAAATGTGTTTTATTTATTGGAGGTGTGTTTTGCTTGCCACATATAAGGCAATTTCCTGTCGTATGTCGGTAGGAATGGTCATTCATTCTGTACCATAGAGATAACGAGCTGGGGTCCCTTTACCTGTGAGCTTCCGCCCCTTAATTTGCGATAGAAGGCGCGGTACCTTCTTGGTGCGAGAAAATTGTTGTGACCTTTCCACGCGTTAGGTCACGCCTAAATTAACATGTAATTCACTTTTTTATACGCGCCTCTTTCTTAATCTTATCTTCCACTCTTCTCGTCACGTCTTCCTCCTTAATTCTGACTTGATCCTTTTCTTTTCCTGTACTAAATTCGTTCGTATCTTCTATGCTTTTTTTTTCCCAGAAATATAGCCTAAAGAAAAGTAAAGTGTTTCCTTACAGGTCATGTAGGCCCTAAAGGTTCCACGAGGATGAGGCTACCAGATTTTAGACAGTCGGCACGTGAAGGTGGTAAGGTTGTCAGCCTTACGTACCGGCCGCCTTAACTCCCAGGATTGCTCCTGGTACTCATTTCTGTTAGAGGCTGAGTCGACCCCAATGCCATAGTGCACCAGAAGGATTAGGCCAATTGAAAAATCTCAACGACTTGATCGTGAATCGAACCCGCGACCATACAGAAATATACAGTGTAGATATAAATATAAAATGCATATTACTTTGAAGAAGATATTATCTATATGTCTGTAAATAATATAATTTACAATGATTGGGGAGAGTCACTTTAGTAATAAAGTTCTTAATAGTACCGTATGAAAGAGTACACACAGTGCATATACACATGCAATACCCATACATACACATACATTCACGCTTTTAATAATTTAGTTATAATTAGTGTACTAGTGTGTAGTGTAAACCTTCGCCCAAGTTACTTATATGCAGTTACATATACAGTACTGTAGGCCTATAAAAATAAACGAAAATGAAGAGGGCGAGAAGGCATTTCGTCTTGTGTTGAGAGAGAGAATGTGTTTTAGAGTTCGTTTTAAGTTTATAAAAAAAAATAAGTAAATGGCTTTTAGTTTAGTAAACATAATTATGATTTTTTTTGGGGGGGGGGCTGGGAAAAAGATACATTAAATTCAGAGAAGGTTTCGTTGGGTAATAATAATAATAATAATTGTTATAAGGTTTAGTTGCACAGATGTTTATTATTCTATAGTGAACTTATTTCTTTACCCGTACGAAACTTACGCACTTTCCCCTTTAAAAAAGCTAGGCAAACTTGAAAAGTAAAGCCTTCTGTTCCCAAGTTTGATGGTTCAATCCCTGCCCAGGTCAGTGGAATTTGAGTGTGAGTAATTGTGGTCGTCCCATGTTTGAAGATTTACAGGCAAAAATAAAATAAAAATTTAAAAAAACTTCCGCTAGACAACATTTCAGCACACTGTGCACTGGTGACTATTCAAAGCTAAGTGGTAGTGCGCAGCCGTCGTTCAACAACCATAAACAAATACCCTAAACTAAAAACAAACTAAAAGTAACCAGCTCTGCCGAATTTCTCTGAAGATACGAAATCGGCAAAAATGGAAACGAATACTCTATTATTCTGTGAATTTAATGTTTACTCGATTTATATTTTTTTCGCTTATGTACTGACATTTTGCTCAATTTACCAGTTCTCGTAATAGTGCACTTCACATTTTATCTGTAGGCAGGATCTTGAATCCAGTTGATACTAACATAAATTATCTCTTTTCCAGACTAATTTGAATTCGCGATTCTAGTTTTATAAGTCATTAAATTCAGGAAAAATGTGCATAATGTTTTTGTGAGTTAATGAACTGTATGCTGAGAAAAAATCCTTGATAAGGGTCGCGTTGTATAAAGCGGCACCCGATCATACAAGTACATGTGGAGTGAAGTGTATAAGAACATAAATGAATACTTTGTTTTGACTTCAGCACTCAAGGTCCCGCTGTCTGGTCAATTTCACAGTTAATGTCGCTGATCAATCATTCACACTGAATTCATACGGTCTGTCGCTTATTTTACTAAAGCTATTTTCTGCTTCAGAATGGTTTATTCTTTTGCCCTCTGAATGAAATAATGTTCTCGCATATTATTGCTGTCGGATAAAGAAAATACCCACTGTGTATAAATATATCTAAACGAATCCTTTGAAATCGTATTTTAAGGTATCATGGCAGTTGACTTTTCATGTCTAGAGATCTACAAATCAGGAAATCAGGAAAAGCCTGTTTTTATGCAGTTCAGAAACTCTTATCTTCTCGTCTTCTAAAAATGTATAAAACAATTACCTGCCGGTTGTATTATATGGATAAGAGACATTACTTACTCTTCGGGAAGAATATAATCTGAGTGTTCGAAAACAGGGTGCTTAGGAAAATATTTGGGCCTAAGAGAGATGAAAATGGGGACTGGAGAAAACTGCATAACGACGAGCTTCATAACTCGACACCGGAAATAGTAAGGGTAGGTAATTAAATCACGGAGGATGAAATGGGCTGGACATGTTGCGCGCATGGGTGAGGAGAGACATATCTCAAAAATATTTACTGGTAGACCCGAAGGGAAAAGACCACTTGGAAGAACTAGACATAGATAGTAGGACAATATTACAATAGATTTAAGATAATTAGGTTTTGCGAAGGATGGTTGGATGGGGTTAGCACAGAATAGGGTTGAATGGCGGGTTCCATAAAATAGATCATAGGCTATTCCTTTAGCTTGCTTAGGAATTGTCTATCGCCATTGAGTAATTAAGTAAATGTCATTACTCACTACTAATTGGAGACATTAATGATTGCCGCAAAAATGAATAATTCAATAAAAAAGTGGTATCTTCCAGTGGACATGCAGGTTTGGGTATTGAGAAATAATAGAATTTCATTTTTTCTCTCAGCAGCAAATTGTTTTACCACCTCGTAATGTTACACAATCTTTACTGACTCTTCCACATATGCATGCTACATTTTCAGGATTAATCAATCTATTACAGTAACGGGTAATTATCGTTACAAAATGGCAGCCACGTTTCGTGTACTAAAATGCCATTTCTGTAATAATTTCCACAAATTGGCAATATTTTTTAGTGTCTAGGCCTATTTATTCTTTTTATTTGTTAATAATTATATGAAAACATTATCTCCAATCATTGATCTAACATAAATAGTTTATTTTTAAAAATCATTTTATTGTAAAAAAAATGCAAAAGAAATATTTTTCATGGATTAAATAAATACTTATACTGTAGATATTCCAAAGATTGTAGTTTCCCCAAAATTAGCCTGTTACCAGCAACACACAATTCAGGCAGTATGCCAACTTGCCAGAACTCAGTGCGAGGACAGATGGGAAAGTGTGTGTATTTATGTTTATGTTGATGTTGGCCATAAAATGAATGTAATGCATGTTGAGAAATGTTGCAAACAGAAATGATTACTTCTTTCACACACTGAATAGGAAGAGCGGTCTCTGTCTACGCCTCCGCACACTCTTGACAGGGACGATGACTCTTTAGAAACAAATTAAACTATTATGAAAATAGAGCAAGTAAGCAGTCCGCTTTAACTGTGACAGGAAACAGACGCTGGGGGTTGCGTGCTGGGTGGCCCTTTCCATCCCCCCATGACAGAGGTTATCTACTGCTCCACTGAGCAATGCAAATGCCTGTGAAAATTGCCCAGATTCCTCATTTCTCTGCATTAATTGTTAGGAGCACAGCTGCTGGTTTTATGTAGTGTTGTCACTTCTAAAAATGTTTATCTTCCACGGCACAAAACTGTATTTGAAGGAAAAAACTCATTGCGGAATATATTAAAGAGATTTGCCATGATTTTTTTAATTACTGTATTTACAAAACCTTAACAGTGGCCGAGTGATCAATATGCTTGCAATGATATCCAAGGTTAGCTTGAAGTATTGAGGCTAGTAAACCTAGAGTGCCTTTCCATTGAATGGAAGTAAAGCAATAGGCCCTGTCTTCTTTATTTACGGCATATTCAGGAACCCCGTGCCCTGAAATTGTCACGTAGGGACCCGGAAACCTGTCAACTCGGAGTGTCGCGAAAACAATTTAAAAAATTTGCATCTTATCACATAGGTTTGACATTTAAACTGGCTTGAGGCAAGGAGATGCATTATAGCCTTTACTTTTCTAATTTCGCTTTAGAATATATCATTAGGAAAGTTCAGGAAAACAAGGTAGGCCTAAAATTAAATGGCAATCACCCGATTTTAGTTTATGCAGATGTTTGTCTGTTGGGGCGATGACATAAACGCAATAGGGAGAAACGCAGACAGTCTTTTCGATGACTGCAAGAATGTTGGGTTGGAATTAATACTGAAAAAACTAAGTATATGGTCATAAAACGTCAAAATAATGCGCTACAAAATAATCAGATTAAGTCTTCGAACAAGTGGTGAAATTCAAATATCTGGGAGTATTATTTACAGATGCAAATAGACTAATATTAAGGCAGAAGTTAAGTGTTGACTGAAATCAAGAAATGCTTGTTTTTATGCTATTCAGAAATGTTCATGTTTTCGTCTTCTTCCAGAAATCTAAAAAATAAAAATTTATTAAGACAATTATTCTGCTAGTTGTATTATATTTATAATAGATGTGAGAGTGTTCCCATACTTTTGGGGAAAAACATAGGCCCTAATCTGTGAGTGCTCGGGGTCCTTAAGGAATTTTCGAATCTAAGAGAGATGAAAATGGGGACTGGAGAAAACTGCATATTGACGAGTTTCATAACCTGTACTCATCACCGAATATAGTAAGGGCAATTAATTCACGGAGAATGAAATGGGCTGGACATGTTGCGCGCATGGGGAGGGAAAGTCATGTCTCGAAAAATATTGACTGGGAGCGCCGAAGGGAAAAGACCACTTGGAAGACCTAGACATAGATAGGAGGACAATATTAGAATAGATTTAAGAGAATTAGGATTTGCGAAGGATGGTTGGACGGAGGTAGCTCAGAATAGGGTTGAATGGCGGGCTCATGTAAGCGCGGCAATGGACCTCCGAGTTCCATAAAATATGAGTACATTATATTCCTTTAGCTTGCTTAGGAATTGTCTATTGCCATTGAATATTACGTGTGTTTTAAAAGGAAAGAAAGAAAATGTACTGTTATTGTCACTATATTGTTATTATTTGTTGGTATTATTAATATTATTTATTGTCATTATTCGTTAATGTGATTCTTCTTAAGGGATGTATTCAACGCATTTTAAGGTATGAAAATATATGTTGTTTCCACGCTAATTTGAATCCGTAAGGAAACTTAGTATTTCCTCCTTCTAGAAAGTTGTCACCTTTGTGTGTACGCATGATTTGGCAGTAACAATTAGACGAGAAATTTGGTTGTATCCGTGTCGGTGACCTTTAAAGAATCTCTTTATTTGTTCAAGCCTTAAGACTGTCGATTATGAAGACCGTGATGATATGAGAGGCGTTGAAAACTTTCGAAATGCGATTTGCATAGTTACGACTCCTATGTGATTTCATCCGTGTTCTGTGATGGCTAGGGACGTTTTGGTTTGGGAGGGGCACCGGGGAGTCTGGGGTACTCCCCGATTTTTCTTTCTGTAAAATTAAGTCTTCTAATTTAATTTTAATTTTTTTCAGTATAAACAAAACTACTTTTTAAACACACACCGCACTTTTTACTGCCATAGGCAAATGGCAGGATTAGATTGGAGCATGTGGTCAGCATTCCGACTCTCACGACAGTTACCCTCATCTGGGATCGAAGTTTGAACGACTAACTTCTGGTGTGTAGCATAGCGTCCTTAACCAACTGCGCCATGCCTATTAATACCTAATATATTGGTATTCTTGTTTTCACAGCCGGTTTATCTAATATTTTCATTGCCGTGGAATTTTAAACCACCATGTACATAAAAAAAAGGGGGGACTGAATTCTTTAATTTACATGTAGATAGATATATAAGCATTCATGTACCACAGATTAATGTCTCTGTTGGACACTACATGAGAATATTGATGATGATGATGATGATGATGATGATGAGTGTTCTGCCCGAAGGCAGGTCCAGACCCGGGACGAAGCCGTGGGGTGATGACCACGACTCGTCCGAGGTATAGGAGAAAAATTCCTCCGGCACTGGGACTTGAATTGAGCTCCGGCTTAGCTCAGTTGGTAGAGCATTGGCGCGAATAGCCAAAGGTCCTGGGTTCAAGTCCCAGTGCCGGAGGAATTTTTCTCCTATAATATTCTCATTACATGTAGATGTTTCAGCGCGAATCCTTGCAATTGAGATTCCTTGTGTACACCAATAACTTCCCCAGCGTTCTTTTTTCTTTTCTTTCTTTTTCGCAAAGAATTTCTTACGGTTTGCCCCCGGCGTATGAGTAGCTGATGTGCTTTTAAATGAAATGTATTTATATAAGATAATAAAGTAATAGAATTGCTCAAGTGAGATTTATTTTGGGTGATGACTGTGTTATCTTGAGAATGTGAGGGCTGATCAGTATGTGGGGAGCGTGTCCGAATTTTGACACTTACTACAGAGTGTGGGTATTGAATATTCATAACCAGATAAATAGAAAGGGCCAGAGATAGATAACACACCCATCGTATGGAAGAATACGAGTCTACCATCTTGTCTTACATCCTTTTGTATGACAAAGCAGCATCCATAAATAGAATAAATATAATTAATAGTCGGTATAAGTACTGTAGCCTTTGTTGAAGCCGAAATAACAACACAATGCTTTCTAAGACTGTAAAAAGCTTCATTTGCTTGTACTTGTTTGTAAGTAATTTCCAGAGAGAATAAAATTATATTTTTTGTTCGACCATAGCCTACACTTATTACGTGTGACATAACGGTATTATAATGATGATACTCATTTCGACATTGTTTATCATTTCGAAACTGGTGTGGTATCGATTATTATCGAACACGGAAATCTGCATAATAAATAGCCAGTAATAAAATAAAATAAATTCTGCTTGTTTTAATTTTAATACCATACTAAAATGAAAGAAGACATAACTACTTCAACTAGCTGTTGCGTAGAGCAGCGCGCTGAAACGTAGCATGTTCGTTTGCGTGAATCTAAAATCTCAAAAATTAAACCTTAGACTAATTTATAGTTGAACAAAAACAGTCGTATACAACTTGCCTAAAATGGCAATTAAGATAGTCGTATGAAAATCATGAAACTCGCTTTGCTCGTTTCATAAACATACTCTTGTAATACATGCCATTATAATAGGCTTCTTGTATAATGTACTTTTATGTACTTGTTGATCTTTGACGTCTTTTTTTTCTTCAAAACGATGCATTAGGCCTACTGCCGTTATATACACAGGTATTTCTGAATACTCGTACAGTAAGTAACAGAAGGAAGGGGTGCACTACAGTGTGGATAATTTTTAGATGATTTTTATGTTCGAATTCATCGTAAGAAACTAGTGTAAACTTAAAATATTTAAAAGTGTATCTGTAATACTTTCCACCTTCCTGACTCTTACTTTTGTCTCGCCATGAAGAAAACCTTTCTTTTCAGGGCAATTGTCGTAAGAAAAGATGTTAACTTGTATTTTAAAGTTACTGGTAAGGTACCGAGTGACACAGTAGCGAAATAATCTATGTAGAGAAGTTCAAAAAACACTTTGCATTTGTAATGACTGTTTCATGGATAAAATTTAAATTAATAAGAACGAAAAACTACATGGAATAAATAAATCTCCTTATTTATATTACATTTACGGTGGTATCAAGACAGCTGGGAATTTCCGACCCTTTAGATGGATTGAAGGCAAAAATTCTATGTCGCATTTTATGCGTTTTTACGCAGAAGGCATCATTACGTAGAATTTTAAAATGTATTGCTGAATAAAAAGCTTTTAAATTCCCATTTAACTTAAATCCACAGCTATTGAACGTGTTTCAAAATTCAGATAGTAAATAATGCAGCCTATTCTGTGATGAATTATTAAAATAAAATAATCTAGATGTCACTTTGTGATCACGTTAGGCTCATTTTATGTTGTTGCTGTAAATATATTGGTATGTTTCAGCCTGAAGTAATCTTTAGCGATAAGACATGTTGAATGTCATAGAAATATTGATAGTGATTGTGTAGCCCTAAATAAAAACCGTAACTTATGGATGAAATATTCGTGGTATGGAAGATAGTGTATGTCCGTTCTGCTCCTAATTCTTGCCTTGTCGACTTCAACGTCGAATTTTGTGGTCTTTGGTTATGTCTTGCTTTATTTCATTATTGAACTACTGTAGCTAATTTCAGAGCACGTGCGTGAAGGGTTGCCTGCCTGCCTGCCTTTCAGGTTCCATTTTCTCGTATACAACTACCTTAACTTTAGTTTAAGTTGGTATTAGTTCTTACATAGCAAATTTTACAACTTTGTGCATATAATTTCACCATATCAATTTAGGTGTGAAAGTGTAGAATAGTTACGGTACTTTTAAATATTTTCGATCTGCTTTTTAGTCGGAATTATGGAATTGTTGCGGGAAATCTGTACAAAATTCTGTAGCTTATTTAGAGGCTGAAATGGAGATGCAATTAAAATGACGATAGATCGTTGGAAATAAAAGGGAGTAAAAAATCGTCGAAGTAAACCTAGTTAATGAAACTTATTTATAATCCAGCCAAATTATAGGCTATATTATGGTTCCTTGCAAAAGTTCGATTAGGTATATCATAATTTTTTTTTATTTGTTTTAGGGATCAAGGCCACAAGGCCACTAGTAAAAACCTAAATTTTCGGAAACGAAAACCCTATGCAAGCAAAGTTATATTGAAAAAACGTCAACATTTTCGGACTTCCTCGGTATTTGCTCAGTATCTTTGTACTTGTGCATCAGAGAGGAAAAAATGGTTACTGGTATTGTATAGGCTAACATTTGTATTTATGATTTCTTTCTAGGGGCTATAGTTATTGAATTTTTTTTTAATTAATCAGGTTTCAAAATAAAAAGAAGATTCAAAAAGGTAAATTCAAGTACATTCAAATATTAAAATGAAATATTATTGTGTTGTTATTATTATTATTATTATTATTATTATTATTATTATTATTATTATTATGTGTTCTGCCCATGGGCAGGTTGTTGGACTTGGTCTGCAAATTTCGCTACCTTATTTTAGCTTCCTCTTTCAGTAACCAGTTTTTTATATATATATTTTTTTTAATCCTTTAAATCATGTAGCCACTGGTTTATTCTTCTTCCAAGACCTGGAGTTCCCTCTAACTTTCCTTCGATAACATATTGCAACAGGAAATTTCTTCTCAAAACGTGGCCTATCCAGTTTGCTTCCCTATTAAGAACTGTGTTCACTCTTGTGAGGTACTTTGTCCATTTTATTTTTTCTATTCTTATCCAGCACTTTATATCAAAACTTTTCCAGATTCTTTTCCATTTTTCTTAGTGTCCATGTTTTTTTATTTTTTTAAAGCAAAGCTGCCGCTGTAGCGCACTATCAATTTCTTCCTTAAATCGAACTCAAGTTACTAGTCAACAGTGATATATATATAGATATATACAGTAGAACTTAATTCATCTGCATACTTCCTGTGTACCTGAATTGATCAAGATTTCACTTTTTTGGATAGTTTCCTGTGACAATTCACACCGGTTCTTCCCTTTGTGATATTCTCATCACTTTGGACTATTCTATTGAGAACTATCTGAAGAAGATGACAGCCAGTTTCCTGTTTGAGATATTACTGTTTTACTTTTCAGTTCTGCTTCCATGTGTATTTATTGAAAATTGATTCAAATTAAGAGCAAAAATTCTCTCTGACATTTTAATTGTTTTTTACGCAACAATAACAATGGTAATTAAAAGCGGTCTTAGTCACTTAAATGTTTAATGTACGTGACTTGGATTTGCAGAGTCCATTTTCTGGACTCAGACCTGGAGTCCGAAAGCTTGGAAACTTTTAAACATTCGACTCTGCCGAAGAACTTATCACTAATATTCGCCAAGAAAAATTCAAATCTTTCAGCCCATTTTGGTGCCCAGTAGTTTATGTACTTGTTAAGTAGATCTAGAAGATTGTGTTACAACACCCGTTTTTCTTCAATACTGGCAAGTGTTCCTGTCAACAAGTAGGAACTGTTGAAGTCTACGAAACAAAGTACCTAAAGTTTCCTTGATGATGTGTTTCTGCAGAAATATGCAATCTTTGCACCACATGAGCCATACATTTATTTAGTTTTAATGCGAAATAATGCAGAACTTGTATTTTATAATACATTAATAACACAAAAATTGACCAATTTTTGGACCAAAATTTAACATTATTGTTCACTGTAAAATAGAATCCCTAATCATTGGCAATATTAAGAAATATGATCCCCCCCCAGTTGTTATAATGAGCATAACATGCAGTCTTTATGCTAATTAGCAAGTGGGAATGCTTCAGTGAGATGTTCACAAGTTTTTCCCCTGTGTAACTGATGTTAGCAGAATGCTGTCCAGACCAAACTCCAGGAATAGTGGCTTGAAAAACAGAACACACAGATACTCTGGTGATGTGCTGCTGCTTGTTGACAACCCAGTGATTTGTGGCTCAGACAAGCAAGATTTGTTCCTTCATGTACACACATAACTACACAATGAAAACTCTTCTGCAGTCTTGTGCATCTTTGCAACCTTACAGCATGGTTTCACATTTGCTAATGCATAGATTTTCTTACTACCCCTAAAAGAAAAGCACACCCCTTCCAGAATTGAAGACATCTATCAAGAATATCTGATTCACTACGGTTTAGAATAATACATTTTAAAGAACACGTACCATCAGTTTATCTGATATAGACAGGGTGACCAAATTGTCTTTGGACTACTGGTATTTATAGTAACAATAAGTTTCACTATTGTCCCTGTATATTCTACTTCCTCCATTCCTACATGCTCCAGATGTCTAAGGCAGGAGCGGATCCACGGGGGGGGGGGGGGGAAATGGGGGAAATTTCCCCCCCCCAAAATTTGTAACATTAAGCACAAATTATTGAAAATTTATTAGAACATAACCCAAATACTTAAATTAAAGCAACGACATTCATTATTTTGAAATACCTTTGTAAGAAAATGCTGAAATGTTCATTTTGTTTTCAATTGTGTACTGGGAATAATTAATTTTTATGAGTAAAATCTTCCCTCTCTACTTTAGTTCCCCCCCCCCCCCCCCGAAATGTCTCTCTGGATCCGCCACTGGTCTAAGGTATATACAGAGCTGTTAGTTTGAAACCTACTCAGTAGGCAACCAAGTTTGTCTGCCATTGGTAGCGTGTAGAACATCTTATACTTTGTATATTTCTCTAAAATTTAAATTTATATCTTATTTGTAATTGGTTTGACATGAATATAACAAACTGATATGACCAAATTAAATAGGAAAAAAGTGATCATGAGCTAAAGATTTGGGAAAGATAGCAAATGACAAATGTAGGGAAATACGCTTTCATAAGTAGAACAGTAAGAAAATGGAATAATTTCCCTGCAAGGGTGATGGGAGTCTTCCACCAAGCAAAAATTAAAAAATGCGTTAAATTTAAAATAATAAGTATTCTTCATTAGGCCTATATTATGCTTTTATGTTGAATATGTTTTATTTGTATATTGTATTAGTCTTACCTGTGCATTAAAATATTCATATTTTAATATTCATATCATTGTAAAAATGTTATCTAATTGCAGTGTACATTAATTAAACTGTAGTTCAGAACAAGAAATTTCAAGTCTGAAGACAATAACCAAACGAATATTTTTTTTTATATAAGGTAAAGCATTGCAGCCTTTTGGGAATAATAAAGAACTACCACCCTCTCCTATTTGTTCTATAGATATAAAAATATTAAGTACATATCCCTGTTAAACCTGAATAAATACGAATACATGTATGAATATGAATAAATACATTCCCACTAAATACTAGTGTGAATTTTTTGCATGGCAAACCTAATTTGTTACAAATTATTAAAAGAATTATTTTATTATTAATAAAAATATTAATATTTTAAAAATATTTCGGCAGGTTGTAAGCTTTAATGGCTGCAACAAACAAGTGCCAAGACAGAAACTAAATTGTTTATTATTAAGAGGAGCTAGAGCAATGATTCGTAAACAGGGAATCAAAATCAATCACTGCTGTGTGGGAAATTCAAAGTATATCGATAACTTCCGGATATTTTCAAACACTTGAGTAAATTCAGTTCATCTTGCTCATGTCGAACATGACTCCTTGTGACAATATCTTCTATTAAATTTGATTTCTAATCTACTATTAAATTTGAGTTCTATTGCAGAAATTTAGACAATAAAACTAAATAAGATGGCAGTTCTTCAGTGTCACCCACCTCAATATTCTGGTCAGATTGCCACTGGTGAACGGAAATTACATGCCCTTCTGTAGCGAATATATATGGCATGTTATTGTCTTTGTGCACTACTGATAGTTTATTTGCAGTAAAATAATTTATTGTCACTACCTATTGACCGTTGGCCCTCATTTGGACCATTTCTACTTCTCATCTTAACTCCTGTTCTCCCAGCACCCATCTGTTTCTTGATTGGTTGGTCTCCAATAAATCTTTTCTCCAATCTGGATGTCCCCAGTTACAGCAGTCCCAAATAAATACACCCCATCTAGTCCCGGCATTTCATTCTCCTTGACAATTGGAGCCTCAGATTGGCTTTGAAATGTCAGAATTAATCCAATTCACCACCTGTTAGTAGCCCGGGAAAATATCCTATAAATAGGAATAATGTTCTGACTAAATAAAATCAATTGAAGTCTGATCAAGCCCTTAAGGGATGTATGGTATGGTACATGTAAAATAATAAAACAAAATAAAATTATAAAACCTTGTACAGACAGAGAATTCAAATTTTAATTTCTGTGCTGTATAGTGTAGGCTATAAGATGTGTGAATGAAATCTGAAGTTGTGGACAATTACTCAGTTTGCCTCCTCTTAAATACAAGACTGATGTGTTCATTATATTCATTGGAGTGAATTGTTTGGTTTTAGGCTGAGCTGGTATTCCTGAGATCAGAACTTGTCGAAGCAAAAGCACAGCGTTCTGTTCTGGATCAGGAACTACACACACTGCTGCTTCAGCTGCATGCTTGCCAACTGCAGCATGTGCCAGGAGTGCATAACGAACCTGATGCAGAAAGAATTCGCAGGAGGCTAGAAGAGGAGCTGCAGAGATCTCCTACTAGACAGCACAGAGGTCAGTGTTAAGTGTGAAACATTTAATACAAAAGTACATTCCTTGATTTGGAAACTGAACCCTCTCTTGTAGTGTGAATTTGCCTCTCATCCATTTAGTTAATAAGCTATTCTTAGGGATAAAAATAAAGCATCAAAGAAGAAATAAAATAGATGTGATACCAGCTGCTCAACAAAAATTTATTTTATAATTCGCCGCGACACAGAAACCTGCACGATTGGCCAACTCTTACATGAAACACACACACACTGAAGTGTGGAATACTGTTAAACGCTCTGTATTCTTAATAATGTGTAGAACTATTTGCAGGTAAAGAAGATGGTATGCAAGTGGGTATGATGGAGCTGGCTTCTCTGCGAAGTGAACTTGCACAACTGCAAAGTGAAAACACAGCTCTGCGCAACACTCTGCTTGCTTTACATAGTGAAGTATATGGAGCTAAGCTTACTGCAAAGTATCTAGACAAGGAGCTAGCAGGGAGGTAAGTGCTTTGCTTTACAACTGTTTTGAAGGTTACTGATGAGATTTAAAACAAACACAAAAATACTCATGGTAGAGTACAAATACAGAAACTTTCTTTTCGTCAGTCCCAAGAGCTTGCTCACATGATTCTTACCTCACCAAGGCCCAACACTGTACAATGATCAAAATAGACATACAAAATGATTCTATTTGTCTCCAAAATGAGCAAGTTCTTCAGTAGGCCTACTCAGTGATTGAATTTTAGACCTTATGCTCTAAGTTCATTTAGCATGTGTAGGTTATTCCAGACCACTTCTTTTGCCCAAAAATAAAATGTGCATTCAAATATGTTTTTCTGGAGTGGCTGGCTATGTAGAACTACCTATTCTTGGTTATGGTGGAGGTCTGTTCAAAATTTAAAATGGCCAAAGATCATGCTGTGTATGTAGTGTGTAGTGGCAGAAAAATGGACTGAATTAGACTGTCCTTTCATTCACATTTGAACCTTATTCACTTGATGAAGGAAAATATTTTGGGGTGCCCCTTACATTCCCATGCACCTTTAATTTGGAAATATAAACATAAAAGAAAATGTTCTAAAATCAACGACAAGAATTCAAGGAAGAAAAACAGAGTTAACTTCTATAGTAACTGGCCTAGAACCGAAATAATGGTTTGATTGTGCTGTGAAGTGTTCTGAAAATGATTTGAAATATAGAATATATATCAGTTAATTTTCTTTTGAAATTTACTACCATATTTTTCGAACTATTAAGACGCTCCGGACCATAAGACGCACCTTAGTTTTAGGGTGGGGATTTAACGAAAACAATTTCTCAGTAAACCTTTTTTTTAAGGGAATAATATACTTCATTCCATTCACAAATCATGACTTTCTACAATGGATTCAGTACAAATTGCTTGCATTGCCTAATGTCGGGCTGTTTAGAGGTCATTTCCTTCATTTAGACCACCCCACAGAGAACTTTTGTATGAAAGAACCCAGCATTCCTTTCTTTTCACCTTGTATACTTTGCTTCCTGCTACCCTTGTTTTACCGACTGTGACAACACTGATGTAGGCTACAGTCTGTGCCAAAATTTGAAACTAACTTATTCTTACTACACCTTCTTTATGATTATGGTATTACAGGCATTATTTTTTGGGGTTTACTTTGGAATACTCTGTTTTCAAGGTAACAAAAGTTGTCTTATGGTCCGAAAAATATGGTAAGTGCTGTGAAGTGTTCTGAAAATTATTTGAAATATAGAATATATATCAGTTAATTTTCTTATGAAATTTACTAAGTGCTGTGATGTGTTCTGAAAATGATTTGAAATACAGAATATATGTCATTTAATTTTCTTTTGAACTTTACTAAGTATCACAATTCACAACAATAAGGTTTGCTTCCACATTTGGTATTCGGTGTATCTTTAATTAGTTTAAATGACTTCAAGTTTATTTTTAGTTTTTCCATTAGTAGAAATAATTTGTTTAGTAAAAATTATATGTTCCATGAATCAATGATCTTATAAAATCTTATAAAAACAGGGGATGAAAAAGATATAAAATCATTTTTTTAATTGTTATTATTCTAATTCCTCATTAGACATATCTGTTTTAGTAAGTGTAAAATATTTATTATGTCCATTGAACAAATGAACATAAACTCTTTCAGTGTAATGTTTCAATCACAATTCACTTTTTGGTTTTTCCTGAAA
Organism: Ectobius pallidus; assembly: GCA_964059195.1. Classification (NCBI taxonomy): domain Eukaryota; kingdom Metazoa; phylum Arthropoda; class Insecta; order Blattodea; family Ectobiidae; genus Ectobius; species Ectobius pallidus. The sequence goes on along the minus strand of CAXKWD010000010.1, from coordinate 80,496,439 downwards.
ACTGAAAACAGAATACAGTAAAACCCCCTTTTTACACTTTTCAAGGGACTGATTAAAAAAAGTGTAAATGGCAGGAAAGTGTAAATTGCAGGAAGTGTAATAGCTGTAATGTTATATATTGCAAAATTTAATACTTGAAAATAAATATAGATACCTATGTACACTTACATTATCTATACAAAATATGTTGCACATTGCAAAGAAATGCATTTTCTATTGTTTTATTTCAACTTCATAATACCACCAAAAATCATGCAAAACAAAAACACTGGCAATGATTCAAATTACGATGAATTATGCTATTTGAATAACTACAATACATTAAAAAGCAGTAAATTGCACCCGCACAGAAGAAAACCAACTTCACCTGGACTAACACAAATAAAAACTGACACTGCGTCTAAGAGAGTTGGCAACATAGCGGAAAATTTTGTTAAGGGAAAGCAGTTCTTCATTGAAAACCAATGTTGCCAATAAAGAAAATGTGTAAATGGCAGGAAATGCAACTGTTTGAAAGTTGTTAATGACAGGAACACTATGTATTATCGGAATAGGATAAAAGATGGGTCCAGCAGAAAATGATGTAAAAGGCAGGAAAATGTAAATGACAGGAATGTAAAAAGGGGGTTTTACTGTAGTTCCTTTCTACACCAGTTCAATAAGGCAGTTAATAAGGCAGTGAAATTATGGTTTCTATTATGATGTTTTCTTTGGAGTGTATAACTGTTGCATAAAGATCCACTGCTAAGTGTGATCCACTTACTAGTATTCATGTGAGAGTACAGATATAAGCGTGCTAATTACAGGTCTAGAATTCTCTGAACAGCCATATGAAATCATACTGTCATTTGTAATCTGATTTATTTCCCATTTCACACTTGTAATTGCTTCCCCAGAGGGCTGATGTACATCTATTTAATGATAGTTGAATTATATTTGTTACGGCCTTAAATGTCATGAGTAATTAGTCATAATGAGTAATTACCACCTCTTGTGTGGTCTCTAATTAACATTTTTACAACCGTTTAGATTAATTGTCAGTTGGAAATTACTGTTGATAATATCTCAGCTTGCATGCTTCACTTTACGACTTACCTGTTTTTAAAATATATGACAAGTTCAAGCAATTTTAGTTTGGATTCCTCAAAAAATTTAATTTTTTATTTTCTTACCTTTAGTAAAAGTACTATAGATAAAGGAATTATTGTGTTAGACCCTGAAATTTGGTTTTGAGATTATAGTATTACTGTAATACGTGTTTTGAGGTCGCTGGAGTCCAAAAATACTAATTTCAGAAAAATGTATATGTGAAGTAGAAGGTGGACCATTGTGTCGGGCACTGCTTGACAGTTTCTAATTGTTGCTATAACAAATCTATTATCAGGTTCTTTGTATTCAAAATATTAACTAAATTTTCTATGACCTGATAAATTGCATTAATATAAAATTTGATTGCTGCATAAATAGATATCAATCTTTTATAAGTTCTACAGTGTGAAAAATCTGGTAAAGGGATTAATTGCGTGTTGAATAAGAAAGTCTTTAGAGAAAGAAGTGCATTATCTTAAAAAGTATTCTTTTTTCCAGAATACAACAGCTGCAGTTATTAGGTAGAGAGATGAGAGGAGAAATTAGAGACAAACTATGGAGGCAGTTGGAATCAGAGATTCTTCTCCACCGACATAAGACTGTGATAAGAGCCTGCCGCAGCCGAGGGAACGGTGCAGCTGGAGACCACTTGGTGCCAGTTTCAGAACCCCCCAATAGTGACAGCAGGAGTCAGCAAGGAATAGGGGAGCCCAGATTGGTCAGTGTTCAAAGAGAAGCTGGAGAAGGCCTGGGAATATCCATCACGGTAAGTTGGAAATTAATTCAGGTTATGAGAATGTAATGGGCCCATGTGTTACAAGAAGGCTACTCTTAAATTTGTAGGCAACTTAAGTCATTCCATTACTTTACTGGATGTAGGCAAGATATGCAATTATATGCCTCAGTTCTAGTAATACAGCCTCTTGTGAACTATAACTTAAAAACTTGGTGGTTTCCTTGCCCACTCATTACTTTTGTCCATAATCATAAGTGATGTAATTTACAAAATACTTTTTTTCCAAATCTGTAATTGTGTACAAATGAAACCATCTCCCTTTTTTAAAAATATATATTTAATGGGATGGTGGTACTAGAATTCAAAATAACCGTTCAAATGGTACTATTATTAGAGGCAAAGCCAAATAATTCTGCTGTGATATTGCAGGATGATTAGGAGGCGAAGCTATGCAACAAAAGGTTATGGAGTTTGTCAGTCGATTTCAGTCTACTAAAGACATCTTACAGGCGAGGTTTCTTGACACAATTTCCCTAACTTGACTGTGAGTTTCTCTAAACTCTAATTTACTTAGGACAGGGGGCATTTTAAACAATGTGAGGCACATTTAGAACTGTGAACAATATAAGCTGTAACCCAGCACAAATACTCGTTCACCGATGCCAACAAAAGAAACACCTACATTCAATAAGGCTGCTTCCTTGTAGAAGAAGTGAGATATCCTTAGACTGTGATTCCCCGTTGAAACACATGGCAGTAATCAATAAAAAGTGGGGAGAGAAGGAAGGGGAAGTATGACATGTTGGAAAGGAGGCGTGTCTTCACTGTCTTCCCGTAAATTGGTTTGTGCGTCGCAGCTGAATTATATGGCTAGCGCTCTACCATCTGCCTTCACTTACAAACTGGATGAGTATGATATTGCTTGGGGAGGGGAGATTTATTCTTAACTGCATTTCTTTCTCTGGAAATAAAAGGGCACTTAGAACGAGCTATTAAATTTCCTTTTGGTTCTACCAAAGGTTGATACAGTGCACAACACTTACTGTGATCGCTTTAAGACACAAATTCTCTTTTCTAATCCTGTTTACTCTAAGCATGGCAGTTAACTTATACTATGAAACTTTTCTTTGATGCTTAAGTTTTTGGGTTTATTTTACAGCTGTTTATTACTTGATATTGAAAATAATGGTGTAGGCCTATACTAAACTGGAAGACTTTGACATCACCTGATATTCTATTTATGTGTGCAGTTAGTTCCCCAGATGTATAATTGTATTGACTATTAAACTCATACGCCGCGTGTTTGATATTGACCAATAACGTTTAGCAGTTCCTCAGATATAGATCAATCACGATGGTTTATCTTACAAAATGCTTGCTATTAATATGAGGATGCTGTTTTATCGATAAAATCATCTGCTCGTTACTGGACACGTAAGCGTCAGTGCAGTGATTAATATGTCACATGCTGCCACCAAGCAACACAAAAACAGATTATTTTATGCAATATAACTTGTTTGGAAATTGAAATAATAGAAAGTACAATGAATAAAAACACAATTTTGATTCGGTGCAAGCCAGTTGTGCTTTTATACTGTTCTGCTGTTAGCTTACCTGAATGAAGTTAACTATGTCATATGTGCGCCATTGGTAGCACTGATCACAACATGGTAACTCGAATAGAATTGTGGATGGTTGATTCATAGTATGCCATGATCTTGCAGCTGTTAGTTTTGTTTTATACAACAAAGCACAAAAGTAATTATTATTTGTATAATCCGCTACGTTTTTATTCATGGAATAGTCTTAATAAATCCAACTCTCCTGGGATTACCTATGATAAAGGACCTATATTTATATATGTCTACCTGTTTATGTATGTACTATACAGTGGGAACCAAAGATGAAGCCATCGGACTTTTAACATGCATCACATTGCTATCATCAGGCTTAGGGTGGAACAAGTTTTAGCTCACGCCAACAGTATATGGGCTGTAATATAGTGTATGGGTTTACAGTGTCCCATATCCTTGAATTCTGTGAGTGTAAGTCTCAACTGAATGAAAACCATGTCTTATCGGTTATGAAAATGAGTAATGGATCACACCAAGTCCCTTTACATTATGAAAAAGTAGAGTGTGGTGTGCAAATAATCCTTGTTGAATCAAAGGCTCAACATATCATTCTTTGAGTATTATTCATAATGAGTAACCCTTAAATGTTTCTTACAGGGTGGTCGAGAGCATGGTGTACCCATCCTAATCTCAGAACTGGAGCCTGATGGCCCAGCAGCGAGATGTGGGACTCTCTATGTTGGAGATGCCATACTCACTGTAAATGGCCATGATCTCAAGCAGGTAATTATGAATGTTAAGAGTAAGATAACTTAATTCTCTTATCATTAACTGGCACACAAATATCTTGATTTTGTATATGCCATACTAATGAAGAAGTCAGTAGCTACAGCTGGATACAATTCTTTGTTCTGCATCAAAGTACAACCTTTAACCCATTGGCTTACCTAGTTGGAATTTCGTAACTCTCTGTGATGGATCTACCTGCAATAACCTTTACTTCCCTGGCCAAATAGAAATTTCCATCAGTTACAATATAGAGAATGTGTTTGTGTTATTTCTGAAAATCTTATCTTCAGTCTGGTGTACAGTTCAAACCATACCTCTATCAAGCATTACTCTTATCTATTTTAAATCAACTATCAAACTGGAAACATTATATTTTGTCTTACAAAAATATTTTTACCTGACTTTCATTCCAACAGCTTGATATCAGTGGTGGCTCATGGCTGGAAAATTAGGTGAAGAGAAAAAATGCCACATGCTTATGTTAATAACTGAATTCTTGTATACGAAAACAATCCTTCGGTAGCCCCTTAAGGCTGCAAACTTGTCGGTGATATCATCATAGAATGGCTGCTTTTCTTCTAGCTGCAGTAGAGGTTCTTTCTGATTTGAAATATTCGCTAAACAGGATACTTGCCTGGCAACATTTTTGATCCTTCATTTAGTAGCCCTACGTTGTGATCTGACAGCTGGCACAATGATGATTTGATTTTAAACAATGCGGGTAAGAATGTAATTATTATTTATAAAATCTGATACATTTTATTCATGGAATACTCTTAATAAATCCCACTTGGGATTATGAGTTTCATGAGATAAATTCGATCTTGCTTCTCCGCCGTGAATCTATCGATGTTCATCGTAATTATTATTCTCCTAATCAGATTATTCAGAATATTCCATTCATGCGATGTGGACTTGATATTGACTAATAATCTTTACCAATCAACGAATGACTGTTTATCTTATAAGTTAATATGCTTGCGAGGGTTGGAAAGATGCAATTTTATGTGATAAACTTTAGCTCGTTACTGAATACTTCAAGGCATTAATATGCAGTGATTAATATGTCCCTTGTCATATGATTACCTTTGAAAAAATATGCATTGTAGGAATGAAACTTCATGATCCACGTTCTCTTCGGAGTATAAATTGGCAAATGGATTGGGATTAGAAGAACAATTAGTCAATTACAGTGTAATTATATTTGTAGTGTTCAACGCATTAACATCAAGTCTGTGATGGACAATATATGTGCATTATGAACCCTGTTTTCAAGTGCAAACGTGCCCACTTCTATCTCCGAGCTGACAGTGTGAGGTGCTGGCGCGGCGAAGAATATGCCTGAACAAGTGGAACTGCTTCGTGGGTAGTCTGTTCTCGTCACCTAGCGGACGTGGGATAAGCGAGAAAATTGCTGCTTGCCATCCTAATATTTTAGTGGAACAGACTACCCATGCAACTTAGGGAATAGTATCCAGTTCACCTTCACACGGCCGACTTGAAGCGAGCGCAGCGCTTGCAGGATCTCAGTGTCTCCTAGCTTTGACACCAGGTGGTGGTGTGGCAGGCAATTCAAAATTACAGAAATACATTATAACTTAAAAACCAACATTCGTGACTTGGAAAATAAACTTTAAAAATACGTATTGTACAGGAAAAATACTGGTGAAGTGCTACTTCACCTACTTCCCCTGAATAGCCGCCATTGCTTGATATGCATGGAAGTATGAACATTATACCATGAACAAGAAATATCATTATCAGTAACAGCTGAGTACGTAAAGGTCATTGCAGGTAGATCTATCACAGGGATTGTTAAAAAAGAATCGAACTAGATAAGGCAATGGTGTTGATATTTGCTTTTTTTTTTTTTTAAACAAATCTAGCTATCTTTATGACATGTTTTTGTGTTTGTACTCTATTGGATGATAATTGAGGAATCAAAATTGAAAGCAGCAAGATCATAGCTCTTGCAGCTTGAAATTGGACTGTCACATACCTAATTTTACTATCAACAGTATACTATGAGTGCTGATAATTTAATCAAGTGTAACAAGTGTTTCTTGTCATTCTTATCATGATAACTATTTTGAGTCCTCGAAATAATTGTGTGATAACAATTGTATGTAAAAATTAAGATGGATATTTCAATGTGTATATTATGGCATATTTCAGGCATGTCATCAAGAGGCAGTTGACATCTTGTCATCTCAACTAGGTGATATTAATCTAGAAGTGCAGTATGTTGCAGCTGAAGATAGTGATGAGGAAAATTCTTTGGGAGAAGATATGTATGGTTTCAGGTAAGCCTCTTCAGACAGAATAAAACCATTTATTCTATTGCTGTGAGTGAGTTTTATCTCAATGACAGTAACACGCAGTGGCGCCAACTTATATGGGCCCATGGGGCTCAAGTCCACCCAATAATTTTCCTTGTATTATTATCATAACTATTGTTAATGCTAGTACTAGAAATTCTGTTTTGTTGTTGAATCGCTGTAAAAGGAAAATTAGGCTATTGTTGGCACACATCTTATAATCTCTTGTTCCAGTTCATTCGCGATCGTTTGAAATTGTTCCTCAGTTCATTAAATTTTTATAACATACTCTGTCAACCACTGAATGATCTTTTTACGCTTTCAAAAGAAAGACATTTTTGTTTAGGAAAAAAACTTAATCACATTGCTGTTCTAAGTATACATAAGGAGGGCAAGGAAAAGTTAAATTTAGAATTGAAATAATGCTTGTAATTAAGTCAAATCCAGGAAGGATATTTAATGCACAAGGTAAAGAATATAAGACAAGAGTGCGGAGTACAAGACAATGAGTGACCAGTTAAAAAAAAAGAGTGTCAGAGTGGAACGAACAGTAGAAAGAATGAATTAAGAAATGTTGGTTAAATCAGCAAGGGACAATAAACCAGTTGGAAGAAGGAGCTTGGAACAGTCCTGAAATTCAATGTCAAGATGTTAAACTCTTGATAAAACCCCATCCTTATACCGGTACCCTTAACTTTATCTTATCTGGATAAAATTCAAATATCAGCATTCATAAATAAAAATAAATTATCTATATATATATATAAGTACATTTAAAACAAGGGTGGTGTGCCTTCTTCAGTTCTTTTTTTAGATAATCCTGTTGCCGCTACCTGCATAGTAGTGGTATGCCATTGAAAACATTACTGGTCAAAATTGTGATAGTATGTGCTTAATACTCAAGCGTAATACATTTAACAGAGCTGTGACAGAATGAAGAGTTGTAAACTTGTTGGATTTAAACCTTCCAATTATGGAAGGACAGTTATATGGACAAAATCTTAGCATCAGTGTGTTTTGAAGTATTTTCATATTGTAAAAATTTTGAGACACTCAAGAAATTTATACTTTGAAGTCCTGTAAGTTCTAAATACCGATTGTTTTAACTTTGAAACAGGTGAAATTAAAAAGACGTTTGTGAAAAAAACGTTAATTTAGTTATACAGAGAAGTTAAATAGAAACTGTCTAGGTTTATAAACTCCATAACTCAAAAATGAAATATTGTAACAAATCTAAATTCTATATATACAGGGTCTTTGATAAGTAATTGATCACTCTAAACCTTAACAGACTGTCATGATTTGTGGTATATTTTGCATCCAGGGAACGAAAACTCATTGTGATGCCATACAGTGAATCTAGTCACAAATGTGCCCACTAGAAAGCACCACTTGGTTTTCATCCTTATTTGCATCAGTATAGGAAATGAGCGGCATGGATACATTGTTGGCATGGGATGGATGTAATTGAAAGTTACCGAGGAAGTGTTTATTCCTGCTTCAATGAAGAAAAATCCCACATGTCCGATTGCTTGGCCTCCAGGTTCTCCTGACTGAACTCCCATGTTGCTTGACCCATACTCGTGATTATGTGATTATGTTACATAGATTTTCCCCATCTTTTAACAACACTTCCCTAGTTAAGTATGTATAAATATTATCTAAATTTAAGTGGTGATTCAAGTTGACAAATTTTCTAGTTCTTGTATTGAGAATTTCACCTCAGATTTTGCTGCTTAGTTGGAGATACGACACTTCATTCTTTCTGACTACAGCTCTGTTAAAATCATATCATTATAGTACATGATTATTCTTCCAAGCTCTTTGAAGTCTGTTGTATGTTTCAGATATCGTTTCTTTGATGATGAAGTACTTGATGGCAGCAACCCCATTAACCTGCATCCCTTGCAGAATGGTTATGCTGGTGCACAAGCAAACAGTAGTAATCGTGCCTTACTCTCCACTCCCACTGCACCTCGTACACCGGAATCACCTAACATGCAAAGCAGGTAAGCTTTCTTCTTTCTTTTAACTTTCATAGTTTGTCTTTTGCATGTGCTGTACTCTTCTGTTAATTCTTAATTGCACAAGCTACAAAAAACTAAATTTTGAAATGTGATAGTGTCATTATATTATTTGAGAAAATCCATTAATAGAGTATTCAAATGAATAAAGTGTTCAATTTCTGGACTAGCTGGAATGGTCAGTAAGGCACCAGTTTGCTGGTCCCAAGTTCGCAAGTTCATTCCTTGTGCAGTTTGATAGCATTTATGTCTTCACAAATGCAACTGTTCCTTGTCTGTAGCAGTATTCAATCATTCAGTAACAGCACTAATGACTTCACCTCCCCTGTTGCAAATATTTTCTTGGGTCCTCCACAATAATGTTAGGGTGTTAAAAATTTAAGTACCGTATAACTTATTTTAAAATAAAATAATATTCACTCTTCCAGAGATCGCCTGGAATCTGAAAGCTTGGCGACCGTTAAAATTTGAACATGTCGTTGGCAGTGTGCATGCATGCTGTGCTAAAGTCCACCATGAAAATATAGTCCGTTGCATCACGCACTTTAGTTAACCACATGTATACTAGCGATGTTTTCATCTCAGCACATTTTGCTTGCATTCGAATTCTCGCCACCTCTGTCCGTGACCTCGTCCATGCTTTCAGTTTGAGGGTGAGTAATATAATTTAGTAGTTAACTGTTCAGTAAGCAATTAAACCTACTGTACATGCAACTAACAAATTAAATTATTCACTTCAAACTATTTTTAATGTCACTATTTTACAACTGTGTCAAGAGCTATAATACCTTACTACAGCAATACTTTATTTCCCCCTCTTTTTAAACATATTAAACTCTCGACCAAAAGCACATTAAATGCAGTAGCCTATATGGTTAAGCTCTGCTGTCACCTGGAGGTGAAATTATTTCATCTGACAGGCTTTATCGATAAAAACTGGGGTTTCCAGTTATGGAAGTATTACGGCTGAGTGACTTGTATTTCCTTCATAATGAACCCGAGCATCAAGAACTGGCAGTTATATTCTTTAAAACTTTTCAAACACATAAAATTAAAAAATCTATTTAGGCTAAGATATGCTGGGACCCTGGAAAGCACAGGACCACTTACTGCCACCACTGCAGCAATATTTTTAAATAAGCATACCAGTTCTCAAACCTTCGAAAACTCAATGGGAGAAAAATGAAATAAAATTGTTATCTAGTGTGTATGCCACCCTAAAATAATGTGGAGCATATTGTGGAAGACATCATAAACCAAGATCATAACATTATTTTCAGCACTAACAAAAAAAGAGCAGTAATAAGCCAAAGAAAGGTTAATTATCGAATTGAAGTCCAAGAAAAAAGGCAACAGATAAATTAAGTTGTACTATTTCTGTAGGTAAGATTGTAAGTAATAGAAACCAGTTAATACTTGTCTGCATTTTGAATAAGACTAGATAAATGGAGGCTCATTGCTATAGCACTCATTTCTCTTCGGTATTTGCAAAAAGTACTAAAGCAAATATTATAAACAAACAAGTTCACGAAAATCATAAAATTTATTTTAGTCCTACATAGGCCTATTCTTGTAAAGAAAATGTCTTACACATTTTCACTGAGCTTTAATTTATTTTTCTTTTTAGGACACAAGACGAAGTACAAAGTGACCATTTGGCAAACAGTGAACTATTACCTATTAGTGAAGCATTAACTAAAATTAGAATATAACAGGATTTTGAATTAGTTAATTTCTAGATAAAACAGTGAGTTTCTCAAAGTGTGTGCACTAGATTTTCGTATTCTCCCACAATTATCTTTAACACAACTCTTAAAAATAAAAATAGGGATGGGAATCTATACTATTATAAAAGTGTAAAAATATAGTTCTACTTGCATTCATTGAAATAGGATTGCATTATTTCTATTGATGAATGTATTTATACCTATAAAAAGTCTTTGTAATGAGAGAAGACTGAACGTAGATACTGTTTATTTGTGTGAGTAATATTGATTGGACAAATTTTTCCAAATGAGTATAAAATGTCATATTTTAACACACTTATTGCCAAAGCATTGCTGACCATTTAAACAACTGCTTCAGGCAGTTTCTTACAAGCAGTACAGAGATATGCTACAAAGTCATTGGTGAAAAAGCCTGGAAATAATATGCAATTTTGTTTGTTAGAAGTAACTTTCTTATCTGTGTCTTTTGTAAATGGTATCAAATTAGGTTAAAGGTCTGTAACAGACTAATCATCATGAGAAATTGAATCAAACACGTTCAAAATTGGAAGACACGGCTCATTTGCATTTATACTATAATTACTTGTGTATGGAGAGTCATCACCTTAAGTTACACAGCACCAAGCTATCATCATATAAACATGGAAATATTCCATGCTGTAATCGTCAGCAAATAATTCTTTATTTTATTTCTCTAAAAGAGGGAATATGATGTACCACCTACCACTCTTCTACAGTTTTATTTAGTGTGACCTGCCTTAAAGCCTTAAGTGTTGCCGTACTCTATAATAAGCTGTACTGATTCTGTTTGCTTGCTGTTGAGCATGTGCCATTATTCTATAACATTTTTTATTGTAATGTCTGGCTTTGGTCGGCATTTTGCCTGGTTTCCAATACTACACATATCGTTTAATTTGTTCACTTAGATATTCTGCAGTTTGTGTATGAACCATTTGTAGTTATGTAAGATGTTGTAACTTCCTCCGATGTGCCATTCAGTACCTTCAGTGATTGTGTTGACTGTTTGGTGGGGCATATTGCCACTGTGTATTGGTATTGATAGAGTCACTTGGCTTTGCACATGAATAATGATCTACTTTGGCCTTACAGTAGTTGAGATTAAATCTCAAAGAGATTTTTGTATTACAGCAGTATGTGAATATTATGTAAGAAGGAGACTAATAATATCTCAGAAAATCAATTAATGAAAGTGAATGAAAGTTTCTTAAGATGCTGAAAATTTATGGATAGAGAAGGGCAAGATTTTCATTGATTCATGAAATTTGTATAATTAAAAACTAGCCATTTTGGTTCGAATGCTATTGTATCCTATTCCCAAGGAGTAATATGCTGCCATGTGAGCCATCGGGTTCTGAAAAACACAACCACAGAAGGAACTTTTGGCACGCGTAAACACTGTTAATTATTCTTAGCTTGACTTAAAACAGGGCATGAAATTTCATACCTGAACCTTAAAGTCAGATAGAGCAAATTGGCTGTCACCTTTTCCCTCATCTAATTAATTTACAGACCGCACCGTATGTCTCCAAATTAGCATACAAAATTTGAAGGTGGCAGAATCAGTTAGAAGAAGGTCGCCGTAACACTAAGGCTAAAGTAAAAACGCATGTCTGTTAACTAGAACTGTCTTCCTGCTAAGCTAGCAACTGACTGACCGTACGTTTTTGTACAAATAGTAAGCGATGATTTCATCCTAGTTGACCTTGTTCCCCACCCTCTATTGCCACTTTCTCCTCTGGAGTTCCCAGGAACTGTAATGGCTAGCAAGCTCGAATATATGCGGCTGACACTGTAATGCATCTTGACTCCCATATTATTATGGGGGGAGGTCCAAAGCAAACTCTGCATCAGTTGCATACCCAACACTAGAGAAAGGAAACCCTATATTGCTTAGTTATTGTCATGGAGAATACTGTTAGAATGAGAAGAAGATAACTGGAGTAGCCCAAGAAAAAAAAAGTATTTGCTTCGACCACCATGAATGGCATGCCTAACCTGACCTTAACTCTAATCATGACTCCATCCGCAAGGTTGGGCAGAAAGCAGCTGGCAGTGCAGCCAGTTCAATTTCCCGCAGTCGACAATTTCCAAATGGTAATAAACCTGACTCTTTGTGGTCTAGCTTGCAACAGTGTTCCGTCTTTAGAGTCAGCTGGCAGTGCAGCCCATACCAGTTTGATTTCCCATTGTCTGACTAAATCAGAGTGGATATTTCCAAATTCCAAGTGATGGTAAACCTGACTTTATGGATTTGCTCCGAGCAGTGCTTTCATCTGCAGGGTTGGGCAAAGACCATAGTCAGTTCGATTTCCTGGACAAATTTTCCTAATTCCAAGCGGTGAATTAGTGCATAAGTTTTAGGTCGCTGGACACATAAAGGGAATAGGATGTGATTTCTTTACAATCCATAGTGACAGTACAGTGCATTCTAAAATGTCAATTGAATTTGAAGCGCTATTAAAAAATCAGGTAATAGTCATTAATAAGCATTATACATGTAAATAGGCAAAATTACATTGACTGTTCAGAACCCTAATAGTAATACATGGACTTACATTATATACTTAAAAGGTATTTGTAAGAATAAAACATAGGCGTTCTGCCTAACATCCCCTCTAGCTATCAGACATACTATTAATATCGGGGCGTGATTTTGCAGTTGTATAGAAATTATTTGATTCTTACTGCTGAAGAAATTGATTAAGTTTTGTTTGTTGGGTTAATAAGACTGTTGATATATGAATTTAATTTATTAATTAATTAATATTTGTCAACATAATGCTCTTATTAATATTTTATCCTGTGTACAGAAGTCTCCCCCCCCCCCTCCTTTTAGTTTTGATGGAGGACGAAAGGTTGTTTCTAGAGCAGATTTTAAATGTTGCCAGACTAATTTTAGGCTCTCAATTTTAGTCCGGCTAGTAGAAATTTCATGCCCTGACTTGAATGAAGTTCTATATTCATATATATGTAGAAATATATTTTTGAGAGTGGGGGAACTTCATTTCACTGTAACACTTGTGGTAAAGCATGCTGTATTTATTTCTGTTAATAAAAATCATAACACATAAAGTTTTTTTTTATTTCGTGCACATACAGAAGTAACAAGCATGAATTTTAGCAAAGACCATACAACACATGGTTGGAATGTAAAACTGTCTTATAGCTCTTAATCACATTATATGCACTATTCTTTATAGGGAAATACAATTTATCTATACAGTATTCCTTCTTCGCCAGATGTACAGTATCTGTTAAATTTTAAACTTGCCAGAAAATATGAGTGCCCTATTAAGGGCGAGGTTCTGTCTCTCATGCTTGATCCACTTCTGTTACTCTTATTATCTTCATTGGCATCGTCATTCCCTATTTTCATCATCAATCTTCCATTGTCATCTTTATCTTTCAACCAGCCATCCTTCATCCATCCATCTACTTATCCCTTATAAAAAAATCCACATTTCTTTTCACCCATCCATCCACTCGTTTATCATCACCTATCGCACTCATTCCTCATGTAACCATTTTCATCCCTCATATAACCATTTTCATCTCTGTCATCTTCATCTTTATGTCCTATTCTTCATGTTGTAGTGTTTGTTCTTATCAGAGGATTTCAAAGTTGTATATAAATGACAGTTGTCACACCTACACTCCACAGTTTGATAATCAAAATTCCTTCTGGGATCTCAGCTTAGAAATTGGATCATTGCTGGTTGGTTTTTATGGTTGTTTAACATCAGGGATGTTCTGCTACTTGTAGGCCTTTGACCATCACCGATGTGCCAGAATTTTGTTCCATATGAGTTCTTTTACATGCCTGTAAATCTATAGTCATGGGCCTGTCACATTTATGCACAGATATATACCATCAACCTGGGCCCGTCCTTGAGCATAGAAAGCCAACACCATACTCACTTTGTTACCCAAACCAACTCTTCAATGTTGTTGTCATCTATCATCAATTCATTATTCACCCTCATCAATCTTCGTCATAATCAGACATCATCACCACCAGCAATCTTCATGATCCTTATTTTTTGCCTTCCTATTAATTTTTTGAAGAAATTGTTTCTTTTCCCTTTGTTTATAGCAGTCTTAATTTTCAGTCACTCCTCCAAGTCTTCTCTGTTTGCCTTCATATTCACATTTTGAATCTTGTCAAGAATTTATTTTTTTCGCCTTTCCTTTGGGGTCATATTTCTTAAATGTACAATAATGAATTTCCATGGTATTATATTCAGTGGAGGAGCAGGATCTACTGTCTGACGCTGCATTATCTACCTCTGCTTTTCAATTTCATTGGCAGATGACAAGATTGGGGACTTGTGTTCAGCATGTTGACTCTCACAGCCATTATTGATGGTTTTCTTGACAAGACTGAAGGATATATAAAAATATACTGCAATTATATGGTTCAACTCTTGAAACTGTTGCTGACTGTTTTATCTATCTAGGCAATATTAACTTTTGCAGATACGGTTGGAAGGTACTGTTCTTCGTAACTTGATTCTTGATCTAGAAAAATTAAATTGTACCACAACTTAATTTTTTCCACTTACTGCAATATCAATTAGCTTCCCAAAAAGAGATGTTATTGGACTTCTTCTCAGACACCTCATGTGTGTTTTGCCAGCTGTTGTTCTTAGGAACTGATTGCAAATTAATCTTATTAGTTTGATCAATCAGGAAAACCAATAAGTGACTGATGATTTCATTTGGTGTTCTCTGTTCCTGTACAGTTACCATCTGCATGTATAATAACTTCCCCATTTTTAAAGAGAGAGTTGCATGTGCATGCAAACATCGAGATCAGGAATATGAGTCTACCCAGTAGTGAATTGCCCAAGTACCTGACAACAATGTACTTAATGAAAGAATTTTTTTGCTAATAAGGTGCTTTAATTCATTGTCATAACTTAGACTTTATTGTCTGTCAAAGGTTTGAACTTGGTAATGTCGCAAATATTTAAGATTTTTTAAAATTCCTCAGTTACCACTAATTGACATCTATCATTTTCATGTTTTTCCGTTATCATGTCTGATCCATTTGGTGACAGGAATGCTTCCGACTGCAGCGTGCCTGGTAGTCCCATCTCAGCAATAGCTATCAACAAACCACCTACTCCTATCGCAACAACAGTGAGCTGCTCTACCAACTCCTTGAGCTATCAGTCGGATGTAAACAACACCTCCCCATACTCTCCCATGCAGATCTCCACTGATGGAAGCCAGATGGGTCGCAGTTCCAACAGTGAGGAATCGCTAGGGAAAAGTCCAGTGAAAGAACGCATTGACTATTATGAAGGGGAACATATGAGCACTTCCATTCCCTCGACTCCAAACAATAATAGCAAGGACACTAGGGACATCAGTTGCAGTGGGAATAATGATAATGAAAATAACTTCAATTCGCATAGTATCGGCATTTCTACATTGCAACAGATCTTTGCTAAATCCAATTCTAACTCTTCCATGTCGCTTGAGAACAGTAGGCAGAATTCGGAGTCTGTAGATAATGTAGAAGTTAAAGAGGAGGTCATTGAGACCACAGAAACTGAGAAGTTTAGTGTTAAGTCACCGCAGAAATTTCTAGAGAAGGAGGAATTTACATTTAGTAATAAATCCCCTCAAAAATTGTTAGAGAAGGAGATGCTTACACTTAGTGATAAATCACCTCAAAAATCATTAGGAGAGGAGTTAAGTAATTTTAGTGATAAACCTACACAGAAGTCAGTAGAGGAGGAAGTAGTACTCATAGCCGAAGAGACAGTTAACAATAAAATTAAATCACCAAGCAAATCTCCAAGAAATGTAAGTAAGCAAGAGAAAGATACAGCAACAGAGGCTTCAGGCAATACTTCTTCACAACCATCACCAACAACCCACAAGGTGAGTCGCAAGGCTGGAAACAGAAATGCCACCTATGTACTAAAGCTTTCAGACAAAGGCCGGCGGAGCGGTAAAGCACATAGGTTGGTTCCAGAAGGGAGCAGCACTAGCAGCAGTTTTGATGAAGAGCAAATGGTGTCCACAAGGAAGTCCAATAGCTCAAAGCGGAATTTGAGGAGCATGGCTGAAGTTTCAGTTCTGGCTGTTGGTAACAGTCCAACTCATATGAATTCCGTAGACAGTTTTGGTGACCCTGACTTTGGTACCCCAGTGTAACAAGGCTTTTAATCTGTAGTAAATAATATTGTATATTATCTCACACGACTTCAGGAATACAGTTATCTTTCATGGGGTGTAACTGCTTTTGATGAACGTTTAAGACTTTAAGTCTAGTATAATGTATGTTTTGCACTGTAATTCTGAATCACTTGCATTTATAAAAAAATATATATTTATATTAGATGTGTGTTCAAACTGCAAAAGCAGTATCATAAGTTTTGTTACATACGTAACTTACCCAGGGCAATAAGAAAAAATGGCGAACACTTATCATATAAAATGCAGCAGAAAAGTTAAATATAAAAAAAATTGTTCAAGTATCGAGAATCCTCCATTTAAAAGATGATGGATACCAGAAAATGATTGATACAGGATCTGGGAAAATCATTAAAACCTGCTACATTTAATTGCAGAACACATTCTCAAACACCAGTTTGCTCTACTTGATGTAATTTTGTAATAACAACAGTCATATTTATACAAATCTAAATTTGGTAGGAATAGAGAACGAATTGGAAAATTACACTAAATTTTAGTAATAACATAAAATAACCTGAACATTTTTTGAGGTCATACTTTATTTTTCAACTTATTTTGGAAGTACATGGGCTCTTTCGCTTAGGATATTCACGGCTTCTTCTCTTATTTCTGGGTACTCTTCCTTCACCAACAGCCAAAAAATTGAGAAGCAGTAGTTCATCATATTTCAGACGAAGAGTTCGGTCTGATTGAATTTCTGTGAGTTGCTCTTGTTTCTGCAGGAGGAGGTCAGTGGTGGATTCTGAAGACTCGGTATAAGGATTGCTCACTCAGTCATACTTTGCAACAGTGATTTGGGATGAATAGGGCATTGCGGGTACAGTCAACATAGGGGCTATGCTGTGGCTAAAAAGAGGTTGAAGACCACTATTGCAAGCCAAAACTGTGAGATAGGTGCGTGGTTCCTGTACGGGTTAGTTCTCATTTAGCTGCTTTCTAATTTAATATCTGTGTTCGCCCTTTTTAACATCCTGGGTAACAGTTACTTTCATAATTTTGAGCTGAATCACTTTACACCTTTCAATTAGGTATACTGTGGTGTATTTTAAGTGCAAAATGCTTTCTGACAATCATGGTGATATTCTTTCTATGTGGCATAAAATCCAATTTCATTTTGTAAGCTATGGCAAAAAAGTATGTGACAATTTTTTGAAAACAGTGCCCCAGAGAAACGTTACATTTATGCTGTTTTCATTTCTGGGACTAAACACAAAAGTGTGCACATTCCAAGCGTGTAAAGCATGTAGTTTTTACTCTTGTTAGCTTTTATACTCTGCATTTATACAGCATGAATGTAACCATTTTATCAAAAGAACTATAAAAATCCTGCTGTTGATTTTAACTGGTAGATTGAAAATGAAATATTTAAAATGAGGAATTCTTGAATTCTGTTATTGGTAACATTCAGAATATCAGCAGCAATGTTCATTTTCTAAGCATCAAAACTATAGAAGTCTCAGTATTTTTTAATCAAGGAAATACACTAAAAATTTCAATAGAGAAAAGCAACTTAAAAATTTCCATGTACAAAGAATTGATATTTACAGACTTTAAAAATGATATTTGTACTGATGACCTATCACCCTGGAGAATAGCAGCCATAAAGATTAGTTTATGCTGTACAATTTGAATTTTAAAAACTTAAAATTATTTTTTTTACATAAAATAGCAAAATATTCACATAATATCTCTCCCTGTCACACGTTTTGAAGATACCAAATTTATTTTTTAAATCCTTTATTGGATTGGTCAAAAAATAAAAAAACGTTTGTCAAAAAAATGAAAAATGATTTTTTAAATTTAACAATTTTTCTAGCTTTTATCAGAATTCGATTGCAAGGTCTTTTTTTTATGTAACTATTATTTTTAGACTACCTGCATTGCTGACTATGGATCCATAAATGGATCTGATTTTGGGTATTTATTTCTCTTAAAATGGTTGTCACAATTCCATGCTGTAGGAAAACTCTGTTTGTAAGAAATCTATGTCTGTTATATTACTTAATAATGACAATAATAGTAAGCTCAATAGGTGATTATGAACAATAAGTTTTAAAAGTTCCTTTAAAGTATTCAGAGTACAACATTGAGGTTTGCCAGCTTTCAGAGAAGTTAACTAGTGTTCATTAATAACATTTTATTGTGCAGTGATTGGAAATTAAGAACTGAAAGGTGTGAGAGCTTTCTGTATATCCTGAAGTGGTGGTTTTAAATTAATTTACTGAATCTAGTTGCACAAAACAATACAGCTGCTATGCATATTGTTTGAGCACATTCACAAAAACTGCTTCCCAAACAAGTGTGTTTTAAATATAGCCTATTCAAATGTTCACATGAATTTAGGATGGTGTTACATGATTTCAACAACTACTGTGATATTCCATTAGATTGTATTCAGCTGGCATTTCTACTTCAAAACTTTTTTCCCTTCACATTTTTATTCTCATTCTTCTATGCATTAACACTCAAAGTAAACGAGAAACCAAATATCCGTGAGAATTCTTGAATTGCCATAATACAGGGACTGATTAAGATAATCTGCTTTAAAATTGATCATTACTGAATAGCTGCCAAAATTCTTTTGAATGAAAGTAATATGTAGCACCCCGATACTTTCTGATACTTCCTCATACCTTTTCACCACATTCACATAGAAAATTAACCATAAACGTAACATAAACTTAAAAGTTCTAGGCCATGATTTTCAATGGGACCATTCACAATGCATCACAAAAATTTTAAACATAACGTAAAATTAAACGTTAACTTAGAACCTTGCAAACTCAAAGCTTTTGCATTAAGTTTATGCGGAAAATAACGATACAACCAATCAGAGCTCTCAACTCCACAGAACAGGAGACAGAAGTGGAAGTAGCCAAGAGATGGTGTCTGTGAACAAGAAACTCGTAACGTCTGTTTGATAAAAGCAATACATTATACAAAGATGCGGCATTGAAGGGAAATATATGGACATCAGTTTCCCAAGAAATGAACTACAGTAATAAATACAGTCCATATAATATGCTATTAATTTGTTTATGCCTGCATACACTTTTATGATTTCAATTTTTAAAGACCTTCGCTTGTTTAATAGAAACATGAAAATACGGTATTTTCGTCTATGGCAGCCATTTTATCAGCTGTTCACGTTCTCATTTGTGATTGGTCATTACTAGGGCTCGGACTTTTAGGTGCTTATAAAAACGAAAATATTTATTTTTTATGTGTTTAAAAGTCGAAAATATGTTTAAAAAATATGAAAATATTTTAATTAACTTATTTAACCAATATTTACAGAAGTAGCCCTACTCATGTAGTCATTCTAGTCAGCAAGTGTAGAACTGTTGCAGTGAACGACAAAAGTAGATCTTAAGTTGTGCATCTTAAAGCTGTGACGATTTTCACGGAACAGAGACTTGTATCTTGAAAATGTACGTTCAACATCTTGCATATTTGTAACACTGACACTCAGATGTTCCATCTGCTCCAAGTTCTCTACACTGTTACCCATTAAAATTTCTGAAATCTTGCGCAACACTTGTAACCCTTCATTCTTATTTAGGCATGAGGAATTTTTCTTTAATTTTGTTTGCTTTTGAACCACTGATTTTGTTAAGTTTGTTTTCAATGTGTTTGATTTCTTTTTATTGATTCTGTCAATAATTGTTTTGTTGTTTCCAACTTAGTAATGCAGGGTGAAAGGAAACCGAAATTTGCACTAATGAAGGCCAAATCCCCCCTGATTTATTCTCTGACTGAACATAACAACGCAACACATTGAAAATATGGTGCAATTTTACAAAAAAACTGTCAAAATATTCATTTCTAAACATGATATGTGGTAAAATATTACAAAAACTGTCAAAATATTCATTTCTAAACATGATATGTGGTAAAATAAGTAAAAATAATTAAGTTACCAAAAATATTTATTCAAATAAGAAATATCGAAAATATTTTTTTTTATGTGATATGCAACTCAGTATTTTGATTCCAAAGGTCCCAACCGAAACTATGACAAAGTCCAGAAATCATAAGTAATAGCAAAAAAAATATGTATTTACCTAAAAGTCCTAGCCCTAGTCATTACCAGCATTAAGTTTTCGTCTTGAATGCTCAATGCCGTGCTAAAGTTTGTGTTACGTTTTATGTTCTAAGTTTACTGTTAAATTTTCTATGTGAATGCAGTATTAGAGTGGCCTTGCGTAAGTATCAAGAACATGCAGAATTTTTATACTGCAGAATTAGTTAATGGGGAGGGCTAAATTATATTGAAGTTCAAATTGCCATAAGTTAGGTGAGGTATATGTTTCTTACATATTTCTCAACTGAACTATTGCAAACCAAAAATGAAATTCTGAAAGGCTGTGGAAAACGGTAATCTGAACAGAACAATAAACCATCATTCTCTGCATGTCAGATACAGTTTACTGTTATGTCGAAATTGGTGAACTATGACTACACAGTGTGTGTAGCTTAGCCAACAATTAAAAAAAGATAGTGATGTGAAACATCTAACTTTTTTACGCTATGTATTTCAATAAAGAATAAACAACTCATTTGCAGGAATGCACATTTGGTTTCTATAGTTCATTCAGATTCATATTATTTGTGATGCAAAAAGTTAAAGCTTGAGAAAATGGTTGATATGAGTTCCTAGTTTATGAGTACTCTTCAGTGAAATTATTGCAAAAATGATTTGTAAGAGCTGTTAACGAGAGAAAGCCAAAAAACATACGGTATTTTCTTGTTGTAAATGGTGGCGATAAGGACAGTCGCTGCATGGTTTCTGTCTCATTCCAAAAAAAAAATATTTTTACCCAGTTATAAGATTTTGTTTTTGTATGATTTTTTGCTTTTGAGATATGCTTTTCAGAGACGTACATGTACCCTGCAGAAGGCAAGTTTTGCCTTTTTTGCAAGGGGTTGTGTATCTGGTGTAGGCAATCTAAAATATGTCAAAAAAAAAAAAAAGAAATTGTGTATATGCCTACCTAAGTAAATTGGAGATAATATTTATTTTCACTGCACACTTCCGTCAGTCACACTATAGGAACTGCCCACTGCCCCTGGTGTAGACAGTTTATAACATCTAATATTTAAATCTTTAAACTAATATAAAATGACATTCCACAGATTGATTTTAAATTGTGTTATTTTTATGAATTTGTGAGTAGGTATACCACTGTTTGGGAAACGGTTATTTGCTGTTCAGACTGAGAAATTTATAAAAAGAAGAGGTATTAATTCAAGAGATCTATACTCTTAGGTACATTAAGTGTATGTTGTAATTTTCCTATGTCTTGATGAATATTGTGATAAAAATCTTAGTATGAAGAGCTAAAGTGCTATTACAGTAGCACTCTAAAGCATAATATTGCATTAACTACAAAACAGTTACTACATATTAAGGTGTTATTCAGTAATGGATATCCTGTCTTTGTCAAATATTTAACAGTTCATTTTTTTTTTAATAGTCTGATATTTTAAAAACTATAAATCTATAAGCTACCTATATATTGAACAGCTCATAGTTTCCCAGAGGATATCCAAGACTAAATAATAACCCACTGTGGTAGTTATAACTGATATATAAGATTATATAAGGTATAATCTTCTAAATAGGAAAGAATAATTTTCTGAAATTACCAAATTTAATTGGTGTAGGCCAGTCTTTATCAATAACATTTTCATGATATGATTCTTTTTCTGAAGTTATCTTTTGAGTCATCCTTTACTTTAGATCTAAACAATAACTCTTCCAGGGCTGTGATAGGTATAGCAGTACCCTGATTGATAGTATTTATCAATTACACACATTATAAAGTTGCCATAAAAGTAACAATGTCATGAGGTTCTTTTTATATGATTAAATATAGCTTATGTGAGTGGTGTGTAGCATAAATAGTTCATGGTAAAAAAGGATTTCGTTTAGAAAATGCATTCCTTGAAAAATTTCAAATGACAAACCTAAAGAAAAATTGTATGAGTACTGACGTCTGACATTTTGAAAACAGCACAGCTCTGAAAGGGAAAGATATGAAAAATAGAAGCTTAAAAAGAAGTCCAACTAACTTAACAGATTTTCTTTTTTTTTTTCTACAGTGCAAACAAAAAAGGAAGCACCGGGCTTCTACCATCCATAGTGGGCGGCTGAGACTGGGGATAGAATGATTGATTGCCGTAACATTTTTTTTAGCCTTTGCCACGACTTCTATCGCTAACTGAAGATTCAAATAAGAGAACATCTAAAAGAAAAAATTTATGTGTTTCATTTTTCTGTCTTAAAGTAGATGTCAAAAACGCTGTCACCGTTGATACATATCTGACATCAATCATGAAAATTATGTAAGGAAGGAACTTAAAACTCTCAGATCCCCTTTACACTGATGTTCTTGTAATCACAACTTCCTGAGCTGAACGATGACTGCATTTTTTGGGATTTACTTCAATTCTCGCATGGATATTAAGATTCTCTTGAGACATAACTTTCATAACACACATTTTTTCTTATTTAAAACTGTTCCAGTTTGTTGCCACTTTATAAACAATCTCATAACACATAGGTGTAACGGTATATTAGTTTCGAGATAAGGTCCTTGAAATTGGCGAATTAATCTTTCAAATATTTTCATAAGAAATGTTTCAACAGTAAAAAATTCGGAAAATTACACCGTTACAAACAGAAAAATGACAATTTTTACAACCACTACTGCTCCCTTCCTACATTCTACGAGGGTCATTCAATAATTAAAGAGGCTTTCTGACTGGTGATAAGAGGCAAGAGACTAGCTGTTCAAAAGTCCTAGTGGGCTGTGGTTGAATGTAGAGGAGCCTTGTTGGGTTTGCACTGTGCATTAAAAAGAATCTTTTGCTGTCTTATTATTGTAACAGCTATAGATTTAAATAATTTTAGAGTTCTCAAAGTTGATAAAGACTGGCATACTAGATTATAGGTTTGTTCCTAAAGTCATGAGATGTAAGTAGAGCTCTAACTTAAGTGTTCATAAGTTGACCATTTTTAATATTTCATGTACTGCCAAGTACCATGACGCATGTGTGCATTGTCAGTTTTGCTGCATGTTGTATGCACACAATGTCATTTTTAACATAAATCACAATCTGTGCAGGCATCATAGTACTTGACAGTATAGGACTTAGCTTTAGGAACAGACCTTAGAAACATGATAATGAATTAAGCAATTTTGGAGGTAAAGCATTACTATTGTCAGGTTATTATATTTCTTAGGTTTGAACAGCTGTGTATGAGGTGAGAGGCTTATATTGGTGCTTATTTGGACATATCTGTGTGAATCTTAAAGAGTCATGAAATTTGTTTCATATAATATAATATATCATATATATCAAACAAGTATATCAAGGCTTTGTATTAAATATAAATCCAAGGAATAGAGTTTACTGTCCCCTCTGGATCACTTCTTCACCATAGCATTACTGTGTTAAGATAAATAGCCAAGTTAATGATGTTCTTATACATCATGTACATAGGACATTAACTATTTCTTGCCATAAGTCGATCTCAGCTGCAACAGTTTACAACATCTGTAAAGTATGGAAGTTTGTATTTCCTTGAAAGTGATAACAAATGATTACAAATTGTACTAAATTAAGAATGGTGCATGGTTAGTGACTTGCAATCACAACGCTCTTCAGTTTTTATTTATTATATATATATATATATATATGTATATATATATATGCAGGGTAGATCAGAAAAATGTATATGCACCATGACCTCACTTTGTGTACTGCATGTACACTGACATGGGTGCCTCAAATATTGTTTACCGTACATTGTAACGTCACAGCACTACTGCCATCTGTTGTTCAACCATTGTACTACACGTTGAAGCCATATCCATTGTGATTTCAAAGTGTATGGTTTGTATAGCCAGTTTGAAAGTGTGTATACATTTTTCTGATCTACCCGGTATTATTGTGAATATGATAGAAAATTAAAATGGAGATAACACCACAAAAACATGTTTCACAATACTTAGAAGCCGAAAGTGTTTTTGGAATGCTGTGTATTTGTCTGTCTGCCTGTCTGTGTAGATCCATTGCCGATAAACACTTCATCGTATTTACTTTTTTTGGGGGGGGGAGGGGGGATTATACCCCATCAATGTAACTGTTATTTATTTATTTATTAGTTTTATGTAATCTTCCCTCGTTCAGTATAGAATTGACTAGTGAGGGACAAGACATGATATTTTTTGTTTAATTGAAAGAGATTATATGAGTCAAGTATGGGAAAAAAAGCCCAACCACCAAGGATGATAAGTTGTCACTCATGAATTACATTCCATTGTAGCAATTAATATGTATATATAGGCACATAGCCAGGGGTGGGCTAGCATTTAAAATCATAAAAATCTATTTAAGCAGTACTCCAGAAATTTTTTTTAAAAATAACTTAGCTTCTGAAAAGTACAGTAAGTTACATTAGCTTTTATTTTGAATTTAAAGCCTCTGTTGGAAATACTAAAAAAATACAGTGAAAACTGAAGGAGTTGGAAAATATTGGAGTTTAACTCTAGTTGGTCACAAATCTCATTCTCTCACTCTCAAACAAATATTCTTTAACTAGAGTTTGTAAAACATTCAATAAATATGGAGGAGCATTTTCAGGGTTTTGGCTGTTAGTTGATGCAGCATTGACTGTTCCAGCTAGCATTGCCACAGTTGAGATTTTTTCATATTTAAATCCACTTCTCATATCATATGAAAGGAAGGTGAAGCTTGTGCTTTTGAGCTAACAAAGACCCTTGATGTGGATCAGTTTGTATTACAGTTTGTAAAATCAAATTTAAGAAAGTTAGCTTTATAAGTATTATGCTTCTCTGTTCATAATTCTCATAATTTTCACTGGTACACTTCCAAACTTCTTTTAAGAATAGCCTATAAAATTTGTTGTAATTTCAATGTCTGTAATTTGTGTTAATCAATTATTTTATCTGGTGGAGTGGTTACCGTAACTCCTTACTTGATTCAGTACACTTTATTCTGGGGTGGAGATATGTATAAAAAAACATGCTAAACCTGATGACCCTCACTGAAATTTGATTTTCCCCTTATAAAAAAACATGCTAAACCTGGTGACCCTCACTGAAATTTGATTTTCCCCTTCAAAAACTTGATCCTGGCTATGGGCCTGATGTATATAAAGTAAGATATTAAAAAAAAATGTTCTATGTATGAAAAGGCTTTGTTAACAATATAACATTTTTTTCTAAAAAGAAAAAGTAAAATTAAATGACAAATGCATGGATATTTGACATTGACTTCGATATATAAATAAAATAGGCAACAAGACATTACACTGTAAAATGTTCATAATTATACTTTTTACACAAAGAAATGCATGTTTCATTCTTCCCAGATGTTGTAATGAAGTAATATTAAATATGTGTGCTATATATGATATTAAGGTCGTGCAAGTGCATCATTCTTCAGCTTGTTCAGTAATGGGCTGAATATTGGAAATATCTCATTAGCATAAATCCCTCATGAAAATTGTTTATTTTATATGTATTTTGATTATACAGCATCCACAGTGAGATTCCTGAATTTTAAAAGTCTATAACTTTTTAAATTTCAGATTGTTCAACTGTGTTCTGGAAGGAGCAGAGCAGCAACTTAAGAAGTTTATGTGGTAATGTTGTAGTTCGCTCAACAGCCGTAGTAGCGCTGTAACAATAGATTGTTTCTAAAATGGAGATTCCAAACGAGCTTGCTCAGGTTGTGTGGTGGTATGATTTCCTGCACAATTTGCACCTTGTATGCGTACAATCGCAGTCGACGGTAGAGAACTTTGTGAACTGTCGACCATTTCATACCAAGTTCTCTTGCTGCTTGTCTTATTGACTTCTGTGGACTCCTTTCGAATGACCTCCGCACATTTTCTACAACCTCTTCCTGTATTATGGGTTTACCACCACCGTGTCCTTTCAAAACACTGCCGGCCGCTAAAAACTGATCACACCACTTTTTTTATAGTCTTGGATGTCGGAGGATCCTTATTGTAAACACAACGAAAGTTTCGTTGTACTTGATTTATTGATTTTGTTTCTGCATACCACCACACAACCTGAGCACGCTCGTTTGGAATCTCCATTTTAGAAACAATCTATTGTTGCAGCACCACTACGGCTATTGCACGAACTACAACATTACCACATAAACTTCTTGAGTTGCTGCTTCTTATCCTTTCAGATTCACAATTGTACAATCTGAAATTTAGAAAGTTATAGACTTTTAAAATACGGGAATCTCACTGTGGACACCTTGTATAATGCTCATCTAGTAGGTTTCAGAATCTTCTCTTCCTCCCTGTTATTGTTTGGCTAATGTTCATGGCTTACCGTCTGATCAAAGTCTTTGTACTATATGTCCATCTTATAGTAATTTGCATGGATCTAATTTTTTTATATTAAAAAAAGAATTGTATAGTGAATTCTAAAACCACATTAACCATTGGCATCCTTTAAGGATTAAGTCACGGTCTGACCCTGATGGATTCGAACAGAAAAGTGGCACCCCTATGGGAATGTCCTGTCTCACAGTTCATTTGAATTCAAAGCTTAAGTGTCAAAAATTAAGGAATGTGTCCTGATTGGTTATGAACGAAAGAAAGTTCAATGCCTACGAAACAAGTTGAAATCCCAAAATACGCAATAGTGTCCTAGGCTCCCTCCCGTTGAAAGTATTTATAGTAGCAAGACTTTGATGTAAGTGATTAACATGACTTCAGAACGCACTATTATTATCTGCTTTGTCTTATTTATTCATATTTTACTCCATTTTTCTCCAACAAGGTTTATTAATGAAATTAGACAAATGTGTGAGTTGCTGTTAATTTCTTAAAGCTAATTCTTGTATTAAGAATTTAAGATCAGAGGCTTTCCTGGCGAAGAAGCTGAGTGAAAGTTTTGTGGTGCGGTATCACATTTTAGCGATCAGTTTTTAAGGCATTCTGAATGCACTTTCCATGAACCCTCACTACACCTTCGATATGGGTATTAGGGTGATTTGTAAGTGGAATAATTTTCATGAGAGATTTATCGAACGTTATGGTCATTACAACTGCTGAATGCTGCTTTGAGTTAAAATAAATGTGTGTGTGTGTATATATATATATAAAACAGAATGAGATATTATTATGCATATTTATATCAAAGAGTACAGAATGTAAGATTAAACTGTATGAATATAAAAAAAACATGAGGTGTAAAAATTAGGTACATTATGACAGATTTATATTGAGTTTGTTTTATAAAGTGTGAGTAACTGGTGATGGGCATAATAATTATACATGAAGAGTTCCTTTGGGACTGTATTCTTTTGGAGCTGACTGTACCATCAAAGAGTTGATGATTTCTTGTATGATTGTGTGAGATACAGTAATTGATAGTCTCAAGACTGGTAAGCAGGAAAACCATTTTTTCCTATAAAAAGACATCGGTTTTAAAGAAAAGTTAAACTACATACTGTAAAGACAAGGAAAGGGTTTCTCTTTACAAAACTTTTGTATTCATGAGAACAAATAGGCTAGTTACACAATAAATAATCTGTAATTTGGTACAGACTAATTGCCAATAAATAATCAAAGATAACAACTTCATCTTGTATTGGCATAGAATACACTGAGATTTTATTAATAATAATAAATTAGAAAATGACTTCTGTAATATTATCATTTTTTAGATCAAGACATATATATGCAAGGTAGTGTGCACCATTTCCAATATAAAATAATGAACAGTTTTTAAATACATCCTAATTTTTCATTGTGAAATATAGACAAGCTTCTTAACTTCTATTTCACCATTTTCCTTGTCAGCACAAGTAGTTGAGCTTGGAGATTTATTAATGAAATTTAGGATTCAATTCACCTTCACAAATGCCCTTTAAATCAATTCCAACCTGGTGGCTGTTCAAAGCATCTCGAGCATCATCTAAATTCTATATCTAACTTTTCTACTCTTTCCGTATATGAAATTAGAACAGCAACAACAATGTGATTAACTTGTTTCTGAACGAAAAAATATCTTTAGGCTTTTCAAAGCATAAGAAAGTCTTTCAGCTGTGACTGTGAAAACTGCATTGAAAGATCGAGTAAATTGAGGAATGATTTCAAATGATCATTAGTGAATTGGAACAAGAGGAGCTTGTACTATGTATGAGAACAT
The DNA here is from genome assembly GCA_964059195.1 of Ectobius pallidus. Classification (NCBI taxonomy): domain Eukaryota; kingdom Metazoa; phylum Arthropoda; class Insecta; order Blattodea; family Ectobiidae; genus Ectobius; species Ectobius pallidus. The sequence goes on along the minus strand of CAXKWD010000010.1, from coordinate 80,467,739 downwards.
TAGCCTCATTTTCGCTTTACAGCAATTCAATAATGTTTAGTAATAGCCATACATAAATATGATAATAATACCAGACAAATTATTGAGTGTCACCACTGTTCACAACCATGCAGTGTGTTCAATGCACATAGCTATTTGCTTCAGCTAAGTTGTGGATAACATAAAACTGTAGCTCTAATGAACTCCAAATCAGTATTTTTTTTTAATTCACCAGTGAAGTGTCACTCTATACCTGCTTATAATATCTACTGGTATTAAAAAAATATGTAGCTAGTATAATATGAACCAATGAACAAAAATCTGAAGCCCTGAATGATACTTAATAAAATTGTCCAACAAAAGTTGCTTTAGTTCAGGTACATCTACTGTTCAGTGATTTTCAAATTCTGATTACAAGAAAATTAATCACAAGATTAAATAGCAACTGAAAAAAAACATGTATGTTCTATGCTATTACTGTAGAACTCCCATAGAGCCCTTTCTTTGTCTTTATTCGCAATGTTACAAATCGTTAACATCAAATTTAAGCTTTTTTAAGTATCAAGCTGACTTCGAAGGAACTGTTTATTTGTTACTAGTAAATTGACCACCAGGGCTCCAATCAGTATGATATTGGCATATGAGGAAGATTTGCGCACCTCACTCAGGCTCCATCAGCTTATTGATGTGATGATTGCTCAATGCAAGGCAATCTGGAAAGTGTGTTCTGTTAGGTCATTATTCCATGGCCAGCAGGATTTAAAGAAAACAGTACACCTTTGAAATATATGTATATCTGACCCCTTGGCTAAGAGAGTTTAGTGTCATTTATCTCCTTCATGGATGGTTTTGGAACAGATGTTCTTAACTGGAAGCACTAGTGATCATTTTCTCAGTTTTTATGGTATACCACATTTAAATGCCATTTAAACCATAGCAACAATGCACACAAAATACTAGGTACAGTAGGACTTTGTTATAATGACATTGATTTCAGCATCAACTCGGCTGTAGCGTCATGTTTTCTATGGTACGGACTTATTCCTCATAAGGAATGTGTTTCTCAACCTTGCTTAGTATGACAAACATATATGTATCTACCTCGCATGTAACATCTTTTCAGCCTCAGTTTGCAGTAAGATTTTCCAAGAACCTATGTATTTTAGGAAATCTGTTGTTGAAGTCTGGTAACCTGGTAGATTATTTATCCTCCTCTTCTGTCATTACAGTGCGAAAGGTTTACTATAATAGCCATATTCCTATTAAAAAGAGAAAGATAAGCAACAGACAGGAAAAGAGATACAGCAGGTAGTCACTACCTCATTACGGTGATTTAGTTAAAACAGATACTTCCTCCATGCTGCATTCACTTGCAATGGTGGCATATTGTTCCACCTCTTGCCCAACCAGAAGACATTTTAATCTTCACACTACACACAGACTTCACAGCGCAGGGGCAAATTTCTTAAGAATTTTGTAAATAAGGAGTATTGACTCTATGTTTTCCCATGCTTTCCCTTGGATGTCACTATAATCTAGTTTTACTGTATATGCCACGTAAAGTCAGTAGTTTTTAGTAAAAGGAGAAGGAGAATCCAGTATATGGTTACAGAGACCAGTGCCTGGGGAAATTTTGGCTGTTTTAACCGGCAAGAACATGTCTGTGCTGCTTCTAGATAAGACGTTTTTCCAGATAGTTGGATATGTGGTTTTAACCCTACCTCTTCATATCTTGTAATGAAAATAGCATTTGAAATTTTTTGCCCAAGTTTATTGACATCCCAACCTTAATTACGTTAATTTTAGATCTGATTTGGAGACCGGGGTTTCACTTTTAGGTCAGAGGCACGAAGAGTAGGCAGGTTGATCAGTCTATTTATAATGCTGTGAGCATGACAGCTTGCCAGGTGAGAAAATTTATTGGTAAAAAATTCCTACTTAGCTTGACAAGTTGGTCCATTGTGATGAAACAAAAAAGGATTAATAATATTAATTACCTTATTTATTCTGATTCATGATAAGAATCAAGTTGCGGAAATGAGAATAATTTAAAAATAATTATGTAGAAACTGACTGAAATGGGGACTAGAGAAAAATGCATAATGACGAGCTTCATAACCTGTTGACCTATTTGTCACCGGATATAGGATATGGTAAGGGTAATTAAATCACGGAGGATGAAATGGGCTGGACATGTTGTGTGTATGGGGGAAGAAAGACATATCTAAAAGATATTGACTGGGAGACCCGAAGGGAAAGGACCACTTGCAAGACCTAGACATAAGTGGGAGGACAATATTAAGATAGATTTAAGAGAAGTAGGATTTGAGAGGGATGGATGGATGGAGTTAGCACAGAATAGGGTTGAATGGTGGGCTCAGGTAAGCGCGGCAATGAACCTTTGGGTTCCATAAAATAGATAATATTCCTTTAGCTTGCTTAGGAATTGTCTATTGCCATTGAGTAAGTAATTAAGAAACTGACTACCCTATAGAATCTTCCATGAATTATCGTCTTTGAAGAGTAAAGTTGCTTATGCTAAGAATGAAAGCAGTTGATGGAGCCTGGAATTTAAAAAGTTCCATGAGAATCATCTTAACATTATGTGGTAAAGCACCTGTTAGGCTTATCTATTATGTATATGCATCATGCTTGAATTGCACTATGCCCACACATGTATTAGAATACCAAAGAGAAATGTAGTAATTGTTCCTCAAAGAAAGCATAATTATTAATTAATCATTTGTTGAGCTGTTACCTTTAAAAATGTCATAGAAGCAGCTGATTTCTGTGGGAAAATTTAAGAGGAATTGATTGGGAGATACCAGCTCAGTATAACAAGCTACTTTGCAGGATTCTGGATTACAGATCTTATCCCTTTGTGTCTTTAGTGCCTTTGTGTTAACTAGTGATGACCTAGCATATTCCTAAACTCACTAGGAATTATGTATATAGTTAAATCATCCTAATTTATAGAGGCCTTGGCTGTTGGTGTAGAAAAAAAGAATTTCCTTTCTAGAATATGATGTTATACAAAGGCTGAAAAGAAAACAGTTCTATATAAAAATATTAGTTTCATCCTGCTGCGTGATTGTGAATTAATTATTTGGACAAGATCGTAGCATGTTATTCCAGAGATGTTCATTTCAGGTAAAAGACACAAAATACCATTAAAAGTATATTTCTTTCGAGGTATATAATGTTTCCCTTCCCCCTCCCCCCCCCCCCCCCATTCTTTCTCATGTTAAACGAGAAAGTTCAGAGTAGCTTCAGTTAAATTTTTGCCCATCCATCAATCTACTTGCTTGTCTATAATGTCTCTCTGCCTCTGTTTATATGTAAATTTTTAAAAAATAATCTGCATAGGCAGTATAATTATTTATGTTTTATGTACTGTCTTACAAGAAGACATAAAATCAAAATATTTTGTTATGTGCTACATACACTGATTCGTTTATGGAATTTGGGCTAGACAGTAGGTGTATTTCAATACCAGAATACATTTTTTATTGAAGCTATTCCTTTCAGATTCTAACAGAAAGCACTGCCCGAGGCCTTTGTACACCATCCAACGTGTCGAAACAACCAGTTGGATGGGAGGCTACACTCTACCCAATTTATCAGTACAGATCGAAATAAATAGAAGTTTTCTTTTTAATTCTGCATTCATATCAGAACAGAATCTTACAATATTATAAACTGATCAATACAAGATGATGACATATACTTTTGTTCCTACAGATCATTGACATTACAATTGTTTCTATTGACATTACATAATAATAATAAGAGAAAGATTCATTTGACACTGGGATTTAATATCCATACTGATACTGTACCAGCCGAGCTAGCCAGGATCAGGAAGACCATGTATGTTTTGGATTTTTAGTAATCTTATGGGTCTCATTTTTTCAAAGAGTTTAAAATCATGTTGTTTGGTATCATTGAGCTCGATTAGTAAAATAACTACGTAATCCTGTACCTTTTTTCTCAACTTACAATATTTATGGTGCCTAAGTTTTTTGGTTTCACAGAACCATCATCACCACGGGTATTTATTTCTTATCTCTTATTTATTTATTTCTTATCTCTTGTTGATACTAGGCACTGAATATGTGCGAGCTTCCACTGATTGTTTTCAGAACTTTCTTCTAGGTAAAATGTCACTAGCACGCAGTACTAGTAACAATATATGTTTTCTTTGTTGATTTTCAGTATAATGTTGTCTCTATTGATGCCAACTAAAAATAGTTTCACCTCTTTAAATTCCAATTTTACACCCATTTTAAGTAATTTGCCTTGTGTGAGTAATTAATTTCAATAAAGAGATTTACCTAGGTATTAAAGCAAGATGTGTCTTAATGATATATAAAGAATAGTAAGTGATTTTGTCCAAAGAATATTTTTAAGTTAACATATCGTACATGCTATTGCTTGAAGAAGCCGGATATAAAGGAAAAATTATGTGATAATTTGTTGCCACTGCTTCCTTTTCAGTCTTCTTATCTTCTTAGACGTATGGCTCCCATAGTCTTGTTAACGGTTATTTAAGTGCATTTAGATGCAAAAAAAATGTATAATGTTGGTATTATATTCATTTTATGCTTGCATTAAATGAAAATGAAATGAATCTGAAATCAAATCTGTAACATTTGTTATACAGGGATTATATTGAGTATAGGCCAATAGTGTTATTTTTTTAGCATAAAAGGCTAATACAATAACTTCTTCTGTGTATTATATTTAAATAATTGTATGAAAGTGTCTGCAAATTAAAAAATTAAATGAAAAACAGGTGGAGTGTATGAAGACGTTAAATAAAATGGTATAAATTTATCTTTCAATTAAATTAATTGGGAGACATTGTTTAATATCAGCAGGGAGAATAACCCGAAGGATAGCTGTCCTTAGTCAAGGATTACAATAGAGGTAGAGCTTATCAATCTGTCCAAAAGGACAAAATTAATAAATTGGAAAAGATATGGTAGAAAATTAAAATTTAAAGCATTCAACCTTACAAGTGTAAATAAATACTCAATAAATTAGAATATTCTAAAGTTTAATGTGTAATTAGATTAATAATCCAAATATAATTATGTGAATTTTCGAGATAGCCAAGGAAATGTGAAAATCAAAACAAACCCATCACAATATATCGATTGTTTCGTCATTATCTCACAGTGACACAAATAGCGATGTGTTTTATTCATTTTCATGGTTCTATTTATGCATTACGTGCTGGAATCTGTAAGTATTCGCTGAATAATGACAATATGTATAATTGGAGGTCCAGATTCTCTCAAAATAATTTTTTTTTGCAACTTTCTTACTTCTGGATTTGTTTGTCAATAAAATCCAAACCTCTCGGTTATATTACCTCTGATAAAAACAGTATAAGGATTACAACAGAGGTGGGATGGGAGACAGCTCCTCTTGCTTTGAAATAACCAATACCTGTTGTACTTACTACCTACTTACAGTATGAGATGATGTGAGAGTATTTTATGGTGTAGTATGAACATGTCAAGACTACTCACTCCATAGCCACTATTGGTTAATGTTGCCTAGTTTCGAAACCTCCAAACATGGATTTTTTGGTTACTGATCTACTCTCTGCAAAGTCAAGTAGGCCTTGTACTTTTAGTTTCCACCAAGCTGAATTAACCAACTGTATTAACCTCATCTTTATGACCCAATGAGGAAGAGTTAGTGAAGGATCTACAGTGTTTTGCAGATGACAAGCCGTTTGTTCATTCTCCTGCTTAGATACGCGGTCCAATCAGAGATGGCGAGATGGAGGGAAGACTCTTCCTGCTAGCGGCGCATCTTTAGCTCGTACACGTGATTGGCGGTGAAGGAAATGGCTTCTCATTTGAAAAACACTGTACATAATCCAACTATATAGTTTCAAAAATACGAATATAATAATGAATTATATGAAGAGAAAGGAGAGGATAGGAAATTGAAGGCTGTTAGTGGAATAAAATTTAAAAATGGAGAACCCAATAAAACTAAAAAATGCTAGCTTTCTCATCCATGTATACAGTTCCAGCCTTAATGAGACTGAATTAAGTTCTCTATTCATCATAACCCAGGTAGTACAAGGAGGATGGCATATTCTCATCTTATACCTTAGTAATCTAAGAACAAGTTTTCCGACCCTTCAAAATCTGTGCTCATTTCTAAAGACGTTTCTTAGATCTGATGTCATGTTCTTTGTTACAGTAAACCCTGATTTAACACAATCTTAATAAAATGTTTTCCCATGTTTTACATAAAATTTTTAAAATACAGGTCATAATATATGCAATTATTGTATTAAAGGTTTTTATTTAACATTATTCCTGTATAAGATAAAAGTCCCATTTATGTAAAGAAAGAAAAAGCAAAAACTTAAGTATTTTCAGAAAAAATCTGTATCTGAATAATAACTGATAGCACTGTTACTGTATCATACAATGGGAAGTGCTTTCTGCTCCCTCCTTTTTACCAAACACCAGTTCCAAAGCATGTCCTTGGTAAATCTTTATTATTTGCTTGCAGGGGAGAATGTGTGTTCAGAATTTTAGCAAAATACTCATATTGCAGCTCTTGAACCAGTTGCACATTGCTTTGTGTTTCAAGTGAAACTCGAATCTTTCAATGATGGTGGCAAAGAGAAAAGAACTTGCATGAAAGCTTGCATATTATAATATAAAGTAGAAAATATCCAACATAAATTATTGGAAACTTCTAGACCACAATTCAGCGAATACCTGTATCATAATACCTCCTGCTAACCAGTTGATTTTTATTATATTTGATGATTAAAGCAGGGTTCATATATTAAAAGGGGCTACGCCGTAGTGTAGTGGTTGAGGCGCTACGCTACAAACTGGAAGGTCGCGGGTTTGATTCCCGATGAGGTCATTGGAGTTTTTCAATTCAATTGGTGGCACTATGGCCCTGGGGTCGACTCAGCCTCTAACAGAAATGAGTACCAGGAGCAATCCTGGGGGTAAAGGCAGCTGGTGCATAAGACTGACAACCTTACCCCCTCCACATGCCGAATGTCTAAAATCTAGGAGCCTTAACCTCCTGGAACACTTTACTTTACTTCAGATTAAAATCTGTTTTATTTCTTAAAAATAACAAAACCCCTGTTTAGTGTAAACCCCTTCATTAAGTTTACAAATGTTGTATCCTCAGAAAAATGTTAAATTGAGGTTGTGTGTTGAATATTTTACAATTAGCTAAAAACTTTATTTTGCTGTAATTGTTCTTGACAAAGAAATTGCTAAAGAAGTAGAATTGTTCATAAATACGAACTATTAAGATATTTTAACTAAAAGTCAGACACTTTCATACATTATCATAGTGCTAGGTACATGTTGAGCTCCAATACTACTAGTCAGGAACATATGTATTATAGCTGCCAGTTTTTGTGTGTGAGTATATCATAGTTTTAGAATAATTTTTTTTTTTTTTTTTTTTTTTTGTTTTGTTTACTGTGTGTTATTACTTATTAGTAACGCATCTAATTCAGAGGTGTAAATGTAAAGACTGAAAAAAAAAAATGAAGACAAAAATCAAGAAGTGAGTATAAATTATTGTGTAAACATAAGTTCAGGGAACGAATACAATATAAGTTACACAATTGCAATTTGTAAAACCATACTTGCAAATTATTAGACACTTTCAGTAATTCACATCTTTTATTTTCGTAATGCCAAAAGAAAAATGATAAATCATGTAAGCTTGCAAGCTTGGTGCAATATTGTAATTATAAAATAAACTGCTATTGTATATTGATTTTAAAACCATATTGAAACCTAAATTATGAAATCGTGTATTTACTGTATACTGGAAACCTTTTCTCTTTCCTGGATCCATTTCTAGACGTTGAATCCTTGTAGATCCAGGCAGATAGATTGCCAAAAAAAAACTTTTTTATTATTAATTATTGAAATGCTGTTTTTGTTTGTTGGATTTGTTGTCGTCTTAGTGAGTGAATCATTGATTAAAGAATTTATCCATTACCAGTATGTCTCTTGAAGAGTAAGGCTTTCTATAAAAGAGGTATCTCGTTATTGCTCGCTTGGTGAGCTGTCAGGCGAGGTTATTTTTGCTGACACTAGCACACTTAACTATTATTAGTTTGTATTAGTCCGCATTAATCTACATCTAAAATGCTGTAATAGACATACATGGATTAAAGTTATAAAACAATATCTATTTAAAAATTCTGTGACAATAAGTAGATTGTTCAAATGCTTTCAAGAGAAGCCTGACAAACTCAAACTTACCATATTTACTTGCATAATTTGTGCCCCTGTGTATTTTGTGCACCCTAATTTTTATACAATTATTTTGAACTTTATTCTTGCTCTCCATAGTTAACAAAACAATGATGTCACTACAGTATTTACAGTTTTTTTTAAACAATTGTAGTGTGCACTTGTGTTGAAATTTCAAGATGGGAAAGAAGTGTTGTACAAATTAAAAGTGATAAGTTTCAGTTTCACAACCAAGCAGCAGCAAAAGAATTTGGCATTTAGGGCATTACGTGGTCCATAAGCTGTTAAATATCGTGCTATACAAGATGAACATCTACATTATTTTGAAGAATTGAGAAATGATGGCATCACAGTGACACATGATATGCTACAACTCCGTGCATATGACATTGTTTAAGCTCACAATATACCGGTTTCAAATAACTGGTATACGCCCAGTCGAGGGTGACTTCAATAATTCATGAAAAGGAAAGGTCTTTCCCTGCGTAGAAGAATGACGTACCAGAAATTGCTTATATGCATGAAGTTAAATTGAAGTTGTGTATCTAGAAAAAATATCTTTTACAAAAAATAATTCTTCTCTTAAATGGAAGAAAGTTGAACATAAAATTCCTCTCTGACAAATTGTATTTTACAATGTTTAGAAACAGAAAGTTTCAATATTCTAGACTTTCTTCTGTGAAATGAACACTCTTGATAGTTTGATTTATATGATATAATTAATCTTTTTCCCATATTAATTTATCAGGTAATCTCACAAGAGATTTGAGTTTATCAATAGATTTGTGAGCCCAAAGCATGAGCAAATTTATTTGCTGAAACTCGTAATCTTGAGTGGGGTTTATTAAGACTTCCATTAATAAAATGTTATGGATCACATAAATAGTTATTACTTTCTTACTTGTCTTGTTTAAAAACAGATTAATATTGTATCAGCTGTGAGATTACGGCAGACTAAATGAATGAACACTCAAATGAGTTACCAGATACTAACCAATGTTACCAACAGTGGGTTGAGAAATAGTTAACCTAATTAAGGTAAGCTAACATCAGAACAAAATAAAAGCTCATGGAGTAGCTTTCACTTAACTGAAATTGTGTTTTGAATTAATACCTGTTTAAATTACTTCAATTTCCAAATAAGTTACATTGTTTAAAATAATGTTTTTTATTCTGTTCTTGGGCAGCATTACAGATATGTGATGTATTAATCCCTGCATATCGATACTTTGACATATCCAGTAATGAGCTGACGTTTTATCAGATAAAATCGCATCCATGCAAGCATATTGTGATATAAATGACAGTGATTCGTATAAACACTCAGCATTTAGAACTGTTACTTTCTTTGTATTTAGGTTAGAATTCGTTAATTCAATTTTAGATTTATTTTCAAAAAGCTCATCATTTAACAGTTTTGCTTATTAATCTGAATGCCATTATTAGAATGTTCATTATGAGTATAGAATAATGTATAATTTGCATAAAGTATAGAATTAGCATTAAGATTTACGGACAATATTATTTATGACCTAAGACTGAGCCTGAGATACACCAAATTTGGTGCACTTAGTGGAAATAGCACATTGTGACTTGTCGTACACTGAATTTCCCAAAGATCAAAGCAGTTAACTCTTCTTTTCTCTTGGATTGGAAGTTACGGAGTGGAACATAATGTTATTTTAAATAGAAACTCTCTTTTTTATACAGTCTTGCAAAGGAAGCTGTACAACAATATAGCTTAAGACCAGTGGTTTCTTCAGCCATTTTAAGATTGGGTACTTGGTTATGGGCAAGGTAACTGGACCATGGACCATAATTAAGATAAGCGACAAGATCTAACATTTGTAAGTACATAAATAAATTGCTAAAATTAATAATTTCAGTAATGTGCTATAAAATTAACCCAATATATTGATACATGTGGTTTTCCGTAATATGTAATAGTGGTAATTTTATGACCATACTCCATATCCTCCTGTACATTACAATTTCGAGAAAAGTTTGTTATCATCACAATCTTACAAAGAGTAAAATGATCAGGCTGTATTATTTATATATTTTGTTATAATCTTTGTGAAATGTACCAATTTATAAAGGTAAATATGATAATTTTACAATGTTGGGCATAAGATAATTTTTTAGAAATATGAAGACAGCTAATTGCACTTAATAATATTTTTAAATCAGTCATTTCATAAATTCAGCTCAGTGCAAAAGAGATGATTGCCTTAAAATGGTTGTGCTATGAGCATTGTTACAGATCATATTTCTTTGGATTCTGAAAGATAAGTTTGAAACTATTCTGTGTGGTTGTTAAGTTCAGTCCTGATAATCTTAACCTTGAGCTTATTGCTCTTTAAATAAAAATTAAGAAAGCATTATTTTACTTCAGAATTTTTTACAGTAAAGCAATATAACATACATTTAAAGAAATTAGGTTGATAAAAACTCTAAACTTCACTATTTACTTAATAACAATACAGGTGGCCTTGGTTTGATCTGGCTTGGCTTGATAATAGTGGGAATATTTTTAATCGTATTTAACTTATTTGAGTGATTTCAAGGCGTAAGTTACATCAATTACAGTTCACTCTACTATCTGGAGTTTATACAAGTGTTGGTGTGCTTCTTGTTCGAGTAAATATTGGAAAATACTTAATTTTGCATCATGCATTCTTTGGCTGTGTTTTATCAGGTTGTTTATTCCACTTAGTTACCATTTTACATCATGAAATAAACCCATTTATATTCATTTTAAACTCATAAAGATGATGATGAATATCACAGAGCAAATTTATGGAAGCAAATTAATCCAAATTCCATATCAGCAACAGTACTGACGGTCCTACAGCATATTAAAAGAGGATTATTATATGATTTGGATAGATGAATAGAAGAAGATATATATCTTTTGTAATTTGTCATTCCTACCATGGAGAGCCTTACCAATCCTCCTTTAAATACTCCTAGCGGAGTACCTAGCCAAGATAACACATGTGGTCAGCCTTGCCCTCACTGTGGGAAAATATACAAGGGTACTCATGGCGTTAGTATTCATATCAGTCGAGCTCATCCTCAGGAACAGAGAAGTAATATTGTGAATAGGCAGTCAAATAACATTAAGACTGCTCAGATAAGTGCTGAATTGCCTAGAGAACACGGAAACAAACAGACTGAAGATGATTACTCTTCAGTAGAAGACAACAATTTGAAGGTGTATAAAGAAAATCTGGAACAATGGAAGTCAGAATTTCTCACAACCCTTAGTGATGAACAATTTTGTAATAGGGTTGAAGAATTCACAACCTTCTTATCTCAGGCCATTCACCTTTTGCCTGGACCAAAACATCCGGCAGTGCGGTATTACGAAGCTCGTAAAAAGAAGAAGGCATACAATAACCAAAGGGAATATAGTAAAAGTAGTAACCCAGAAAGAGCCACCAAACGGGACAGGTTAAAACGACAACAAAGATTTGATTATCAGAAGACGCAATATTTGTATTACAACCAAAGAAGGAAAGCAGTAAGAAATGTTTTGAATGATAACCGCAATGTCTGTCGTGTTGATGTTAATAAAATTCATCACCACTTTTCCTCGCTGTTTTCTATACCAAATGAAAGCGAACGAGATGTATATCCATCCAATGTTTCTGACGCTGCTCGAGTCAGTTTGGATGAAACAGAAGATATACTAATTAGCAAGCAAGAGATATCTACAGCAGTCAGAAGAATTGCAGTCGACACAGCACCTGGCCCTGACCATGTTCTTTTGAGAGCTGTAAAAGATGACACTTGCTATGAGATCATAGCACTAATTGCTACAACAATGGCAGCCCGCAATCTTGTTCCGGAATGTTTAAGAAGAGCAAGAACAATACTAATCTTCAAAGGTGGTGATAAGACAGACCTGGCCAATTGGAGACCTATTACCATCTGCTCGATCGTGAGAAGAATCATCGAGCGTGTGCTTGATAGAAGACTTCAAATGTATGTATCGTTTTGTGAACATCAGCGAGGGTTTACTAACTCCCCCGGCACACATATTAACACGTCTATTTTGGAATCTCTTCTCACGTCAGCTAAGAAACGTAAAACAAACCTTGCCTTGATCTTCTTAGACATTAGCAAGGCATTTGATAATATCGGACATGGCCATCTTGAGAAAAGTCTCTCATCACTTAATATACCATCTAAATTATCAAAACTTATAGTTTCTTTGCAAATAAATAACATTACGCAGATATGGACTAACAATCAAAAGACCAAGCCAATTTCAATAAGAAGAGGAGTGTTACAAGGATCGCCTCTGTCACCTACTTTGTACAATCTAGTGACAGACCATATCCTACATGAACTGTCTTCCAATGAAAATGCTGAGGATTTTGGTTATTCTATACTGCCAGGTCTCCCTAATATAACTGTCATGGGATTTGCAGATGATACTTTAATAGTAGGCAATAATGAAGAATCTGCCAAGAAACTTGCCGATATAGCCATTCAAAGGTTTCTTGAAATAGGCTTGGCTATTAATATGCATAAATCAAAATCTATTTCAATTACTAAAGGCACTATAAAGTATGATGATTTCGTTCTAGACTCTGGACAAGTCATTCCTTCAATTGCACCTGATGAGACTATCCGCTATTTGGGTGTCAACTATCATCATGCAACGGTTTTTGACCCAAAAGCAGCGATGAACGATCTTAAAAATAAATTTGATGCCTTAGCTTCCTCCTCTTTATTACAACCATACCAGAAATTTAACATCTTGAGTACTTTTATATGTCCATCATTGATTTATAAATTTCAGACTACACCATTAAATAGAATACCAGTCAAATTTCTTTCTGACGCTGACGTATTAATTCGAACAACATGTAAAGAGATACTTCAACTCCCAACCGACACCCCTGATAGTATGATGTACTCAGCCAAGAGTTATAAGGGATTAGGACTCTTTAAAGCATCGTGGGAGGCATATTTACAATTCATTAATTCCTGCCAAAGTCTCATGAATTCTAATAACATCCACATAAATCACACAAGAGACTTGAACGATGAAGTTAACAGATGTCTCGAAAAACTTAATCTGCCATCAGATGGAAGGCCTGCCTGGCTTAAAGTTCCTTCCATACGGACGCAGCTCCGAAATAAGGAATTTGAAACTTGGTGTTCTTTGCCCCAGAAAGGAAAGGGTGTCATCCTTTTTAAAGAATATACGCCATGTAATAAATGGCTTAGTAAGCCCAAAGGATTGACGAGTAGTGAGTGGAAGGATGCAATTAAGATGACAGCGAATGTATGTCCAGTTCGTGCTCTACCAGGCAGGTCCCAAGATGGTCACCATTGCCGTCGTTGCGGCAGTGAGAAAGAAACTCTTGCTCACGTCTTGGGTGCTTGTCCTTATGGTGAAGTGCTGAGGAACAGTCGCCATCACAAGATCCGAACTTTAATTGCAAATGCTCTGCGGGAAAATCATCATCAAGTAGCTGAAGAGGTCTACGGCGTTTCTGAAGGTGGCTCCTCTAGAAGAATTGACATCATCGCCATTCCACCAGGCTCAACCAATGGATATGTAATCGATCCTACAGTCAGGTTTGAAACAAGTAGCACCCAACCTGCAGAAGTTCATGCTGAAAAATGTCGTATCTACGAACCCACCATCGCATACTACAAAGAAAAATACTCCCTTTCTTCAATTACCATCTTTGGCCTGATGGTGGGTGCAAGAGGAACAATTCCTTCATTCTTTGTAGATTTCTGCAGATTCTTCCGTCTGAACAGCATTTTAATAAAAGAAGTGTCTCTGACAGCCCTGAAAGGTTCCCTCTCAATACTCAGGAATCACTTATATTCCTAAATTGTATATATTTGTTTTAAATGTTCTTTTTTTCTTGTTTCATAAGTTTTCTTGATATATGTGAGTTTTTTCTTTATGTTTATTGTAAATACTTGTAAACACTTCTTTGTGGTGCAAATCATTTTCTTTTATATTACGCTTTGTCTTAGGGCAACCCTTAACTAAGGGAAGCTGAATGTAAATAAACATTAATATATATATAAATATCTATAATAAATGTATACCTGTAAGTAAAAAGTGAAGTTTGTAGGGTTTTTATCAACTTAATAAAAAAATCATGTTTCAGAATTCACTCAGATCGACTTATTTACCTGGAGGTCACAGCCAGTGAGTTGAGTGTTGGTTTAGATTGATATGAAATCTGAACAACTATCTGGTAATGTAAGGTGGGAATTTTTGAAAATTAAAATTTTGTATTGTTAATTGAAGGACTAACATAATTATTATTCTGTTGTTTTGCAGTATTATCAGCAACTACACGATTCGCTACTTCTCATTGGATTTTAATGAATATTGATTTATTCAGTAATTCTTGATGCTGGTACTCTTGATGTGTTGGAATTGTAGGAATCTTAAGAAGGTATGTTATATAGTTTTTTCTTATAATTTGAGCATTATAATGTCCTTTTAATCAAGGGTTGAATTGTAAAAGGACATCCAAAATGGGCACTATCTCCCTACAGACATTGCTCTGATGTATTTGAACAGATGTCTCTCCATATATTAGGGAAAATATTAATAGTTTATACTTCTAACAATTATAATAACATTGGTAAAATAATGTAATAATGCTAAAATAATTACTAATTTAAACTACAAGATTGTTTGTATAGGGGTTGTAAACAGCGTCTACAATCTGATTTAAACAACCTGCGACTTGTGACAGTCCACTTAAAGTGGGGAACTGCTCAGTATTACGCAGGTATCGGCCTACCACGTTTCTTACAGTATAAAAGATCACGTTACAGTTTAAGAGCATATTGTAGTATTTTAAAATCTATTTTCTGTCCATCTGCACATTTTTAAAGCATATTTTAAGTGCCATTTTTTCTTTTAAAAGTCTATTTACTTGTTTTAAAAGCCTATTTTAGGTGCCAAAAACTTATTTTTTTTAGAGCCTAAAATCCCAGGTCTAGTTATAAAGAAAGATGAACGAATCAAGCAGAGTGGACTAACTATAAAGAATACATTTTGAAAGTTACGCGCAGGCTTCGGTAACGTACCGGTACCGAAAACAAAGTACTATGTTGTTTTAGACTTTTTCCCCCACCTAATTGAATCGCTTATTTGGAAAGTTTTTTTCTCTTATTAGATACGTTTATTTTTCTTTGAAACTTTAAGATTCAAAGTAATTAGGATTCAGTAAAATATCTTGAATATCATTTCACCTTTCTGATACTCCGTTTTTATTGTCTCCTGTGAAATTTAGATATATGACCTTTTCCAAATAACCGATTCAGTTAATTTAAAAATAAAATAAAATCAATACATAATGCCAGTTAAGCTGAATTTGCTTTAATTTTTCGTAATTTTTGTAATATTTTAAATCAGCGTTTACGTTAATACAAAATTATAATTTGTATGTTATAAATATTGTATAATTTTTTGTGACATTTGAAGTCAGCGTTTACGTTAATGCAAAATTATAATTTGTATATTATAAATATTGTATAATTTTTTGTGACATTTTAAGTCAGCGTTTACGTTAATGCAAAATTATCATTTGTATGATATAAATTGTATAATTATATTATTATAAAAAATAAAATAAAAAATGCACAAGGGATCCTATTAGTGCGAGTGGGTTTAGGTTTGTGGTCCACGTTTTTCGTGCAGACAAAAGCATCTGTCTCCATGGCGGCATCTCCCAAATGGGAAGAATTTGCAAGGTATCTTGCGACATTGCTCCTTGTATTCCCTGAGAAGCTTGTCTCTGTCATCCTGGATGTCCACCCAGACCTTGCTCGGGATGTAGACGGTAGATCTTACCCTACACACAGGGCAGTTGGCGTTTTTAGCCCGGCGCCATTTCCTGATGCATGTAATGCAGAAGCAGTGGTTGCAGTTCATCAGGATTGCAAAAAGCCGCTCTTTCATATCAGGTTTCTGCATAACTACTTCAAGGCACTTTGCGCATGTTTTGCCGAAGTATCGAGTCAGTCTGTCATTCTCATCAATGTTGGAACCTTCACCACATCCTCTTGTTCCGCTGGTGGAAGCGGCTGTACTCATAACTGGTTGTTCAATTTCGTTACCAGCTCCGTCTCCCGAAAGTGTTCCTACTTCGTTCATCGGATTGGTTGAATTTTCATTTCCTTCTTCGGGATCAGAAATTGAAGCTGTTGCATCCATGATGGTGGTGAAAGGGTGAAACAATTTTATAAAATATTTCGTTGGCATAGAATCGAATCAACAATGTTCTTCAATTATTGACTTTTGGGTAGGTATCTAAATCACCGCCGTCTCGAGAATACAGTTTAGAAGGCAGTGATCTAAATGTAATGTTTTTTGTAAATATTCCGGGGATCGTAGTCAGGTTGCAAGGTTATTTCCGGCCTTGTAACCGTCAGAATAGTTTAATAAAATTAATTAATTTAGCATACCCGAAACATTTGAGTTTTTTTTTTTCAGTTTATTCACGGTTAGCGTAATCGCTAAACATCACGTGACTGATTTTCTGCGCATGCGTTGATTTCCCGTTATCTAATATATAAAATCGAAAGTGTGTATGTATGTATGTATGTATGTTTGTTCCTTATACAAATCTACATTTCTATACCAATTTACACGACATTTTGCACACATACCCAGTTAAGCCCGGGAAGTATAGCTGTCGACATTAAAATTCAAACAAAATACTCCTTCCCTTGAAAATTATATAATTTCTGAGAATTTTATACTGAAAAAATGAATTGCTGTTTAGTTCACATGGCAACAGTAAATTGTTTACTATGATTACATAGGGCCTTGGCAAGTATATAGCCTAATGCTTTAACGAATTATGATTCCATCGATGTAATATATTGGCGAAAATAATGACTGAAAATGAAATCCACGAAAATAAAGCACAGTGTGATGTAGTCACATAACTTTCTCTACCCTCGACATAAGAAATATTTACTCACTTCACATTTTGATGTAGAATAAGAGGGACAACTTAAGTGTGTGAGTATGCTATATCAAAAGTCTATAAATAATCCTTTCCGCTGATAAGTTATCCATATCTGTAGGCTTTGTATTAGTTGAGAAATAGGGATGTTTATCATAGGCCCTAAGCATGGGATGGAACATTTTGAGTCCTATGCTCGCAGTATATTATGTCCCGGGTTCTAGGGGAGGAAAGTATGAAAGTGATACTGCATTTCTCTTTTATTTCAGCTCCGAAACGATTGTATAGTAACATGAGAATGAGAAATAAAATTTTCCGTCAAGTCAGTACAATCTTATGTAATTTGTGTTTCTTCTTATATCAACCGCTCCCAAGCATGATGTGTAGAAGCAACGGAATGCAGCATTCCACATCCTCTATGAACCATAAAAAGCTATATCCAGCGTTTTCTGATGGAATAGTTTGAGTGTGATAAATCTTTTTCTTCATTTCAAGTTCTACATACATAAAGTCCTTCATAAGTTAATTTCAAATTAAAAAATACAAAGCCCGGGCGACGCCGGGCCTTTTCAGCTAGTGTATAATATAGAAGTTTCGCACAGTATGCATAGTATCATAGATTGTGCATAGATTGCGTTTTATGATTCACAGAACTTCCTCAGGGATATTGTATGAAACTTTTTTTTAATGTTTAGAATGAAGATTTACGGTATGGGACATAGACTCTAATACAGGAAAACAGAAGAAACTTCGTTTTGATAGAAACTTAAAGTAGGCCTATGTTCGTTATTGCATTTACAAGTAATAAATACGATAAAGATAATCCGCATCCTGCTTCCAAAGCTGTTCTTCGCCGATTATTATGTACTAGGCCTATGAAACTGTAAAACGTAACCTCCACCCACTAATCACAATGTAGGCTACAGGTAGAGGGAAAAAAGCGGGCTGACTCTTGTAGCTGATTTCAGAGCCTTGTGATACGTAAATAAATGTAAGAGATGTAACGGAAACGTTTGTTTTCCCAAGCAATACAAATTACCGCAATTTATCGGCTGTAGAACAAATTTCAATACATTCCTTTCTATCCTGTGAGTACATTAGAGGCCAATGTCGGAAGTTCTCAGCAAAAAATGTTACTTCTATGAAGTTTATCAATCAATTCTATAAAGGCTTCAAAGTCAGTTATCTCAGTAGCAAGTTTTGTGACATTGGCCCTATTAGAACCAAGCCACAGATATTATAACGTCCTATTTTTCTAATTCTCTTGCTCTTTCCATTTCACCCGAACCTTTAAAACTGCCAATCAGTGAACAGCAACTCGATTAGCTGTAAGTAGACAGAGCTCACCTTCTTCAAAACGAGGAAACTATTCTAAGAATCCGGGCCTTAGTTATGAGTTTTGCTAATTTACAGTATGACGCAATCATATTCACATTTGTATTTTGTATTTTCATTTTCCACGCATAGAGTTTTATGAAGATTTATTAAGGGAGTGGTGTTATTGAGTAACATGATGGTTATGACGTGTTAACATTCATTAAATTGACTGTACTTAATTAGAGTTGAGAATAGATCATAATTACAGCTACATGACGTTTCTCAGTCAACTACCGTGGGTTCTGATGGAAATCTGGTTCGTTTTCAGTTATATGTATGTTTCAACTCAGCAGTTTTTGTTTTATGTTACCAGTCACGAAATGGGATCCAAGGGACACGATTCCCGTTACGCCCTACGTCAGAAATGTGGGTGGGGTGATTCGGCGAATCTTTGTAGTTGTAATATCTAGAACGCTAGATGTTGTCTGGTGGTTACTGATAAGTAGGCCTCGGATTCATATGCACTAAAAAGCTTGAATATATGCATGCATTTATGCAGTAAATAATGGAAAATATGCACAAAATAGTGGAAAACATGCACCAAAAATGGCCTTAGTTTCTGTAAAAAAATTAATTGTACAATTATATTTTCCACATAAATATATTGGTAACATTTATTCCCTAACAAATAGTTAATTATTCTTCAAATATGCATGCAATTATGCACAAAAAATATGAAAAATATGAACAAATATATAAATTTGCATTTATTAAACGTGTAATTTTATTCATTCTCCTCTACTTACATAATTCATTTGCCGAAAGTAGCATCACAATAGGAAACTAATAGTCTTTCAATATTTTCTGGAGACAAACTATGCCTATTGTCCGTCAAAATGAGTTTATACGCCGAGAATGATCTTTCTACATCAACTGAAGTGATTGGGCAGTATTTATACATTGGTGCCAAACGTTCGGAACATTCATCTGGCAAACATACCCTATTTCCATTTGTAAATCCCACTACCTCCCCGTAGCCAGGTAGATATTTCTAGCGGTAAAACTAAAATGCCGTTGCTCAGAAAGTTGCAAATAAAAACTTGGAAAGGATGTCCAAAGTATGTTTTGAGAGAGATTCTTAAAATTGTCCTAAATTTCAACCACATATGTAGAATTATGCTTCTATGTTTAGAATATGCAATAACGCCAATAACTATCGAAATATGCATTTGCATATGCGCATATGCATTTTGAAAAAAATCCGAGCCCTACTGATAAGTTACATCATTTATCTTATGTGATCATTTATGTCCGTACGGCTTGATGTACAATTGTAATACGTATAGTTGCACCTATAGGAGACTTTGGTTATTTTTCTTCTACGAAATGCCCTTGCATTTTCGAATAATGTACGATATACTGTTTGTAGGTTTCGAAAACGTGGCATATTATACCTTCCAGAGGTTTGTCAGCCTGTCACCTTTGTTTAGCGGTATGACGTCACACCACCAACGTCCAATCACGAGTTTCTTCGTAATATGAGGACAGAAAAATTCGCTAGATAATGGTATAAAAGAAAGTGCATCGCGATAACATTCATCCCAAGGTGCGACTTAAATTTGTTTTTTCCCCATAACTTCCTCTGCCCAAATGTTTTGCCTCTTAGTATAATATATTATAGGCTATATGAAATTCTCTTTATATAAATTGATTGTAAAAATGAAGAGAACATCGCTACCACATCGCATCCCCGAATGATACACAACATAAATAAAATATTATTAATAATTCCTTTATAGTAACCAATGGTCATATTATGATGAATGAACCACTGGTGGAATGATATAGTTCTATGGCAGGGGAAACAGGAACACCTAGAGAAAACCTACCCCGACCCTATTTTGTCCTCCACAATTTCAATGTGGATACACCGAGACTCGAACCCGGATCCCAGCGGTGGAATGCGAGCGGTAAAATCTGATTAATGCATTCACGTAACTTTCTTTACCCTAGACATGACCAATACACCTTTCTCACTTCTCATTATGATACGGAATAAGAGGCCGTACTGTAAAGAACGCTTATTCAGTTGATGCGAAGCTTTATTGTTCACCAGGCAAGACTGTGTTTCAGTGAATGGTATATACCTGGCTTATAACTACCCCTCAGAAAAAAAAATCGAAAAAATATTTCAAATAAAAGTTTTAGCTTTCAACATAAACACCTAATGTACAAAATTTAAGACCGCCGGCGTGGTCTTGTGGTTAGCGTCGCTGTTTCTGAAAATAGTACCTAAAAACGTGTTTTAAGTTATATACTCAACTTTGAATTTCAGGTCGAACACAATACTTCCGCTACCTACAGTAGCTATGGCGAAGTAATAGTAAAAGAGAAAAGTTTCAACTTTTTGACCGAATTGCAGTGTATGCTTGCCTTAATAAACTATTTTTTAAATAATTCAAAACTTTTTTGCGATTTCGCGAGTCACGAATTTCTAAGCCCTTAATCATAGCCTATTGATTCTGTGACAAAGATTTCAAAGTAGCAGTGGGCAGAACTTGGGGGTACGCCGTAGCGTAGTGGTTGCGCTACAAACCGGAAGGTCGCGGGTTCGATCCCCGATGAGGTCGTTGGAGTTTTTCAATTGGCCTAATCCTTCTTGCGGCACTATGGCCCTGGGGTCGACTTACCTCTAACAGAAATTAGTACCAGGAGCAATCCTGGGGGTAAAGCCGGCCGGTGCGTAAGGCTGACAACCTTACCACCTTCATGTGCCGATGTCTAAAAATCTGGGAGCCTCAACCTCCTGGAACCCTCTGGACCTCCATGACCTGTAATAGGGAACACTTTACTTTTTTTTTTTTTTTTAGTGGGCAGAACTTCCATTTTTTGGAACTTCTCTTTATTTCGTACAATTAAGTTATCCAATGTTAAAACACGCAAGACAAGACAGGAGTATATAAATAGAAGCTATGAGTCTGCAATAGTGTGAGTAATAATTCCATGTTCTCATGCGTCAGCAGACAGCTACATGGACGTGTGCTTGGTTTAAGAAAATAAAAGTTTAATTACGGCGTATGGTACAGAATTAATGAAAATGGTGTAGGAGTAAGTAATAAGGATAGGCGTGGCTGTACCTGTGGATCCAACCTGTTGTGAAAACCTGACACACACAGGAGGAAGCGGAAGACAGGCGAGGCCATCATTTCATCCCGATTTGTGTTCGAAGTCAGGCTTTACAACCCAATATCAGCCCAGTGGCGTAGGAAGGGGGGTGCGGGCCGCCCCGGGTGCCGTCACCCGGGAGGGTGACAAAATAAAAATGTGTCTTTGTAAGTAAAAAATAGCTCAAGGGAATTTAAAGAAAATAATATTATTTAAAACAATTAAATAAGCTTAACAACTATCTACAAGTCAACATGCGTATTGAAACTTCTTTTAGTTTTAAACTGGCCGCTGTGTTGACACGAACAATAATATTATGGTTAGGGGAGGAGTGTTTATTTCTGTCTGTAAAAATAAGGAAAACTTGTCTCCAATTTTCGGTTCACATCTTGAAAGGTATCTGACATAAATACAATTTTTTTCCTTTTATCAAAATTCATCTTTCCAAAATTCGAGATTTCGCTTGGGAAAAAAAAATATAAAAAAATATAAAAAAATCACTCAAAAAATAACAATTTGCACAATTTCGGGAGTGTATTTTGGCCTAGATGTTCGCTTTATTAACGGTAACACCTACAGTCTGTCGCTCACGAAAACAATATATATCTGTCTGCCTATAACGTACTTTAGAAGAATAATGATAATAGTAGCATTTATTGTCGTTTAACAGTACAATGTACTGCATAATATGCTTGATATGCATGTCTTTCCTTCTAACAAAATTGGCTGGATTAGGTTAACTATGTCTTATATGCACCATTGGTAGCACTGGTCACAGTATGGTAACTTGAATCGATTCATTGATGGTTGATTCATAGTATAGGCCTACCATGATTTCGGAGCTTAGTTTTATTTCTATATAACAAAGTAATTATGACTAATTTTGATAATCCGTTGAGTTTGCGAGTTAGGCCTACATCAGATAAATTCGTTGCAGCTGCATCCATCGATAAACTCTTAAACTCTCGTGGGATTACCTTTGACTATCCAAAAAATAACCCTTGGAACTCTTCCATCTTTTAATAATTTAAATGGGGGGGGGGGGGGTGACAAGAAATTTTCCGCACCGGGTACCACCTAAGGTTGCTACGCCACTGTATCAGCCTTCCTTTGGGTCATCTCTGGAATTGATCGAGAGTTTTATTTATTTAGTTAGTCATTTATTTTATACTACAACAGAGCAATGATCCAATTATAGTAGCTAAATATAAAATGAAAATATGCCGTGCCAATATCATTAAAAAAAACTAAGACTAAATTAAAAGCAAAGAAAACAAACTAAAAATAAGACTGAACTATAACTGAAACTAAGACCAAAACTAAAAACATCATACAGAACAAAAACAATAAATATTTATTCAAGACAAGACAATGCAATTTGGGAAACATAAAAGTATAATAATGAATAATTTAAATAAAAATCACATGCAATTAACTCCTATATTTATCTGTTTCTTAAATTGTTTATAAATGAAGCAATAAGGGGGACAATACAATATTCTAACTTTTCAGGTTGTTCTTTATCGTTTACGATAAGCGTTAAAATTATACGGGGGCGAGGTCCGGGCTATAGGGTGGATGTTTAAACACATCCCAGCAAGTCCCCTATAGCCCAGTGATTTCCGTCTTTTCCTCATACCTCAAGATATGACAGAGAGGCGGAGATGGTTATCACTTATCACACAGGTGGCAGACTTCTACGACACAAATATACGAAAGTTGGTCCCACGGTATGACAAACATATCAATTCCGGTGGTGAATATGTTGAAAAATAGCCGAATCTGTTGCAAATTCCATGAAATTGTGTTTTGTTTCTATAAAGGGCCCGAGGGAAATTTAATTTATAAGGACGAGCCTCATAAAATGCTATCGGGATACTATTGGTTGACACTTAGGTAAAACCCAAACTTAACAATAGGGTAGGGGTAGAGGCTAAGAGTTAAGGAAAAATCTAATGTGAAATTCACATAACTTCTCTGCCCAAATAAAAGTTAGCCTCTTAGTACGTTTTCGAGAAAATCACGACAAACGAAATTTTCTTTATGTAAAGTCCCCTTAAAAATAAGAGAAAGTCGTCGCCAATCTTCGTGTCACATTCCTAAAAGGTAACTAACCCAAATGCAAAATTTTGTTTTCGTACGAATTTCTGCTACAAGAGGCCGTATTGCAAAGTAAGCGTTTTCAGAGTGAGTAGCTTATAACTACCCTTCAGAGAATTTTTTCGAAAAAATGTTTCAAATAAAAGTGTTAGATCTTAGTATAAGCAATCTATGTGAAAATTTGAAAGAAAATCGTTAGAGCCGTTTTCAAGAAAAACAAAAATTTCTTCATGTCAAGTCCCCTTAAAAATAAGAGAAACTTGTCGCCAATCTTCGTGTCGCATCTTCAGAAGGTACGGTACCTGACCCAAATACAAGTTCCGTTCTGGAGCTAGGCTGTTCACAGACACCCATGCAGACACACATATACACAGACATGCACTCCGAAAATAGTATCTTTAGATTCAAGGGACCTCAAACATGTATTTATGCTAAAAACTCAACTTCGAATTTGGGGGTCGAAAACAAATTTCCTATAGTACCTATGGTACGGGCAGAGGAAGTAAAAAATGAAAGTGGCATTTACATAAATCTTTTCCCTGGCTGCAGTCGGGGCCTGCATGGCTTAGTAATAATGTTTCTAGAGAAACCAAAGACGGGTAAACAGACTGAAAGCTTTAAAAAGCAGAAATCATGGATTAATTTGCATAGTAGAGTAGAAAAGCGGTTTTGTAATATAGGGTTGCTATGGAAGCAGATAGCCTCTTCCCATTTCGCTAATGTGCATGTGTTGCGGTAGTCGTTGGGGAGGGGTGGGGTAGCCATTTAGTTGTCAGTGGGTTGTCATATTCAGAAGGGAAGTTGCTGCCATAACACCAAGTACCGCGTAAGTACGCATAATTGAAAGCTTTTTCATTCACAGTCATTACTTAAATAACTTCTGCCGTTATCTAGTTATTTCGCATTGACAGACAATTATTATCTTTTTTTTCTCTCTCTCTCAAGATTCTAAGATTAAAAGAAAAAGTTCCACCTCTCTGGACTGACAAATGTGTGAATGCAATTTTTTCATTAGATCTAAAAGCCGTGTCATCAGATAGACTAGAGATAGCCTACTCGCCTCAATCAATTGTAATTAATACCGGAATTCTCCTTGCATGTGTAGGCCTACTTAATAAGGGGTTATCGTTTTGGCTTATGCGGTAGTTAAATAGGTAAGGTCACATTCAGGAGATCCCTGGATCGAATCCAGATGTAGCCAATAGGACTTATTTCTTTTTTATTGAGACAATTGAATATGCATTCCCTGCAATACGGCCTCTTATTCTGCATCAGAATATGAATTGAGAAGATTATGTGAGAGTAATTCATACATATTGTTATTATTGTTGTTATTATTTCAACTGTGTTCGGTTCTCTTCGGCCAAAGCTACTCCACAATACAACACTTCAACATTTCCTAAAGAACTTTTTCATGATATTAATAATTCTCTATTACAGGTTTTAATGGGAATTGCATCTCCTTCATATTTTGTATAGCATCATCTTAAATTATTAGCCACAATAATTCTGTACGAATTAAAATGTATGGCCTGATTTAAGTTTAAAAATTCGTTCTTCAAATAATTGTACAAATTCTGAAAGTTGTGCATGCCCATTGCGCCACCATTCCTAACTCCGATACTTAGGTATCAAATATTTAGGTATTATAATTGATCAACATTTAAGATGGGGCAAACAAATTACATATTTAGTTAATAGGATGCGTAGAACAATATATAAAGTTTTTATCCTTCACCCAGTTCTAAAACTACAAGATTTAAGAAAAATCTACTTATCTTTCATACAGTCCGTTATCATGTATGACATGATTGGATGGAAAGAGGCTTTCAAAACTATTATTTATCTACTAATTTTGCTTCAAAAACGTATTATTAAAATTAGTCTGTCTAAGCTTTTTGACTATCCATCTATATTAATAACTTTTTTTTCGAATTTTACGTACATAGTGTATATCAAATTTATAAATAGATTTCGTTAAATTAGATTAATAGAAATCCATACTTTAGATTACGTCCACATCCCCATATAGGCTATACGATACAAGACGAAACCATCAAATATTTTAATTGAACCCAAACGTTTTACATCTGCAGTTCTAAAACACAGCTCTAGTTTGTTCCCACATTATTAAATTCCAGTTTTAAAAATTACCCTGATTGAATTAATCTGAACAATTTCATATTTAAGAAAATAATTAAATCTATTGTAAATATATTTATTTATCGTGTTTCTTCGTTTTAAAATCCTTAGTTTTACTGCAAATTAATGTAATTTCTTGTAATCTTATTTAAAATAATTTGTATTTTTTATTTAATGTATTTTCCTTCAGGGACGTAGCGTCACGGAGTTTAGTTTAGTTTTTTTAGTATTTAAATACGTTTCTAAACTTCCCCTGACGTCGAGGGATGGCGTCTTAATGTAAAAATAACGAAGAAAAAGTGTAAACAAATCTCTCATTTTTAACATTTATTAAAAACAATAAACCAATTTTTAGCTACATTTCGTGTAATACTCTAAATGTTGGATACATAAACTCCCTATTTGGTTATCAAATGGTTAAATGTAATACTTTTCTTATATGCGTCGTAAAGAAAGTTAAGCTGTTTAATAACTTTTACTTGGGAATGGCAATACAATCTAAGAAAGGACTTATTTTAACTAAAGGAACAGTATAGGCTACATTAATTAATTTGCAGAATCACTTCCGTGAAGAATGGATCATGGTGAGAATGCAACGGAGGAGGAAGCTGGGAAGAAAAGTCCTGTTGTGGGAGTGTCGGGATCAGTGTCCCACAGGAAAGGCTCCGACAAGAGGGAATACACAGGCGGCATTCTTAGGCTGGACTTCAACAAGCCTCGACGCAGTTCTGGCAGCTCTGTAGAGTTTAGGAGTCCCCCGGAGAGATTTGAACTCAAAGTGGTAAGTCACTAAATATTATCAAGGCTGTGATTTATTCGTAAATACATGTTTCCTGCTTTATGATATGATGCTAAAACGTCATGATAAAGGATGACATTTGAGAGTATTTAATACACTAGTAGGCCATATCTCTATTTTACTTTTTAGTAAAATACTTTAATATAAACATAAAAATGTATTTTATTTTCCATATTTTAAAAATATTTCGGACTTTAATATATATTTAAAGAAATGTATGTTATATTTACACAAAATTCAAAACAATTTTGAACTGAATCTTAGTTAAATCTAATTGAAATTTTGTTTTGAAATGTTATTCAAAACATGTATCAATATTTTTTTTATTTCGAAAGATTCGTTTCAGCTTTCCATTACAAGACAACGCATAATATTTTACTTTTTTAAATTAACAATTAATTAAAATGTTGTTTACAAATTATGGTTTTAAATTATCACAGCAAATTATTTGAATAGCACATATTTTGAACTGCATATTAATTGAAATCACTTTTTTTCTGTCTTTGGAATATGAAATTTTCGTTCTCAACTTGAATTTTCTTCCACTTCAATAGGCTTAACCTTTATCATCAAAATGTTTAAATATTATAATACTGGAATATTAACTGCTTTATTTAATTGTGTTGGGATGTAGCTGCATCAGTAGTCATTGCAGGAATATTACATTTGTGTAGATGGAATTACATTTTAGGTAGATTTTCGAAGAAAAAGCTACCTATTGCAATGGATACCACTTTATGATTTTCGAAAAATTCTTTCATATCTTTACGTTTCATGCTCCCCTAAGTACGAAACCACCGCCCGTTCAAAAAAAAAATTTGTGATATTTATATATATATATATATTTATATATATCTTTACACGATAGCGGCCGTAATTTTGAAGATATTTGAACCAAATTTTATTATGTTATTTCTAGGCCCAATAGTTCGGACAAGTTCGTTAATGGGCAAAATTGGCCCAAGGGGGTGGTCGGGGGAGGGGGTTGAAATTTTAAAACATTTATATCTCGGCCCCTATGAAGTATAGAGGGAAACTTTGTTTGAATAAATTAGAGTACTCCCTATGGAGTTCACAGTGACACCAACAATTCGGGGGTTCGAGTAAGGGTGGGGGTGGGGGTGGGGGTGGGGGATGAAAATTCGAAACTTTTGAAACCACGTCTTGTGGGGTATCGTTGAAAAGCTCTTGATGAGTACTCTACAAATCAATAAATAGTTTCTTGATAGCTCTCATATGACGCGAGATTTTAATGTTTGAAAATAATAACACTTAAAAGAATTATTATAATATCATAATTTTGTCTTGTTTAGCGGCTTTGCTAATTTTATTCATTGCTGATCTTGCGCACGGCCTCCCAGAATATTATATCCTATTCTTGTTGTCAAAACAAATGATTGTAGGCACTTCCTCTTTACCGAATTCAGTTCTTATTACTGCAGGTTTACCATGCCAAGGCTAAAGAAAAAGAGTGCTATGCAGCGACAATAAATTAAACCAAAAGCACTTCGAAATCTACCTCCGCCTGTAGGCCTGCCTAAAGGGATTTTTTTTATTTAGAATCTTTTAAATATAGAAAGGAAGTATACATTAATATAGTTTTAATTTTATTGTTGCTATATAATATATATGTGGTAGACTTCATTTCCAACGGCACCAGTGTCTTTCGAAAACCTCCGTACAGAGGTTCTAATTTCCAACTATACTGCTTACATACTACACAGCAAAATACAAATCTCGCTTTATTCATAAATCTTATATAACTCATTTTAGGAGCTCGGGTTGATTATACATTTTCAGTTACAGTTCGGCTAAGAATATTTACGAGATATCATACTGAAAAAATATGTTTTGATCAGGAATCGAACCCGAGTTTTCAGTTTAATATACTGACGCAAAGATCACTTGCTTCCGGAAAAGTACCCAGTCCCATTCCAAAATAATCCTAAATTCCTGTAGAAAACTTAATAGCAGATCCTCATTTTTATCTTCCTCAAAATATTCATATATTTTACGGAAGAAGATTTATCGTGGTCAGGTGTGAAACTGAGTTTTCTGCTTAGTATGCTGACGCCTAAACCACAATACTCTCCAGACAAGTACCCTTCCACAGTCTAAATATCCTTGCAGATCCCTATATACCACACCATGGCTTCTAACACATCTGCAATGTGAATAAGATGATGATTAAGTTATTATGTTTCATGGTTCGGATTTTTAGTTGCAATTTTCGTAAGAAACATGTAGGAAAGGGTACTGATATTAATAAAAAAAAGGTAAAAGCTGCTGTTTTAATAAATCATTGTTAAAAATTGTCTTGTTTCATGTTTTATGTCAGTTAAATCAGTTCACTTGAAGCTACACTCATTTATTAAAATGACTCCCTGTAGATACAGGTTGCCAGTACAGTCAGAGCGTAACATATCCAAATCAACAATATAACTATAAAGTCTACAATGTAGCTATAAAGTCTACAATGTAGCTACATTACCTCTATATTCAGAAGGCTATATACTTTTATTTATTTATTTATTTATCTTACTCACATTTGAGCTTGCCTGCTCGACACAGAATAACAAACAAAATTTTATATTATTATCACAGTGTAAAATGGCAATCATTGGATACGCCAGTAATAATAATTCTACAGTGAAATCACGTAAAGAATAAAAATATAACCACAGTGACTGAGTTCCAAAAATCAACAAATTTACGTACACTAACAGGAGACTACTGATTGCATTGAAATTAAATGTAAAAATAAGTATTTTCTCATTATTTTTGATAAGTTGTAAATTAGTATTATTAATTTTATTATTAATTTATTATTATTATTATTCCAGAGTTCATTGGAATAGGATAGATTCACTATTGTCACTTTCACCGCAAGCTGAGAAAAAGTTTCTTTGACAAATATCACTTTTCAGAAAATCTAGGGCATTGGAACCATGGATAATGAATGATACTGTGATAAGTATTTTTTAAACCATGGTGAGATTTATTTTAAACTAACAGTAAAAGGGGAAAGGGGGTATTATAGGCTCAATGTAGCAAAAAATTGAAAAAAGGTAAAAAAGGAGAAAGGTACTGGAAAATTAACTACAAAACGATTAGTCTCTCCTAAAATACTGTCACATTCCACATATTATTCTTGGAGACCCAGAAGGCTAAGTGGTTTTGGCGTTAGTATACTAAACTGAAAACCCAAGTTTTATTCTCACCCTGGACACATTTTGTTACATAGAATGTAGACTATAGAGTTTGCTTGTTCAAACAAAGAACGCAGGTAATTTCGAGGCAGCTTGTACTTAGCTTTTATCAGAGTAGGATGACTTAGGTGTCCACCCATTTGTTCCGATGGATACGCGACATCGCTTCTTTGTAGTGTAAAATCACAGGATCGTCTGACTTGCTTCTGTTGATGGATGGTGGAAGTGCATTTACGCCCTTCCGGTCATTAATAGCCGTCAGCAGACTCATAGATGTAGGCCTAGATTCGATGTTCAAGTCGATATCTCGAAACACGCGAGTTAGGAATTAACACATTTTTCAAATGAACTTTTCTTAATGTAATAAATGTCGAGACATGTGAAATATGGTTTCAACTTGCGATTGGATAAACTTGCATTTTTTCCGTCTACCATTCGCTTAATCTGTTGATTCTGGAAAATACATCTAGTCCCTTCATCATATTTTACTTCTATGGCCTCCATGCAGTGGCAGGGGGGTCCTGACCTCCCCCAAAATCCAAACTTAAAATTCTATTTTTTTTTTAGTTATTTAAGCTCTATTTTGTTAAATAATTAGGTCTAATTATTTGACTTAATAATAAAATACTGAACTTGTAAATGTAGGCCTATTATTTCCACTCTTCCGTGTGTTATAACTTAGGTAACGATTTCTTGTTTAAGTTGGCATGTCTTAGAGTATGGTAAATAAATTTGCTAATTTCAGTGCTAAAATAACGTAAAATATGATTTTTATTAGTTTAATATTTAAAAAATGTCCGGGGTGAGCCCCCAAACCCCCCAGCACTTTCGACTCTCCCCGAAATTATTTTCTGGCTACGCCATAGCCTCCATGGCCTGTATAGGGATAACTTTGCTATACTAAATTCATAGTTCTTGATAGTTTGACAAAAGCTACCTCCCCATTCATTTCTACATTTTTTTACCAAAAATATATTTCTCCACGTTTCTGTTTCTGCGCAACTTAGTAGAATATGTAGGGCATACGTCTTTAAGATGTCGCCCATATCAGAGGGAAACAAAGGTGTGGTATGTTTAGAGGAATAATTAACATATGAGTTCTGCAAAGGTATCGTTTAAGTTTAAATTCACAACCCTACCGCATTATTATCGCAATTCTAGCCTCTGTGGAACACGATTACCGTACATGATACGTTGCATGAGTTATAGCATTGCTTTCTGGATATGATAACCTGGCTTGAGAATCCCGTTGGGGTGATATTGAACGCATTAGTCAGGGCTGACAGGCGCTAATGTGATTGAATCCAAAGCAGTATCAACACGCACAACGTGGCCTTCATAAAACTAGAACACCATTATTATGAAAGCTGTCTACAGAAAATTTCGTAATGTACCCCCATGTCATATCTATCCTGATGCAATAATAATAGTAATAATAGAAGCGTTTACTTTTATAAGAGTCTAAGTGCCAAAACCGTGATTTTTCAGCTGATAATTTTAAATGGATCTATGTACCCAGAGCAATTCATTTCAGAAGGGTGCAAGGTCCAGGGAAAGCCACATTAGTAGCAATAAATTCCAAGATGTAGCGCTGGGTCTATCTCCAGCGTGCCTTTCTGTGAGTCTGTCTTGTTTTCTACACAATCATGATTTTGGCACTTAGGCCCTTATAAAAGTAAACGCTTCAATCTCCGCAGCAGTGCAATAACATGCAGGAGGCAGAACAAACGTTCAGTACGCTAAGAATCTTGGAAAATAGTAATCACTGGTTCTTTGCTATTAGAACCAAAATATAAACTTCCGGCAGTTTTTCCCCCGATTTGTTCCATCCTTTCCTTCCTCGTAGGGTATGCTGAGATAGATAAATCCCTCATCACAACAAGCCTTGAAGGATTAGGACTGTATTATCGCAGTTTATGAAGATCTCGGATGAGGTCTGTGGAAAACGTGTAACCTGTAATCCCTGTACCTGTAATCTTGTTGGTATTGTGTGTATGTCTTATTTTGTGTGTGTCAAGATTATTTGGATTATAGTCTAATGCACGTATTTTTTCATAAAATCTTATAACTTATTCATAGGGCTGAAATGGTACTAAATTTAAATGTTATGAAGCTCAGCGGTATACAACACTTTCTATTTCACAGCTTTGCAGTGAAACCAGCTAGCTAAGTGAGCACAGGAGTCAGGGAAATGATTATTATAAGTGACACTTGTATTTCATACACAAGTCTATGAGGGGGGGATTATATGGTTGCCTGAGGATCTTTTAATCTAAATCCTTACTAACTAATCAGACCTGTCGGCAAGGAGGAC
Organism: Ectobius pallidus; assembly: GCA_964059195.1. NCBI lineage: Eukaryota > Metazoa > Arthropoda > Insecta > Blattodea > Ectobiidae > Ectobius > Ectobius pallidus. The sequence continues at coordinate 80,435,466 of CAXKWD010000010.1, read as the reverse complement.
CTATCTATCGAAGATAAAACTTCCCAGCCGGATCATGAGACCAATCCTTTACAGAATGAAATAACTATTAATGAAATGAAATTAAATTAAAAATTTTATCACCCCCTTATACCCTAAAAGATAGTCCTATATCTTATAAGGATAAATAACCTTCAAAATTGTCATAAGATGTTTTTGTGATTGCTTTGAAATTACTTAAAATATCAGGTTTTATATAATAATTTAATTATAATATCCTGTGCAATGCCTATAATGTTAACATGTTGCATTAAAAGAATAAAAATATTTACATAGGCCAAATATGCTTGTCAATTATATTCGTTGATAAATCTATCATTATCTTATGACATTTTTGAAGGTTAGTTATCCTTATAAGATATAGGACTATTTTTGAGGGTATAAGGTGGTGATAAAAATCTTTATTTTCATTTCATTGATAATCACCCTCAATAAGGAAAAATGAACTTTATTAATCCTAAAATAAATATTGCCTAAAGCCATATTTTGCACTTCGCGCGTTCCCTTATTATATTGCAATGGGGTATGTAAAGGGAAAGCAAAGAAACGCCTCATACGATAGCAGTAAAGGCTGACATTGAATCGTGTAGACACATGGATAAACATCACGAACACTCAACGATTCGCACTCACGAAATTTCCTAGTGGTAGCGACGAAATGAGGTGTAAGCACGAACCAAAGATACTGCTATCTGTGTAATGAAAATAGAGGATCGCGCTCACCATAGGAGCAACAAGTTGAGAGAGTGAACCCATGAATAACAGTAAATTAACCTTATTGGTTATGGATAATTGCAAATCAATATTTTTATATTTTAGTGCCACTTTGATATTACAGTTTTAATCATACAAATTCAGTACACTAGGGTTCCGCTAATCCGGACTAGATGGAACCAGACCGTATGCGGATCACCGAAAGTCCGGATTAAACGAAATTTGCCTTAAAATACAAGTCTGTCTGGAATCCTATATATATCCCCTTGGGGCGAAGGGCTCCAAGTGAAGGTTTCTGTTACCCATGTGAATTTTGTTACGCTTATTTTCCGAAAAAGGGCAGAGGGATAGGTGGTAAGCCCATCGCCTCTCAACCCCCCTCCGAAAACTAAGGTATTACTTAGACGTGAAAAGGCCGAGGAATTTCGTCCAGAGGCTCTAATTTAGGCTTGGAGTTCTTTTACGTGCCGTAAATCTACGATATGCCCCCCCAGCTTAAAGTCCCTCCCGGAGGACTCCGTGCCCAGGATTTTTACGTTCTGAAAAACCCACCGACGGCAGCCGGGTTTGATCCCGCAACCTTAGCATCTAGAGGCGGGCACGCTACCTACAGACCACCGCGGACGACAAAATGCACGTACTATACTGTAATACACTGAGAGGTATGCGAATGAAGGAGGTAACATGTGCACTGCGAGCCATGTCATAAAATATGTACCTTATCGGATGGCACGACTTACAAGAATTATCACTAAATTACCTTACTTCACCCTATTATCTTTTTCAATATTCAAATATGATGTCATGGAAACGGAAAATATGGAGAGTATTAGCGGGCGTAGGAAAGTTAGCGCCTGAATACTAGCGACTAGACTACACGCACTACTCGGATGCAGGAGAAGTGGTCGCAACTGCAAGGGGCTGTGCAGTGATGTAGAGATGGCAGTGGTTCGCTGAGCCTAAGTGTCTAAGTGCCACTCTAAGTGTCTGTTATCCCATCTCCTGCAATACACTAGGGCATATCTTCTCCCCTTTTCTTCCTTTTCTACCTTTTCTATTCTTGAATTTTCATCTGCTAAAGCCACTATTCTAATCTCTCTATATATAAAAGGCTTTGTCCTGACTGACTGAATGAATGACTGACTGAATGAATGACTGACTGACTGAATGACAGGAATCAACGTACAGCCTAAACTATAACAGGTAGAGACTTGGAATTTTGACAGTGCCTTCGTTTCCTAATGTAGATGCTCACTAAGAAAGGATTTTGAAAAATTCTGATTCTAAATGCCAAAAATGAGTGAAAAACGGGCAGAAAACGTGCATTTTTTGGGTTTTCGAAGCGTAATATATTTCAATGTCAAATCAAATACAGCTGGCTTTGGCTATTTTTGTCAAACCTTGGAAATGAAACTTTCGCGATCGCTCGAATGTTGTAGCTCACGCTGGTCGATTCATTTGTTTTTAATGTCAAGGCACGCATACATATGAAATTTTCAACCTAATCCCGAAGAGGATTATTCTTCTTCTTCTTCTTCTTCTTCTTCTTATTATTATTATTATAAGTGGGATAATCAATATAGGCCTAAATATGGTCAAACGTTGTTCGATTTGGACGAAACTCACTGTACAGGGGTTTTTTGGGCCAAGGACCTCGAATCTGAGGACGCTTTTACCAGACGATACTATCTAATCGTGGTATGTAGTCCACGTGATTTAGGAGTTAATAAATATAATGATATAACTATTATGCTCTTGATTTTTAATTTTTGAAATAATTATCGCGGGCGAAGCCGCGGCCACATGCTAGTATATAATATTTGAACTCGTTTTTTCGTGCGCATCCAACGCCGCCTATTAACATGAGAGTATTGAATAAATAAAATTGTGAAATTAATTGAAGGCGGCCTTGCTGGTTGCTATCTCGATTCATTTGTTTACGATTCCCAGGGATCTGAATTCTTTTACATAGGTGGACAGAAGGGGATCATGAAAGCGTGCCAAAATGGGAAAACATTGAATGATTTGGACGAAATTCAATATGCAGATTATTTTTGGGCTAGAGGACTCGAATCTGAGATCTTGTTTGTCTAATGGCGGTGCACTTTATTCGTGAAATACACTTCGAAGCCGGCCGTCCTTAGGGTTCCTAGCATTTTTGTTTCCTCTCCCTTATGTAGGGTAGATATTAGACCTTGAATTTCATTAACTAGTCTCCATCATTAATACACGTTTTGAGGTTCCCTGCGTCTAATGTCTCTGTGACCGTATACAGCGTAGTTCGAAAGGAAAAATCATATGAAAACATTTTTCTTTTTCAGTTAACTGTTCAGTTCATAATGTATCCTACAAGAAATAGTGTTTGTCTTAAATTTGTATTAAATGGAAGGATCTGTGTTAATTTTGAATATTTTATTATTGTTTTCTAGTAAGGTCCGTGCATCTGTAGTACGTATTAATCGCTTAATTTCGAATTTGTATGTGCATATGGATGCAACTGATTCATTTTATTCGTTTAATTATTTATCTTTTTAACTTAAACAATATAATTAAGAATAAAATTATGTATTCCATGCTATTTATATGAAAACATAATATCAAATAAATAACAACATTGTTTTTAAATATGTTTTAATAAATTTTCTGTTAAATAAATAATTTAAATAAACAATTAGGCATTGACTAAATGACCGCCGGCGTGGTTTTGTGGTTAGCGTTGATGACTACAGTTACGTCGGCCCGGGTTCGATCCCCGGTACTGTACCTCCTCGGATTTATCTGAGGTAGGGAGGCCTGGAACGGAGTGCACTCAGCCTCGTGATACAAACTGAGGAGCTACGGTACTTGATAGAGAAGTAGCGGCTCCGATCATGGAAACCACCATTAACGGCCGTGGGTGTCGGCATGCTGACCACATGCCCCCATTCCTGCCATCTGCCTGTGGTAGATGACGCAGCGGTCGGGTGGTAGGCCTTGTCCATTCAGGGATGTAGCGCCATGGAGTTTAGTTCATTGACTAAATAATCGCAGGCGAATGAACCCAAATTCACATTTCGAGGTCCCATGAATCCGAAAATTCTACTTTCTGAATCATGTCTGTGTGTATATCTTGAGATATCTTTCTGGAGATGTGACACGAAGATTTGTGACGACTTTCTCTTACTTCTAATGCCACTTTACATGAAGAATTTTTTCTTGAAACGGGATTACTTTTTTTCAGATTTCGATTTATAATCCAGCCAGCCTTTTGTACGTCTGTTCTCTATTTTGTACGTCTAATACTATAAGCTATGTACTGAAAAACGAACTGGTTACTAAGCCTAATCACACTTCGAAAAATAATATTGATTATAAAGAACAGATGGACTTCGTAACAATGATTTCTGACGAACGTTTGTGCTATGGAACATCAGTTATGGGGACCGAGGGTGATTCGGATTTTCAATTTGTGGATTTTCGATTATGTACAAAATAACTTATTAAAGCTTTGGAAAAGGAATTTAAATTAAATATGGATCTTATTTATTAAGTGATTAATTAGTAGATTGTTTCATTTATTTATTTGACTTTTTGGTGGACTGTTAATTTAATAAAATATATAATATTTAGGCCTAAAGAATTATTTATGATGAGTGATCAGCCCAATGCCGGGGCCACCTCCGAGATAACACGAACACACAGGACGAGACACACCATTCACACACACACACACTCACTCCAAACAAGGAGAGGATGGGATGAAGATGACAATGACGGCCAGATGATATCCGGGGACCACAAGGGCCTAAAGTTACCTGACATTTGTCTCATAGGTGAGGGAAACCCCCGGAAAAAACCTCGCGTAGGTAACTTGTCCCGACCAGGAATCGAATCCGGGCCCGCTGCGTGAGAGGACCGAACGCATCCCCTGAGTCACAGCGGTAGACTTATGATTAAATAAATAAATAAATAAATTAATTAATAATATGACAATAAATAAACAATGCATGTAAATTATATTCTCTCTTCACTTTGAAGCATAACCGTCAATCTATCTAAATACTCTTAATTGTAAAGCGCTGGACATTATAAGCAAGATGCAACAGTTTTGTTAATACTGTAAATTAGCAATTCATCACTCCATTAGTAACTCAAGAGTTAAGATGCTAATAATTGTGAGGAACATTCGCGTGTTCGCCACCACCTGTACCGGAGTTCGCCTTTTCCGGAACAATCATCCCCCTTCAGCACGCCTTGACCTCGATTCCCATTGGCTCCCGCTTTAGGCACAGGTGTCTGAGGTGAGAAGCATGCAAGCACAGATTAGTGTCCTCAATGAGCGGCATGTTTCACTCCTTTACCTCAAAGGATGGAAAAGAAATGAAAAGATTAGGGTGTGGTTCTGATTCAAGGTTGTCGCCGACTCCGATTTTCATGTTGTTTGTCTAAGGAAATTGAGACAGTTTGTTACATAATGTTCTGTGGTGTGGAAGTGGTGTACTTCTGCTATTGCACCTAATAACACAAGAAACTATTGTTGGTGGTGATTGACGTATCTTTTTTTTCTTTTGCGATTGGACTAACTCTTAAGATAACAGGTTATAGTGACAGTAGTGTGTATTTACTTATTATTGGAAAATAAACTCGTTTTTCATATAGGTGCTAAATTTAGTGACGTTTTACATAGGATGTTGCCCATGTCTCTGACCGTTATAAAAATAATGCAATCTTCTCTCGTGATTAATTTGAAAAGATCTCTTGCCCTTGTTTACATAATATGTGCATATCATGCCTGCCACAAAATTTCATTATGTATATTTTTTGTATATAAAAAGAAGGGTTTAAAGTATCCTTACATAGGGTACCGGAATATTACACGAAACCAGTAGCATACAATAATATCAAGATATCTCAACATTAATATACCAAATAAATTATTTTATCTCGTAAAATATTCATACTATTTACATTTTCCAATGATTAATGCTTGTTGAAAATATTAGTCTATTTAAAGCGTGTTTTCGATTAACAGTCGTAATAATAATTATGATTATTAATGTTTAAATTAAATTACGTACGTCCATTCTTTACTCTGGGGTACTCCGTAGCGTAGTAGTTGAGGTGATGTGCTGCAAACCGGAAGGTCGCGGGTTCGATTCCCGATGAGGTTGGAGTTTTTCAACTGGCCTAATTCTTCTGGTGGCACTATGGCCCTGGGGTCGACTCAGCCTCCAACGGAACTGAGTGCCAGGAGCAATCCTGGAGGTAAAGGTGGCCGGTGCGTAGGGCTGACAACCTTACCACCTTCACTAGCCGAATGTATAAAATCTGGGAGCCTCAACCTCCTGGTCATCTCTGGGCCTCCATGGCCTGTATAGGAAACACTTTACTTTTTTTAAAACATTCTTTGCTCTAGGTGCTCCTCACAATTCACTACTGTCCAAACGATCTATAGACTAGCCTAAAATTTTACAGGTTTAAACAAATTCAGCGAGCGGACTTTCATTAAATCACGCTACCAACTCAGCCACGTACTGTTTATTTTGTACAACAATATAACGCGCCTGGATATGTAGGCAACTTCTCCGCCACATGAGTATCGCGTGTGATCTTCTGCAGCGTACATGCTGACAGAGTCGGACTGGTAATAAAATTTGGTCCTCACACCCAGAGATCACCAGCGCTTCCGCCCCCCGACCACTAATTCCTCACCCTCCATTCTAGCCCTTTCGCTATCCTTTTTTTGACTCGTCACAAAATGATAAAATAAGTGTTTTAAAATGATTTCGATTTATGTTTTCTAAATAATAATGCTAAAAACATATACTTTTTTTTCTTATTGAGCACTATTCAGAGTAAAATTTTTGTGACTTCTATTTTTTTACTCTGAGCTGAACAAAATTACCAATTGAGTTAAGTGTTTTTTTAAATGCCAACACATCTATTGTCAAATCGTAGAGTGTAGTGATTAAAACGCAGGTTTATTGTTTTAGAAATGCAATAAAATATACCCGCAGGTAGTGAATACTAAAGTGTATGCTTACATTAAACAACAAGAAGAGATTTCAACTGTACACTATTTTTCGCAGAGTCGTTATAATGTCATCATGGGAAAGGTTTTCTAAAACTCCTTTTCACTGATGGACTTCAGCGTAAAAGATTCAAATGTCTATTTACTCAAATTGCATCTCAATCTGCACGCACAGCTTTCACCCCTCTGACTGTGTTTCAGCATCTATAATAATAATAATAATAATAATAATAATAATAATAATAATAATAATAATAATAATAATAATAATAACAACAATAATAATAATAATAATAATAATAATAATAATAATAATAATAATAATGCTGTTATCGGGAAATAAGTGCCATTTTCATGAATATTGTAATCTTATTGGATTAATAGATTTTATATATCAAGTGATACAGCATACCGATTGGATTCGTAAGGGTCGTGTCGTATTGTTGTGATACATATAGTTCTATGTGATAACTTATAGACCAACAATTCTTTAATGGCGTTCCCCATAGCTTTAGATGAAGAGGATGGCTTAGAATCTAAAGCTCTGTGCTTTAGGATTGAATAGGTGAATATCCAATTCAATGGAGTTGAGTACAATATTTTAATAATGTTTTCAATATATGATTGTTTCTCGGGATTCCACCCGGTTGAAAACGTTTAAGTTGTCCGGTTGGAATCACGAGAAACTATCATACAGAACCACCGCTGGGAAAGCCTTCAACGTAAAAATTTTTTTTAAGAAAAATAGGATGCTTGCATTTCTAAATAAATAAAATGATTAACTTTTTCACAAAACACTGTACAGATATGTTAACTTTCTCTAGTTTCATAACCTTAAAGTAACAGTGTTTCAGTGCTATACGAATTTATGTAACCACTTTAATATAATATTTAACAATACAGTGTTTAAGATAGCCTGGCTCCCATATTTTAAACCAAGTAACGCTAAATGTTAACTGAAGCCTTTTACATTATGAGTGATTTTTCCTACGATTTTTGTCACGATTTTCAAATTAGCTATAATACCATTAAATTCGCACCTCGAATCGAAACTGCGCAATTTATAGAAGAGCTTTGAAAGTGGGTTTTGAAAGTCAGACTGTATTTTATGTCCTAATACGAGTCGTAAAATACGTGCATATTTCATAACATGAAGGTTTGCATGTTGCAAATAGCATAAAAGATAATAATCAGTTCTGCCTTTGTCTTGTCGTGTACAGGCTGTTTCGGGATAAAAGCATCCAGAGATTGTGATGATGACTTCAGGGACCCAGTGGCAATGTTTAACCTTGACGTGTGTTTTTAATGTCATTATTAAATTAAAACACAAGTATCCAATTTAGTTAATGATACAAACTGTCGCCTATACAAAACCTTTTCAGATGAAATATACAAGTTTAAAAATTGTGCGTTTCTGTATTTTAGTTATTAAAATCGTTTACTTTGGTCCAGAAAGTCGATAAGTTTCTTAAATGGCATTTCAACAAGTAAATATTAAAAAACTCTGTGATGTGATACACTGGCATAACTTTATCTCTCTTTGGACCCGCATTCGAGAGGTCCCGGGTTCAAATCCCGTGACCGGCCAATTTTACTTGGGTTTTTCATGGTTTTCCCAGTCGTAAAGGCGAATTCCGAATTGGATATTTACTTACCTTGACTCATTCCCGCTATTTCATCCTGTATCATTTTCATTAAATTAATATCAGTTGAAATTAACACAGAAGTCATGAACACTTCAGCAATAGGAAACAGTCAAAGGAGTATAAGTAAAGCTGAATTTTAAAAAATAAATCCTCTACCATGGAGAGTTCAACTTTCTGGCTTCACTTTTTGTTGTAGAATAAGAGTCCACATTGCAGGGAGTACGTATATTGTTCGCGAGGAAAGACAGATGAGTTTGTGCACACATTGAGTAACTTATGACTACTCTTCAGAATTTTTCTTACGAAAATATGACGTTTCATTTAAGAATGTAGGTTTCAGTACTGTTAGTTGTTGCATCAATTTTATAAAAAATTGGTTTGAGTTATTTTCGATAACATCACGGAAAATGAAATTATCTTTGCCTAAATTGGTAGTCCAAAAGTAAGAGAAAACAGTCGCTGTGCTTCATATCTTACTCTCGGAAGTTACTTAATCCAATTAGAAAATTTTGTTTTTTATACGATCTTTTCGTTTGCGACTAATGCTCTTCACGGACACACACACATATAGGCCCACATATACATACACATTTTTCCGAAAATTATTGTATTTTTTTATTCAGGGATCTCAAAAAGTGTAAGGTACAAGTACTGAAGGCTGATATCGAATTTCAGGGTCGAACATAATACTTAGGCCCTACCCTACCTACCTACAAGGTAAATAATTATTTCAGTACTGAAATTAAATAGTACATGAGAACACAAGATTGCTGAAAATATAGTTTAAGCCTTACATTGAATCCTTAGGTTATTAGAATAATTATTATTATTTTCAATTCTTCCTTAATTTCAAGGCTGCCCAAATGACAAAGCTCACATGAAAATATCAGAAATACACAGCTTATACCGTGAAGAGAATAATATAAGCGTGACTCAAAATAAGCAAGTAGCAATAGTCAAACTTGGACACATATTTCGAATATCATATAAATAATGTCTTAAATTCGACATCGATCCTTTCTACATCAAGGTGTTGAAACGACAGGAATAGAATCATCTACTCTTTCAAGATGTGTACACATTGTTTCAGATTCCACCACCCTCACCACAGCCTTCTGTTGATCGCTTATCTGTAACCTTCGCACCAGAGGAAAGGCGTTTCTTCACCAAAGGTGGAAAAGGTGGCAGTATGATGAATGTGTTCACTCCAGGTTCTCCACCTGTTGATAAACTTCAAAAATCAAGAGGTAAAAAAGAAATAGTTGTGATTTTGTGTAACTATGAAAGTGGGTTCGAAGTTTTATACAATTATTACCAGTGAATGTTTTCATTTGCAATTTTCACCTTGCTTTGATACCGAATTTCTCTTCCACCATCACTATATCTCCTTCGTTATCACTGTCATGTTTTTGTATTTATAATAGCTTAAATGAATGTAATGCTATAGAGCTTATGGAAAAAGATACTATTTTTTTCTTTCTTTTTTCTTAAAAAAATTAATGACAAAAAGGTGTTTGTTATGGAGATACAGCCACAGTTAGAGAAGAAATTCATTCAACTTTCTGTTCAGTTACGAGGGCCATCCATAAAGTAAGTTTCCCTGGGGCCTTTTACAGAAACAAAACACAATTTCAAGGAAATATTTATTTCAACAGACACAGCCCCAGTGTTCAGCTATTTTTCAACATATTCGCCACCGGAATTGAAACATTTGTCTTACAATGGCACCAACTTTTGAATACCGTTGTTGTAGGAGTGATCCGCCTGGGATTTGAACCACCGTGTGACAACCACCTTCGTCTCTCTGTAATTCTTTGTTATTTCGTGATGTAGGAAAAGATGGAAACCACTGGGAGCGAGGTCCGGGCTTTAGGGTGATGTTTAAAGACCTCCCAGCCGAACTTCTGCAGGAGACTTGTAGGAGGCGTTTAAACATCCACCCTACAGCCCGGACTTTGCTCCCAGTGATTTCCATCTTTTCCTACACCTAAAGAAAAGACAGAGAATGACAGAGAGGCGGAGATGTTTGTCACACAGTAGTTCAAATCCCTGGCGACAGACTTCTACGATTCCACAGTATGATAAATGTTTCAGTTCCGGTGGCGATATGTTAAAAATAGCCGAACACTTGCTGTTTCTGTTGGAATATATATGTCCGTGAAATTGTGTTTTGTTTCAGTAAATGGCCCCAGGGAAAGTTACTTTATGGACACGCCTCGAATTTATGTTCTGCCAACAGTATTTTTGATGGTTTGCATAATTCACACATTATATATCAGTTACCTACATCATCATTGGAAATTTACAAATCGCATATCCTTTATATATTAAGAGTAATGTTTGAAGTATACACCGTGACACTATATCACATGTTGGGAGAGGCCTACAATCTGACCGATGCTTATCTACCTCAACCTGTCAAATTATTTTATATGTAGCTGATTCGTATAGAAGAAAGATTTCCAACCCAGTGTCGCTACTTTATTATCATGTAGCGCTTCTTTTGTCCTCACGAGGCAGAGTGCACCCCATGCCAGACCTTCCTACCTAAAAGAAATCCGAGAAGATACTGAAACGAACTTATGCTGGCAGCTGAACCACCATTGCAACCAAGTTTACTGTAAAATATTTGTATACCTATACTTTACATTTACATGAACTTTAATAGTGCATGAGATCATTTTTTTCAAACATTATCTTTTTTAAAAAAGAATTTTATTACAACCCTGACATTTCATGCTGTACAGATGATGATGGTGACGAGGAAGATTACTCTGCCAGTGCTTGTGCCATTCTCCAGCGACGTGATACCAAACGGCGCCCTAGTAGACGTCGAAATAGGCGCCCTTCTTCACCATTCTCTTATGATTTGGACAGTGGGCATTCAGGTATCAGACGGAGATCTTCCAACCTCACAACAGATTCAGGAGAGTAAGTACATGCTGTGATCTTTTTTAGGGGATTCAAATTCAATTAAGGCATTTATTTTAAATCGCAGATTTCTATGTCACCTCGTACAATAACACTGTCCACATTATTAAAATAGTTACCCACTTGACGTATAAAGGATGCTTCAAGCTACTGGTTTAGAGGTATTAATATTTGATACTTCAATTTCGGTTCCTGTACCTTCTGTGTACTCTCAGAGGCTGCGTTGAAAGGTCTTGTAGAGATCTCTAGAGTTATTTTTCTTGAATTATTATTAATAATAATTATAATAATAATAAATAATGAAAATTATTCTTATATGAAGCTAGCAAAGATATTCTTTCATCAGAATATAGAAAGTATGTAAAAGTTCTTCACGGGCTAACAATCGAGTCAAGATTTACACGGGTTTTTAAAACCTTGACTCGGCTGTTAGCCAGTGAAGAACTTTTACATAGTATTCGCCGAGAAAAGTTCAAACCATTTATATAGAAAGTATGTTTGTTTGTTTCTTTCTTTAAGCACCGCCATCTCAATGGATGAAGGAGTGACACAAGAACAGATCTATGAGAACCTGCGGCTTCACAAGGAAGTTCTGAGCAATGTGAAACAGCAGCCATGGGAAATGCGACGCAAAGTGAAGCTGGTCCAGCAGGCTAAAGCCTATGTGAAAAGGCATGAAGGAGAACTACAAGAGAGGTTAGCTCAGAGCAAGACAACTCGCGACATCCTTGCCTCATTCAACATCATTCTTATCAAGGTGATTTGCTTTTCTAAGGCTTGACATGTTTCTTTTCGGCGGTTTTTTATTGTCCTTCTTTTGCAAACATCTGATCCCAACCATATCTGAAAGCACTGTATTAACTTATCAGAGACTAGGTGAGCTATTCCATTTCTTTAGGGTTTTAAGTAGGCCATATCCTGTTTTTAAATTTGAAAAGATGTTTTAAAATCTGTAGAATTTGTAATTCTTAGAAAGTAAAACTTTAATTAGTATAGAAGTTTAATATATTATTTCATGAAAAAGATATTTTTTCCATGAAATGTAGCTGCCTGATGAATTATCATAAGTAAATATTAAGAAATATGAAGGAAGTAAAGAAAAGTAAGATACAAATCATAAAATTCAACTTAAATTCAACTCATTCAAATTCAACTTACTCAAATTATATGATTAGGAAAATAAATAGTTTTTCTTGAGTATTTCTTTTATTTTCCTCCGAGTTCTATTGATATTAACAAGGTTTTATTTTTGAATTCATCCTCAGTTTTTTTACATCCATTTACTTTCCTCTTACAGCAGGATTTTTTGGTTTCAGAAATGGCAATATTTGAAGAGAGAATTGGCAAACTTCATAAACTTGCTAATTCCTTGGGAACTGCGTATAAAGGAAATTGAGTCTCACTTTGGATCAGTGGTGGCATCATACTTCACTTTTCTCAGATGGCTGTTCTGGGTGAATCTTGTGATCACCATACTCCTTGTAGCATTTGTTGTCGTGCCTGAGGTAAAATATACTTTTTATTTTAAAGTGTTTCATAATTTCATTGGTATCATACCAGCATCTGAACATTTCTTGCTATTTTTATTCAAAAATACTTTCTGTGGACACAGTTAAATCCAGGGCATAGTTCCTAATACAAAAGGTGGGAGACGCTCCTTATAAAGTGCCATAAGCAGGAGTTGTGCTATAGATTTCCTTCCTGCTTTGATTATCTTCAGTGATACCTGTAGAGCTACTCGAGATATTGTTTGTATGTGACATGGACTTGGTTTTTCTATAGGCCTACTAGAATAATCTCTTTTACTAGGTTTCTACAACATCATGAACATTTTTCACTTTTTTATTGAGAGCCACCGGGTACCCATCAACCCAGTATCTGTAACTTCCCCTGGCTGACTCTTCAAATTCTTGCTTATGTCCTTATAGAGCAAAAAATAATTTTATCTTCTTTTTAATATGTGCTGTTATAAGTTGTAATATTGGTTTGAAATACTTTTTTAATTTTTTTTAAAGTAAGTACCTTTACATTTAACATGGAAAATGCCATAGTAAGGGGACTCAGTTTCTCTCTCAAAAAAGTGGGGAGACGTGGCCACCTGTGTTCCCCTCCACTGAGGTCCTAGCTAAAATCATGTAAATAAAACAGAGTACTATTTTGTGAAACTTCAAAGCCAAACCCTGAAAAAAGAGGAATGCCATGATGTGCATCGATTTTCTGGCATCAATATACTTCAGTGCATGTAACTTCCATCTTTTGTTGTTGCTTTATTCTGTCGTCTGGTTTTACTCCTTTTTTTTTTTTTAAATAAATAAACATAAGTTCAGCCTATGGTGGTGATTATTGTTAGCTCATTTCTAAACTACAATATTATGCTGCTAGTAAATAGGTTTACTTTATAACATATATATTTATGTATTTCTTAAAAAAAGAACATCTACCCAGCATACTGGGAAACTCTTTGAGAGCCCAGAAATAATTACGTCACTCTTTACAAAAAATTACAATCCATTGTGAAAGAAAACATATCAAACAAGCAAACAATTATTGTATACTGATTCACATTATATAAGTGGTTCTGTAAAATGAAAAAAGAATCTCTTAATATTTTAAAACTGTCTTGATCCAAGTTGGAAAATGTCTAGACTTAAGCATTAATATAAAATCTTTTGTTTAAATGTACCCAGTCAATGTGCTGACCTCAATCTGTGAGAAGAGCTGTATGAGTGAATTCCTTTTGTGTGTTTCAGTTGCTGACAGCTGATGTAAAAGATGCTGGTGAAAGGAAAGAAATGCTACCTGAGGAGAAAGCTAATGCAACAAATTTAATGACACTGTGGGATTTTGAAGGAGCTCTAAAATACTCACCTATATTTTATGGCTTTTACACAAACAAGGATAGCTCAAGGACAGGATATCGCCTTCCATTTGCTTACTTCATGACTGGATTGGCAGTGTACATTTACAGTTTTGTTGCAACATTAAAGAGGTAATTTGAAATGATAATCTTTTCTGTTTTACATTTTGTTGCTTACTGTAGCTTATATTCTAGAGAACTTTACTAATGGTGTCAGGGCCATAGCAAGGTCCTTCTGCGCCCTTGGCAAGTTTGACAAATCTGCCCCCTCCAATACTGGGGTCTGAACAATTTTTTTAAATTTCTGTAAAATTCTTTATTATTTTAATATAAAAACACTGTTGTTATCAAAGAAAAGCTAAACCTCAATTTGAAAATGAACTAAGTTTGGACTTTCAAGGTACTAAAACCTTATTTTCAGACAATTGAACTATGTGTTAATTAAAGAACATTGCATGAGTGCTTTTTGTTTGTAGACAATCGGCATAATACTATAGATAGTTCACGTGCAGTAATTTTTAATAACCTGAAAGATTTCTTCCATTAACGTGGAATTTTTATTGCTTGATAAATTGCACCAATCTAAAAAGGGCAGGATTTTTCATGGTTAATTTTGCACCCTCTTTGTACCTGCGCCCTTGGTGGGGGCACATCTCACCACCGCCTAGCTACGGCCCTGAATAGTGTATAATATTCGTCTTCCATTCCACTTACTTATAAACACTTTATAGGCAATTGGTTTGTTTCAGTAAACACTCTGCAATCACTGTTTGAGGATTTGTTGTCCCTAATATGTGCAATGTTTTAACAGTTACCTAATGGTCTCTGATTCTTACCGGAAAAATACCATGAATTTTCCAGAACTCTTAATTTTTTTACTATGGTATAGCTTATGTAAAAATAAAACAATTTTTAAACTTTTTTTTTTCTTTAGAATGGCAGAAAACTCTCGCATGAGCAAACTGTCAGAAAAAGATGATGAATGTGTATTCACATGGAAGTTGTTCACTGGCTGGGACTACATGATTGGCAACGCAGAGACTGCCCACAACCGCACAGCATCCATCATTCTTGGGTTTAAAGAAGCCCTTCTGGAAGAAGCAGAGAAGAAAAGAAATCCTCGCAAGTATGATATTTCTGTAATTTTTTCTTTTGACAAATATGATGATGTTCAATGTCTGCAATAATAGATATATCAAAAGTTACATGCATTGATATAATGATGCGCATTTGCGGTAAGTTGTGCAGTAAGTTAAGTTACCGGCATTAGGTGTTAGAAGTTTGATTTTCCACCATGATAGCATGAATGGGAAATGGATGAAAAGTCACCATCATGGAAAAAATTGTAAACTGAAGGACAAAATTTTAAAAATTCAAATCCTTCCCACATGTTTGGGGTAAGGATAGAATTGCCAAAGATTGTAGTGTAGGCTATTGGCAGTGCAATAGGTAGGCCTACTATTCAACTTGAAAGCTGAAATATTGTTTTTCTTTGTTAAAGTAACTGTATCATGAATGTTGTACATTTTTATAAAGAAATTGACAGAAACAAGTGTGATATGTATAGCAATTCTCCCTACAATAGTGAGGCTACTGATAACAGCATCCATCCATTGGGCAAGAAACTTATATTTCATCTTACGGATTGTTTATACTGGAACTAAATTATATTTCTGTCCTACAGCTGGAAGATTATTGGCTTACGTGTCCTGGTGAACATCACAGTGCTAGCATTGTTGGCAGCATCAGCATATGCAGTGATAGAAGTGGTGAAACGCTCAACCCAGCCTGAGAGAGATAAGAACTGGTGGCGTCAAAATGAAATAACAATGGTCTTAACGCTCATCACCTATATTTATCCCAATATTTTTGAGGTTCTAGGATATTTTGAATGTTTTCATCCTAGGAAACAGCTTCGCATTCAATTAGCCAGGTGAGAGAACAGATGTCTTTTTTCCATAAATGTTCTATACTTTAGGAGATCATTGTTAAATTAACTTTGCTAACATCTTTCACCCATGTAAGACACGGCAGTGATTATTTAGGATGGCCCCTTGGGTTTTCAGATATGAAAATAATATTGAATTCAAGCTTTCGGCCATAATCACGCCTTGGCCTCCCTCAGGAATGTTTGATTGAAATGAGCGTTTTCATATTTATAGGGACAAGACATAATATTAAAGGAGAAAATGTTGTCACATTAGCTGAAACTTAATATATAACACTTTCTTAAACGCACTTTATTTTACCTTAGTAAACTTCTGTTTACTAAGGTAAAATAAAGTGCGTTTAAGAAAGTGTTTTTATTCAACTATTTTTACACAACGCTAAAGTCGGACACAAGAATGAATATAGGATATATCAGAAGTCATGGCATGGTTTTGTTGTTCCTGGAAAGGACTGATTATATTACACTGTAGTTTTGTGGGGAGGTTACTATAGTGTGACAAGTTAAATAACAAGCGCATCGACCATGCCTTTCGCTCTACTTCTACTCCTCCTCTCTACTCCAAGAAACAGACTGAACACCCGATCGACGAGCAAATATGCCCAACTGCAAGACTTCGTACATTTTCGTTGGTGCCGGCTTGCAGCTTGTGGGATATTTGAGCAGGGAAAAGAGGGTAATGTGCCAACCTCTCTTCTGATTGTGCTTCTGCACAACTTGTTTCTTAACTAATCTTGCTATCGTGCTGTTGGCTGGTGAGGCTTTAGTTCTCGGGGCTTTTTTAAGCCACCACAAGCCAACAGCTTTGGTCCTCGGTGCTTTCTAGAGCCACCACAAGCCAACAGCTTTAGTCCACGGTGCTTTCTTAAACCATCACCAGTCAATGGCACCACTAATCTCCCCACAAACTACAATGTAATATAATCGGTGCTTTTCAGGAACAACAAAAGCATGAACCATGACTTCTGATAGGTTACTTATATATTAAGTTTCAGCCAATGAGAAAAAGTTTTCTCAAAGAATGTTATGTCTCCTCCCTATAAATTTGAACATGCTCATTTCAACCGCACATCCTTGGAGTGATAATGGCCAAAAGCTTGAACTTAATAATATTACCCCAAGAAGCCATCCTAAATAAATCATTCACCTACTTATTCCTTTCAATTGCAATTAAGCACATAGGTTCCATTATAAGTAGAGAAAGTATTGTGTTTGACTCTAAAATCTGATGCTGAGATTTTAGCATTACAACAAATCCTGAACTCTTTTGAGCCAAAGAACTGTATTTGGAAATAGTCTGTTTGTCCTTCTGTCCCTTTAAACCAGAATCATTAAAAAACTAAAAGGCATAAATTTGTATTTATCTTATTGGAATGTGAATAAAATTACTAAAATTGTTAAATTACATAAAATTACTTCCTTGCAATTTTCTTTAAAATATCTCAATTGGCTTTGTTTAAATTTTCTTTTTTAAATTGCATGTAGTAAATTGTAAAACTTTATTCAAAGCATTTTTATTTAGAAATTAACTGAATAAGCTTGCCTTCTCTTTCACAAAAGCTGAACGTTATGGCATTCGGTATGGAATGTGTTTATTGTGTACATTCCCAATGTGGCCACTTATTCAATGTTGAAAGATGAAGCAAGAAAATCACATTGTACTTATAGAACAGAAATTTATGGGAGATTTCATAAATTTCTTAAATGTTCAATTACTTTGATTTTACAAAATATTTCAAATAATGTAAATTATTTTTGTTTTGTGCTTTTCAGGATCATGGTACTCAACATGCTAAATCTGTACACACTTATCTTTTCACTCTTTGGGAAAATAAATCTAATGGTGGGATCTGAAATGGTAAGAAAAGTTTTGTTAGAAAACTATTAAGAATTATTTATAATTACATGTTGGTTATAGGATAGTGTCTCTACACATGTCATTATACATTGTAGATATTCTTCTATTATTGTGATATCTTAAACAGTAAAAAAAAATATGCACTGCACATGTGATTTTAACGTAATCTTCCTCTAAGTGTACGCACTTTTGCCATCAGTGTTTCTGCTTCTCCAGACCAGAGGTGTAGCTACCTTAGAAGCAAGGAAAGAAACGCTTTCACAAGATTATAGGCTAAAAATAAAATGATTTTTTAACCTTCAACATTCTATAAATGAAACATACCCTTTTCTCGTAAAATCATATGTTGTGCAATAGTGACAATGTGAGATGCAGCAGTACTGTTAAACACTTTGATATGTGGCACTGTAGCAGCCCTGTTTAGGAAGCTGATTTGCAAGTTTTCCCAGGCTGTACAAATGCAAGCTTGTGAGAGTTTTCCTGCCACTACAAGTGGGCAGGATGGAAGCAACTACATTGTTCTTTTCCACCACCACAGCACTAAAATCAGCTAAATGCTATGCATTATTTTTTAAAGTGAACCTGTAAAGTGCTTCAAGCTTCACTGCAGCTATAGATGGATATATGTATTCATGAACCACAGATTATTGTCTCTATTGGACATTACATGAGAACATTATAGAAGAAAAACTCCTCCGACACTGGGACTCGAACCCAGGACCTTTAGCTATTTGCGCCAATGCTCTACCAACTGAGCTAAGTCAGAGTTCAACTCACAGCGCCAGATGAAACCTCCCTGCTATGACTGATTGCCCTTAATGGTCTATCTCACTGACAGTTTTTCTCCTATAATATTCTCATGCAACGTCCAACAGAGACAATAATCTGTGGTTCATAAATACTTATATATATCCATCTTGAATGTTAACTGTAAAATAACAGTGGTAGCTCGGTCACAAAAATCACTAATTAGTGTGACTCACAGTACTGCATATGACATAAGTTGTCTGCCAGTGAGGTAGACCATTAAGGGCAATCAGTCATAGGAGGGAGGTTCCATCTGGCGCTGTGAGTTGAACTCTGGCTTAGCTCAGTTGGTAGAGCATTGGCGCTAATAGCCAAAGGTCCTGGGTTTGAGTCCCAGTGTCGGAGGAGTTTTTCTCCTATAATGTTCTCATGCAGCTGTAGAGTTACCACAGTAGAGGTATATGTTATTTCAGAATGAGGAAAGGCTAGTGGTGGTATCTAGTTCAAGTAACGCTTCATGTTTAAACATCTTAGGGAGGGGATCATTTGCTGGGAGAGAAATTGAATCTAAGTAATCCCAGAGACCTGAGTTCAAGTGAAGATTTGTAACCTTTTAACTGCTGTAGCCATCACTGTTGGTGGAAGATAATTTTAGAGCACTGAGGAAAATTTTAATAAAATAGTAGTATACTCTTAATACAAGTGATGTTTGTGACACAAGGCTAACGATCTGAACTTTTTAACATAAAAGTGAATGAATGAATGAATGAATGAATGAATGAATGAATGAATGAAATTAGCCGTGAGTACATCCCATAAGGGCCATGGCCTCCTGCCTATGCAGGGAATAGCTCAGTAAACTTAACTCCTTAAGTGAGCAAGTCCTAAGGAGTGATTTTTGACACTGTCACACTTTCACTAGTCTCTGATGTGTAGTCATGGGTGACCCAGTAGTTTCCAACTTTCCCTGTCTTTTGCCACTCGTGACCACTGACCTCCTGCTACCATTTTGAACTGGTCAGCCCATCTGGTTCGTTGTCGTCCTACATGTCTCACCCACATTTTATTATTTTCAACTCTAAGTGGGCACATTTAAGCAAATTTTCCTGGTGATCATGGGCACAGCAATTAAAAGGCTAAATTGCTTATCTGACCATATTACAATGCATAATTTTTATCTTATGTTAGGGGCCACAAATTTAATTCAATTATTCATCAGTCACATAGTCATGGCCCACCTTCAGAAATAATTCTAGTGCCACCACCTAAAGTACAAGTTTGCTATAAGAAATGTAATATATTTTATTTTTAGAAGAAGAAATAAAGCATATTATGATTACTAGATTCATATATTAAAAAATACCATGTTTCTTTTTAATAAAGGTCCTTTACTAATGAAAAACATAGAATAATTGATAATAGAATCTTTATTTTATTTTTCCAGGTTACAACAGAAACTGCATACTTAACATCAGAAATAACTGAATCCAACACGTTTCCATCAATATCCAGTGTACCCATCACAACATCACCAGCTGTTAGTTTGCAGACTGTCCTAGCAGCTATAGCAGTTCTTGCAGTAAGCAATACTACTTCATTCTTGCCTACTACCAGTGAAGTTCCACTTGAAAAAACAGTTGCCAATGCCAACAACTTATCAGAATTACTTTATGAAAATAAATCAGAAAATTATGAATCAGCTTCTAGTGAAATCAGTAGTACCACTGACAACTTGACTAGTTATTCTGCATTACCTTCTTCATTTTTGGACTCATTTGAGGACAATGTAAATTCTTCAGCTTTAGAAATATTTAATGATGTGGATGATGTTTATGGTGTAGATTATATATCTGAAGGTGAGGGTGTGAGTCATACATACGAGAAAATAGTGCATGGTTCTTATATTAAAGAAGAGGATACCTCAAAAGAATTCAATGAAAATTTTAACGATATTGAGTATAATTTTGAAACTGACACCTTCAATTCTAGTTCATTGGATGTGAGTGATGAAAACAATTATTTTTCAGCGAATTCTAAAGATTATATAACAACTACAATAATTTCAGATCAATTTTCTAGTAGCTTAGCTCTAAATTATACCCTAGTTTTTGACTCAACATCTGAAATCACTTCAACTCCAGAATTATTAACTATCACAGAAACAAGTAATTATTCGTTGGAAAATATTTCTCAGCCTGGCACTATGTCGAGTGTTGAAACTGAAAAAATTGATTCTTCAGAGGCAAACATGTCTTCATCGTTAACAACAGACTTCATTTCGACTTTGATTTCTTCCCTGTCAAGTATGATTGAAAATGTAACCTTGACGGACATATTGAAAAACATAACTGACTTCAGCAGTCCTTATGGAGCAGAGTTTACACCTGAAAGTGTTTCAGTGATGGGCCAAGAATTTCCTTCATTAAGCACTCTCTCTGGAAGAGTCCAACCTACTTCCTCCTTTGCAGGGACTCCTCCTACAGCTACAGCACAACCTAAAAGTAAGTAATATTAACAGTAAATGTGTGTACCCAGCCAAATCTACAGCATGGAGAGATCTGAAATTTTTAACATACAGAGTGTTAATGAACAATGCCCCAATATTTTCCCTGCATATAAAGGGGACATAAACAAGCAACTTTTTTGGGAGATTAATATTCTATGGATTCAGTTTTTCCTATTACAGCATAAAAATCTCCCAAGGATATGGCCGTCACCGACATCTTAACATTTCAAATGATGTGAAACACAGGAACTTCGTTGTTAACACTAATGCATTGGCGGCCAGTCTATCAATAGTCTGTAATTTTGCATATTATGAAAACTCTAAATTATGATATAACTGTTGTTGAATGATTAAGATTCAGGTTTTTGTTGATCACTAAGAACGTGTAAGTCAATGTAATCAAAATTGTATCCCTACTTCGCTTCATTATTGACTTATGAGCACCAAATAGTAATGACTTTAATGCCCTGTAGCATACACATATTACATCAGTAAGTATTGGTCTCACAAGTTGTTTGTCCCCTATGTATACAGGAAAATATTGCGGTGTTCTTCATTAACATTCTATATGTGGACGGAAGAGGATCCAAATGAACCTCAAAGCCATTCATGAGTTCAGTGAAAAACTGGCTGGAAATGTGACTTTTAATGCTTACTGACACAGAGGTGAACATGCATGTAAACTTAAATGGGAAAAAACATTGATCGATTCAGATGACACTCACTATGCGGGGTTTTGGGTCCTGGGAACTTGGATCTGAATTTGTTTTTCTTGAGTGGCACACTCTAATCATGAAATGCACCTCAAAGCTGGACTTCTAGTTTTTAGTTATAATTGTTTTAATTATTTATGAATTATTTGCAAGTAGGGTTAGATTCGTAATCTGTAAATGGCAGCACATGGTTCTTTTTAATAATATTTATTATTTATTTATTTATTTATTTGATGTTACACAATATTTATTTTATTCACATACATTCTAATCTTTTTAATTATTTATGTAAACATTAAAAGTAACAAATTATAATTAAAATTAAAAGAATGTATTTTATGCAATTTATTTAAAAATGATGCCAGTATTAATAAATTTAATGTTTTAATTTTTGCTATTAAATAAATTATTTAAAAACGTGTAAACTATAGTCCTTTCTTCTTTCTGTGCATAAAAACTGTTCTTGCAGTATTTCAGCTCTTTCAAGTTAGTAGCTTCTGCGACAGATCAGAACAAACAGGAACCACTACATATTTATAGAAGTATATGATGTTATTCCATTGTGTGAATAGGGTTTTCCAATTTCTTTCTTGTAATAGAGTCATCATCAGGGCCCGGATTCTAATGACATGTCATCTTTTTATTGATACAACATAGACATTGCCAACTTGTAGATAAATCCTAATCATGGCCTCTAGATTATAGAAATACATTTTTATTAGGTCATTTTTTGTCATTTTATGGAATTTTATATTTTTAGGGCATTTATTCCAATTTTAGGTCATTATTTTGTCATTTTCATGCCATTTGCTTCCTTATTTAGTAATTTTCATGTATTTACATTGAGTGTATTAACTTTTTTCGTCGCTAGCGGTGCTGTTTTTGAAGAGTTGTTTGTTTAATGCAAGAAGGAAAAATTCGGCGTTAAAGTGTTGACATGTCTCACTCGGAAGTGAGAATCAAAGAAACGCCAAAATTTCCTATTATATTACTATTGTTATTAGATTGACTTGGCACCAGAGTCTGCCACCTGCTTGGATTTGAGAGTGCAAACTACAGTCTACCCTCAATAAACAACAATATAATCCGGCAGGCCACAAAAGGAAATGCCGAGTTTTGACTCACCAGTGCCAGTATAAATTTCCGCGAGAAAAGAACATTCACGACATTACAGTTATTTACAGTTTTTACAATTATATACAAACTAGTCTATAACTTTGTGTGTACAATAATAATGTTTATAAATAAAATATCAGTTTTTAGGTCATTTTTTATAATTTTTAGGTCATTTTCTTTAAAATTTAGGGTCATTTTATAGGTTATTTTTCAAACAATTTTAGGTCATCAGAATCCGGGCCCTGGTCATCATATAACTTATTCTTCATACTGTATTATGAAAGCAGTATTAATTTCAAAATTCAGTTTAAAATTTTGTTTTCTTCTTGCTTTTTTTTCAGAAAAAGATATTTGTGTAAAAGAATTATCTTCTACAGAGAGCAAAAAACGCAGAAAATGCTGGGAAACAATGTTTGGCCAGGAGCTTGTAAAACTCACAGTAATGGACTTGGTATGTGATAGTTTGTTATTTCATTGTACTTTTAGTGTGATATCTTTAGAGCAACTTAATTAACATTTCAGTTTTGTAGTATTCACATTACTTTCTGTTTTTTACTTTCTTCTTTTTATCTTTTCATTCTTTCACTCTTTAATATACTTTAACTGGGTATTTTGTATCTGTAAATGTGTATACTGTATTCCTCACGAAAAATAATTAAGACTAAGTTTGATGTTACCTTCCCTAAAAAGTGATCCCTATACAGGCCATGGAGGCCCAGAGAGTTCCAGGAGCTTGAGGCTCCTAGATTTTGGACATTCGGCACTTGAAGGTGGTAAGGTTGTCAGCCTTACGCACCGGCCGCCTTTACCCCCACGATTGCTCCTGGTACTCATTTCTGTTAGAGGCTGAGTCGACCCCAGGGCCATAGTGCCACCAGAAGGATTAGGCCAATTGAAAAACTCCAACGACCTCATCGGGAATCGAACCCGCGACCTTCTGGTCTGTAGCGCAGCGCCTCGACCACTACGCTACGGCGTACCCCCATGTTACCTTCCCTAGTTTACTGTAAATAGCTCACAAAGAAGCGGGTTCTTTGACATCATCTTCCGCAGAAAAATCTCCAAGTAATTTTTTATCTAAAAACTTTTCACATAGTAAAGCTATGAATTTTAATTTTTATGAATATGAAATCAAAACAGTTAAATGTAACTGTATAAAATCAAATAAATAAATTCCTTAGAGTTGTTTTTCAGAAAAAAATTAAATTTTATTTTTGTAAAATGGTAGTAATTGTGAAAGTTGTTGTCAACCTTGTCACATCTCTAGAAGGTAACTAACCCAAATAAAAAATTTTGTTTTTATACGGCATTTCATTCTCTAGCCAAGCTGTTCACCGAGACATAAACACACAGTAATACACACGGGTGTTTTCCTGAAAATTGTATTTTTTATTTAGGGGACCTCAAATCATGTATTATTGCAGAAAACTCTGTATCAAATTTCAGGGTCAAACAATATTGCCTCTACCTATGGTATGGGCAGAGAAAATAAAAACATGTCAGCTTTTGAAACAGATTCCCATCTTTGAATATCAGACTTCACATATGATTCTCAATATAGGTGTGCCTATTTCTCTTTTCTGAAATCTGGCAACCTAATTTAAAAGCAATTGTGGACATATGATCCAATGATCTATAGAAAATAATCTAAAATCTTTTTTTGCAGATTGTGACTGTGGTTTCAACTTTGATACTGGACTTCATAAGGGCATTGTTTGTGCGCTTCATGAACAGCTGTTGGTGCTGGGACTTAGAAAAACAATTTCCTCAGTATGGAGACTTCAAGATTGCAGAAAATATTCTCCATCTTGTAAATAATCAAGGAATGGTATGGATGGGAATGTTCTTTTCACCAGGACTACCTTTGCTTAACCTCATAAAGCTTGTCATTCTCATGTATTTACGTTCTTGGGCAGTCCTAACCTGCAATGTTCCTCATGAAGTGGTGTTCAGAGCATCTCGATCTAACAACTTCTACTTTGCTCTTCTATTGACAATGCTGTTCCTCTGTGTATTGCCTGTTGGATATGCAATAGTCTGGGTGCAACCATCATGTCACTGTGGACCCTTTTCTGGAAAAGAGTTCATCTACAAAATTTTTACAGAAAGCTTAAGGGGAGCTATGCCATCGTCTATGCATAAGATGCTGGACTATATAGCTTCTCCAGGAACTGTGATACCATTGCTTCTGCTGTTGATTCTAGTCATATATTACCTTCTATCACTAACAAGTGCCCTTAGAGAAGCCAACAATGATCTCAAGGTAAACATATATGCTTAAGTAATTAAATTTAGAATAAGATAAATTACAAAATGCATTTTATGTATGAGAATCAATAATAAAATTGTATTTTATAGCAGTATGTTGCAAAGACATTGTAACAAGAGCAGCATAAGTTGTTGTTCTTGTGTTTCCAACACTCTTATGTCATGCCAATATAATTATTAACAATTCAAACAGTTTCTTTATGTATTCTAAAGACGAAAATTTGATGAAAATGAGCAATTGATTCCTGCTGAAGTCAAATTTCCTCATAACGTATATCTGTATAGTAACAGTGAGATAAAACTGAAAAAAAAAAGAGAGAAAAAAAATCCATTATACAAAATTAGGGAAAAATAAATCACATTCACCTTGCTGTAGAATATTTTTCTTCATAAAAGAGATAAATTTTAAAAACTAATTCTGAAAGTAAAAATTGAACACATTTTTTACCCACCTGTCAAAAATTATCCAGGAATCCAAATTTTGGCAGAAAATTAGTTACAATATGCTAATTTCATTATTTTATCCTCAGCATGATTTCAGTAAAAAATATGCATTGTGTACAATAAGTATATATCAAAATTATACAAAATCAAATAGAATAGAAATGAAAAAATCGAACTACTCTGTGAATGAATCGCTAAATTTTTATCATGTTATTCTCTTCTGATGATTGCTATCGGTTCTTCAGAAATCACTCTGACACATTTACTTTCAATCTGTTGATTAATTTCCAGAAGATATCTTTAACAATAGTGTAACAATATATATAACAATATAAACGGCTGTGATATCACATACTGTATTTTATCTCATATCTCTTTCCTAAAGACATTTGTAATCTTATACAGTTATCAGAATTGCAAAATTTAGAGAACTCCTTCTGTTAATTTACCAGACTCATGCCAAAAAGCATGGCCTGCCATTAAACTTTTCTGATAATACAATACCGTATACTGTAGTGTTTAAACATGAGCATGCACAATAACTTTAATAGGAGGAAGTTATCATGTTTTTGGATATTGCATTTTGGGCTTTATTCATAGAATCCCTTTTTCAAATCAAATTATGATTTTTTTTTAAATAAAATATTTCAAATAAATGTTATTAACTGCATAGGACATATTTTTTTTTAATTCTTACCTTTTTTTTATATAAATTACCAATATTTTAGATTACTTAAAGGAGCATGTAACAACAATAATTAGAAAATATAGGAAAACTTTTCAAAACTGTTTTTTTAAGTTGTGTATAAGTTATAGGCGTCACTATGGGGTGTGCTCAGAAATACACTGATGACCCTCTAATTCTCATAAATTGTATAACATCTTTGGCTCTTTTAATTAATTAATTAATTATTCACTTGAGAAACACACAGTGGGTTTATATATTTTTATGTACACAGTGTTGATATGAGGGGGACGTTTCCCCCTTCTTCTTCATTAGAAGAAATATTTTATTTCTGATGTTATAAAATAGAACTAAATTGTAAAAACTGAATAAACATACCATACATGCGAGAAAGAAAGAAAAAAAAAGTAACACCTGCTACTGCAATATAAAGGAGTCAGCAGAGAACGCCTGAATTTTTTAATTTTAGATTCAAATATGTTTCTTTGTGAACTCTAGTTTTATGTGTACAATCAAAACAGTCAAATATTATGAAATCCCATTCTTCTGAATGCAATTCTTGAAAAAATAAAATTAACATTTACAGCCTAGAAGCTATGTTATTCCTTTTACAAATTTGTGTGGGGTTTGTAATGAAAGGCACAACCTGGTGTAAAAGTCTGGCTACACTTATGGTTATGTAAAGGTATTTATTATCACCCTACAGATACAACTACGCCGAGAACGAACAGAAGAACGTCGCAAGATGTTCCAACTTGTCCATCATAGGCGAAGAGGGGGAAGTGGTGCTGAAGGTACCGACAACCAGTACAATAGGTGGCGCAAGATTTTACCTGTCTTGCCTTCCAAACCAGGAGTACCTATTAGTGAATGTGCCAAGGAAGGTGACAAAGATAGTACTATTGTTGGCAATGGAAATATCAGAAGTGAAGCAGTCAGAAATGGTAAATATGATAATATGGTAAGAATAAGTTTCAGTGATAAAAAGTAGAATTAATGGTTTCATGAATACACATCTACAACTTGGTTAAAAGTTGTACAAGGGATATGATTTTGTTATGTTTTTGTTCAAGCTATTAGTAATTTAGGAATTTCAGGCAAAAGAAAATTGCTTACAACAGTGGGTAACAATATTAGAGGCAAAACATCAGGTGCTAAACTTCAGAATTCCTTGACCGCCCTGTCAGCCAGGCTGTACTGATTGGTACGAAGCATAAAATGTTGCCAACATCACAAACATGACTACATGTAGACTTAAATGCTTCACTAACATTATTTATTATTGCTTTCATCTTGTTGCATAATGCTTAAAAACATCTTCTCTCTTGTATTTCTTTAACTATCGTTCCTTCAATGTTTATTAAAAATTAATTTTAGCTGTTTGGTGTTCATGGAAATGTATCAAGATCTTCATAGCTCCTATACCAAGAGCATAACATGATAATGATAATGATAATATAAAAAATTCAAATTCCATTAGTATATTCAAAACCAATGTTCAAAAATTCTTTTTAGATGAATACTTTAAGGTATAACTCAGAGCTATTACAGATAAGTTATTTATTCATGTAATGCACACTGTTAAGGTAAATTATACTGCAAACCAGCTTATCATAATGTTTTACCAACTAATGTATATAAGTTCTAACAACCAATGTTTTGAATTTTTACTTATTTTATGTATTTTTACTTATTTTATGTATTTTTTACTTATTTTATGTATTATCATACTTATCCTTTGTATTATATGTATGTATATTGTAACAGTCCCTAAGCGCGAGCCTTATGGCTCATTGGGCCAATTTATGATGAATAAATTGATTGATTGATTGATTGAAGTTCTCTTCTTCTGGTTAGTCAAAATTCTTAAATCTACTTCAAAATTCACTATATAAATTTTTTCCACAAATATTGAGGCTTATATAACAAAGTTGCAAAGTAGTTTGGTGAATTTTTAGAAAGCAGAAGAGGAAAACTGATCAAAAAGTTCAATTATCTACCAGTGTGGGTATGACTACAGGATTCTGTTTTCCTTAATGAAGAGAATGTTAAGTTGTGTAGCCTATGGTGAAATTGGCCCTAAATCAGATTTAGATATCGTAGCTATATTAAAAAGATGAGGCTTTTCATTTTTTCAGGGTTCCAAGATTTCTCACTTCTCTAGAATATTGCTCATGTGTTTCAGAACTTCTAAATAAAATTATGAAGAGAGCTCTACGCAAGTCATCAGCAACATCTGATGAAGAAAGCATGCCAATTGTTGATGGTGATGGAACAGATATCGAACTTCATGATTCACTGCCAGAAGATAAACCAAAGATAAAATCTGTTAAAGTAAAGCCACATTTTGACTCACACAGTACAGGATCGACAGAGATAGTTACTGAATTAGGTGAAACAAATAAAAAATCTAGAAGTAAAAGAGATAAAGATTCTCATCATCACCACCATAAAAGTAATAGAAAACAAACACCAGAACAACAATCTGTTAGTTCTACTAAAGAGAAAGAAGATTCTCTGAAATCTGTGTGGTCTGATAATATTCCAGTCATATGTATTAGTACTACAGATAATTCAGAACCTCCAAAAACATCCAGTAGCAATGATACAATCATTGCAATGGATTTGAACGAACTTATTACTGAACCCAGCAAGTCCAACACTTGTCATAATATTGCCCAAAAGTCAAGTTCAAAAGATGATCAGAATGCACAAGCAAATGAGTCAGAGGACCCAGACAGCCAAAGGAGATTAGTGCAAGCCATACTTGAGGAGTCAAGTCAGTGGAAATCTCGACGGCAAGAGAGCAAAGAAGGGTATGAAATGAAAAATCTTGAAAAGAAAGACAAAAGGAATTCAAGAAGATTGGAAAGTGAATAACAGATTTGCTACAAACAGTTTCTTCAGAAATGTTATGCATATTTCTTCAGGTCTGTTTTAATGCTAGAAAAAGGAATGCATTATTTTATGATTTATTTTATTCAATAGAAAGTGTACTTTGGAATATGAATCTTTATTACCGGTAAAAGATGACTGATGTTCCACAAAAAATTAGTATTTTATGGGGTAAGGAGGACCAGGGCTTTTGAACTAATTTAGTAGGACCAGCACCAGTAGGGTTACCAGACACCTGAAGCCCAGGCATGTCTACATTTAACCTTATGTCCGGCATCTGGGGAAATTTCTGAAATGCTCTACATTTGAGAATTAAATATTCATTATCTTTAAATGGATTAGCACCTCGGGCAAGATTAGGAATATATTTGTAGCAGTTTCCCATAGTAATATCAATCAAAGGCTAAGCTATAGCTTTTCTTAGCTATCATTGTAGAAGCGAAAGGAAGATTTTTCAAAGGTACATGATCATCCGAAGCTCACTCAAGTGAACAGCAACAATAGCAAAACTACATCATCCATTTGTATTTTTTTTATTGAGTGCAGAAGCAGGAATTTTATAATTAGTTGCTTAGTTGTAAGACGTGTGGTAAGGTGCCGTAAAGAAAATGCTAGTGTGACAACGATTTAGCAAAGAATTATTCAGAAAATTACTATGCATACATAATAGAGTGGTAGTGGTAAATTAGTTTTGGAATTTAATTTTCCCATCTCTAACATTTTTCTACCTTGGTATAATATCCTACATTTTTGTGTAATGTCCTACATTTTAGACTACTATGTCATTAAAGTATCTGGTAACCCTAAGCGACTGGTCATTTTGACCGGCAATAATTTTTAGCCATTTTTTCCCTTTTGGACATGTACACATCCCATAGTGGATTAAAAAATCGTCCATCCAGCATAATTAGTTAACACTGTTACTATCTCAGCTGTCCAGGTGGTGCCTCATCAATTGTTGGTGAACCAGCATTTCCTAAGTGCATCTTCTGATGCTGACATTCACTTTCCAGCCTGAAGAAGACAGCAAAATGACTGTGAAAACATTGGCTCACCAACAGTCAATGCATTGACAGCCATGATTGTTGTGTCTCCGACTGTGAAAGCATATGAATCTAGTTAACACAATTGTCAAATTTCATTTTATCATTTGAAGATGCAGTCCTATTCTATAAACAAATTCTGAATTTATTTTAGCTTTAAGTATTTTTATACTGTGATTTTGAAATATGGTCTTTTAAGAGGGTTCAGATTGAGAAAAGGCTACTTAATGACTGTTCCATTTTCGGCGAGAGGGATGGTCTTTAAATGGATATAAAAGTACGTTGGTTTTATGTGGTTACATCAGTTCTTAGAAAAATTGGTCACTACGAGGGGTGGACCCTTAATTGGAGTGGTCGTTCAGACAGATTTCACTCTGACTGTAATATTATTCCTGACTGTTAAGAAGGCAGAAACATTATATAACTGAAGCATGGGCTGTAAAAGTGTTCTTAGTCACGTTTTTAATAGCTTACAGTCATGACAAACAATTAGTAACTGGGCAAAATATGTCTTAGTTTTGTTAAATAGCATAATATTAAGTAACTGAATGTTTTTTTTGCTTACTAGCAATTTTCCAGATTAGTAGAGATAATCTAAAGCAATATAGAATTACAGTACTAACGAAAGATGAAGCCACCAGACTTTTATCGTGCACATCAGACATAGGGCGACTGAACTCCATGACAATTTTTACCTCTTGCCTTTACTTCCATTTCTCACCGAAGGTTCAAATAAGAGAATATCCAAAGGAGAAAGAATTCATTCACCTTTTTTAAAGTAGATGTTGAAAATGCTGTCCCCTCTGTATCTGACTACGTAAAAATTTTCTATGGATGGAAAATATTCTGGCCTAAGAGAGATGAAAATGGGGACTGGAGAAAACTGCACAATGACGAGCTTCATAACATGTACTTTTCTTTGAATATAATAAGGATAATTAAATCACAGAAGATGAAATGGGCTGGAAAAGTTGCATTCATGGGGGAGGAAAGACATATCTAAAAGAATATTGACTGGGAGACCTGACGGGAAGAGACCACTTGGAAGACCTAGACTTAGGTAGGAGGACAATATTAGGATATATTTAAGGGAAGTAGGATTTGCGAGGAATGGTTGGATGGAGTTAGCACAGAATAGGGTTGAATGGCGGGCTCAGGTAAGCGCACCAGTGAACCTTCGAGTTTCATAAAATAGATAATATTCCTTTAGCTTGCTTAGGAATTGTCTATTGATATTGAGCGAGTATGTGTAAGTGTGAGTGAAACTTTAGATTTTAAGTTCCCTTATCACTGATCTTTGTGAAATCCCAACTTCCTAAGCTAAACAACAACTGGACTTTTTATGACCCTTTTTAATTCTTACACTATATCGTTAAGATTTTATTTTATCGTTAAGATTTTATTGATTAAGAGCTCTCTTAGGATACAATTTCTTCTTATTTAAAACTGTGCTTTGCATTTGTTGTGTCTGTAATGATGGAACTTTCCATTTTCATTGTTACAACTCTTGAGTGATAGGGAAAAAGTGAAGTCAAAATACCAAAGTTTTAGGACAGACAATTAACAATTTATTTTCACAGCATCGCTACAATATTTAGGTCAGTTCACCAGTTATTTTTACACATTATCTTATATATGTAAAAATATCTGGGTGGGCTGATCTAAATAGTGTAACAATGCTGTGGAAATTAATTCTTTTTTGTCTTTCCTGAAACCTTGGTATTTTGACTTATTCGCTTTTTCCCTATCACTCTAGAACTTATCTACTGAAAAACATTTGTATGAAAGATGATATTTTCAAATTTCAAAGACATTATCGGGATAATATGGCTTAAAAATCGTGTGTAATAAGATTGTTCAGCAAGTGGAGGCTTTCTCAACTATTTTAAGGAAGATGAGTGAAATATTGGAATTCTTTTTTCTCATTTTGATATTCTCTTATTTGAACTTAGAGCAAGAGTAGTGACAAGAGCTAAAAATGTTCATGCTTTATGCCTGGTGACTGCTACACACTATGCATGGTATGTCTAGTGGCTTCATCAGGGTTCGTACTGTAGTACTTCATATAACAACTATTGGTCTGAATGGATTATTAGTTATATGTTCTCAAGTTTCCAAATCCGATCCTGGGCCACGTCAATATTATTTATGTGTGCATGAATGTGAAAGTCCCATGTCTGTATATCGCAGACTTGCAAAAGAACTCCTACAAGACAACATTCCAGCACACCAACCAGTAAATCTCCCAAACATCCCCAAGCACTATAGACCTATCAGTATACTTCCGACTTTATCGAAAACCCTCGAACGCATTGTCCACAAGCAGCTGACTGAGTATCTAAACACTTATAATTTACTTGACCCATTACAATCTGGTTTCAGATCAAATCACAGTACCTCCAATGCCCTACTTAAGATCAGTGAAGATATTCGTGAGGCCATGGACCGACGTGAAGTGACTGCTCTTACCCTACTTGACTTTTCGCGAGCCTTTGACACCGTTGATGCAGACCTTTTAACTGCTAAATTGAGGTCACTGCATTTATCAAATGCAGTAGTCACATGGGTACAATCTTACCTCTCTGGACGCCAACAATGTGTTTCTCACGACAATCGATCTTCTTCGTGGCGTCTCGTGAGGTCAGGTGTGCCGCAGGGCTCTGTATTAAGCCCCTTGCTTTTTGCAATCTATATAAATGACATTTCTTCAGCACTAAAACATTGCCGACATCATCTGTATGCAGACGACCTGCAAATATATTTACATTTTCGGCCTAATACAATCAACGACTCTCTTTCAAAGCTCAATGACGACCTACACTCTATCAGTAAATGGTCAACAAAATTTGGACTGAATTTGAACCCAGACAGGACACAAGCCATTCTGATTGGAAAAAAACAGATCGCTATCTTCTATTGACAACACTGAACTTTTGCCTGTGACCTTGAACAACACAATTATTCCATACAGTAGAACTGTAAAAAATCTTGGTGTGTACTTTGACTCTGACATGACATGGAATACACAAGTTAAACATAAATGTAAAAAAGTATTTTCTATTATGCATTCACTAAATAGACTGAAAAATTTCCTACCTGCTAAACTTAAGCAGACGTTAGTGCAGTCACTTGTGATGCCACACTTCGACTATTGCGATGTCCTGTTCTCTGACCTAAGTGTTGAATTATCCTGTAAGCTACAACGTGTTCAGAATTCTTGTGTCCGTCACATATTCAACATACGTCGATATGATCATGTCTCAGATTATTTTGAGCAATTATCCTGGCTTCGACTAAAGGACAGACGCCTACTACACTCCCTAACTCTACTCTATCAGATACTTAATAATACTGCACCTAATTATTTAATCTCCCGTTTCTCACTATTATCTTCCCAACATAACCGTGACACACGATCTCAGAATAACAGTCTACTGTCAATTCCACGCCATCAAACATCTCTGTACTCTGCCTCATTCACAATAGCCATCACCCGTATCTGGAACTCCCTTCCGCCGGACATCAGGGGTAGTCGGAGCTTACAGATTTTTAGGTCAAAGTCAATCAAGTATCTCGCTGATAACTAGAATGAATGTCTCGTTACCTAGCCTAGGTAAATTTATATTGTACACGATTTTCATGGCACTTAGCCTATATTGCTTTTATTTGTTAATTTCTTAGTTTTAAGTTTCAATTTTAGTGTATATTATAGTATAATATTATAATTATACACACATCCAATTATAATATAATTCTTTAATTTAATTTGTTTTCTCGGCATATTATTGGACGCATTTTTGTCTTATGTTTTAATATAGGTACTTCAATATTGTATTACATATTATTTTATTTTTAACATTTTGTATTATGTATGATATCTATTGTATTTGATTTTTGTAAATTCCTTTTAATGTATTTTGTCTTTATCCTGGTTGAGTGGAAGATAAGGCCCTATGGCCTTAACTCTGCCAGGCAAAATAAAACATTATTATTATTATTATTATTATATCTACAGGCTTAAGAAGCAGTCAGCAACCATAATTAAATAACCAGAACAATCAATCATATAACAGTTTTGTATGTAACGGTTATAAAGTATAGTTATTGAAGTGTGTATTTTGTTCCCATTAGTTACATTAATTGTTTTGTTTTCTGTACTTTTTTGTGCTTTGTGCAGAATAAGATAATAGCCTGGGTATGATTTTCCAATTTCACTACCCTACACCATTATTAACACATCTGCTTACTATTTTATCCCTTCATCTCATAGTGACCTCTATATGAGGAATTGTGTACTTACTTTAAACAGTTTTAAATGGTGGCAGGGTAGAAATTGTCAGGAAAAAAATGCTTCTATTTATTTTTAAAAATATTCTTTACATTTCTGAGTTATGGGAAAATATTTAATCATTTACAACAAACATTGGTTTTTATATATATATCACTTTCAAATTTTCTCTGCTATGCATAAACTATTCATATAATTTTTTGGAGAACTTGCATTTGTGTTTTCCTGTCAGATGACCCAATCTTTCTGGGGTTGTGAGGCTCTGGGTTCCTGTGGAATTGAGGTGGGTGGGTGGGTCCATGTTAAAGTAGGGTGATTGGTTCGCTTGGACTATGATGGGACAGAAGGAACGTCCCAAATACCGTGTTTTGTATATGTGTACCAGTATACTAAAAACATCATTAATTTTTACTTTGAATTGATAACTGGGAAGGCCGTACAAAGAACTTCCATCTCAATGATGGCTAGGTAAGCGAATGAGTTAAAGGGCTTTAAAATTCCAAAACATCTTGCAGACATAACCAATGCCCGTACGATGATCATCGATCATCTTTTCTAGAGATACATAGGTGTACCGGTACTTAAAAGCCTATTTGTATGAAATATTCATGTTTTAAATAAGTGTTTGCTTATAATGTTTTTCAGTGCCTCTTTTAGAGCAATAGGCGGGTTTGGAACAACAAGCACATAGGCTTCTTGTGTAGGCTCATTGTGCCAACATCTGGGATGGAATGTTATGGACATCAACAGGTCCCAGGTCTACAAATTCCCATATAAAATCCCATATAAAATCCCATAGAACTCCCCCTCCATATAACAATGACCTTTATCATTCCATATGCGTCCATCATCCTCGGTCTCTTAAAGCAAGCCCAAGGATTGCAGCACACCAATAGCAACCTCTTTTTAATAGGGTTAATCAGTCTTCATCAACCAATGGCACAGGTTGATTTCACATACCCATGCAGTATGTCATTGTGCAGGAGAGCAGAGGGAGAGGAGGTGAAATCGGCTCAGTGGCAGTCTACCAGTACAGTCATTCAAGCGTATCTTGTATGCTTATGCTTTTACAGCCTATCGGTCATGCACAATTCCATGTGCTTTGTTTTGAAATAAGCCTATAAAGTATGTAATTTTCACCCTAGAACTTACATCATTTAAAATATGCAATGGGATTGAAATAATACAGCACAAAGTAACAGTGGCTGATGCAGAATTTTCTTTCGGGGAGGGATTTGAGGAGGAAAAAGAAAGTTCACTTATATTTATCTGGTACCCTATGATCCCCAGGTGGGGCGAAGGGGCCTCCAAGTGGAGGTTTCATTACCTATACTAATTTTGATATGCTTATTTTCCGAGAGAGGGTAGAGGGACAGGTACTTATATTTATGAGTTCATAAAACTGTAATTTTACCTATAGTTTTGTATAACTGTGAAACGTGGCCACATTGCAGGAGTAACATTAGTTGAAAGTATTTGAAAATAAAGTTTTAAGGAAAATATTTGGATAAAAAAAAAAATAGGATGTCATGGAAATGGTGAAAGATCTACAACGATAAACTTTACAGTCTGTATCGTTCTCCTAATATCATGAGATTAATTGAATGCTGGTGGCTAGTATACGGGCTGAATATGTTGATCGAATGGGAGTGGAGAAGGGCATTTGACAAAATTTGAATAGGAAGACCAGTAGGAAAATGACCATTAGAGGGACCAAGACGAAGCTGGGATGATAACGTTAGGTTAGATCTAAGAACGACTGACTGATTCTGTCTGGAGAGAGTTGACTAAGGAGTACAGTAATATTTTCTGTATTATAATGTCCAATTTCCTCTCTTTTGAATTGATGAAAAATAAACAATTTAAATATTTCCGAAAACGGATATAAAAAGGTGCGTAAAATTTGCCGTATTGGTTCGGATTCTTTTTTATTTTTTTATTTCACTTTTTCAACTTTCGGGGGGGGGGATATATCCCCTTGATCCCCCCCTCTGCGTCTGCCACTGCAAAGTAACCCCTTCAAGCACAAGTACTATGACAGGACCGCAGTTATAAAAGAATTTAACTGGGACTAGTCTAGTAAATTTATAAGCTGTCAGGTTTAAGCCTGCTGGCAGCTATTAGTATACAGGCATGGTACAATTCTTCACATTAGTGCTGGACAATGTGGCCAACGTCAAGGGCATCCCAACTTCCATAAAGGACCACATTACGTACAATATAATGGAAAAGGGGAACACTGGTTTTGGTAGACATTAGTTAGGTACCGTACTAATTCTAGAATTTTTTTTTTATTAAAAATAATGGGACAGCCTATTTTCGCATTGTATAGCCTAATTGGAAGCGTATAATTGTCATCTAATCATATGGGGTGCTGACGATTCGGGTTTTTTTTTTGGGGGGGGGTGGGGGGAGGGGGAAACCCATTATTATTATTATTATTACGGTGACCGCCACTGTATACTTCCCCACTATCGCTGGAAACACTCCAGCTGATCCCCTTTCCCCGCCCTTAT
The DNA here is from genome assembly GCA_964059195.1 of Ectobius pallidus. Lineage (NCBI taxonomy): Eukaryota > Metazoa > Arthropoda > Insecta > Blattodea > Ectobiidae > Ectobius > Ectobius pallidus. The sequence goes on along the minus strand of CAXKWD010000010.1, from coordinate 80,398,263 downwards.
TAGTACCACTTGGTACCACTAGTCTGAATGGCTCAGTGCTTACGTAAGGATGAATCTTCATACCGGTCTCACCGGTATTTATAGTAATTCTTTCTGAATGAAGTGTCTAAAATAGTTCGTCATGAATTCTTAATCGCAATCATAAAGTTAACACAAAAATCTGTTAAATCGTCTCGTGTGTTGAACAGCTTGTCAAAGGGAATTCAGGTAAATAAGTTGGTCCTACCGGGTTTGAAAACAAATGAGATTACACATTGTGGGTGGCAATGATTGTCTGTGTAAAGTAAGAAAATAGATTTAAAAGGTATTTTTTTCACGTATTTATTGTTTCTAAAAGCATTGTGATTATTTTTTGAACCAGCTTTGACGTTACTGACATCCATTAATTAGCAAATTCATTACGAGTCGAGTAAGTGTAAAACACGTTCTTCGACGTCTCTAAACCCATTCCGACGTAGGGTCAAGGCCCTAGACGTAATTCGTAATCTGATAACATATAGTAAACAAACGGCACAGGTAGTTGTTAGTTAGAAAGAAGCATTGAGTATGCTTGTTCAAAGTGTTAGGCACGTTTTTATAAACAGTAGAGCGTTGAATATAAGTTCTGTTTACAGTAAGTGTGTATGTTAATAGTACTTTAGTACCGGTGTTGTGGATTGTCATAGTATGTCAGCACTTTTTCGTTTGTTCTATGTTTATAGCCTATAAAACCGGGAAATGTGTTTTTCGATGCTGTTTGAGGGTCCCGGAAATAGTGAATTGCCTTGTAATATCACGCGTTTGTTTTATTTTATGTATGCTACCGGTATAGCTTATTTTAAGTTTATTTTCAAGTTGTTGGTTATGTAACAAAAATGTGAGAGAGATAAGCTCCCATGAGCATTATAAGTGTTTTCTTTTCTATCGGGCGTCAGCATGCTTAATGTATGTGTGTGCCTTGTTAAAACTCCTTTATGTTAAAGTTATTCTGTTGTAGGCCTAAGGATATTGCTTCTAAGAAAGCTAAAGGTAGGCCTTTAGTGCTAACATATTATAGACAGGCCTATTCCTGTTGTCAAATGTACTATACATTGATATGGTACATTTTTGAAACTGGAGAATTCATTCAGTAGGCCTATGCCCTACTGAAGTAACTGTTGGCTCAGTTTATGCTACATTATTCTACAAATGCGTTTGCTCTCTGCTACGGCTGCCGCCTCCGCTTTGCTGGCTTAACTATGTGGATAGTATTATGCATTATTTAGACAGTCTGTATGATTAAGTTTATGCTACATTATTCTACAAATGTATTTGCTCTCCACTATGGCTGCTGCTTTTGCTTTGCTCACTTAACTTATGCATTATTTAGACTATGTACAAAATTTCACTGTTCCTAACCCAAGAGTCACTAAACCAGAATCTGTTGTCTGCTGCGATGGTACTGATAGCAATGTACAAGGAGGACAGTTGGTCATCCTACTTTGTTCAAAAACATCACATCGTCCGTGCAAATGTGTATATCGCGTGAACAGGTCCTCTACACTTGGACTATGCCGAAATTAAATCAATCATAAAATACTTTTTAGTAGGCTACACACTCTCTAAAACAGCTGCTGGTTGTTAACATGCCGTAAAGTACCGGTAGCACTTTATCATCCTAGGCTGCTAAAGTGGTTTTATTGGCCGAGGCAACTCTAGTTCCAACTATGACACCTAGATGTCTCTACGGTGTCTTCCAGTTAAGGTTATTTTTATATGCTTTTTATATGTATAGGTTAATATTATTAAGAAGGATCATAAATCTTGTCATTTCGATATCTTGTATTTCAAGAAATAATTTGATAATAACCTGCCTAGAGATGAACACGAACGCGCCATCTCTGTATTTCTATGCTGTGACCATGACCACTGCGAGTTGAGAAGAACATGTACAGATGCACCTCTTATATTAATAGCGACTTTTAACAGGGCATGATAAGTTTTGTTGTGGAAAATATGATAATGTGATTATAGTAATGACAAGCAATTTCGATTTTTGTAAATAAATTTAGTTTACTTTACCAAAATCAGCATTATCTTAATGATGTTTTTTAAAAGTATTTTTTAGAACATGTGGATGTGATGTAGATAGGAAGCACTTTAGCTTGATACCAGCAATTTTAATATTTGCCTAGTCCATTCGGCTTGCTTCCACCACCTTTAGGGCATCTTCTTTTGCTGGTTTGAATACCTCAATACTTAAAACCAAAACTGCATTGCCTTACATCTTGTCACATTTATAAAATCAATGTCTAAAATCTTTACAAAAATGCTATCACTGAATAATCCTCAGCTATATCCCCCTTCTGTGGCCTCTTTGTTTTGTGTCTGTTGATCAAGCTCAACGTCTATAGCATGTATTTTAATGCATTATTGCTCCAAGTGGCATATCTACAGTGCGTCTCAGTCAGATTGCACCCGCCATGCTGCGCGTTGAGTTCCCCCCAGATGACGCTCCTATCCCAGGTATGTGGCAAAGGAACTGCCCGGCAGTTGACTGACTTCGTCCTATTAGGCTATGCCTGTCCCTCAGTCTGCCTCTGTGTTTGTATCACGATAACTTAAATATGCTTTATTAGATTTTCATTTTAGGATTGAGATAAACTCAATAACGGAAGAGCAATTAATGCATGTTAATCAGAATTTCCTATAAAAATGTGTGGATGTAGGAGGAGGACATTTCCAGCATCTGTAATAAGGTAGGTGCCTGTTTTCGTTATTTTCAAACTTATTTCATTTATTTTCATTGTCGAGCACGGACGAAGTCAGTCAACTGCCAGGCAGTTCCTTTGCCGCATACCAGGGATAGGATCGTCATCTGGGGGGAACTCAACGCATGGTGCGGCGGGTACAATCTGACTTAGACGCACTATATTTGCTGTGTTTACGCAGGATTATTGAGAAAATAGAGAACTTTTACTAAAAGCTATTGTATGCACCATATACACAAACACTTTAGTGGACTCCTGCAGTTTTTCAGACTCTGCTACGACTCATCCAAAATACTAGATTTGTCCACTAAAACCTTGCTTTGCATACTTGATTCATAAATAGCTATTAAAGTGCATGTACTTTTCATCCCCATATTTTTCACTTCATCCTAACTGAAGGCTTCAGTGTGTAGAAAAGTGAGCTAACATAACCTGAATGATTGGTCATGTATCTAGATTGGTTTTCTCACTCCTGTAGAAGCATTGGCATGTGAAGGATACCATACCGTACAATAAACCAATTCTGTGTACCGGTAGCCTAGTCTTGGCGGTTTACTGATAATGCATTCACATTGAATTTAATGTAGTCAATCCATTAATAAACGGTTCATGTTAATTTCAGAAAGATATTCTTTCTTTTTAAAACACTAACACTAGCGGCTTAGTTCATTAATTCAATCACTAGGTGGCTTTAATTCTCTCCAAATCCGCTAGCTGTTTACAATTCAAGTGGGTCCATATAATCTCCAGCCCATACGTCACTACTGGTGCGATTTTCAGCTCGAATTGTTTCTTTGCCGAATTTGGCTGATATCACTCCTTGCTTTCACTCCATGCTATAATGTTATAAATAAATGAATCAAGCTAAGTGGGCTGACAAAATTGAAACGTAACAATTGTTGAGATTAATATACATCAGTGATCCTCTTTCTTTTCCGGTTACTGTGGCACTAGAGCAAGACCACCTGCAATTAATTTCACAATTGATATGTAATAGCAAAAACTGATTCTTCATAGCTAAAAAAATCATGTTTTCTGGCAGTTTCTCGCTCATAATTTGCAAACAAAAAGGAAATTAAAAATCTGGCTTGGAGGTGCATTCTGAATTCTTCAGTCCATTTATGTTAAACATTTCAGATCTCTGTGTTCCCTAAATTTGGCTAGGCATTTCACACAGACAGACAGACAAACACTTCCTCTTATATCTAGATATTTTACTGTATATAATTTAGGTTGATGACACAAATACACGTCTGACTCATTTATCAAGGTTACCCATGGGTAACATGGGTAGCGCATGGATGTGCTATGCTAGTCTGTCTGCTCTAACTGACCCTCAAGTAAACATAATCAGTACATCTGTCTCACTCTTAGGTCATATGAGCAAAGATTTGAGTGAGACAGATGTATCTAGGTTTTCGTTTATAGTACATTCTAAATCCACTAATACCAAAGTGTGGCCGGTAGACTACCATAAATACTGTATCTTGAATGGCAGGTTGTGTATTTTGGATCTTCAACTTGTTTCAAAGGAATTGAACTTGCTTGATCTCCAATCATATTTTGTTCACAGCCAATCGGGACGCATTCCTCAATTTTTTTATGTTTAAGCTTTGACTCCGCATGGACCGACAGACATGTATATCATTGAGTCTGTTTCCCCAGTAGTGCTGCTTTTCCAGGATGGACTGTATTTTGATGTTTATATTTTGCATCTGAGAAAGCAGTCAAGATGGAAGTTTTTAGCTATAGTCTGTTTAATATATATATATACATACAAAAGCTCTGGTGCCAGGAGCATTGAATCTGTTAAGCTGTATTTGCTTTTTTGCACGACGTAACTAATTAGTGGTACTTACGAATATTGTTGCCGTGAATCATAACTTGACATTCCCACACACAATCTGGTTGCTATGAAAACAAAAGAAATCTCCGTGCGGTAAAAATTACAAAAAGCACAAGTGCCATAAGTAAAACCATAATACAAGCCTTTATGGAAGACCGGAACCAAGGCCCCCCAGTTTTTGGTGATTTTAACAGGACAAAGATTCGGTCCCCATAACAACCAACATATGCAAATCACTTTCTGAAATATAATATCCATCTTCATTAGTGTATAAACATAATATTTTCAGCTAATATCTCAATTAATATAAATAAATTGATAAAATTAATTGTGCATAAAATAGAATGCAATACTCGTGCCGTAGGCGCATAACGGATCTCGGAAATTGAACAAACTCTTACCTCAATCCGTATGCACCGCTTACGGCACTTTTATCGGAATATACTTTTAAAAAATAGTTAATCTTTGAATAAAGTTTGTCACTGTCTCATTGCATGTCACTGCAGTACGGTATTCTGTTTGTAATTCTACTATCTGAAGGTAGGATCGCACAAGGGCTCACCATAGTCAAGGGAGAATATTTTAAATTATTCCCTGCCTAACTTTAATGTCTAAAATATTCACATGAAAGTTGGATTTGTCTAACGGCCTGAAGTAAACTTAAAAAAAAAATGCTGGCAATACCATAATCATAAACAAGGTGGTATAATGATAAGTTAGTTGCAAATTATGGCACAAACTGTACAAAAGTGCACTTGTCACAATTATAAAATGAGATGTAGCAGGAAGCCAGTTACGCGAAAAGAAAGTAATGTTGGGTTTTTCATACAAAAGGAGTTGTCTCGGTGAGGTGGTCTAAACAAAGGCAATACATACATACATACATACATACATACATGATTAACAGTGACTTAATAACAACAGCCTTCTACAGTATTTTTCATATGGGAAGCCTTTTCCTTCACCGCCAATCACGTGCACAGGCTAAAAGGCTGCCGCTGTCAGTGAGAGTCTTCCCTCCGTCTCGCCGTCTCTGATTGGACCGCGTATATATGCAGTTGAAGGACATAGGGCTTGTCATCTGCAAAGCACTGTAACAGCCTTGTTCTGTTACATTTATGTGATGTTAAGCACTGAAAATGATTTGCATTGATTCCATTGCAGAAAGTCATAATTTTTAAGTGCCATAATAGTATATTGTGATACAAATGCCGTAAGGCATGATTACGGATCGAGGAAATAATTTTCTGAGATCCGTAATGCGCTTACGGCACGTGTATTGCATGCTATTTTTTGCACGATGATTATTTATATCAATTTAATTATATTAATTGTGATATTACCTGAAAATATTATGTATATATACATTCTTGAAAATAGATGTTTATTTCAGAAAGTGATTCGCATGTGTTTGTTATGGGAACCGAATATTTGTCCTGGGGGCCGTGTCCATAAAGGCTTGTATTATGAAGTGTATTGTAATGAATTATGACGTGACGCAAGGACCGTAAGTAATTTAACCGCATCGCAATGCCCTTAGCAACAAGACTGTGTGGGAATGTCAACTTACGATCCACGGCAACAACGTTCGTAAGTACCACTAATTTGTTAAGGAGTGCAAAAAGTATGATATTCCCCATAAAAAAAAATTGTTTATAATCACATTAATTCCCCCCCCCCCCATAAATTTCCTAATATCAAGGTGCATTGTATAGTCCGAAAAATATGGTACATAACAAACTGTGTAATTATTACTGTACCGTATTGTTATTGTTGTTTGAAAAAGTCAATTTATTTCTGCCAAATCTGTTGCATGCTTTATAGCGTGGTCTTCAACCAACATAATTTTTAGCAGCCTGCAAACAAATATTCACTTTAACTACATTGCAAACAAACACTAGTGTTGTTTATTAACTTTGCAAAGTGGGAGATAAAAATATGAAACACACTCATGTATAGTGCTATGTAATCTCTTGAGTTACCGGTATTGTAATATTATGATTTAGCATATTTATCATATCATAAGGATCATATTATTAATAAACCAATAAATCAATGCGGCCTACTAATCTTCCACCTTAAAAGAAAATGGCCCTTTAAGCTGTGTAGGCCTACCTATAGTAAGGTCATTTCCTAATAAAAATGTTAAAAACTTGATCTTTGGGACTGCCCAGCCTGATGGTGAGTCAGGAGACAGATAATCTAGGTTCCACTGTAATTATATGATGTTCATACTTAAGTTCGGCTAACAGTATGTGACTTGAAATTCAACTAATACCCAGGTACCAATAAGAATATTGTTAATGGTAGTTGTGCAATATTCCAAGAAGGCCTAATGGTAAATAGCACATGAAATTATTTGTTTTGTAGGCTGTTTTCTATCAGTATGTATAAATTAAATTCTCTTACAGGTCACAGGAATTTTTCAAAGTTTCAACACGCCATGAAAGCTCTTCAGATTCAAAAATTTGGTGGTCCAGAGGTTCTTAAGTTAGAGAATATCTCAGTTCCATCCTATGGAGAGTCTGATGTGTTGATACGTGTGCACAGTGCAGGAATCAACCCAGTTGATACATACATCAGAGAAGGAGCATATGCAGTACTACCCAAGTTGCCTGCAATTCTAGGAAAAGAAGTAGCTGGACTTGTAGAAGAAGTTGGGAAATCTGTTTCTAATTTTAAGGTAGGATAACTTTATGTCTTCATGTAAAAGATTAATGCCCCTCAACAACCGAGGTTAACAGGAACATGATAAAACTGAGGAGCAGCATTATCAATCTTATTATGCCCATCTATGAACTAAGTCAAGATTGATACATTTTCTTGTAGTTTCAGATGTGAGTCTGATTGTTTCAGATCGTCTTTACTAACAGTGTAAATGACAACGTAAAGTTCTAAGACAAGCAGGCTTGGCCCTTCTACGAGAGAAGATGCATGTTACCAGAACCAGACTCTCCCATCTGGAAGGGAAACTTTACCCTCTGCATTTACAGTTAGCAGCTGTATTACAATATGATGATTGGTCGAAAGTATAGCCCTACATAATATCCGTGGCTCATTCAGTTCGTGTATTGGAATTTTCCAAGGCTGGACAGTTTAAGAAATTCAAGGAACTAACAACCTTGCAACACCCGAAACCCTCCCTCCCCTAGACTATCATCAAGATGGTCGTCAATCTCACAGGTGGGGACTTAATCAAAGCCACCACCACTGTACTTGCCAGAGGGCTTAACTTGGCCTCTGCACCATCTAAGATCCCGACAGTTTGATAAGCCTATATTGACAAGTGTAAAGATTGCTCTCCATGGAATGCAGAAGGTGTGTTCTATCCAGAACTATATCTGATGAGAAGCTGCACATATTGATCCATCCAAAAACTCGAAATCGGGCTGAACTCTCCTTTTAAGGAAACCCCCATTTAAAGCAAAAAAATTCAGTCTCCCTCAGTTTTATTAAAAAATAATGTGTGTGTGGTGTTCAAAACTAAGAGTAATAGAGATTTTTTAGGTATAGATTTACATGATTGCAAAGCTCTGTTTGTAGGCTACAAGTATTAGCAATGCTCTTTTTGCTGTACGGCAACTCACCATATGCCTCAGAACTTGACTCCATACCTGTTAATTTCTTATATAGAAATTCTTGTGTTTATTGGTTTTCCTGTTTGTATAATAAGTTAATGCAACTTTTCCTTTATTTATTTTCCAGAAAGGAGATCGTGTGTTTGCTTGGCTTCCTGAAAATGGGGGCTATGCTGAATATGTAAGCACGCACAAAGAAAATGTATTTCCACTTTCTGAAAAGTTAACATTCAGTCAAGGTGGTGGCTTGTATCTCGCCTACTTCACAGCCTACAGAGCTCTCATTACAAAGTAAGTAACTTTTTATCTTTATGTAGTATATATTGAACTTTAATTGGTGAATGGTGAATGCATCAACTTTTTATCAAATTATATTTCAGGTGCTCAGGTGACAAATGAATAATGTTGTTTCGCTGTCGTACAGTTAACCGAACATGCTTGCTCGCTCTAAGGATGTACTAACTTAATTCTTTACTTGTTCAAAACGTATTAAATGTAGTGCTTTATTGATATCACCATGAGAAAGCTGTATATTTTAGAAGCTGACTTCCAAATACCATATCTGTAGGATAGCCCCATTGGGAAGATACTGGTAACTTCTTTCCTGCATATGTCAATTCAATCTGTCTCGTAATATAAATAATAACAAAATGCCCTCCCTCTTATTTTTACCGTAACTTCTAAATTTTTTGGAAATGGGTTCAATAATAACATAACGTTAGTTATCATTCTAGGCTATTAAATAAATTACCCACAACAGTTTCACATAAGAGAGAGATTCAGGAATGGCTTCAAGAACACAATAGAGCAGTGGTTCCCAAACTTTTCAGTCCGCGGACCCCCTCTGGGTTTTGAAATAATAAACTAACTAAATACTTTGATTCAAATTTATTAAATTCAGTTGACAAAATAACAATATCAATGGTAATAAACAGAGTTTACTCCTTAACATGAACAGTGAAGCTGCTTTTGATTAATTAGCTCTGCAATGTTTGGTTTAACCCATTGGCACACTACTTTTCTTATGCACAGCGCACCCATAAACACTAATATTTTCAGGCAAAAATTGATTTCTTTACATTTATTATTACTTCATGCAAATTCAATTTTATGGACTAAACTGCATACCCCTTTTTATGCTGTGATGTTTTGTTGAACCCTGGAATGTTTGTTTACAGGTATTTTGTGGTGTGATACACCCTAAAACAGTCTGGAATGCCACACACAATTTCTTCCTCGAAGCCATTTTTCGAACTGAGTGCCTCGGAATCCCATGATCACGTGATCATTATACGATTTATAACTTAAACTTGACTTATTGTGTTGAATACAATAAGGTAGATAACTTGTGTGGGTATAATACGCTAATAAGGCATGTCATGCCATCTACTTACGGAAAGCGGGAATAACCTCATATTCACGATCGATTTATACCTTGAAGATCGATATGAAGCATATTGTGTTGCATACCATTGCATAGAGAATTTATTCAGCTTTAAAATGGTATATGGAATGTTATGCCATCTACTCAGAGAAAGCTAGAACTAAAAGAAAAAGTGTCGGTTGCTCAGCCCGTCTGGCAGCCGCCACAGTGCATATCGACCACATATTCACGATCGATTTATACATTGAAGATCGATATGAAGCATATCGTGTTGCATACCATTGCATAGAGAATTTATTCAGCTTTAAAATGGTATATGGAATGTTATGCCATCTACTCAGAGAAAGCTAGAACTACAAGAAAAGGTGTCAGTTGCTCAACCCGTCTGGCAGCCGGCAAAGTGCGTTTCGACTTTAATTTTTTGCCCGTCCCGCAGACGGGGAAGTGCGCTAATGGGTTAATGTCTGATAATTTCAATGTTAAGTCACTTTCAACTTCATGTTTATTCTCAACTTTGATTTCAAGTACGTGAGGTGGGAGAATGCTGTTTCACATGGATAAGTAGTGGGGAACACAGTTAAGCACTTAAAAATTACGGGATATCCTATTTCTTCTTAAACCGCCTGCGAACCCCCTGAAACACCATCGCGGACCCCACTTTGGGAACCACTGCAATAGAGTATACGGTTCTATGCAAACTGTATCAAAACTGTTAGCTCTCATTGCCCCTTATAAAGTTATGACAAAAAAATGAACTGGATCGTATAGCATTGGAAATGATCCACGAAGTTATCCTCCTGCCTGCTTTACAGCTCCAACTCTCGAGTTATTGAGTGAAATTTCTATGCAAATAAAGCCGCGATCGGTGTAATGATTCAGGTTCTCACAGTTACAGTTAAAATTACAATGAAAATAACCACGTACCTCATCACAAGAGATGTTGGAAATATTCTTCTCTTGCATCCACACAATACTGGCACCTTTTTAGGAAATTTTCTTTCACGCGCATAAGTTCAGCTTGCGAGATAGAATTAATTTCTCTTGTGATAGCCTATTGTCTTTTAAGTTCTTCTAATGTATGGGAAATTGACCTATACACTTTATTTTTCAAGTTTCCCTCTAAATAATATTCACATGCTGTTAGAAGAACTTAAAGACAATATCACGTAGGCCTATCACAAGAGAAATGCTCGGAAGCTGAAGTTATGCGCGTGAAAGAAAATTTCCTAAAATGGTGCCAGTATCGTGTGGATGCAAGAGGAGAACATTTCCATCATTTCTTGTGATAGGTACGTAGTTATTTTCATTGTAATTTTAACTGTAAATGTGAGAACCTGAATCACTACACCAATCGCGGCTATATTTCACCCGATTGCTCGGGAGTTGAAGCTGTGCCTGCCGCTGCGTAGAAACCCGCGTCATTGGCCAGCTCTTGCATGGGACTCACTGTAGATAGGCAGACTTTTTTCCCATCCATCATGTAATCTTAGACAGTACCATTCTGGCACTTAATAAGAATTGTTGCTACATTGAACGAATTTCAAGAGGGAATAGCACACTTTCCTCTTCCTGCCATGCTTAGAATCATATTTCTTAAGCTAACAGTTGATTCATTGTCATAATATCATTATGCTTGTATGAGATTGGAAAAAGTTAAATAGACAAATTAGGTATTCAATATTCTCAATATTGCAGCTGTTGCGGGCTGGTCAAACCTGTAGAATGGACATTCACCCTAATAGTATACCTGCTTTTTAAACACCTCCTGCTCTGTTTAAATGGTCATACATTTTTAAAAATAAACAAAATAATGTATTGAAATAACAAATTTTATAGTGCACTAAACAGATCTGGTAATTATAGTTCAGTGATTGTACCTGTCAAACCATTCTCCATTGTGAAGTGCCAAAGTTCAAATAGAGTATATTTATTGGGTTTCCTTCCTCTCCTTGTGTACATTATAAACTACATATTTATTTTCCTTCTTATCACTGTTGCTTGCAACCTATGTTTCTCTGTGTCCTCTGAAAGCCACCCTGATGGGTTTTTGTGTGTTGCTCAGGGAAGTGCTGCTTTTATTGACCCTTTTTCCCCCCTTCTTGGGAGTTCATTGCTGTCCAACAGCTTATTTTTGTAGGAATTTTTATAAGACAGCTTGTTATCAGGTTGGGATATTTATAGATCATAAATGCATTGAATAGGGCACAATTTAGCTTCCTAAACAAATTTTTAAGTGCCAGTATGGTACTTTTTGAGATTGGTTGGGGGACTGGAAGATGTCTGTCATCTGTCCATGTGTCTGTACATGCAATAACTCAAATAAGCTTTATCGGATTTTCATAAAACTTGGTATACACATTTATAACATCGATGGGATGAAACCTATTCATTTTCGGCTAAATCAGTTGACTTTTACTGGAGTAATGCCCAATTTAGTGCCTATTTTATGGTAATATATTAGACAGAATTTATCAAATGCAAATCAGTTCTCATAACAACGTATTTTTTTATAGTGTTCATATACGGCTTTGGAAGTTGCAATACAGTTAGCTTTGACAAATAACACTACCCACATACTCCTTCACATTTCCTTATAAAACTTTAGACCTTTGTTCTTCTGAAAGCCCTGCTTAATGAATCGATCTTCAGCTTAACTCTGAAATCGATTAAAAAATAGCTTATTTTCTGCATATCATAATTGCAATTATCACTGATTAAACAAAAGCATTCTGGCACTTTGTTGTATCAGTTTACCTGATTTTATTTCTGTCCATTAAATTATTATTTTTTTATTTTTTATTATTTTTTTTTTTCAAAGAACAGTTTGCTTTGTAGATAGCCATAACATATTTATTATATTCAGTAAAACTAAGAACATCTACAAAATGATAGCAATTTCATCATTGCACGGTGACTAATACACTTTTTTGTCTGCTCAGTCAAAATCAAAATAAAATTGCAGTTGGGAGCTGAATAGGCTACAACTTACAAGATCGTATGAATAATTTGAAGGAATTCTTTACTTTAAAATTGATTTCTGTTCTTTCTAGATGCAAGATAAAGAAAGGAGAAGTTCTGCTAGTCCATGGTGCCAGTGGTGCAGTTGGCACGGCAGCAGTTCAAATTGGGAAGGCATATGGTGAGTAATTTGTTGCATTAAGGCCGATTTTATCTCCAAATCCTTAAGAAGGTTTAAGTGATCTTAAAATCTGGAAATTTCATTACTCAAAGTTATGAGAAAGCCAAACCTTTAAAAAAAGAAAAATTAACATATGTATAACTTGCTTGAATCTTACTATAAATCTGCTTGTCTTGTTTCTGAATTTACATTATATTTTTTATTATCTTTATGTTTAAAAAGTATTTTAAATTCTTGACAAAAATAATTTTCAACATTTTACATGATTAACAATAATTTCAAATCCCATATAAATTTTTAAACTGCACAGTTATAAAAAATGTTTTCCATAACAGGTTTGGTAGTGGCTGGCACAGCAGGAACACAAGAAGGTATGGAACTTGTAAAAAAAGTGGGAGCTGACCATGTCTTCAACCATAAAGACAAAGGATATTTGAATAATGCCGTAGCAGCGATTGGTGGACAGGGTTTCAATGTTGTTCTGGAGAACCTGGCCAATGTTAATCTTGGAGCAGACCTCACAGTCCTTAATCAAAATGCAAGAGTCGCTGTAAGTATAGTGATACATGGTTATTTTGTTTTATCCTTTGTAGATGGATCGTTCGAATATTTCCCCTTTACCCTTCGAAGTATTGCTTGCATAGGACATTTGTGGACATTGTGTAGGGTACATTGCTTATTTTAACAAGCTTACAATTTTATTTTCTTAGCATTCTACCATAAACATTCCCACGTTAGGTAACTTCAATGCCTTTAATAGCTATTTATGTATCCAGTACAAAAGCAAGGCTTTAGCGGACGAATCTACTATTTTCAACGAGGCAAAGTCGAGAATAAAAGTTATAATATTAATCTATACACACAAATAACATAAAAATAAACTTCACTGGAAGACACTATAGAGACATCTAGGTGCCATAGTTAACTTTAGCTACCTAGACTGATAAAGTGCTACTTTTCGATGTACTAACAGTCGGACAAGCAGCCGAATTATAGAGTGTGAACTAAAAAAAGCATTATTTGATAAGGTCTCACACTGAATAATCTGACATTTTAACCCCAATTGAGGATGTTGTAGAACTTGCTAGTTTGTTCTTCAAATTGAAATTTTCATTCAGTGTGTTTCCACTATAAAAGTAAAGATAAAATTATTAACGTATTATTATTATTTTATTTTATTTTTTTATTTTTTCTGTTGGAGTAATAAAACTTAAGATAGATCTAAATTTTCAAATATTAAAGCATAGAAGTGCTTAATCTATCTGATGTGAACATTCAAACAGTAATTGGGGTTTACAATCATTATAGCAGAATTTAAGTTGGAGGGGATGGAGGAAATGTGTTTAAATATGTCAATAGTACTAGTCAATGAGTTTCAATAAATTCATAGGGAGTAGCATTAAGCAAAGTTTCTGTTTGCTATTGGCATACTCAACCACACCCCAGCAGTTTCATTATGGGCCTACTAAGTAGTTGGTTGCAAGCTGAGGATGGGAGCAATGGTCGAACCAATCTTTAGTAAACCAAGTAATCAAGTAAGTTGATAAGCAATTCGACTGTTACTCTCTCTATATTAATAATTAGTTCCTTTTCTGCAGGGATATTAATTCAGGTTTATTCCCATTTTTGCATATGTTGTACAATTTTCCAAACAATATGAAAATGTCATTTTCATATTGTTTTACAAACTAATATTATATGTTTAAACGTAATACTAAAAATATTTTAACTAATACTACAACTAAAAAAAAAAAAAAATTACTGAAAAAAGAAACAAAAACACAACATGAAATTTACACAATGAAGGGAACAGATCAAAACATAAGTACCCTAGGTACTATAATAATTTTTGAGGAAACGAAACCTCAAATAAAGAAAATGACATGGAGTGTATTTTAACTGTCACTTTTTAATGATTATTATTTTAAAGTTTTCAAACTCTTTTCACTTATTTTTAAATCGCTTATTGTTAGTATTAAATATATCTATATTGCCCATTTTATGCAATTGATTGTATAGACAGAGCACATTATAAAGAGGAGAACTATTATGGGAGTCAGTGTTTGATCTTGGAATGAAAAAAAATTATGCAATTTATAAGATCTATAACATGGAAGATAAAAAGATATTTCTTCGAAAATATTAAAATCATCTATTTCGTTATTAAGTAATTTGTATAAAACAACAATGCATGACAGTTTCGATTGTGTGATAATTCAGGGATATTTAAATACTATAACATAATTCAATATGATTCAAATTTAGGGTAATAGTTGTATATAGATAGTGATGTATTGACAACAAACACTGTCTGGCATTCATTTACTTTTAAGTTGCTTGTTGTAGCAATAATTTATAGCTAATTACGCATTCTTGTCTTAAACAAGTACTTTCTGCATAAAAAGTACATTATTGACTAACACATCCTTGTCAGCAGCCATTACAGGGTGTTTTAGACATTTTCATTGAATACTGTTTGACATTTTATGATGCACTTATAACGTCTAATCTAATTACCGGTACTAAAAAGAAGCAAGATAAAATGTTGTACTGAATGCCCCTCATCATTTCTCAAACCCAAGGGGTGGGGTCATAATGGCATGTAAAGAGGTCTCAAAATAAAAATATAGACACGAATTTCTGTGAAAACACATATAAAAGCATTTATTAGGCTTAATTGTTAAAACACAGTTTTTAGGAATGCTTATCTTGAAACAGTGTGTAATGACCTCCTTCCTAGGAGGCATTGCTGCAGGACCATCTAAATATAATAGAATGTGTTAAAGTCTGAACCTTTGCTCGTTCTCTTTTTTTTTAATGTGATACCAGTAGATGAGTTAATTTTTTATTTAAAAGTTTTTCCATTTGTGCCGCCACACTAGAAACACTAAAAGGAAGTTGTTTTCAAGCAACAGGAGATAATTAGTATACTTCAGTGGGGTCAACCATTAAGGCTAATCAATCATAGGAAAGAGATTACATCTAACACTGTGAATCAAACTGGCTAGCTCAGTTGGTAGAGCATTGACATGGAAAGCCGAAGATCATGGGTTTGAATCCTGGTATCGGATAAATATTTTTCCCTAAAATATTCTCATGTAATGCTCAACAGAAACAAATTTCTGTGGTTTCATGAACATATATATGGGTGATTCTTCAAATACGGGAAAATTTGGAGTGTGTAAAATCCAAATTTTTTACTTTGTTTAAAATATCTCAAAAAAATTACTAAATTACTTCAGGGGTTACTTGATTATAATATGACACCAGCAGAGCTTAAATGTTTATATTTTTATTTTTTAATTTTTTTAAAGCCATGTGAATGACATCCATGTACATGTGAATGGCAGAAGGCCACATTAATGACTAACTTTGGCAACAATCTGCTTTTCTTTATATGATTTCATATTTTTCTCAGTGTGCTTCAGTTGATTTGCACCAAATTTGCAAATTTGTGTGCATACTCCGGAATTAATGTAATTTTAACTAGACTGTGTTTTTATGGTTTTGGGGGGGGGGGGATCAAGCAGAAATTCATTTAATCAGTTTTAAAATTTTAAATACAGGTCACAGACACTGCAAACACAATAGTAGGCTACCCTACATTTATCATCTACATGACTTGAGAGTCATCCACATACCCCTTCATGAGGCATGTGGATGACACAAAAATCAGGCATGTGGATGACAAAAAAGGAGTTTAAGTGGTCTCAGCAAGCCATTCCTAAACCTCTGTAGGCTGAACTTTAATCAGGTATTTTGAATTGGTAGGTTTATCATACTGCATAATCAAAATTAATTAATATTCACATTCTGCCTACTTTCTAGAAGTCATGTTAATGACGGGGAATAAAAATGCTTTCCTTGAAAATGATGCAAAGTCCTTTGTTAATCCCAAACTGTTTGTAAGCATGCAAAATTCAACCTTACAATTCAACCACAAGCTGCCCTGTTGGCTTTCTAACACTGTTGCCAGTTATACAAATTTCTCATTTCTGCAGAAAAAATTCCATTCTTTTCAGCCATGTGGATGACCAAAAACCCTTGGGACATTCTTTATGTTCATTAGGTGGGGGTGACAATTTTATTTCATTTTATTTTTTAGGGGTTAATATTCTTCACACATTCATACTCATTGGCAGGAAAAAAGTTGAAAAAGGAAATAACATTTTGTTTTGTGGAAAAATGCATTAGAATATACAAAACCGAGGTATGGGACAGGGCATGTGGATGACATTTCATTGAATTAAATTTGATTTTGGAATATCAGAATTTAAAGGAAGTGACATTTTAAAGTGATAGTTGTAGTATGGAAATAGTAGAAACAAACTTTTATTTTAATTTTTTTTTTAAGTTGAATTTGAAGGGAAATATCACTCCGGAACACAAATTTTCCCGTATTTGAAGAATCATCCATATAGCTATATCTTGTACATTTAGTTTTCAATGTTGCCATGGACAGAAGCTCATTTCACATAAGTAAGTTGCGGCTAGGTTGTTAAAATGAAAATGTTTAAAATTACTATTATAATTTGGAAACATTTTGTCAAGGAATTGTGAAGTAGAATTCAACATTTTTTTTAATGACTTCTGGAGTTACGGGGCTCAGTTACGTTATTTTTGTTTATGCTTAAAAAGTGACCAAAGGAAAAGCATTGTGAATTTGATAAATTCAGTTCTCAGTTATGTGGATGTAACTTCTTAAGATGTTCTCAACAAGGAATGAGACTGTACTTTTCTTATCTTTGTAGATTCATCACTCGCACAATAGATTATGCAATACATAAGTACTTTTGTAGATCTTCTATTTACATCAACCTTGGGTTCAGAATGTTTAAGGTTCTTCCTTAAATCGTGTCCAAGACCTTGAGTTCTTACTGTGATTAATCTCTGCCTTCCACTTTCCTGTTTCTTGCTTTTCATCATTTTCTTTATATTTTGAATTCTTCTGTTACTGTCACATTTATTAATAGTACAACTATTCTTAGTCATATCAAGCTTTATGTATGAGGTAGGGTTTGAAGTAGATGCTGCTTCCTACAGGCCTTTAAAATAATTTCTTGACCAATATGATTCTTTATTATTTTCACTCCCTATATACCCTTCGGTAGAAATTCATGAAACTGTTTTTAATAGGTTTTATTGCTAAGGAAAATCTGTTGCAGAATTTCAAGTTTTTGGTTTGCACACTTGTATTTTCACTGCAGAAAATATTGATTACCGGTAAACTTTTTGTAAACTCCTAATGAATTCCAAATTGTTTAATGATGGATGAAAGAGTTTAAGAAATAAACATGTCTTAAGAAAATAATAAAATTTGTATTTCAGCATGTACAAAATTATTTTTAAAACTGGCATTGAGAAACCATACATCTAATGGCAACATTTACAAAGCAGACTATAATAGTTTGTATCCTAAATAAGATTTGCATCATAGATTGATCTGTAGTTTTTCCTCTTTGACTTTAATATTCCTCATCGAGTAGCTTGGACCGCCTTCCTCTGGGGTAGATAGTTTGTTTATAGCAGAAGTAGGCTGCATTGGAATTCTGTATTGTGCGTTCATTTGCTGACAAAATATGGTACTGAGGGTTAAATGGAAATTAGTCTATAAAAATAATACTTAAAAACATTAATGCTAAGATTTCATCTAAATAAAAGAATTACTTTTGCTTAAACTTGTTTTAAAACATTATTTAATTTTTTGCATTACTCTACAGATTTGAATTTTTTTTAAATAAAAAATTGCCTACTTTTTGTTTGAAAAGTTCACTTTATATTGTCTTGCAGACTTCCATCGCCTATGGCTTGAATGAAGGAGAGGAAGGAACAGTAATTTTTTGCAGGGAATCTCTCTTTCATGGCATTGAGTTCTTTAACATGAAGTAAAATTACCACAAACCTATCAATATTTTATGTTTCAGATCTGATAACAGTTTCCTTTCCAAAATTTAAACTTTTAGTGGCAAGAACACTAAGATGACAAGATTGTCATTTAAGTTACCCATTCACTCTTTGAAAAGATTTAAATTTAATATTCTTCTATTTTAGAGATTCTAGTGGTTGAATGCCATATTTTGAAAGGGGAGGGGGGTAAATTACTCAGAACGCTGGTGAGTTGATAAGGAAAAATCTTTTGAACCTCTTAAGGTTGCACTAACCAAATTTAGTACATGATCTTTTATGGGTAACTGCTCACTCAAAACATAATTATTGTGTTGATTCTTGGATAACTTATGTCCATATAGGAAAAACATTTCCTGAGGCCTTACGGTCAGTGTGATCGCAAATGCATATGTTAGAACTTGCCAGTACATAGGCCTAGTGTGTATTTGCAGTTGCACTTTGTATCTTGTGCATTACTGTTAAGAATTCCTTGATGATGAAGGGGCTAGTTCCATAAGGGTGTAAGGCACATCTTTAATTCTGAGCTTTTAACATTTATGCCTTCTCCTCATATATCTTAAATACTCAGTGAACAATTTATACTTGTGCCTTAAACCTCTGCTCAGTCATAAGAAAAGACCTGTGCTTGTAAGTGGTAACATTGCTTAGAAACATTAAGATTTCTCACAACTTTGCTGTTGTGCCTTACGCCCTTATGGAACTAGCCCCTTCAATTATTTCCATATAGGTGTAATGATGACATAGTCTTCAATCCCTTTGTCTGTGTGATTTCTCAAATTAACTTCCCCTAGCAGTAGACATCCTTTGAAAAATGTGAACCACAAAGATGGACAGTAAGCCACACATAATGTATTTTTCTTTCATGGCTTGAGTAACAATTACCAGTAAGTTTCAGATTCCATAATACTTCCATTCATTATTACCGTATATGAAAATGTGGCATCTTCTGGCTGGCAAATGCATGACTGAATCAACTTTCCAGTATGAAGCAAGGCTCTCACTAGCACTGATGTCTAATATTTCCAGAAATCATCAAAATTCATCAATTGTTTAAGTGACCAGTTGCTTATGCAAAAATGAGTATTTGATATTAGTTTCCACTGTAGCAAACAGTCCTAATACAACCCCTGTGTTCCTCATAACTTGCAAATGAAGGTGCAGCCTTCAAGATGCATTCAGGACCCCCCCCCCCCTTCAGCCCATCTGCATTAAAAATTTCAGTTCTCTGCATGAAGATTTGGCTGGACGTTGCACGCAGACAAACACAACTTGAAATTTTCATTTTGTCCACTTTCTACAAAGGGTGATTAAATAATTTGTCAGCAGACTCTTATCTATGTGAATGAAATTGGAGTATGTTATCAGGCGTTTTATTTACACTTGATAACAGTAGTATAAAAAATCTGCTCTGTCACTCTCAAGGAAATGATTGTTATCCATTAAATCATTGATGGGCAAAATACGGCCCGCTGGCCAGATGCGGCCCTCAGACAGATTCAGTTCCGCCTGTGACAGGAAAGGAGGAGAAAAACCATTACTTGATTGCTTTTCTTTCTATTGCTTAACTCCATGGTGAATTTTAACAGAACTTCAAGACTTTTAGCATTGAATAAGCCCTACATATTTTCATTATTTCATTTACTGTGGACTGCAAACAGTAAAACTGGGCATTTAGCATAGATTGAGCTTCAAAGCAGCATTCAGTTGTTTTTTATCGTCTCAAAACTTGAATTCTACAATTCCTTACCGAAGTTTCCAAATTTTGATTTCTCATGCCCAGAAGGTTACCTCCATGTTTGCATCTTCATATATGTGTGGGTTAGTGTTTTCTTTCTTTGAAGCTTCAGAAGTTGTTTAGAAACAGACTGACAGACTGGTGATTTCACTCCTGAGGCTCATCTATAGTTCTATATAACGATCTAACATCGTAAATAACTATAATTCGTAGGTAATTGAAAATTTAAACTACACTTGTAAAAAGATTAATGTGTCATGTAGAATGTATCATGGATTATGTTTATTTCAGGTGGTAGGATCCCGAGGGACAGTGGAGGTTAATCCTCGCTCACTCATGCTCACTGAGGGAAGTGTGATTGGAGTTATGCTGGCTGGTGCTACTAAGGTTGGTGAACCTTCACTATTAATATTACTAGAAATAGCACAGTGAAGTGTTAACATCTGTAGAAAGTTTGAGTGTAGAAATATGCACACTAACTTCACTATTGGGTATATTTACCCAGAATGATCATTTCAATGGGAATCCCCATCATCATCAACTGATTCGAACTGTCAACAGAGAACTAATTGACAAAAAATATCAAGTGCAAAAAACAAAAATTAACCAGAGATCGCCACCTTGAAACCAATACAAGAAAACTTGAAATACAAAAAAAGTACATTCCACCCTTGGGGCGACAATAAATTCAGAAAAGTTTTCAAAAATCATGACATCACAACAGCACCTATAAACAAATACTCTTTTAAAAACATACTGAAATATATGAATTTAAAGAACCCCCACCACGGTAAAACATCAGGCATCTACCAATTTAAATCTAATGATTGTAAAAAAAAAAAAAAAAAGACTATGTAGGAAAAACCAAGAGGACATTAGAAGGTAGAAGAACACATAAGACACATCAAATATCAAAATACAGACAAGTCAGCAGTAGCGGCACACTTTTGAGATGCAGGATATGAAGTTGACAAGGATTCAGAACTATTAAAATGTGTCAGCGGTCACAAGGAGCTTTCAGTCCGGGAGAGAATTTTTATTCACAAGAAGGGGAACCAACTAATGAACTTTGACATCCCGACAAATGATGACATCTCAAAATTTGTTCCACGTCCAAAGGAGGGTGCCACGGCAGTTGAAATATAGCTGTTGACAATGGTAGGTAAACTGTACCAAAAGTGAAGTTTAGTGTTTAATTCAACTCACTGTATAATTATGTTATATAATACGTTCACTGTGTTAACTTCCAATACAATTTAATACAGACATTGTCTGTTTATTGAAAACCATACCACCATTTTTATTGTTGTATGTTGATGAGTAGCATTAAATTAGTTTTTAAAAAAATATATATATTATTTCATTTCCATAATATTTTGGCTGCTGTCTAGTGAATTATTTCTAAGGACATTTTTTCACAGCACCTGCCCTACTTCAACACACTTCTAAATTAACACTTTATTTTGAAAAGAAAATATGACTTGCTGCTCCTTTCACAATGAAAAGTAGGCTAAACGAAATTACAACCTTGTAAGCTTATCCATGTAGTTTGATGTAAGCATTCATGAATCATTTGACCTACAGGTTATTATTTTGTACAAAGGAATACATGCACTAAAACAGTTTCGCTAGGGGAGAAGACTGCATATGAAATGTAATGTGGTATGAGCCATGATTGTATGTTCAGAGGTTCTGTTTTTTCATTTGTATATTTTAAAACAATGCACAATCCCTTCCATTTTCACAATTAACTATTTAGAGCTGGAAATAACGCTATCGGTTCTTCTATTGCCCTGTTCATGTCTCTCATTGATTCTAAAACAATGCAATAATGCAGTTATTCAAAGATAAATATATTTTAGAATTAAGATTTCCACAGAGGAGGAAATATAACTTCCACTGTGTGTTTTTGTGTACATCTATTTTCTCTATAAAAAAATAGACTGCAGTACTATTTCACTGTAAACATCTCACTTCAAATATTGTAAATAAGCTGTACTGTACCTATAGGCAGACTTGTAAACTGATCTTACACCAGTGTTGTTTTTTATTCGGAAAGAAAATAAAAAATTAATCTTCCAGTTTTCCAACAGGGGAACTGCCATAAAGAACAAAGCATACCAATAAAACAACAATATTAAGAAGAAAAAAAGACAATATAAACATCAATTTCACATTCAACTCAATACAAATTGACTATTTTCATAGCATTCAATGTCCAAAATTTTGTAGCATATAAGTTGTTTTTCAAGATGGAAAGTGAACCTTTAATTGTAGAGAAGGAGATTTCAATTATAAGGCTTTTCATCAATCCAAACTTCCTACACATGTCCTCGAGTATGTGAGGTATGGTGCCTCTACATCCGACCATCAAACCCATCACTGTATGTAATAGAGGAGAAATTGTACTTCTGAAGGTAGTAAAGAATAGTAGGCTCGTGTTTATTGCTTAAAAAATTAAGCACAGTTCTATTTTTTAAGCAAAGACCAGCTGTAATAAAATTAACTGTAGGGCCTGGATTTGAAGGCTTTTATCCTATTTTCTCCCCAGCTTCCTAATTAGAACATTGTAACCTATTTTTCCATTTCATGCACCTTGCTTCCCAATATATAAATCTTATAAAACCTAAAAAGAGCTAAATTGGACTGAAGGGCCTAAAAGGGGCTAAGGAGGGATTTTGCTGAAAAACTAGGGGCTAAAGAGGACTTTTGCAGAATAATACGACTTTTAAATAGATTTTCCAATTAATGCAAAGGAAAATAAATATGTGAATTTGTGTATTTTAAGAAAAGACATAATAAAAATAAATTTATACAACGTGCTACAGTTAGAAATGTATATGTCGTTTTGTCACTTGTCTTTGTAACTCGAAAATGTGCCGCCTCGCCGTCGCAGGAAATGAAACTTGAGCCGTATGCAATACTTTGAAATCTGCAACTAATCCACTGTTGTTTCAACTTTCAAATAACAAGTTGCAACCAACGACAGATAAGAGTAGGAACAAATTCGTGACATCCCAGTATACTTATTTCTGTAGGTCAGAAGTAAAGTTGTGTGGTGTATTGACCCTTATTGTATCTTTCATTTTATCTACAAGACTTCTTCCTTCGGATTTTGAAATCAAAATTTAAAATACTTCTACTAACATGCATATGCGGTTCAATTATTGAAGTTTACATTATATAAACATAATAATGAGATGGATTGTTACACACTAACTTCAATAACATTGCCACTAACCATTTTTCATGAACACATTATTATTTTGTAATTATTGCCATCTTCTTAGTGTTCGTTCGTTGAATTACAGACTTTTCATTAAAATACTATAAAAAGAATGTATAATTGTTTCTTTAAAGGGTAAATATCTCAATTGTTTATGCTATTTTTCAAGTGCCAATATAAGGAATAGTTACTTGTATATTTTCTAAAAAAAAAAAAAAAAAGAAGGGGAAAAAAACAATATCTGTGTCAAAATTATAATACAAGTTTTGGTGTTAATATTAGTTTTTTATTAAGACGGCTAAAATTGTTTGTTTAAAACCTAAAAAGGGCTATTCCATGAAAATAAAAGGCTAAAATACCTCTTATAAAAATCTAAAAATCCGGGCCCTACTTATAACTAATCAGCCACAATGACAACTATCAAACTAAAATTTCTGGATTAAACAAACAGGTCTGCTGTTAAATGCTGAATTCCAAACTTGATTTACAAGCCATAGAATGGAAAGGCAGTTACTGTATGAAATTCAATTCACAGTTCCATTTCCGTGTTATATAGCTTCCGTTTTATTGAACTTTTTTTCAGGCCTAATGCCATAAGACTGAAAAATGTATCCATCTCAGAAAAATTTCCATTTTACTAAAGAGTCTGTTTAATGCACATGTTACTATAAATTAATTTCGGACTTAATCATGATTTTAAACTGTCTTGGGGGTACATGTTTTAAGATTAAAACACAAACTGAGCGTTGAATGAGCCATGGATAGCAACATTTTTTTAATGTTTGCAGGATGATATAAAAGAGACTGCTGATGTGATTGTGAAGGGAGTCGAAGATGGCTGGGTGCGACCGGTCATTGCACAAGAATACACCCTAGAAGACGCTCCACAGGCACATGATGATGTCATCAACAAGACTGGCTCTAAAGGAAAATTAGTCTTCAAACTTTAATAACAGGTATAATTTTACAGATCTTGAGTGTTTTCTTCATAGCTATATTTCCATGAAAATGGTTTCATTTTTAAGAAAAATTTCAATATTTCAGTGATAATACTAATTGGGCAGTGTTATTTTAAAAATAAGATTTTTTTTTTTTTTTTTTTTTTTTTTTTTTTTTTTTTTTTTTTTTGTAATCCATTCTTCATCATTATTTATCTATTGCGTCCAACTGATTATACATATGGTTTGGGACAAGACGACATCAAGTTGCACAGAATTACGAAGCAAACTTACAATAACAAGTAAATAAAATAAGTTAAATTATATACAGTGGTACCTCAAGATACGAGTGCCCTAACATACGAGTTATTTGAGACACGAGCTGTCGAGCGAGCGAAGTTTTGTTTTGAAATACGAGCGACATTTGAGATACGAGGACGCGACGCTGCACACGGCCCAACAGTTTACTGCGCCTGCGCCTCGTGCGTCTCGCGCATTATCCCACGTATTCCCCCAGTGTGCTTGTTTACCTCGCTGTCGAAGCATCTTTGCTAAGTTTTTCTAGGGCTTTGCGCTTTTTGTGCATTTACATACTTTATCACATTTCTTTTTATAACCATGGGTCCAAAGAAAGTGTAACAAATATGTATGTACACTTTATCAAACCAGTTTTTTTTTTTTGCTTTACATTCTCTTTTATTATGTTTTTATAAAATATTTGTCATTTATAAATACATTTTTCTTATTCCAAAACACGTAACAAAAACAATTGAGGGCAGCATTTTTGGGGCTGGAACGGATTAATGGCATTTCAATTAATTACAACGGGGAAAATTGCTTTGAGATACGAGCAAATTGACATACGAGCAAGGTTACGGAATGAATTAAACTCGTATCTCGAGGTATCACTGTAGTTACAATCTTATTAAGAAAAAAGAAAAAAAATGCAGTTACACATATAGCCTGTATAAAGATATAAAATGCTGTAATATGAGGACAAAACAGTGGCAGTAGATATTAACAAACTGAAACAGAAGGATTGAGAACATTGGCACTGGCAAAATCAAAATATTCATTGATATCATAATTATAAAGAGATGATTTATATTTTTTCACTATACTTTAAAGTGTTTAGTTTCTAAATTTTAATATGCGTTGGCAATACATTATACAATTTAATACCTAACTCATTACAGCTATTTTTGGATTAGGTTTTTTTTCATAAATTTAACTTTAAATTATCTATATTTCTGATATTATATGAATATGTTGCATTATTTAGTAATATAATTCACATGTTCAATGATAAAAATGAAATTACCATAGGTATTTTTAATTTTTTGAATCAAGGTTTACAGTTATTACACGCTATTCTGACAGATTTCTTTTTTTAAGTATTAATATTTTCTTTAATTCTCGGGTCGTACCCCAAACAAGAATTAGCAATGAATATATGCACAATTATTATTGTAAACTACAGCAAACTCTCGATTATCACAGTGTGCATATTATCCGTGCAGGGTTCTTCTTCCCTTTTTAACCCATTGCAAGTAGTACATGGATGTAATCGGGTGCGAGATTTTGAAATTCCCATACTTATTTCAAATTTCCTGCATTTTATTTCATCGTATTGTGCATAGAGAATAATACATGGCTTCCATAGAAGCAAGGATTTAATGCTCAATGCTTCAGAATTGCTGAGGAAGGGGGCAGTCTATGCCTGTTTGCATTTTGGAATTTTCTTTTCCGTGAAAATATGCTGTCAATGATACTTTTAGGAATGTGCTCTACCTATGATTTTTCTCGAATTTAGAATCATGCTTAAAGGACAAACAATATTCTGATGGTAACATAATGTTAACTCTCTCACTGCTGCTGACGTAGATTTGTCACGTCAAATATTGTATAAAAGCAGAAATTAATAATATAAGATATATTAATAATATAAGATTAATAGAATAATATTCTATGTAAAGTAGAGGATTTTTATCATCTTACAACTGTCATTCATGAAAACCAGCTTTTCTAGTGAAATTTAGACTTAAAAATCTCTGATGATTTCACCTGATGATTGCTTGTATTCATATATAAATTTAGCTCTGAAAGGATTAAGGGGATACTTTCCAAGAAAGCTCAAAATCTGAAACTTTTCCAGGAAACACATCTGCATTTAATTTCCCATTTGCAAACTTTTCTTTGTCAACGAAGAGCAAGGTTACCTAGTGCTTAGTAACAATTGATTACTTTCGTTTTCACAAGATGTTAATGCCCAATCTACATGTTCTTGTTTTTTGGCACGACGTAACTAATTAGTGGTACTTACGAATACTGTTGCCGTGGATCGTAACCTGACATTCCTGCACGCAATCTGGTAGCTATGAAAACAAAAGAAATCTCCATGCGGTAAAAATTACAAAAAGCACGTAAGTAAAATCATAATAATACAAGCCTTTATGGGAGACCGGAACCAAGGCCCCCCAATTTGTGGCAACTTTAACAGGACAAATATTCGGTCTCCATAACAACCAACACATGAGAATCACTTTCTGAAGTATAACATCCATCTTCAATAGTGTATATACATAATATTTTCAACTAATATCTCAATTAATATAAATATTCATCGTGCAAAAAATAGCTTGCAATACTCATGTCGTAAGCGCATAACGGATCTTGGAAATTGAAAAAAACTCTTTCCTTGATCCTTATGCACCGCTTACGGTACGTGTATCACAATATACTATTGTTTGTTACTAAAAATTTAATAGGTGCAACTTTTTGCATGGTACTTAGTACCTGGACACTCATCATAGGTTTGATAAAATGGCACATGATATGAACTTTATATCCAAAGACATCATTACAATGTATAGCACTGTCAACGTAATAACAATAAGATTTAAAATTTAAAAATTCTGAATTACAATACAAGTTCATAGCATGTTAACATCAGTCAGATTGAAATACTCTACTATTAAAAAACTCCTCAAGGCTATAAACAGGGTTAGACATTAGTGTTGATCTGAGTGTTCTTTTAAAAACTGGTACCGATGTATGCATTAAGTAATGTAATGAGTGCGGGAAGTTTGGTTGACGGCACTGGTTACTGGAAATTCGACTTTCCACCATGATAGCATAAACAGGAAAGGGATGAAAATAACCTTTTCACTGCTGCTGACTTATAAATGCATCACCTAAAAAAACTGTATAAAAGCAGAGATATAAAAATAATAATATACTGATGCTTTACTTAGACGGAGAGAATTTTATCCACATATCACGAATGTCATTTATGTAAATCTGCTATTTTATTAAAATTTTCCTAATTGGTTTTAATCTTAGAGTCCACTGATGATTTTACTTGATGACTTTTCTTATTAATATATAAGGCTTAATTCCATAGTATTGTTTACATGTCCACTTTTGCAAAGATATTTTCCTTTTTTCAAAGGCATTTTTGTTCATACATGCATAATTTATAAACACACAATAAACAACAGTGCATGGTATTTCATTATGTAGAGGAATAGAATGAATGCTGTGATTGATTGCTCCTGTCATGGTAGAGCACTGGTAGTACAACATCTATTGCTATGCATGGTTAACCAGTTTAGGAATTTTTTGAACCATGTACCATATTAAGTGGAGGGAAAGGAAATAGACATTAAATCCATGTCTGGGATATTAATACAAGTAAGAATCAGCTTGAGAAATTTTATGTCATAACCGGGATTTGAACACTGATCTTCAGCTTAACGCGCTGATGCTCTACCATTGAGCTACCATGACAACATGCCAGTACAACATCAAATTCCTCAACTGATTCAGAATACAAGGCAACCCACGGGAGGTTTCTCCGTTGAGAACACACATCCAATGGTGTCCTACATTTGTAGGTACTTTGAAGCCAAGTTATTATTTATATACTATTAATTAAGTGGAGGGAAAGGAAATAGACATTAAATCCATGTCTGGGATATTAATACAAGTAAGAATCAGCTTGAAAAATTTTATGTCATAACCGGGATTTGAACACGGATCTTCAGCTTAACGCGCTGATGCTCTACCATTGAGCTACCATGACAACATGCCAGTACAACATCAAATTCCTCAACTGATTCAGAATACAAGGCAACCCAAGGGAGGTTTCTCCGTTGAGAACACACATCCAATGGTGTCCTACATTTGTAGGTACTTTGAAGCCAAGTTATTATTTATATACTATTAATTAAGTGGAGGGAAAGGAAAGGAAAGGAATCCCAGACATGGATTTAATGTCTATTTCCTTTCCCTCCACTTAATTAATAGTATATAAATAATAACTTGGCTTCAAAGTACCTACAAATGTAGGACACCATTGGATGTGTGTTCTCAACGGAGAAACCTCCCGTGGGTTGCCTTGTATTCTGAATCAGTTGAGGAATTTGATGTTGTACTGGCATGTTGTCATGGTAGCTCAATAGTAGAGCATCAGCGCGTTAAGCTGAAGATCCGTGTTCAAATCCCGGTTATGACATAAAATTTTTCAAGCTGATTCTTACTTGTATTAATATCCCAGACATGGATTTAATGTCTATTTCCTTTCCCTCCACTTAATTAATAGTATATAAATAATAACTTGGCTTCAAAGTACCTACAAATGTAGGACACCATTGGATGTGTGTTCTCAACGGAGAAACCTCCCGTGGGTTGCCTTGTATTCTGAATACAGTTGAGGAATTTGATGTTGTACTGGCATGTTGTCATGGTAGCTCAATGGTAGAGCATCAGCGCGTTAAGCTGAAGATCCGTGTTCAAATCCCGGTTATGACATAAAATTTTTCAAGCTGATCTTACTTGTATGCATGTACCATATGCTTTACCGTTTTCATCTGTGATACCTTTCCTTAATACCAAACAGTACGAGCTTGAGTGCAAATATTTTTTCTGTTATTTGCAACTTTGCAAGCTGTCCTCTGCTCCAACTCTTTCTATTCTTGATTTAAGCCGTGCTTAATGTATATAAAAAAATCATAAAATTTTATAGGAAGTTTATATAGTGAAGTTAATAAATATATATTAATCCTTGAGATGGATATTTAACATACACAACTTCACTTAGATCAAGCATTAATATAAGAGGGTTGCCTAGAAAGTAATGCACCACATTTTTTTTCTCAGCCTACAGTAATGGTACGAATGCAAAACTTGAGATATACGTTATTTGTATTTTCTTGAGTGCGCATGCAAATGTTGTGTTTCTTCAGACAGATAGCATAGCTGCAGCAGTGTTTCGAAGTGGCGTCTGTAAGTGATGTACGTTACAAACAGCGTGTTGTTATTTAATTTCTCACTGTGGAGAAAGAAACTGTTGGGAACATTCACAAACGTTTGTGTGCTGTTTATGGAGAATCTGCAGTTGACAGAAGTACGGTTAGTCGCTGGGCACAGAAGGTGAGGCCATCAGAAGGCGGTTCGGCAGAGCTCCAAGATTTGCAGTGGTCGGGGCAACCATCCATGGCTGTCACTCCTGACAAGACGCAGCTTGCTGATGTTCTCATTCACAAGGACCGACGCATAACGATTCGGCAATTGGTGCTGAAGCTGTCAATCAGCAAAGGAAGTGTGGATGCAACCATCTGTGAACTTGATTACTCAAAAGTGTGTGCATGATGGGTTCCGCGCTGTCATACAGTGGACAACAAATCTCTCAGAAAAAAACATTCTTCTGAGTTGCTGAAACATTTCGAAGCTGAGGGGGAAGCGTTCTTGTCCAGGATTGTGACAGGTGATGAAACCTGGGTTCACCATTTTGAGCCCAAAATAAATCGACAGTCGATGGAATGGCGTCATCCTCAATCTCCACAGAAGAAAATATTCAAAGCAACTGCTTCCGCCAGTAAGGTCATGATCACTGTGTTTTGGGACTGTGAGGGTGTCATACTCATTGATGTGATGCCAAGAGTCAGCACCATTAATTCTGATGCTTATGTGAAGACATTAACCAATCTCAAGAAGCGCTTCCAGCGACTTTGTCGCCATAACAACATGATTCAACATGATAATGCTCGACCTCACACAAGTTTGAGGACTTCAGAACACATCACTAAACAGGGTTGGACAGTGTTACCCCATCCACCCTACAGCCCTGACCTAGCTCCCTCAGACTTCCACTTGTTTGGGCCATTAAAGGATGCCATTCACAGAAGACATTTTGAGGATGACGAAGTGGTGATTAGCACAGTGCAGAAATGGCTTCATGACCAAAACAAGGAGTGGTACCGACAGGGCATATACGCCTTGTGTCTCGCTGGAGAAAGGCCATAGAATGGGATGGAGATTACATGAAAAAATATGGAGTAAGTTATAGAAGAAACATAATTCTTTCTTGTGTGTAAGTTTCATTGTGTTCAATAAATAATTGTTAAAAAAAATGTGGTGCCTTGCTTTCTGGGCGACTCTCGTATGTGTATAAGAAAGTTTGTGCAACTTCTGCCCTAATCTTTAATTTTGATGTTATACCAAACTACAAGTAATGTTTAGAATAATACAATAAAATTATTCTAAGCAATAAAATAGTGTCTTTATTTTTGATATTCTACTAAAATACAAGTGATGTTTAGATTAATACAATAAAATTATTCTGAGCAATAAAATAGTGTCCTTATCTTTTGTGTTATTCTAAAATACAAGTAATGTTTAGAATAATACAATAAAGTTATTCTAAGCAATAAAATAGTGTCTTTATTTCTGATGTTATACTAAAATACAAGTAATATTTAGAAAAATACAATGAAATTAATCTAAGCAATAAAATAGTGTACGTGAACCTGGATTTAACTTCATTGCTTCCTTTGCTTTACTTATCCTCGCTTTGCTCTGCTTTTCTTCGTATTGCTTTACCTTGCATGGCTTGTCATTTTTTGTTAACATCGAGTAAAAAGAACTGCAAATTATGTATGAAATTTATTATTGTCTTGAGAAGTCATGAATGATTAGAAGATAGAAGAAATAATGAAGTTTGAATTTAGGAAACTTCTTCCTACTTCATAATCGATCTTGTGAGGTAAGTATGAGACATGTTTTTGAGTAGTCAGTCTTTTATTTAACTTATGGTTATTTATACTTTATTAAATGAGCCCTAAGATGTGTGTGGACACTTACTCCATGCCTTGAGGAATACCTATCTCAGATTTCATCCTTATAGCACAGTTGGTTCGATCAGAACTTAATTTAGTTCCATTTAAGCCCTGAGTTGTATGTATGCTCGCATACTCCGAGATCCTTTGACCTAGAAGTCTGACATTTTCACCATGCGTTCCCCCATGACGTGGGAAGTTTCTATCTCAAATTTCGTGATAGCTCAGTCGATTAGGCCAAAATATAATTTTAAATTTTGGTTAAGGTTAATTTTGTGCTTTTGGTATGGACTGTGTTTTGTCATTACTTTTGTATTTTTCCTTCTGTGTGTAGTCTTTACATAACCTTTTGCCACCTGCAAGGTCATCTGGGATGTTTGACGTAGGTCACTCCTGATTCAACTAATCAGAAGGCACAAAGTTACATCGAATGTTCAGAGTAAACAGTCAGTCAGAACCCTTCTTATGCTTGCTTACTCTTGGGGCCATTTGACCTAGAGGTCTGAAATAGTCACTCTGCATTCCCTATGATCTGGAGAGTGTTAATCTCAAATTTAATCCTTATAGCACAGTTATTTCGGTCAAAATATCATTTTTTAATTTGGCTAAGGTTATTTGTTGTGCTTTATGTACTCTTGTTCAGTCATGATATGGACTGCATACAAGGTACTCTTGCACTGATGCTATAGACTGCATACTACGTGCTCTAGCGCTAACTTTTAGCTTTGTTAGTGCATCAGTCATTCCTTAAGTATCTAGTTGAACAAATTGTATTAACATAGACTAATTGCAATAATATCTCAGCACAGCAAACTTCATTTTAGAATCTTCAGTTTCTTGTTGCAGTATAGTTTCACTAATCAATTACATTATCATTAGCGTGACCGTAGAACAGCGCATATTTGTATTTTATTAATGCTTTATGACAGTAGAAGCAAATGGCATAATTACCCATAGAGTAGAAGTAAAAATTATTAGAAGAAAGCAACCCTGGGCTTTTTGAATCACACATACCTATAGATTGTAGATACTAGTTGCAGTGAGTAGTGAAGCTAATATACACATTCTATGCTATTCGATTGTATTTTGAACTCGTAGACCACAATTCCCTTAATATCAAAATGTTTGTCTGAGACCACTCTCCAATCCTTCCTTTTTTTGGTTGACTTTTAGGACACTCTGTATATAGCAGGCATTGTTATTTGTGTGCAGTAGATAAAGAAGTACGTAATTTAAATTTAAGCCAGCCTTTTTATTTTTATCATTTTTGGAATAGAAAAATTGTATAATTTACAAACATGTTCAAACACAATACTGGTATTTATCGTCTCAAGTCAGGTTTTAAATTACTACTAGCCTGTGATGGTATTTAAATACGTTAAAACCTACTGTTATTGATACCTTTATGAACAGGAATACTATCTATCGGAAATATTTCCTGGTCCCGTAAGTTACGGTTTATTATTAGTATAAATTTATCTGTAATTACCAGAACCCCTCTAATGTGGAAATGCAAGACTATTTTACCACCTTAATTGAAAATATTTAGTTTTGAACCCAGTAAATACTGGTACTGTAAAACAGGAAGATGTGTTCTGAATTACGTGGACAACCCTGATACAGTGACCAAAACAACCATTGGACATCCTTGAATTGCCACTGGCCTGCTTAGGAATTTCTTCTATCACACTTTTCCCACGAAGGGTTCTTTGTAAGATGTAACTGTATACTGTATAGATAGGCAGGGAAAAGCTGGAAAATCCTTCAGTTAAGGTTATAAAGTAGGTCACTAAACCTGCTAAACCAGCGTTTCGCAACCTATGGTCCGCGGACCACTGGTGGTAAAAAATTTTCACATATTTCGTTAAAATGACCTATAAGTAATACCCCAAATATCAAGAATATAGGCCTTCTTTTAAAAATGGGAATTAAAAGTAGGGGTCCATAAATTTTTTTATTCATTTTAGAGGTCTTCGGGTTCAAAAAGGTTGAGAAACACTGTGCTAAAGAATTGGTGATCTGTGTATAGCAACATAGATTCTGTTACTGCATCGCTATTCAGTTCATTAGAAAATTGTTAGGCTGTAGTAATCGTGTGTTAAAATAATAGCAGACAGAAAACTTGTCACTTTAGACTTTAACATGAAAATAAAAGTTATTGAAGAAAGTAAAAAAGATAAGTTGTCAATTACCAAATATTGGTTAAATTTAATGTTGGCAAGACACAAGTATATCACATTTTGGAGAAAAAAAAATCGGAATCATGGGAACAGTGGTTAAGAGGAAATAGTACAATGAAACGACAACTTACTAAGAGTGACTGGGAATGAGATCAACAAAATTGTTTTGGAATGCAAGAGCAAGGATTTTACTTTACATAATGTTGTTTATAAGTAAGAGTCAGGACCGCCGCATGTCATCAAAATGTATGTAGGCCTAATTATTATAATTGCTATAGGTAACTTTTATTTACCGGAATCCTGCCTATAACAGAAAAAATTATGGTCCCTTAAAATTCCATTGTGGCCAGGTTTCACTGTACGTTTCCTTCCTTTTCCTAAACTGCCATGTTTTGTTAAACATCTGATATGATATTACAAATTTTGTCCTACTTCTTTCTAATAAATGTAACGTGCCCTAGAAGAAGAGTTGAATGTGATATAGTTCTTGAAACACTTCTCAAAGCACAGCCCTCGTCCACCATTGTCATCATTTCAGATAGTCTCCTCAAAAAAAATTGTAGTCTCAAAAAACATTTGATTGGTTGATTGATTTATTCTAAAGGATTCTCATCCTTTTATTGGATGTTATATAATGTAAGGTATATGGCAAGTTGAAAATTGCACATAAACTTTGCTTTCAGTATAAATTTCTGATTTATAGTTTCTAGGTTCATCTTTTATAATCGGCTGTACTCAACTGCCAGCTAGACAATCATGTTGCCCTCCTATGAATGTTTTTTACATTTAGGAATAAGATGCTCATCAGTTAAGATATCAAATTCATGAGATAGTCCTTACTCTTATAAAGAAAAATCTTTCCCCAATCAGAAGTTCTTAGTGTCCAAGGAGTTGTTTTACATATGTTGATTCTTGATCAATATCATGTCCTTCATTCCAAAAGTGGCTGCTAGAAAAGAGACCAGCTAGGAAGACATTTGAGCGCACACGCACTCTTGTTACCCTGCTATGCAATACAATGGTAGACTTCTCTTACAATGGTAGACTTCTCTTCCACTTGCTCTTCCTTTCACCCCTGCCATTTATGTTCCTATACCTTGCCTCAAATGCTTCATGGTCCAGTTCCTCCTGGTTTTCCCTATGTACACTTTCTCACAGTTTGTTCACTTGAACTGATTGATTCCACTTTTTTGATGTTCTGTTAAACCCATCGTTTTCAGCTGTGTGTGAATATGTATATGTAAACATATCATTACTACATGTTTGTGAGTGGATTGAAAATATTGACTTGGATGTAGCAATTTGTGTATGTGGGCTTCCTGTATATTCCAGTTTGTTTGCCTGTTTTGTTATCTTATGTTAGATGGTTTATTGTTTCTTCTTCTGGCATGACTTAGCAAATTATGTGAGTTCAAAAGTCTCATCTTGTGTTAATTTCTTGTTGGTTATGGCAAAAAATGTCATTGATATACCTGTACCATGTTTTAAACAATAATAGGAAGGAAAGTTTACATTGAAGTATTTCATTTCCGTAGTGGTATTATAAGATTATGCAATAGGTGTTGAGTTTTCTGCCTATTTACCACTAGTTTAGTAAAATAATTATACAATTCCAAAAATTTGTAGTTGGAAAGTTATAAATTAGCAGTGTATTATTTATTATAGAACATTACATTATTTGCAATAATTAAAATTTAAAAGTTGAAAATATAGAATGATTTGTACAACACTGTTATGAAAACTTGTAATTCAAGTACATCCATTATTAAGTCAAAACATACATAATTGTGCACTGTGTGTGCTGTGCTATGTAATAATTAGTTAAAATAAAAATAAATAGATAAATAAAAGCATAATATATAAAAAAAATGACATGAATATTTACAATATATTATATACTAATTAAAACCTACTCGTAAGAATCAGTATAGGCTTACATTACATAAGTTTACTTTAAGTTTCATTGAAATGGATTTAAGCATACCGGCAGGTCTATTCCTTGTATTAGACAATGAAATGTGCTTAATTTTTGCACTTGAAATACAGTGTTGTATTATTTCAACATAATTGTGCAGAGCTTAGTGAGACTCATTTTCTTTACAACCCATGGATGATAAATATACGGTATTAAGGATGGACTAGCCACTGACATAAGACTTGCACTAAATCCAAGCACCCTTCATATTTGTTCAACCTGGGTCCATGGTCAAACGGGAAATGTAGGGAATGAGAAAGCAGATAAAATGGCAAAGTTAGGTGCATCTTCAAATTTTCTATAGTTTATGACCCTAGGAAAATATTTGGGCCTAAGAGAGTTGAAAATGGGGACTGAAGAAAACTGCATAATGATGAGCTACATGACTTGTACTCTTCACAAATTAAACCACGGAGGATGAAATGGGTTGGACATGTTGCATGCATGGGGGGAGGAAAGACAAATCTCAAAAGTATTGACTGGGAGACCCGAAGGGAAAAGACCATCTAGAAGGCATAGACGTAGGTGGGAGGACAATATTGGGATAGATTTAAGGGAAGTAGGATTTGCAAGGGATGATTGGATGGAGTTAGCACAGAATAGGGTTGAATGGCTGGCTCAGGTAAGCGTGGCAATGAACCTTCGGGCTCCATAAAATATATAATATTCCTTTAGTTTGCCGAGGAATTGTCTATTGCCACTGAGTAAGTAAGTAGGTAAATTATGCCCCTATCCTTCATTAAGAAAACAATAAGAGGACATAATATGCACAGTCAGTGGGATCAGATTTGGCAAGGAAGCAATAATGGCAGCACAACAAAAGATTTGCTTTTGCGAAGAGTGTAAGATAGGATAGCTCAATTTCTTTACAAACCGTGGATGATAAATATAAAAAGGATGCACTAGTCACTGACATTAGACATGCACTAAATACAAGCACCCTTCATAATTGTTTAAAATTTCTATCTCTACAAATTGTAAATGTAAAGAAGAAAGCCAGTCTGTTACGCATCTCTTATTTCATTGTTCCTTATTTATGCATAAATGTTACCAGTTAATATTATTTTGAAATTTTGATTTTATTGCGCAGATCTACCTTCTCTTCTTAAATAATTAGTTATAAAGATTTTTAAAGTTTCATTAGTAATGTACTTGCAAAATTGTAATATGTATATGTAGTGCAGTGTATATTGTATGTATGTTTCATCCACAATCCTAGTATGTCAGTTGGTAAAATACGGTTCTGTACTTTTGGAAATTCAATAATAATAATAATTAATTAATAAAGTAATGATATAGGTGGAAAACTCAACACTGTAGTAATGTAGAAATTGTAGATGTGAATTGATAATATTTTCAATTTTATGTTAATTTATTAAGCAGCTTGTATTATTTACAATTGAAATTATATTTTTTTTTCTTTCTTTCTTTTTCAGATGCAGGATATGGTGTATAGAGCTCAGTCAAGAGGCTTTCTTCTGACAGAAACACTGATAGGTTGTGAAATGCTATTGTAAAATATTTTAAATGTGAAGCTTTCACTCCTCGGTACTCAATAGGATCAAACCAAAGGCAGTTAAATTGAAAAGAAAAATTAAAACTGTGACTAACCCTTTTAAGGTAATTTTGTATATAGTTATAATACATTTGGAATGGTAGCAATTTAGATATTTGCTGCTAGATATATTCCAGCATAATGAGGTACTACTCAAAATAATGAGCCAACCTAATTGTATACTATTAAGGGTTTGTTTACTTTAGCTCTGGAAGGGGTATAGAAAATCCTTTAGATGTAAAGGTTAGATTAGATAGAAAATAATGCATTTTTGCACAGTAGACTTGTTTAAAAGAGAACAGAGTTCATACTGAAAACATTTAACATATGTATTTATGTGCTTGTTTATATACAAGTATATTGCATTCAAAGCTATTAGCCTGCAAACCCAGAATTCTGCTGCCTGGCATGGTCACTCAGTAACAATGGGTAATAGAAACCAATAAAACTAAAAAGTAAACTTCAGACTCTACATCCCTGGAGGGACTAAGCATAGAAAGCAATAGGTTTCTTTAATCTTTCAAAATACCAGTATTATCAATGAATATTGCACGTTATTGTGTTTACCTTGATTACAAGAGGTGCTGGAAGCGTTGTCCCTCCATTGCCACATATTCGTGACATCTTAGAAAGTGTCCATTTAGGCCTACATAAGTTCTTCCTTTAGCCTGCCTAATTCGATTCGGATGCTGTTCTAATCTCTTTCCTGCTTCATTAGTTTTTTCATTGAGCACACGTAAATGGTTTCTTGGTTTTTTATTTCAATCACATGTTCTTTCAACTAATTTACAAATCTGTGTACTATGCTTTTGTCTCTGCTCGGAATACCAGGATATTATCTTATGAACTTTCTATGTACTTTTCCACAATAACTTTCTCTGAAATATGAGTGTACCATAAAGATTATTTGCTATAACATATATTTATGCATGGGTGTACGGTGGGGGAGGGTTGAGGGGGTCAAAACCCCTTCCGAAATGTCTGCGATTTTTAGGATTATTACGTCATGTCTAGTAATTTAAAAAAATAATAACATTGGTTTGGTTATTTTATTTTATTACATATTTTAAAAACTTGTATTTTTCAATTTCTCATTAATGATTCTATACTCTCGTAATTTATTTAATAATAATGCACGTAGTTAATCTCAATGAACAAATGATCTGAAGTAATTTCTACTGTACAGGAAAGCTTAGGCTTATTGTTATTAAATAATTTATTAATGCCGGTGAGTTTTTAATTATTTACTTCTTGTAACAGTGGCGTGTTGCAGAAAAAATTTCCTTCGGAATTTCTCATAAATGATTCATTAACTTATGACATATGTGGTGTGATCAGTTGGATCTCAAGAGCCCTGTGATTATCAGCTTTCAATACATAAAACCAACTTTTCTGGAATGACTTAGCTTCAGAAACCAGCATGAGTGGTTAAACAAAATTACTATTTTTGCAATCAACTTGCCGATACAAAAACAACAGAATATAGATACAATGATTCGTAGTGCTCCACATAAAGAAATCATGTGGATTATAGCCCATCATGTGTATTACATCCTATGGTAGCCTACTATGATAATTTCTCAAAAGAAAGGTTTTAGTTAGACTATTTAAAACAAGAAATGGATAGATACCTAAACAAAACAGTTTGAAATACTGTGCTGCATTACTAACATCATATTATTTATAGTGTACTAATGATCACAATGCAACTGTTTAGTTACTAAAAATAGTGTATTAAGTTATAATATGCGCAAGGACATGGAGCTGAGACATCATAATATTCAACCCCCTCCAAACAGAATTTCACCGTACGCCCATGTATTTATGTGGTACCATTCATTACCTCAGCTTAGAAATGTGTACATACGTTAATGTGGTGAAACGAACTGAAGTATGACCAAGACTCAAAAGTTGGTTGGTTGGTTGGTATATGGTTATTTAACAGGGATCTACTGAAACTTAGACCTTTGAATGTTGCCAGTGTGCCACAAATTTGTCCCGCAGGAGTTCTTTTACATGCCAGTAAATCTGACATGAGCCTGTCACATTTATGTACATATAAGTGCCAATCAATCTGGGCTGGAATCAAACCTGCAACCTTGGGAACAGAAAGCAAGCACGATACTAACTGTGCCACCCAGTATTGGTAGACTACTCAAAAGTTGCTGAGTATGAAATTATCATATTTTGTTTGTCTGAAATATCTATACGTCTTTCTCAATGCAGTTACAGTATGATAATGCATTTTTACAAGTGGTAAATCTTCGTTATTCTGTCTTAATAAAATAAAACAGCATATGACAAAGATGGATAAAAAGTACCGGTATCCATTCAGTTCTTCATGAGTTAGATTTTCTACCTTTAAACACAGCTATTGATTCAAACTCTCAAAGAGGCCTACATACTATTTATAAAAATCAGTGTTGGCCATGATTTTGAGATTAGTACCTCATGTAAAAAAGGGCTTGAAATATGCACTATTTGCTTATAGATTTTCTTTATTAAATGTGCACAAAATATTGATACAGCCAGTGATTTCAGTGGGTAGTATAATGACATTTTCCTATAAGTATGTGCCAGAAATAAAATTTTCAAAACTGATATCTGTATATAAAACAAGCAACTCAAGACTTCTAATTCTTGTACAAGTAATGCCTGAAATGGTTGCAAGAATGGTAGGCACTGAATTCTGTAACTTTTATAAGAGATTTAATTAGCATGTTAAAGAGCTGAATTATGTCATTCTGATTACATCTGTTGTACTCAATACATCCCTCTTCTTTGTAGAAATCTGCATGTATTATTGAAATCAGCCTGAAATCTTATATTTTTAAGTTGTTCAACTCTTTACCATGTAATGTCTATGTTGATGGCTGATAAACAAAAACCAGTGATGCTGAAATAAAATGTCACATATCGAGCATTATGAAGCCCTTACAATTAATTTTGTGCATCATAATCTTTAATTTCATTAATAAATAGGTAAGACAATACCCAGGGCGACACATTCTGGAAAGTCAGGGAAATTGAAATCTGCCGGGGAAAGTCAGGGAATTTTGTAAGGTAAAGGGGAAAGTCAGGAAGATTTGTAAAGAAAAAAAATATGGAATTATCAGGGAAAATAGCTAGCCCCAGGGAATGAAATGTGAGGGACATGTAAGCCAGACTGAATAAGAAATTTTCTTTTCAGTACTTGAGCTAATCATTTCTTATTTTTGTTCAGATTTTTAACTAAGTCTTTTTTCAAATGTAGCTGAAAACATTGATTCTTGTGGTCAGGGAAATGTAAGTTTCTGGTCATGGAAAGTCAGGGGAAATGATTTTGAAATTCCTGTGGACACCCTGAATACATTATATTTAAACTCAAGATGTCACTCTTTTTTTTTTTTTTTTTTTTTTAAATTAATTAAATTAATTATGGGTTGTGGATTCTGCCCACAAATGTGCTCTGGTATGGTTTTCAGTACCATCCCAATAAGATACATGTCTTCATAGTTCTAAAATACAACACGAGTATAATTCAATCCCATCTTTCTAGTTTGTGGATCTTGAAATGAATCGGCTTACCAGCCTTATGAGCTCATTGAATACACAAGCTGTACTCAAATCGATTTGAATAAGGCATGAAAAATAGTACAATAAAACCCCTTTTTAATGAAACTCAAGAGGACTGAATTTGCTTTCCTTAAATGAGTTTTTTCCTTATAAGAGGGTTTACATGAAATGGACAAAATATGCACTAAATTTTATAAATGTATGGAATTTACAGTATCCTAACTTATTTTGTTTTGTAACACACATCAACAAGTAATGCTTCAATACAAAGGCATTGAAACAATGACCAAAGATTTTGGAAGATATTGAAAGCAGAAGTTAAGTTAATCAGGATCAGTGTTTATATCCCAGTGCAAAGAGCCTAAGCCAATACTAATTTTTGCTATTCTAGATATTGATAACGAGCAGTTTTCTCTCTGCTGTCAAGATGTAAAAGTGTCTTCTCATTTCCCAAAAAAGGTTTGATTCATAGTTTATTATTTTCCAAACTGCCCCCCTATGAACTCAGTATTACCACAGTTAATGTTAGTACATGTTGAAGTATTGCATTTATTAAAGAACACAAAACGAGAGAGAAGTAGCAATAAAGTATTAATTAATCTATAGTTGATTATGAAGTATTTGGCAAGATTTTTTTTTTTAGCTCCATGGTGACAATATCTTTTAAGGTGGAAGAAAGGCCATACTTTTTTCAAAAATTTCGGTATAGTCCCATGTGCTCCAAATAGAGACCAATTACTTCTATTGTGTCCAGAGGGTAAATATATATGTAAATTCTCAAAATATTTATTCTTTAAAAGCAGGATTTACTTTAAAGTTGGGTTCATTAAAAGTGGCAATTAAATTAATTGTTCTTACAGTGATGGTGCAGGGACTTGAAATTTTATTCCTCAAAAGCAGGAGCTGTAAATTTTATTTCTTTAAAGCAGGAACATTAAAATGGGGTTTTACTGTATTTGTTTACTTCCTGATGAATACATAAAGATTTTAGAATTACTTAAAAGACTTTGACTTTTTTCAGCTTTATTTTACGGTTCCATTGTGTGGTATTTTTTAAATTTGTATTTTTAACCTGAAATGATATAAAGTCAGTGTCTTAAAACGTATCTATAAACACATCGTCTAAAGAGAGTTTAGTTGATTTCAAGCAAATGAAAATGTGTGACTTGAGGCTTTCTTGAAGTTGATTACTAACAAACTGATACTCCTCAATCAACTTCCTGCCAAGCTGCAGTACTGTAGCAATAAATAACTAGCAGTTGGTTTTTTTAAAAGCTCGTATCCAGAAATCTACATAATTATTTGCAGAATTCTGGTAGAGATGGAGCATGGTTTTTTTTTTCGTATTCATGGAATAGCAAAGTGGAAATGACCGCTTTACATTGGCTTCATTATATTTTGTTGCTTTTAAGGGTGATTTTTAAAAAATTTCCAGGTCGAATATCTGACCCAAACCTTTCAAAAACCTCAAACAGCAGAAATAATAGACTTACAGGCAGGGCCTTTTTTTGGAAATCTCCCACCCATAGGCTCTTGTGTATCAGCCATCCTTCTAAACAGTTTTAAATACTAAATATTACTAACTTAAGTACTAGATGAATATGGCCTCTTTTTCTTACATAGTAGACATAAACTTTAACTCTTCTTGGCCTCTGAATTGCAAAGTCGTTAAAAAGAATCTTCTAAAGGTTTCTGAAAATTTGTTTCGAATTTGCTAGTTTTAACCAAAAGTTCAATTCATTTTTCATTTTTTTCCCCCTTTCCTAATAGTTGTATTTCGCTCCACTAAGACTATTTTACTTTTCTGCCATCACTCATGGTTCAAATAAGAATATAAAACACTAATGTAACACTGCTCATTGCTTACAATATATCTTCACTGATAATATTTCACTTTAAGAGAGCACCTTTACTTAACGGTCAGATGCATCAGACAGCAAGCTTAAAACTGATTGTTGCCTAGCGAGGCACACTAAGCTCTTATTGTTAGATGTGCAGTATCGATTCACTATTGCACCATTAGTAACATCCAGGATTCTTGCATCATGAAATAATGCAGTATCAGCTTACGTTTCCTAGTAGCAGTCAGCTGTCAGATGTAGTTGTGTCATTAATGCAATGTCAGCGTTAAAAAGAAGCGAGCTTTCTGTTGTCAGGTATATATTCATTCAGATCATTGTATGCCAGATGCCCCCATGATCATGGAAATGTAAAACTGCCGCCCTTCAAAATTTGCAGCCTACAATAGCTTATTGGAAGAAATGGCCCTGCTTGTAGGCACTCCGACTTC
This sequence comes from Ectobius pallidus, assembly GCA_964059195.1. NCBI lineage: Eukaryota > Metazoa > Arthropoda > Insecta > Blattodea > Ectobiidae > Ectobius > Ectobius pallidus. The sequence goes on along the minus strand of CAXKWD010000010.1, from coordinate 80,355,108 downwards.
ACATGCCAAAGGATGTAAGAGATTTAAAGTGGGTCATATTTTCTGCCTTCTTTTGATTACTGTAGGAAATGAAAACATTTCTTAACACATTGCTAGTTGATGGAGTTGATTGATACTGCTCTGTTGGGAGTTGAAAGTGTGATTGTGATAAAACTATGCATTTTTACAGTAATAAAGTCATAATTTTGTAATTTAAAGTGTTTTATAGATGTACTACTCCTGTATCACATTTTAATCTTAACTCATTAGTGCCCAGAACTTTTCACAGCAATGAGGCCCAATTGAACGGGTCAGGTTTAAGCATAATGAAACACTACATTAGACTGCAAAAAGGGGTTGAGGCCATAAGGTCCACCTACAGTATCACTCACTTCCAGAACGTGACAGGTTTGAATGTTGTCCATGTAAAATAATCCATATAAAAGAATGCTGGATACGCAAGTACTGCTTCGGCAAAAAAAAATTGCATTAGGTAAAAAGCTACTAATTTTGTAAGTTATATTTAATTTTACTAAATATCAAAAGGAAGTAGGAAATTAATTTGAAGCTCTAAAATGTGCTTGTAGGCAAGAAAAGCAATTGATCCATTGCTGAGGCAGTGGGCATTAATGGGTTTGTCCCGAACTGCAAGGTCTTATACACATGTCATCTATTTGAATAAAAATGTTTCTATATCAATTATTTTGTATACTTTTGTGATTATTATACACGATGAGTCTATTAGCAAAGCCTGCAATCTCCATTTTGATAAAAGGTAGAGATGTAACTTGTAATGAAAGTTGAATGCATTTCTTGGTACATATTTAGTATAGTGTTGTAAATCTGGACATTAAATATGTAGCAGGAAATGCACTAAACTTTCATTAGAAGTTAGCGTCTTTCTTTTATCAAAATGAAGAATGTCGAGTTTGCTACCCATTCCATTGATGTTTGCTTCTTTTCTATTCACTGGTGAAACTTCGAATTCTTCAGGTTCTAGTGATGCTTTACATATGAACTTATGTAACCGGAGGAAATATAGAGCTTTTCCTAATTAATCAAACGCATTCTTAATGTTTTAATCTTATAATATCAGTGGCAGCTTATGGCTCAGAAGAGAAGTAAAATGCTAAACACTTCTAAATATGGATAGTGATTTTTTTTATTGGTTAAGTCAAATTGATTTCACGAAGTCCCCAAATCCCCTGTTATTCCTAACATTCTTTTTCACTTCTAATAAAAGGCAAGCCTAAAAGAAAAGTTTTTGTAGGAAAATACTACCACATAGTAAGGTATACTGGCTATACCAATTGCTTATAAATTGTAGCTGATAAGATAGTTTCTCTTTTAACACTCTGATAAAAATGTGGTAGGGTGATTGAATACCATCAAAATATGATTAAAAATGTAGGTGAATTTAATGAACCTAAATTTTTATTCGTATTTTGTTTTTCTCACAAAGCAACAGATAGTACTGAGCTACTGACTTTTTCTAGTCTGCAGGGCGGATTCACAATTCTCAGGATGGAATGTGGACGTGGGGGTGGTCTCGAATTTCAGCCTCAAATAAGCAGGTTTTTCCCCTTTGAAAATAGATAACAAACTGACACTTCAGGCCAAAGTAGATCATTGCCCATTACTATAGCAGCCCCCCTCAGATGGGCTGCACTTTGAATATGTGTAAAGTTCTAGAAAGAGTAGCTTTTTGACAATCTAGTCTGGTACTGCATGGCTTACGGATATGGTAACAGAGACGCTAATGAGAGAAAATGTGTGCTCTGTACAGTGCATCCACACTCTTTCATACAATCTCATCCAAACCTTTCCTTATACTTTCATATAAGAAGTTAGCATGTACGCGATAAATATTAAAGCATAATTTTTTACCTAAATTTAGAAGCCATTGTATAATATTCATTAGTAGCCATTATTAAATATAACTTTCTTGCGTGAAAAATAGTTTGAATGTACATGGAAACTGAAGTATGGGATGAAAAACATACAGTAAGTATACAAAGTATGCTTAAAAAGGCATCCTTTCAAGCATTAATAGACTAGAAAAAATAGATATTTAAATATTCATTCTCTCTCAATTTTCCAAACAGAGCTTGGCAGAAATATTATGAATACCAGGAGCAATAAGTACAACTATGCTACAACAACTAGGGGTGAATAAATTAAATTAAATTTCTTATAATACATAATAATTCATGCCATGTAATAAAGACTCAACAAGCATCATCTTATTTAATTGCAGCTTGAGAGAGTGAAATAGAAGTAGCTCACATGAAACATTCACTCCTCTCATACAGAGCACCCGGATTCAAATCCTGGTTGGGACAAGTCACCTAGGTGGGGTTTGTCCTCACCTATGAGGCAAATGTTGGGTAGCTTGCAGTGGCGCCAACTTTTGAAAAACATTGGATGGGCTCAACAGATTTTAATAAAATTTCCATACTCCCACAGTAAAATGTCTTGGTGTCCTCTCAATACAAAATACTTTTTTTTTTGCCTGTACGATAGACGGGTAACCAGCTAGTGGTACAGTAAAATGTCTTGGTGTCCTCTCAAATTACCTACGAGAAAATTAATTTTTTCCTGAAAATGGAGACAACTGAACGTCATTATCACCCGTGAAAAAAATGGGCTCTTTTGCTTGGATTTTTTTAAATATATAGGCCTATATTTCTAAAACAAGTCTGTGACTACAACTTTGGTTATAACAAACTCGTACAAGGTTAAAATGAAATCTTACCTAAATGGAATCTAAATCTAATCTAAATGAAATCTCACGCTTGTTAAGCGTGAGACAAAATGGTCGAAATTGGAGACCACGAAGGATCAACGCCTTCCTAGTCATAGTGTTCGATTCATTTACTAATAAAAGCAATAGCTATTGTGTATCGAGTCTTTATCGATCGATTTAAATAACCTTGTTTCGGAAATGGCGGGCAGTTGACTGTTCTGGTGTGTAAAGTGGTGTTCTATTTTATATTTTATGTGAAATATTCAGTAGTGACAGTGGTAAAACTATAGGCCTACGGTTTGTCATTAGATCTTCATATTTGACTCGATGTGACTGGATTAACTGACTGGCTTCTCTTGTGGTGATATTACGTCTTGACAACGCCGGCCTAATTCGTTATCGTAAGTACTACATTCTCATCTATTTTTGTGATAGTGCAGATATGTTTATAGTTTGGTTAGGTGGACCGACTTTTTTTTTTTTTTTTTTTTTTTTATTTGACCATAGTTGACCCAGAGTCCCACAGCCGGAGGCTACACTACTGGGGAGAATACAGATAATACATAGACTAATATTTACATACAATTTGCTATCTTGGTTTCAAGGCTTCGGTGTATGTGTAGATGATGATGATGTGAGTGATGAATTAGCGAAGGGTGAATATTTACAACATGGTACATGGCAATAAATCAGAAGCAGTCAGTACATATGTAGAAGGTGACGATGAGGTGAATGATGAGTTAATGCAGGGCGAATATTTGCAACACACTAGAATTACATAAACTGGGAGGAATCTATATACATATAGAAGATGATGATGAGGTGAGTGATGAATTAGCGGAGGGTGAATATTTACAACATAATAAAATGGCCGTCTGTACATGCTTTGAGGATAATGAGGTGAATGATGAATTGCTGAAGGGTGAATGTTTACAACACAGTAACATGGCAATCAGGAAGTCAAAGTCTTATACAGAATTTATATACAAAAGAGTGAAATCGTGAGCGAGTTGAAGAGAAGACAGCCAAGTTGCCTTGTAACGAATACGAATAGCCTACGGCGAGCCGCGGTGAAGGAGACTGTGGGTTCGAGTCCCGCCTCGGGCATGGGGTTGATCTGGAAAACAAGGTATACAAACGGTAAAACATGAGATAAAATTGAGGGAAAAAAGTACGTTAGCCATGAAAGCCTGCCCGCAAACACACAACTGCAGTAAAGTATAGCCATGGCCCTCTTTATTTAGTAACATCTACATATTATATTATATCCGATGTTCGGTGACCCGAAGCATTTTGATTGGCTCTCGAGGACATAGGTTAACAGAATGCTTTGGTTACTGTTATGACTCGAAGTGATCTCCATTTGTCAGTATACATCTTTATAATGCCTGAGCAAAATCTATACAAGTTCAAACTGAAGCTTATGTGAACATTAAATATTCTATTATTAAAGATAAATCAAATCGAAAAGAAGGTTTGGATATCAATGCTAATATGACGGTCCTTTTAAATGCAAATACTGTACTAATTTGTTGGAAGGGCTATTGTACTATTTGGTCCTAGTGTTACAAAACTAACTTATTTTGTGTTATATTTTTGCTAGCTGCCACAAAACCTGGACTCCATGAAACTTGGCAGAAAAAGATTTTTCCTAATTCAAATAATTCATTACAATAGTGTTTCTGTCAGCTTTTGTGAATATCTGTACTTATTAATTGCATACTTAAGTAATTTTTCTCTGCTGATATTTGATTCAAGTAGAAGTGTAATATTTATGCAATGTTTTCCCATTTCGATATACCTAAGCCCTCTATAAGTTACATTCCCCTGTGGTTTATTGTCCCTTGCTGTTCTTCTACATGTTAATTCCACTATGATCTTTTTGATCTTTTTTTTCTTTTTAACCAGTCACTAATGTCTTGTATTTCACACTCTTCACTTAAGCTACTGACCTATCACAATGTACAGACTTGAATTTTTTTTTTTTCTGAACGCAAAAAGTCTTTAGCCTTTTCAGATCTTAAAAAAAAGAACGAAAGAAAAAAAAGATCGGCGGTGGCTGTGAAAACTGCGCTGAAAGTCGTAAAAATGTAATGAACTGAAAATGATTTCGAATGATCGTGATTGAATTGGAAAAATAGAGGATCGTACTATATATATCAACAGCCTGATTTTCGTTGTACAGCGATTCAACAAAGAAACAGGATTTTTAGTAGGAGCAATAAATAATTATGTTAATAGTATACGGAAAATTATTGGGTGGGCTTGAGCCCCACGAGTCCATATAAGTTGGCGCCACTGGTAGCTTGAGACCCTTGTGGTCTCCGGATATCATCTGGCCGTCATTATCATCTTCATCCCATCCTCGCCTTGTTCAGAGTGAATATGTGTGAGAATGTTGGTTGTCGTCCTATGTGTTGGTGTTGTCTCAGAGGTGGCCCCCGGCGTTGAGCCAATCCCTCATCCGGAGAGGCCCTCAATGTCCTTGTCTGGTCAAAAAAAGTATGTATGTGTGATCAATATATAATCCCTCTCCCAACAGGTAGATGCACTGTATGTGGGTGTGCAATCCCTAAAGGGGGAGAGGTAAAACTACAATAAGGTGTATGAAACACAGCAAGTGGGATAAAATATCAAATAAAACTTAATGAACTAATTTCCGTTAATAGGATAGTATGTTAAAAGTTCACATCACATCTTTCGCCTGTGGATGGGGAAGACTGCTATGGATCAAGGATTACACACCATCTCCAAGAAATGATCCCTGTCTAGATAAAAAATATTCCCAACAGGAAGGAGACTGCAGGCTGTAGCAGTGATGATAATGACGTGATTAGATTTTATTAGATGATAATAATAATAACAATATTGATTAGGGGGCTGATTTCTATGACCTAAAGAATAGGATATATGCATACATTTATCACCTAAAAAACATTAAAATTTGACCAGTAAAATTTAAAATATGTCTTTACCACTTACACAATGTATATATTTTTTTAAAGTTTAATTACAATTCATTTTATTAAATTATAATCTTAATTATTTAAACTATCTGTAAATTCTCAGAAAGTATCATTATAATGCAAATTCTACAAAATAGTTGTATGATATGAAACTTCAAAATTTCTTTAATATGCACACAAATATGCCAAAATATGACCTAAATATGCACATTCATACTAAATATGCTACAATAGTTGAAAATTTCATAAATATGCAGTTATATGCACATTAAAAACCGTACCATTTTAACCAGTAGGCCTATACTTGGAATCGGGTTTTAATTAGTCGGAAACCTGAAATAATGCAAAGGGGAAAAATATGACAAGTCATAGAAATCCGCCACCTAATAATGATGATTATGGAGCTATTAACTTCAATTGCCTTTACATGCCGTACTTTCCTTTTAGAAATATTGAGACCCTCCTCCTTTATCCGGGCTTGGGACCGGCAACTTGAGGTGCGTGGTTTTATTAATTTTTTAGTTAAAAAAATTAAGCATTCATTGTAAAATTAATTATCTAATAAATACAATGCGAACCAAAGATAAAGCCACCAACTTTATCTTGCATAAGCATGTGGCCATCACCAGGCAAAGAGTGACTGTTACCTGAGACAATTTTTAGCTGTCACGAATGGTGTAGTGTAGAGCATGGGGTTTTCAGTATCCTAATTTCTTAAATTCCGTGAGTGTATGCAACTACTTAATGAAAACCATGCTTTATCAGTTATGAAAATGAATGATGAGTCATACGTTCTTTCCTTGATGCAAAAGTAGAAGTGCAGTGTTGGTTACAGCTTGCCAAATCATAGGTTCAATGTATCACCATGACTTAATAAATAAGCAGTGTTATGTGAGAGATATACTGCCCCATTTTCACTATACTGTAATTATTATTGATGATGAGAGGTAGTATAGGCCTACATACTTCCAGCAAGATGGAGCTTCCAACTCATATGACAGTCACTCAATGACTGTTCTGTCTACAGTGTTTGATAACAGGAAGTGAGTCGATTTCTAAGGCCTATTGACATACCAGTCCTGGTTTCAAAGGTCAGGTAGCATACCGTCACCGGAAAACAGTGCATCATGAAAAAATTGACGTTCCCTTTTGTAGCAAAGAGAAGGTCCTATTATCTGTTTGCACCGTAATACAATTGCTCTTCATGATCATCCATCCACCGGTATACTTTCGCCGGCAGATTTTGCTAGTATAGAAGGTAACTCATGATGGCCTTTGTTCGCATCCTAATGACTGAACCGCTTCTTAAAACATTTCTCGGTAGCAAAATAATATAAATTCTGTATTTTTAAATAGGTATTAAATACCTTTAAAATATCTTTATTGAAAAGATAAAGTTCTGTAAATCAACAGTACACTATGTTCTTTATTTTGCGCTCCTGCTTGGCGATCATCTATAAAGCAGGGTTGGTTGTGCAAGGGAAAAATTAATTAAAATCACCACTGAGTGTATAGAACAATTTACTTCATTTCACATAATATGTTGAGTGGGAGGATAACGATTTTTTTAAAATTGAGGTACGATAGGGAAAAATCTTAGGATAGCATAGGCCTCTGTTTATTTCCCAATTCCTTCATTGAATAAGATTCTGTAAAAAATCCGAAGGAGAGTTTCAAAGAGTGTTCCAGAATTTTGTATAGCATTATCATATATATGTAGATCAGATGGAGACAGCATTTTCGAATATCTGCTTCAAGAAAGACGAGTTAAACACTGAAATTCGTTTGGATGTTCTCTTATTTGAATGTTTGGCAGGAGCTAAATCTTGTCACGGTGAATGGTCGTCTTATGCCTGGTGGCAGCATCTTACTGTGAACGATAGGATTTTGATGGCTTCATCTTTGGTTCACACTGTTTTTTAGCACCCCAGAAAGGAGGCCTGATGGGCCCAGATCCCCTCAAAAATAAAAATACAACTTACAATAATGCAATAATATTATTTTGGAACAATAAAAAGTGTGGTAAGCATGTATTAAAAAAAAAACTATTTTGTTTGTAACTGAAAGAAATCATTAAAATGAAATTTGTTGGCTTAATTTTACAAAAAAAAATTAAAATTTTGGGGGATTCCCTTAGACACATCGGTGGTCAACTCCCGAACCAAAATCCTGGCAATGTCCCTTTCTTGAAAGTTGCACCTCAAGCAGGCGGAGTTATCCCCCAGCTTATATCTTGTGCAGTCACATGTACCCATTAATTTACTATTGGTCCTCTTTTCAGTGACGCGATATATATATATATATATATATATATATATATATATATACACACACACACACACACAAACACACACATTCAATATAACTTACTAATAATATCGCTTACAAAGTAATTATTTATAAAACTAAAATAACCTAATCTTGGGTACATCTGAGTTCAAGATATAAGCTGCATTAAGCCCCTCTGATCTTGCACAGAAGGGCGGGTATCACATGGACCACTCGTATCAATGCAAGTGGTGCATGATAATACTGCGTTCAGAAATAGTACTTGTAGTATTTGATATTCATATTTTGATTACTATAATGGCTTTTATGCTATAACCCGTAAAGAGATTCAAAACGATTGGAAAAGTAACATGGATAATTATTTCCATTTATGCCATATTACATTACTTTAACTTTAGTCGTGAAATGTTTTCTGAACACATGCGTATAACAAGCAGTGATAGGAAGTAATTGGATTACAAGGAATTTTTTGTCCCATTTCCTTGTAATCGCTACCTTTTGAAAAATTTAATTTTTAATTGTAATTTTCTTTTGGAAATAAAATTGTAATCGTTGCATTTTAGTAATTGTTACATGGTAGTAATCAACATGTATCGAATTGAGAATTTGGCAATGTTGCCTTCTTCTACTCGCATGGGTCTGCAGCGGCGAATTAGAAAGGAACGCGTGGAAAGAATTGCGTGCAGGACAGGATGCTCACCCTCGCCACTTATTCTATACCTATTTCTTTCCATTTGAAACTGTTTCCAGTTAAATGTTTTCAATAGGAACATTTTAAATAAAGATTTGAAACTTATTCTCGCTTGCTATATCGTCATCATTGCCTAATTCAAAGAAATTGGCGATATGGCATCTCAACTTTAAACATTTATGACGCCATTTTCAGCGCGTCCTGAAAAATCACCATCATATTTCCAAACATAGCTGATAAAACTACGGTGCGACGCAATCCTAAAATACAGGTAGGCTACTACTACTACAGCAGTGGTTTACGTTAATTTTACGAAGGTGTTCATCCACAAGGATTTCCCAAACTTCATGCTCTTGAGTTAAAAATTACGTCAATATTCGGTACAACTTATGTATGCGAACAGATGCTTTCAGTTATGAATTTAAATACAAGTAAAACCAGGACTTCTGTTAGAGCCCGTAGTTAGATTGTCCACTGCCAAGTCGATTTTACCCAATATTGGTAAATTAATTGCGGCAAAACGAGGTCAACAGTCCACTTAAATGCTAAACGTACTCGAAAGCAAACACAATTAAATGCGTGTTTATGTGTTTGAAAAGTTTTAACATTTTCATAAGCTGAGCACTGAGTAGACCTATGGAGCTGTCACTTCCTACCTACCCCCACCTCAACGGTGCTACAGGTCAGCACCGGTGCTGCTGCCGGGACCGGGCTAGCCCTGGCGGCACCTCAGTTAGAAAAGCCTAAATTTTAAAAGATACTACGATTGGCCTCATGCATTCCTATCCATAATGCTGCTGCCTATCACTTGCTGAATTATTTTCTGTTTATGGTTTGATCATAGAGGTATGAGGAAAAATAAAATTCCAAAATGTTTAGAAAAAATTGTAATGAATATAATAAATTAGCACCGAAAATAAATGGCAGCATTGGCCACCACCACCTCTACTCTATTCAAATTATAAGAAGTCAAAACTAGATGTTATGTTTCAAATCTGTCAATAATATATCAACATCTTATTCAATCTGATTGTGGTAGACAACCTTGGTTGAATGGAGTATTTTACATTAAAAATTAACTGTGAATAATTTCTGAGAGTTTTAGATTAGACGTCACAAATATGTCAAAAGCAGATATTTTCAGTGAAGACATTAGGCCTATGTATATAAATAGTATAGTAAATACTATGTTTTAAGCCATGTAAACACCAATGCTTTCTGTAGGACTCAGTTAACACTCTGCTGAAGATGCAGGGACACCACCTACGTCAATAAGTTTTCCGAGGTAAATAAGGTACAGTGCGTTTTAAAAGGTATTTTTAATTCAATGATTTACTCTACAACACCAAAGTCGGGCACAAGAGTGAAATTAAAATTTATATTTGTAATAGGTAATTTAGGTAATTGTCTACCGCTGTGGCTCAGGGGATGCGTTCGTTCCTCTCACGCAGCGGGCCCGGCTTCGATTCCTGGTCGGGACAAGTTACCTAGGTGGGGTTTTTCCTAACTTTAGGCCCTTGTGGTCCCCGGATATCATCTGGCCGTCATTATCATCTTCATCCCATCCTCGCCTTGTTCAGAGTGAATATGTGTGAGAATGTTGGTTATCGTCCTATGTGTTGGTGTTGTCTCGGAGGTGGCCCCGGCATTGGGCTGATCACTCATCCGGGGAGGCCCTCCATGTCCTTGTCTGGTCAAAAAAGTATGTATGTGATCCAAAGATAATCCCTCTCCCTACAGGTCGCGGCGCTGTAAGGCCCGGGCGGCTTGGTCTCTTAAATCCTAAAAGGGAGTGGTAAAACTACGATAAAGAAAGAAAGAATTTAGGTAATTAATGTTTTTATCTATGTATTCCAGAACTGAACTTATATTTTAATATAAGCATTCATCAAGTAAGATCTTACAAGGTCGATATGAACAATGAAAATTTTAGTGGAATAGATTGTTTCCATATATAACAATTTTAACATGTGGATAGGCTAAATATAGGCCTATTATTTTGAGTTAAAGATTAATGTATTAAGCTAATATCGCAGCCTTTAGGCATTTTTTTGCGACGCATATATTCAATAGCAGTGAAAAGGTTAATAGAAAAATTCCTATTCTGTACTGTGTATGTGACATAGATAGGTTAGGCCTATATTATAATTTTAATTTTAATTAATTTCATTATACTCATTGTTTGGGTTCTTAGTTTTAAGTGACGAAGCTATGAATTTGTAAAAATTCTTTCGGTGAATAAAATGATTAAGATTATGATTACCGTAGGTATTACTTTTAGCATTTTCAGTCGCTGTGATGGCAGCATTGTAGCAGAGATGCAGACTTTTGTTTTCCTGCTGTATTGTTACGTCATAGATTGATTACCAGTAGACAAGGAATATGCTGATATTTAGGTTCTCTGGTAGTTCTATGTTTAACAAGAGATGGCAGTAGAAAGCAATTAAAATTTCAGTAATATTTAATATCTATTCTGCTGTTAAGCTATTCGTAAAACTAATTCTTTGTGCAGAAAATGGAACAAAATAAATCCTTTTTTAAGAATAATCATCTATTCTTTTCGAAACTTTCATAAGTAAATTATTAAAAACCAAATCATGCGCATACCCTCTACTGGATTCCCCCCTAACTTTGCTTAAATAAAGTATTTCACAGATCGCAAGGTATAGTCTTAAGTTAGTTTAAGTATGGGTTCAACCCCCTCCCTTAGGAGGGATCCCAATTTTTGTGGCCGTTTCAGAGCTATAAGCTTGGAGACTGAACGGCTTTTTAAACCATACATTCAAAATTGTTGATTCTTAGAATATGGGCTGAATTATTGCTTTTGTTCGTGATGTCAAATTAATGGAAATTCCTTTGCCAGAGGGATTTATTTCTGTTTGGAGAAAATTGTGATAGTAATAAAACACCACACTAAAAATGTGTATAACAGAACAGAGACATAGTTTTTTTAGAACAATAACTAAAATGGTAACATTCACAGAGTCTCTCGCATAGCTCATTTGGCTTGTGAAAGCTTCTGCGCTTACAGATTTTATGATGGAAACCAGTGACCGAAAACCGGGATAATTTAGGTTTGATAGGAGTACCGGTATTACAAAATGCCCATACCCCTATATAACCGTAATTGTGGAAACATTATTATAAATCCGTCCAAGGCTACAATACAGGCAGTGGCGGATCGTGGGTGTAGGAACAAGGTGTTGCACTATTTTACGGGAATTGTAATTCCTTTATTGCAACCAATGGCCATAGTATGATGAATAGAGCTCTGACGGGATATGTGGCAGGGGAAACAGAAGTACCCCGAGAAAACCTGCCCCGACTCCATTTTGTTCCCCACAAATTCCACATGGATCCACCAAGATTCGATCCCGGGTCCCAGCGGTGGAAGACGAGCAATCTAACCACTCAGTCATGGGGGAGTGGTTTTACAGGAATTAAATACATAACCTGATATATATAAATAGTCGCTTTGCTCGTTTGGGGCTCTGCCTCTCTGTGTGGTTCTAAGAAATTTTTTTTTTTTTTTTGAACTGACACTTTATCGAAGATACATTCATTGTATTTAGACTACTTAGCCATATTAAACCTGTATTATACAGGTAAAATATGGGGGCAAATATTATGGCAAAATAATACTTTATTGCAGTGTTTCTCAACCTTTCAGTATTCGCGGCCCAGTTTTCAATCATAATTTTCATCGCGCCTCCCCCCCCCCCCCACTTACAATAAATTGTATACAACAATAATGCATTCTGAGTATTTTGGAGGCCCCTGAAATTGAGAATCTTTTCCGCACTTTGTAAAGACATGGGTTCGGTGCATTCACAGTTATTATTTTATTGCGAGGCAAGATGGTTATCACGTGGGAAATTTTTACAACGTGTTTATGAATTAAGAGAAGAAATCGCCATTTTTCTAGAAGAAGAAAACAGACCGGAAGCCGAGAATTTTCGCGATGGTTTATTTGTGATGAAATTAAGCTACTTGGTCGACATATTCGAGAAATTAAACATCTTGAACCTTCAACTCCAAGGAGCAAATACACATATGTTGGATACGAGTGATAAAGTTAATGCTTTTTGCAGAAAATTGGATTTGTGGAGCAGAAATTCAAAGCAAAAAAACCTAACAATGTTTGCAAATGTGGATGATTGTATTAAAACTTACAAGGCTGAAAAAGAACGTATGTAAAAGATGTTTCTGTAACCATTGAAAATCATTTAGTCACGCTAGAAAAGAATTTTAAAAAGTATTTTCTTGCAGACGATAACTTGATAGAAAGTTGCGAGTGGGTGAGAGATCCATTTCATAAGACTCCCGATTTCCCGAAGGACTTTCAATTGATGAAGAAGAAAAATTCATAGACTCCACGACAAGTGGCAAAACCAAAAAACAATTTAGTGATAAATTACTATTTGAATTTTGGGCAGCAGTAGATGATGATTTTTCTGCACTAAAAACCAGAGCATTTCGCATTCTATTGTCATTTTCAACATCCTTCCTTTGCGAAACTGGATTTTCTGCTTTGGCTTCGTTAAAGACAAAATATAGATCTCGGCTAAATAGAGAAACAGAACTGAGAGTGGCTATTTCTAGTATTGAGCCTTCCTTCGAAAAACTTTGCTCTGCAAGACAGGCCCAAGGAAGTCACTAATAATTATTTAACTTGTTTTTAATTTAGTATGTTTTGATAAAGTGAGTTTTTATTTAGTAAGTTGTTTTAATTTTTTTTTAATATGTCGAAATGTATTTTGTTTTCTATGTGTATGTTTTTCTGTCAGTTAATAATTTTTTAAAATAATATTTTCTCTTGGATATTCTCGCGCCCCCCATCTAGTCTGCTCGCGCCCCCCCCCCCTAGGGGTCACGCCCCACAGGTTGAGAATCGCTGCTTTATTGAATTCTTAAATTCGAATATACGAGGGTCGTCCAGGAAGTAAAGAACGATTAGGCATAACTAAATAATAACGAAATAGCCTATATTAACACAAAACTTACTTTACAAAGATACAGTACCTTACTCTATTTCTCCATCGCCATTGCTGTCTTGGTATTTATTGTAACGTGGTACCAGTTTTTCAATGCCGATGTTATACTCTTCTATCGCCAAAGTCTTGAGCCTGGAGTTTCTGCCAAGAAGACTAGGATTAAAAGGCCTATTGTGCAATTCTTCAACGACTACGACGCGCTACCCAAAACAAGAAACGTGGAAAGTTGTCTGAAAAGGTGTTTTGATTCACGACAACGCTCGGCCTCATTCGGCTACTCAAACACAGGCACAACTTCAACGTTTTAAGTGGGATATTTTTGGTCATTCTTCTTACAGCGATTTTTACTTGTTCCCGAAACTAAAGGACTTTTTGGGTGGAAAAGAGTTCCCAACCGACGAAGACCTCAAAGCGGCAATAACGTCCTGGCTCCGGTCTTTGGCGGTAGAAGAGTATAACATCGGCATTGAAAAACTGGTACCACGTTAAAACAAATGCCTTGACACAATGGCGATTACGTTGAGAAATAGATTTAGGTACTGTATCTTTGTAAATAAAGTTGTGTTGATATCTCTCGTTATTATTTAATTTAATTTATTTTTATAAATACATTGGTTCTAAAACATACTACAATTATCTTACAATTATTAAACATACTACAATTATCTTATGGCTAAAACAAATTCACTAAAGTGACAATACTACAAAATACAAAAAAAAAAAAAATTGAAATATACTAACCAATTTTGAAATATGCATTTTTTTTATGATTTCCGGAAATATATTATAACTATCCTACTGACTAAAGTACACATCTAAAACATATGATAATGTTCTTGACCAGGTTATTATTTAGTTATGCCAAATCGTTCTTTACTTTCTGGACGACCATCGTAGATTCCGAAGATATCGATTACAAAATGCAGTGAGCCTAGCTGTGCCGAAAAGAGTAAAAAAACAAAACACTACCAAAAATAGAACCTGAATGTTAAATAAGGAAATATTAACCTAGGCCTATATAAAATTTAATTTGCTTGCGTGTGCCTTCACAACTACATCGGGACGACATGGTCGAATGTCGTGTGCGTTATAACCGATCCTATAGAGCGTAGGCCTAAAACATATTATGAAGATTCGCAACCAAGCATAGCACAGTAAGCCTGCGAAGTGCAGGAAATCGAATATTATTGTGTTGTTATTATTATTTACATTATCATTATCATAATCATTATCAAAATCATCATCAAAATCATCATCATCACAACATTCAAGCAGTTGTTAATTATGGATCTGAATGTGTTTGACGTTTTATTTCTTCACATATTAATATGCTCTCCACAGAACGAGACAACAAGCAATCGATCACAAGAACCACCAATCTGTCATGCAGTCTACACGCATTGCCTAGACTTGTCAGAATTACTTCAATCCCTTCTTAAGTATTCGGTTTTACTTTTCTAATCCTGGATGCTTTTGCCGGTAGTATCGAGGTACGTCTATACTGGTATTTACGTTCTATTTACGATATAACACAATATCATGGTACTGAACAATACCGGTATTTATTGTTGTGCTTAGCGACAGATCGACATATTTTGTATATGGCTAGCAGTTCGGCTTATTAATTGCGAACATGGGTTCAATTCTAGGGGGATCTTAAGTATTATAGGCTTATTCTATGTTGAATTTGGGTGACAGATCGACATGTTGTATATGGCTAGCAGTTCGGCTTATTACTAGCAAAAATGGGTTCTACTCTAGGGGGATCTTCAGTTTTATAGGCTTATTCTATGTAGTATTTGGGAGACAGATCGACATGTTCTATATGGCTAGGAGTTCGGCTTATTACTAGCAAAAATGGGTTCAACTCTAGGGGATCTTCAGTTTTTAGGCTTGTTCTATGTTGTATTTGGAGTCAGAGCGACATTTTTTATAAGGCTAGGAGTTCGGCTTATTACTAGCAAAAATGGGTTCTACTCTAGGGGGATCTTCAGATTTTTAGGCTTATTCTATGTTGTATTTGGAGACTGAACGATATTTTTTATATGGCTAGGAGTTCAGCTTATTACTAGCAAAAATGGGTTCTACTCTAGGCGGATCTTCAAATTTTAGGCTTATTCTATATTGTATTTGGAGACTGAACGACATTTTTTATATGGCTAGCAGTTCGGTTTATTACTAGCAAAAATGAGTTCTACTCTAGGGATCTTCAGTTTTTAGGCTTATTCTATGTTGTATTTCCAGTCAGAACGACATTTTTTATATGGCTAGGAGTTCGGCTTATTACTAGCAAAAATGGATTCTACTCTAGGGGGATCTTGAAATTTTAGGCTTATTCTATGTTGTATTTGGAGTCAGAGCGACATTTTTTATATGGCTAGGAGTTCGGCTTATTACTAGCAAAAATGGGTTCTACTCTAGGGGATCTTCAGTTTTTTAGGCTTATTCTATGTTGTATTTGGAGACTGAACGACGTTTTTTATATGGCTAGGAGTTCAGCTTATTACTAGCAAAAATGGGTTCTACTCTAGGGGGATCTTCAAATTTTAGGCTTATTCTATATTGTATTTGGAGACTGAACGACATTTTTTATATGGCTAGCAGTTCGGCTTAGTAATAGCAAAAATGGGTTCAATTCTAGGGGGATCATCAGTTTTATAGGCTTATTCTATGTTGTTTTTTGGCAGACAGAATGACATGTTTTATATGGCTAGCAGTTCGAATTATTAATAGCAAACATGGGCTCAATTATAGGGTATCTTAAGTTTTATATGCTTATTCTGTGTAGTATTTGGGAGACAGATGAACATGTTCTATATGGCTAGGAGTTCGGATTATTACTAGCAAAAATGGGTTCTACTCTAGAGGATCTTCAAATTTTAGGCTTATTCTATATTGTATTTGGAGACTGAACGACATTTTTTATATGGCTAGGAGTTCAGCTTATTACTAGCAAAAATGGGTTCTACTCTAGGGGGATCTTCAAATTTTAGGCTTATTCTATATTGTATTTGGAGACTGAACGACATTTTTTATATGGCTAGCAGTTCGGTTTATTACTAGCAAAAATGAGTTCTACTCTAAGGGATCTTCAGTTTTTAGGCTTATTCTATGTTGTATTTCGAGTCAGAACGACATTTTTTATATGGCTAGGAGTTCGGCTTATTACTAGCAAAAATGGGTTCTACTCTAGGGGGATCTTCAGATTTTTAGGCTTATTCTATGTTGTATTTGGAGACTGAACGACATTTTTTATGTGGCTAGGAGTTCAGCTTATTACTAGCAAAAATGGGTTCTACTCTAGGGGGATCTTCAAATTTTAGGCTTATTCTATATTGTATTTGGAGACTGAACGACATTTTTTATATGGCTAGCAGTTCGGTTTATTACTAGCAAAAATGAGTTCTACTCTAGGGGATCTTCAGTTTTTAGGCTTATTCTATGTTGTATTTCGAGTCAGAACGACATTTTTTTATATAGCTAGGAGTTGGGCATATTACTAGCATAAATGGATTCTACTCTAGGGGGATCTTCAGAATTTTAGGCTTATTCTATGTTGTATTTGGAGACTGAACGACATTTTTTATATGGCTAGGAGTTCAGCTTATTACTAGCAAAAATGGGTTCCACTCTAGGGGGATCTTCAAATTTTAGGCTTATTCTATATTGTATTTGGAGACTGAACGACATTTTTTATATGGCTAGGAGTTCAGCTTATTACTAGCAAAAATGAGTTCCACTCTAGGGGGATCTTGAAATTTTAGGCTTATTCTATGTTGTATTTGGAGTCAGAGCGACATTTTTTATATGGCTAGGAGTTCGGCTTATTACTAGCAAAAATGGGTTCTACTCTAGGGGGATCTTGAAATTTTAGGCTTATTCTATGTTGTATTTCGAGTCAGAACGACATTTTTTATATGGCTAGGAGTTCGGCTTATTACTAGCAAAAATGGGTTCTACTCTAGGTGGATCTTCAGATTTTTAGGCTTATTCTATGTTGTATTTGGAGACTGAACGACATTTTTTATGTGGCTAGGAGTTCAGCTTATTACTAGCAAAAATGGGTTCTACTCTAGGGGGATCTTCAAATTTTAGGCTTATTCTATATTGTATTTGGAGACTGAACGACATTTTTTATATGGCTAGCAGTTCGGTTTATTACTAGCAAAAATGAGTTCTACTCTAGGGGATCTTCAGTTTTTAGGCTTATTCTATGTTGTATTTCGAGTCAGAACGACATTTTTTTATATAGCTAGGAGTTGGGCATATTACTAGCATAAATGGATTCTACTCTAGGGGGATCTTCAGAATTTTAGGCTTATTCTATGTTGTATTTGGAGACTGAACGACGTTTTTTATATGGCTAGGAGTTCAGCTTATTACTAGCAAAAATGGGTTCCACTCTAGGGGGATCTTCAAATTTTAGGCTTATTCTATATTGTATTTGGAGACTGAACGACATTTTTTATATGGCTAGGAGTTCAGCTTATTACTAGCAAAAATGAGTTCCACTCTAGGGGGATCTTGAAATTTTAGGCTTATTCTATGTTGTATTTGGAGTCAGAGCGACATTTTTTATATGGCTAGGAGTTCGGCTTATTACTAGCAAAAATGGGTTCTACTCTAGGGGGATCTTCAGATTTTTAGGCTTATTCTATATTGTATTTGGAGACTGAACGACATTTTTTATATGGCTAGCAGTTCGGTTTATTACTAGCAAAAATGAGTTCTACTCTAGGGGATCTTCAGTTTTTAGGCTTATTCTATGTTGTATTTCGAGTCAGAACGACATTTTTTTATATAGCTAGGAGTTGGGCATATTACTAGCATAAATGGATTCTACTCTAGGGGGATCTTCAGTTTTTAGGCTTATTCTATGTTGTATTTCGAGTCAGAACGACATTTTTTTATATAGCTAGGAGTTGGGCATATTACTAGCATAAATGGATTCTACTCTAGGGGGATCTTCAGAATTTTTAGGCTTATTCTATGTTGTATTTGGAGACTGAACGACATTTTTTATATGGCTAGGAGTTCAGCTTATTACTAGCAAAAATGAGTTCCACTCTAGGGGGATCTTGAAATTTTAGGCTTATTCTATGTTGTATTTGGAGTCAGAGCGACATTTTTTATATGGCTAGGAGTTCGGCTTATACTAGCAAAAATGGGTTCTACTCTAGGGGGATCTTGAAATTTTAGGCTTATTCTATGTTGTATTTCGAGTCAGAACGACATTTTTTATATGGCTAGGAGTTCGGCTTATTACTAGCAAAAATGGGTTCTACTCTAGGGGGATCTTCAGATTTTTAGGCTTATTCTATGTTGTATTTGGAGACTGAACGACATTTTTTATGTGGCTAGGAGTTCAGCTTATTACTAGCAAAAATGGGTTCTACTCTAGTGGGATCTTCAAATTTTAGGCTTCTTCTATATTGTACGAGGCGTGTTTTTTAAGTAAGTACCGTTTTGGAATTTAAAAAAGACGTGCAAAGATATCGCAATAATTTTATTTTTATGGTTACCTACATCTCTTGTCTACGCACTGACGCCATTACAGTCTGATTCTTCATTGTATACGTTGTTTACTGAGTGTTTAAGATGCCTCCGAAAATCGTGAGTCCCGCCGATTGTGAAGTACGGGCTGTTATACGATTTCTTAGTGCTAAAGGCGTAAAACCGATCGATATTCATCGTGAGATCTGTGAAGTTTACGGACAAAACATTATGAGTGATGGAATGGTAAGGAAATGGGTGAGAGCATTTAAAGATGGCCGCACAAATGTGCATGGTGAAGAACGGAGTGGGCGCCCTTCGGTCTTTAATGAAGATTTGGTGCAGAAAGTGGAAGAAAAGGTGAGAGAAAACAGACGCTTTACAATTTCATCAATGTGCGACTGGTTTCCTCAATATTCTCGTAGTGTTTTGTATCGCATTGTGACCGAGAACTTGAATTACCGGAAATTGTCAGGCGGCAGAATTTTATGAGGAGGGTATTCAAAAACTGGTGCCACGTTATAACAAGTGCCTCAATATTCACGGAAATTATGTAGAAAAGTAGATTAAGGTACAGGCTTTCATGTAAAAATAAAATTATTGCGATATCTTTGCACGTCTTTTTTAATTCCAAAACGGTACTTACTTAAAAAACACGCCTCGTATTTGGAGACTGAACGACATTTTTTATATGGCTAGCAGTTCGGTTTATTACTAGCAAAAATGAGTTCTACTCTAGGGGATCTTCAGTTTTAAGGCTTATTCTATGTTGTATTTCGAGTCAGAACGACATTTTTTATATGGCTAGGAGTTCGGCTTATTACTAGCAAAAATCGATTCTACTGTAGGGGGATCTTGAAATTTTAGGCTTATTCTATGTTGTATTTGGAGTCAGAGCGACATTTTTTATATGGCTAGGAGTTCGGCTTATTACTAGCAAAAATGGGTTCTACTCTAGGGGGATCTTCAAATTTTAGGCTTATTCTATATTGTATTTGGAGACTGAACGACATTTTTTATATGGCTAGCAGTTCGGTTTATTACTAGCAAAAATGAGTTCTACTGGAGGGGATCTTCAGTTTTTAGGCTTATTCTATGTTGTATTTCGAGTCAGAACGACATTTTTTATATGGCTAGGAGTTCGGCTTATTACTAGCAAAAATGGATTCTACTCTAGGGGGATCTTGAAATTTTAGGCTTATTCTATGTTGTATTTGGAGACTGAACGACATTTTTTATATGGCTAGCAGTTCGGCTTAGTAATAGCAAAAATGGGTTCAATTCTAGGGGGATCATCAGTTTTATAGGCTTATTCTATGTTGTTTTTTGGCAGACAGAACGACATGTTTTATATGGCTAGCAGTTCGAATTATTAATAGCAAACATGGGTTCAATTCTAGGGGATCTTAAGTTTTATATGCTTATTCTGTGTAGTATTTGGGAGACAGATGAACATGTTCTATATGGCTAGGAGTTCGGCTTATTACTAGCAAAAATGGGTTCAACTCTAGGGGGATCTTCAAATTTTAGGCTTATTCTATATTGTATTTGGAGACTGAACGACATTCCTTATATGGCTAGCAGTTCGGCTTATTACTAGCAGAAATGGGTAAGGGGGATCCTCAGTTTTTTAGGCTTATTCTATGTTGTATTTGGAGACAGAACGACATCTTTTATATGTCTAGCAGTTCGGCTTATTACTAGCAAAAATGGGTTCTACTCTAGGGGGATCCTCAAATTTTAGGCTTTTTCTATGTTGTATTTGGAGACAGAACGACATTTTTTATATGGCTAGCAGTTCGGTTTATTATTACCAAACATTGGTTCAATTCTAGGAGATCATCAATTTATAGTCTTATTCTATGTTGTTTTTTGGAAGACAGAGCGACATGTTGTATATGGTTAGCAGTTCGACTTATTAATAGCAAACATGGGTTCAATTCTAGGAAGATCTTAAGTTTTATAGCCATATTCTATGTAGTATTTGGGAGACAGATCGACATGTTCTATATGGCTAGGAGTTTGGCTTATTACTAGCAAAAATGGGTTCTACTCTAGGGGGATCTTCAGTTTTTTAGGCTTATTCTATGTTGTATTTGGACACAGAACGACATTTTTTATACGGCTAGCAGTTCGGCATATTAATAGCAAAAATGGGTTCAATTCTAGGGGGATCCTCAGTTTTTTAGGCTTACTCTATGTTGTATTTGGACACAGAACGGCATTTTTTATATGGCTAGCAGTTCGACTTATTAATAGCCCAAATGGGTTCAATCCTAGTTGGATCTTATGTTTTATAGGCTTATTCTATGTAGTATTAGAGACAGATCGACATGTTCTATATGGCTAGGAGTTCGGCTTATTACTAGCAAAAATGGGTTCTACTCTAGGGGGATCCTCTGTTTTTTAGTCTTATTCTATGTTGTATTTGGACACAGAACGACATTTTTTATATGACTAGCAGTTCGGCTTATTAATAGCAAAAATGGGTTCAATTCTAGGGGGATCATGAGTTTTATAGGCTTATTCTATATTGTTTTTTTGGCAGACAGAACGACATGTTGTATATGGCTAGCAGTTCGGCTTATTAATAGCAAAAATGGGTTCAATTCTAGGGGGATCCTCAGTTTTTTAGGCTTACTCTATGTTGTATTTGGACACAGAACGGCATTTTTTATAAGGTAGGTAAGCCAAAGGTGGCCCATGTTCCCAAGGTAGCCCGCTTTTCAGATTGGTTATTAGTTCAGCATTTACTCGGGAGATAGCACCAGATCCCAGTGTGGAGTCCTACTCTGGTGTCACATGCCGAAAATCAAGCCGTTGTGATGAATGCCAGCCATTTTATGCGAGTCATTGTGTTGAGTGATGCCGTGGACATTGTTCGTTGTTATTTTGATGTGACGAAGCTTATGATTTAAAGTACATTCAAGTCAAGGTAAGTAATCACTGTTTACTTCATCTGAAAGGTTATTTAATTCTGCTTCTGACAGAACCATATTCTATGAACTTTAAGCGTGGTTTAATGTAATTTAATAACAAATTCCTGATATTTAAGCATGCTCCTATGGTGGCCCACCACCTGGGCTACCTTGGGAACTAGTGGGCCACCTTAGGGACTACTGGGCCACTTTAGGAGCTCAAATAAAAATATGTATATATGCAACTTCAGAAAAAGTCGTCTGCCCTAGAAGAAGATTCCAGCACTTTATCTGATACATCTGACAGCAATTCTTCAATTGATAACACTAATGATTCTTCGAATCCAGATGTAGGCGTTTCTAAGAATTCATTAACAATTTCTGCATTGATGAAGACACCAGAAGCCCCAGGAAAAAATCTGTGACTCCCAGAAGAAAAGCGTTCAACTATCGTGGACAAAAGGTAGTTGTATCACTTTTTCAGCCGAAATCAACTGTGTCGACGAGGGATAAAAAAGTGACGGACAAAATATTATCTCAGAAAAGAGACATTGCTGTGCCAGGAACAAGTGGTCAGCAGAAACCATCAAAGTCAATTGAAAGTTGGTATTGCCACTTGTGTAGGACTGACAGGAAGATAGACATGAAACTCTGTACTCGATGTAGGCGATATATCCATGAAGAATGCGAGGGACTCACTGTACATGAGAAAATTCCAGATTTTGTATGTTCTTTCTGTTTGGACTCTGATTAAAAGACCAAAAGTCATATTTGAATAGCTTTTTTTATTTATTAGTATTTAGTATGATACCAGTAAAGTGCTCTGTTAGCAATAATAAATAGATTTTCCATGCTTTAACTTTGTTTTTAATTTTCAGAACCTAGAATATGATTTTAAACTAATTTTCAGTCATGGGCCACCTTTGGTACACCTGTGCTCAAGGTGGCCCACTAGTTGCCATTTTAAAAAGTGTAAATATAATAATATATTTGATTAAAATATAAGCAATGCTCATTACATTCCTTTTGGCCATGATATCAAGGTTTATGCTGTTATCTTTCAGCACTCTAACACTATTTAGGAAATTATTAAAAAATGTCAAAGCTTAACCCTGGCCACCTTTGGCTTACCTACCTTATGGCTAGCAGTTCGACTTATTAATAGCACAAATGGGTTCAATCCTAGTTGGATCTTACGTTTTATAGGCTTATTCTATGTAGTATTTGAGAGACAGATCGACATGTTCTTCAGTTCTTCAGTTTTTTATATGGCTAGGAGTTTGGCTTATTACTAGCAAAAATGGGTTCTAGTCTAGGGGGATCTTTAGTTTTTTAGGCTTATTCTATGTTGTATTTGGACACAGAACGACATTTTTTTTTGGCTAGCAGTTCGGCATATTAATAGCAAAAATGGGTTCAATTCTAGGGGATCCTCAGTTTTTTAGGCTTATTCTATGTTGTATTTGGACACAGAACGACATATTTTATATGGCTAGCAGTTCGACTTATTAATAGCACAAATGGGTTCAATTCTAGTTGGATCTTTAGTTTTATAGGCTTATTCTATGTAGTATTTGGGAGACAGATTGACATGTTCTATATGGCTAGGAGTTCGGCTTATTACTAGCAAAAATGGGTTCTACTCTAGGGGGGTCCTCAGTTTTTTAGACTTATTCTATGTTGAATGTCGACATAGAACGACATTTTTTATATGGCTAGCAGTTCGGCTTATTAATAGCAAAAATGGGTTCAACTCTACGGGAATCATCAGTTTTTTAGGCTTATTCTATGCTGTATTTGGACAAAGAACGACATTTTTTATATGGCTAGCAGTTCGGCATATTAATAGCAAAAATGGGTTCAATTCTAGGGGGATCCTCAGTTTTTTAGGCTTACTCTATGTTGTATTTGGACACAGCGACATTTTTTATATGGCTAGCAGTTCAACTTATTAATAGCACAAATGGGTCCAATTCTATTGGATCTTAAGTTTTATAGGCTTATTCTATGTAGTATTTGGGAGACAGATCGACATGTTCTATATGGCTAGGAGTTCGGCTTATTACTAGCAAAAATGGGGTCTACTCTAGGGGGATCCTCAGTTTTTTGAGCTTATTTTATGTTGTATTTGGACACAGAACGACATTTTATATGGCTAGCAGTTGGACTTATTAATAGCAAAAATGGGTTCAATTCTAGTTGGATCTTAAGTTTTATAGGCTTATTCTATGTAGTATATGGGAGACAGATCGACATGTTCTATATGGCTAGGAGGTCGGCTTATTACTAGCAAAAATGGGCTCTATTCTAGGGGGATCGTCAGTTTTTTAGGCTTATTCTATTTTGTATTTGGACACAGAACGACATTTTTTTATATGGCTAGCAGTTCGGCTTATTAATAGCAAAAATGGGTTCAATTCTAGGGGGATCATCAGTTTTATAGGCTTATTCTATTTTGTTTTTTGGCAGACAGAACGACATATTGTATATGGCTACCAGTTCGACTTATTAATAGCAAACATGGGTTCAATTCTAGGGGGATCTTAAATTTTATAGTTATATTCTATGTAGTATTTGGGAGACAGATCGACATGTTCTATATGGGTAGGAGTTCGGCTTATTACTAGCAAAAATGGGTTCCACTCTAGGGGGATCTTCAATTTTTTAGGCTTATTCTATGTTGTATTTGGACACAAAACGACATTTTTTATATGGCTAGCAGTTCGGCATATTAATAGCAAAAATGGGTTCAATTCTAGGGGGATCTTCAATTTTTTATGCTTATTCTATGTTGTATTTGGACACGGAACGACATTTGTTATATGGCTAGCAGTTCGACTTATTAATAGCAAGCATGGGTTCAATTCTAGGGGGTTCATCAGTTTTTATAGGCTTATTCTATTTTTTTTTTGGAAGACAGAACGACATGTTGTATACAGCTAGCAAGTCGACTTATTAATAGCAAGCATGGGTTCAATTCCAGGGGGATCTTAAGTTTTATAGGTCTATTCTATGTAGTATTTGGGAGACAGATCGACATGTTCTATATGGTTAGGAGTTCGGCTTATTACTAGCAAAAATGGGTTCTACTCTAGGGGGATCTTCAGTTTTTCAGGCTTATTCTATGTTGTGTTTTTTGTGCAGAACGACATTTTTATATGGCTAGCAGTTCGACTTATTAATAGCAAGCATGGGTTCAATTCCAGGGGGATCTTAGGTTTTATAGGCTTATTCTATGTAGTATTTGGGAGACAGATCGACATGTTCTATATGGCTAGGAGTTCGGCTTATTACTAGCAAAAATGGGTTCTACTCTAGGGGGATATTCAGTTTTTTAGGCTTATTCTATGTTGTGTTTGGAGTCAGAACGACATTTTTATATGGCTAGCAGTTCGACTTATTAATTACAAGCATGGGTTCAATTCTAGGGGGATCACCAGTTTTATAGGCTTATTCTATTTTTTTTTTTTCGGAAGACAGAACGACATGTTGTATACAGCTAGCAGTTCGACTTATTAATAGCAAGCATGGGTTCAATTCCAGGGGGATCTTATGTTTTATAGGCTTATTCTATGTAGTATTTGGGAGACAGATCGACATGTTCTATATGGCAAGGAGTTCGGCTTATTACTAGCTAAAATGGGTTCTACTCTAGGGGGATCTTCAGTTTTTTAGGCTTATTCTATGTTGTGTTTGGAGTCAGAACGACATTTTTTATGGCTAAAAATTCGGCTTATTAAAAGCAAAAATGGGTTCAATTCTACGGGGATCATCAGTTTTATAGGCTTATTCTATGTTTTTTTTTTTTTTTTTTTTTTGGAACACAGAGCGACATGTTGTATATGGCTAGCAGTTCGACTTATTAATAGCAAGCATGGGTTCAATTCCAGGGGGATCTTAAGTTTTATAGGCTTATTCTATGCAGTATTTGGGAGACAGATCGACATGTTCTATATGGCTAGGAGTTCGGCTTATTGCTAGCAAAAATGGGTTCTACTCTAGGGGGATCTTCAGTTTTTTAGTCTATTCTATGTTGTGTTGGGAGTCAGAACGACATTATGTATATGGCTAAAAATTCGGCATATTAATAGCAAAAATGGGTTCAATTCTAGGGGGATCATCAGATTTATAGGCTTATTTTATGTTTTTTTTTTTTTTTGGCAGACAGAACTACTTGTATATGGCTAGCAGTTCGACTTATTAATAGCAAGCATGGGTTCAATTCCAGGGGGATCTTAAGTTTTATAGGCTTATTCTATGTAGTATTATGGAGACAGATCGACATGTTTTATATGGCTAGGAGTTCGGCTTATTACTAGCAAAAATGGGTTCTACTCTAGTGGGATCTTCAGTTTTTTAGGCTTATTCTATGTTGTGTTTGGGATCAGAACGACTTTTTTTATATGGCTAGAAATTCGGCTTATTAATAGGAAAATTGGGTTCAATTCTAGGGGGAATATCAAATTTATAGGCTTATTCTATGTTTTTTTTTTTTGGAAGACAGAGCGACATGTTGTATATGGCTATCAGTTCGACTTATTAATAGCAAACATTGGTTCAATTCTAGGGGGATCTTATGTTTTATAGGCTTATTCAATGTAGTATTTGGGAGACAGATCGACATGTTCTATATGGCTAGGAGTTCAGCTAATTACTAGCAAAATTGGGTTCTACTCTAGGGGGATCTTCAGTTTTTTAGGCTTATTCTATGTTGTGTTTGGAGTCAGAACGGCATTTTTTTATGGCTAAAAATTCGGCTTATTAATAGCAAAAATGGGTTCAATTCTAGGGGGATCATCAGTTTTATAGGCTTATTCTATGTTTTTTTTTGGAACACAGAGCGACATGTTGTATATGGCTAGCTGTTCGACTTATTAATAGCAAGCATGGGTTCAATTCCAGGGGGATCTTAAGTTTTATAGGCTTATTCTATGCAGTATTTGGGAGACAGATCGACATGTTCTATATGGCTAGGAGTTCGGCTTATTCCTAGCAAAAATGGGTTCTACTCTAGGGGGATCTTCAGTTTTTTAGGCTTATTCTATGTTGTGTTTGGAGTCAGAACGACATTTTTTTATGGCTAAAAATTCGGCTTATTAATAGCAAAAATGGGTTCAATTCTAGGGGGATCATCAGTTTTATAGGCTTATTCTATGTTTTATTTTTTGGAACACAGAGCGACATGTTGTATATGGCTAGCAGTTCGACTTATTAATAGCAAGCATGGGTTCAATTCCAGGGGGATCTTAAGTTTTATAGGCTTATTCTATGCAGTATTTGGGAGACAGATCGACGTGTTCTATATGGCTAGGAGTTCGGCTTATTACTAGCAAAAATGGGTTCTACTCTAGGGGGATCTTCAGTTTTTTAGGCTTATTCTATGTTGTGTTTGGAGTCTGAACGACATTTTTTATGGCTAAAAATTCGGCTTATTAATAGCAAAAATGGGTTCAATTCTAGGGGGATCATCAGTTTTATAGGCTTATTCTATGTTTTTTTTTTTTTTTTGGAACACAGAGCGACATGTTGTATATGGCTAGCAGTTCAACTTATTAATAGCAAGCATGGGTTCAATTCCAGGGGGATCTTAAGTTTTATAGGCTTATTCTATGCAGTATTTGGGAGACAGATCGACATGTTCTATATGGCTAGGAGTTCGGCTTATTGCTAGCAAAAATGGGTTCTACTCTAGGGGGATCTTCAGTTTTTTAGTCTATTCTATGTTGTGTTGGGAGTCGGAACGACATTATGTATATGGCTAAAAATTCGGCATATTAATAGCAAAAATGGGTTCAATTCTAGGGGGATCATCAGATTTATAGGCTTATTTTTTTTTTTATTTATTTTTTTTTTTTTTTTGGCAGACAGAACGACTTGTATATGGCTAGCAGTTCGACTTATTAATAGCAAGCATGGGTTCAATTCCAGGGGGATCTTAAGTTTTATAGGCTTATTCTATGTAGTATTATGGAGACAGATCGACATGTTTTATATGGCTAGGAGTTCGGCTTATTACTAGCAAAAATGGGTTCTACTCTAGTGGGATCTTCAGTTTTTTAGGCTTATTCTATGTTGTGTTTGGGATCAGAACGACTTTTTTTATATGGCTAGCAATTCGGCTTATTAATAGTAAAAATGGGTTCAATTCTAGGGGGAATATCAAATTTATAGGCTTATTCTATGTTTTGTTTTTTTTTTTTTTGTAAGACAGAGCTACATGTTGTATATGGCTATCAGTTCGACTTATTAATAGCAAACATCGGTTCAATTCTAGGGGGATCGTCAGTTTTATAGGCTTATTCTATGTTTCTTTTGGAAGACAGAACGACATGTTGTATATGGCTAGCAGTTCGACTTATTAATAGCAAACATGGGTTCAATTCTAGGGGGATCTTATGTTTTATAGGCTTATTCAATGTAGTATTTGGGAGACAGATCGACATGTTCTATATGGCTAGGAGTTCAGCTAATTACTAGCAAAATTGGGTTCTACTCTAGGGGATCTTCAGTGTTTAAGGCTTATTCTATGTTGTGTTTGGAGTCAGAACGACATTTTTTATATCGCTAGCAATTCGACTTATTAATAGCAAAAATGGGTTCAATTCTATGGGGATCGTCAGTTTTATAGGCTTATTGTATGTTTTTTTTTTTTTTGGAACACAGAGCGACATGTTGTATATGGCTAGCAGTTCGACTTATTAACAGCAAGCATGGGTTCAATTCCAGGGGGATCTTAAGTTTTATAGGCTTATTCTATGTAGTATTTGGGAGACAGATCGACATGTTCTATATGGCTAGGAGTTCGGCTTATTACTAGCACAAATGGGTTCTACTCTAGGGGGATCTTCAGTTTTTAAGGCTTCTTCTATGTTGTGTTTGGGGTCAGAACGACTTTTTTTATATGGCTTGTAATTCGGCTTATTAATAGCAAAAATGGGTTCAATTCTAGGGGGAACATCAAATTTTTAGGCTTATTCTATGTTTGGGTTCAATTCTAGGGGGAACATCAAATTTATAGGCTTATTCTATGTTTTTTTTTTTTTTTTTTTTGGAAAACAGAGCGACATGTTGTATATGGCTAGCAGTTCGACTTATTAATAGCAAACATGGGTTCAATTCTAGGGGGATCTTAAGTTTTGTAGGCGTATTCTATGTTGGTTTTAGCTGACAGATCGACATATTTTTTATATGGTTAGCAGTTCGGCTTATTAATAGCAAACATTGGTTCAATTCTAGAGGGATGTTCAGTTTTATAGGCTTATCCTATGTTGTATTTGGCAGTCAGATCGACATGTGGTATATGGCTAGCAGTTCGTCTTATTTATATTACTAGACAAATTGTAGCAGTTTAGCTTACCTGTAGAAGTATTCAAAATTTTGTATTAAGTCTCAAGATGTTTCTCAAAGTGTTGTGTTTACACTTTATTCAATTATTGGAGTGCCCATAGATGCAGAGGATGATTGAAATTGGTGAGTGATGTTTGTTTTTTTGCACAATTAGTTTTTGTAAGTTAAAAATAAAAACTGTAAATTTTCAACTTCTAAAGGCAATAAAAACTCTTCTAATTATTTAGAAATCAATTATTTATCATGTAAAAACAGACTCATTAAACATTATTTAATTGACAGTCTTTATTACAAATACAACGAATTTTCAGATCAGGCCTACTGTTGGGGGGGGGGTTACTTCTCATGGAGTTGGGGGGTTACTTTTCATGTGTTGGGGGATACATTTCATGATACTGGAGGGGGAGAGTCATGAAGCTAAGGAGGTGGGCACCCCTGCAATAATATAATCACTATCGCAAGTCACAGCTTATACCATGTGGTAGAGAGTAGAGACTTATGTAGCCATCTTGATGACGTGTTACTCTGTTGTGACATCTGGCGTCTAAATAGTTATAATAGAGTTTTTCATGACCTTCCCAGGCGGCTTCCTTTCATTAGGAGGGAAAGTTTGCCGACAGCTCACCCCATGCTCTTTATTTTTACCGCATCAATCGGCTAGTTACCTCAGCCAATCAAAATCTAAGAATGTCTTGTGACGGCTGTGACAGCTGATCGTCTACTCCGCGTGGAGAGAAACGCGGGATTGCAAAATCTAGTTAGCCCATGGTAAACAATAACGCGTGTGAATTGATTAATGCTAGGGAAGAACTGTGGTCAGTGGTAATTAGAGAATATTGTAACATTGCTTATGTTTTGGAAGCGGCAAACAAGCCCGACTAGGTCATATTAATTAACGTAAAGAAACACTGAAATGGTTTATTCCTTTGAAGCCGCCTGTATATGCAACAAAAACTCTACTATACGAGCCAATCTCTCATTCATAGAAACTTAGCTCAGGAATAAGCTGGTATCACAGTATAAGTATTAATACTTATTCTGTGCTGGTATTCTCCATCCCATTTAAGAACGATCCTGTTCAAAACAAAGAGGCGTGGCTGTCATAGCCCGCACGTGAGAACGCACGTGTTCACCATGTTTATGTTAGTTTGTTTATTCTCAGTACAACTGACCCGCAGGGTCGTCGTGAACAATGGATCCTTTGTTTTGTTTGCTAATTGATATACTATAATGATGACGATGCATGATGACGATGCCAGTGAGAGTTTGTTATTTCACGTGTAAATGTTGATTTTATTGTTGCATGAACTTACGAACACTCGTTAGCCACACCCTGCTAATGGCGCATGCTAATGACATTAACCAATCACGTTTTGGCACAGGATGCGAATTTTCCGCGAACTCTCTGTGAGTTCTCCTCCCCTTTGTTTTGACTAGGATCAAACTAGAATGGGATCAATTATAGTTGTAACATTCAAATAGACATGGCAGTAAATAACAAATAAAATTTCAACAGTATTTAGTTTCATCACTACACAGGCGACAGCAAGAGTACTCTAGATAATATCCATGAGTAGTTCGACTCAATTCTTCTGTTTTTCTTTGTTAACAATTCCTATCACTGTTTTCTCCTCACCTTACAGCTTTTTATATGCTATCTTTAAATAATTACGGCCTATGTCTGCAATCTGCGTTTTTCAGTATAATGTAACCGCTTAACTGTACTTGTTTTACTTATTACTTCCTCTGCCCATACCATAGGTACTATAGGTAGATGAAGTCGGCCCCGAAATTCGAAGTTAAGTTTTTAACATAAATGGATGTTTTGAGTTCCCTTGAATCCAAAAATACTATTTTTAAAAACATGTCTATGTGTCTTGTGATCAACCTAGCTCCAGAACAAAAATTGTACGAAAACAAAATTTTGTATTTGGGTTAGGTATCTTCTGGGCATGTGACACGAAGATTGGTGACGACTTTGTCGTACTTTTAACGCCACTTTACAAGAAGAAATTTTATTTCTCGCTATTTTATCAACTTGGCTCTAACGATTTTGTTTAAACTTTGTATGCGATGTGCTTATACCAAGAGCTAAAACTTTTATTTGTAACATTTTTTCGTAAAAATTCTTTGGAGGGTAGTTATAAGCACCGCCGTCTCGACACACAAAGACAGTTATGCCTGATGAACAATAAAGCTTTGCTTGAGGTTGAAACAACTGAATACGCGCTCATTGTAATATGGCCTCTTATTCCACATCATAAAGTTCAGTGATAAAAATGTACGAGTATTTCCAATGCGCACGGCAAAGAAATTGATCGAAATGAGTGCATTAATCAGGTTTCATATAGATTGTGTATTCTTCGGGATGTGATGTGGTAACAACATTCCCAATATAACCAATTTACATTAAGATAATGGCGTACATAATAGTATATTAGATTAAGAGGCAAAACTTTTATTTGGGCGGTTTAAATTATGTATTTCACATAAGATTTTTTGTTATTTTATGTTTGATTTGTATTTGTGTATTGACAGGTCTCGTATGATATTGTGACATGTTGGACGTAATAAATCTAAGAAGACATTTACAATGTAGTTCACTTGCCAATGAAAGTAAAACACGAAATATATGACTAGCGGTAAGCCACATCTCCTCAAGGGATGAAATGACATGGAGCAAAATGGTCTAATGAGTAAATATACTGAACATTCCTCCTTTTTTCGTGAGGAAAAGCGCTACCGGGCAGGAATGGTGGTTGAATTACTGATCAGTTGATTCACAAATCGTGGTTTGTTTTATCACATACAGACACAATATTTTTTTCTAAGCAAGTAGCACGAAAAATGAAAATGTTGAGTGCTAACTCTGGGGAGAACTCGGATGGGTGACCGCTGCCTTCGCCTGTGAAAATTCATGACCACGGGAAGCCCAGCATGGAGTCGTTAAGCTGTAGGTCCCGGCTAACGTAAAAATAGTTTCAGTAGTCGTCAACCCACAATGGTGCGATTCTATCTTCTAGGATTCCGACTAGTCACCATCCCATGATCGATCTTGGATTGGCTCACAAACCGTTACATAAGGTTGGAGAAATAAACAGGCATAATGCGTGAAAAAAAGAGAATAGTTGTATAGTTGTAATAATTATAGGTGGCACCATTGGTTTTGTATGTAGAGGAAGCAGGCCTATTGCATTCGACCCTTGAATTCGATGTAAAATTCTCAGCCTAAATACTCGTTTTAAGGTCCCTGAGTAAAGAAATGTTTTTATTTTTAATGGGTTTATTTGTTATATTTTATTTATGTATGCAAAACAGTGAAGTGTGAAACTGGACTCAGACAGGACAAAAATTCGGATACAAGCTTGTGTGTGTGTGTGTGTGCGTGTGTGTGTGTGTGTGTGCGTGTGTGTTTTTAATCAAGATTTTAAGATTGGATTCATCGCTTACTGGAAAAGAATGAAATTCACTAACACAGTTAACAGATTAAAAGGACATTACATTTCTTTAGATCATCCAGAGTTAAGAAAACAGGAAAACGCTTTATGGAAGCAGTGAAAACAAAGTAGGCCGTTCCACGTATTGCGCTGATATGTTGGTTACTAATTTTTTAATATTTTATATACACATATACGTGTGTGTGTGTAATTCTAATAGTTATTATAAATAGAATTAAGACATTTTTAAAATGGTTTATGACTTAAGTTATATTTAATGATGTACGCAAAATCAGGGAAACTTTCCATTTCGAAAGGGTTGATTGATTTTGTGGTTATTTCAAGACGAGGGATGTACTGCAATATGTGCCTCTGACTGTCACCGGTATGCTTAAATTTTGTTCCGTAGGAAATCTACAGACATGGGCCTGTCTCATTTATGTACACATAATTGACATCGACCTGGGCTGGGATCGAACCCGCAATCTTGGGCACAGAAAGCCAGAGCAATGTGGGAGTCTGTACACGTGAGGTGATAGCTCATATAACATGCACTGTTTTCTTAACCTTGGACAACCTGTGGTCACAAGTGTATTATAGTGGCATCTGATAAACGATTCTAAATTAAAGAAAAGCACAATTATTACACACGCTTGCCTGTTATTATGGTACATCCTCGTCCATTCG
This sequence comes from Ectobius pallidus, assembly GCA_964059195.1. Classification (NCBI taxonomy): domain Eukaryota; kingdom Metazoa; phylum Arthropoda; class Insecta; order Blattodea; family Ectobiidae; genus Ectobius; species Ectobius pallidus. The sequence goes on along the minus strand of CAXKWD010000010.1, from coordinate 80,321,561 downwards.
CTGCAGTCATGTTTTCCTTCCCTCCGATTCACGCCATCGACCTCCGTTGCTAGGCTATGAATATCTGTATGTTTTAGTTATGTGAAATGGTTATCTTTGTTGTGTTGTAGCAAGCATTGTTACTACTTAAACTTCATAATGTTTGGGGTAATTACCCGAATTGTAAAGAGAATATTAATACCTTTAAAAAAAGTCTTTCAGAATAACGCAATACGGAAGTAAAGCACAATGTTAGACTTGAGTTTAAAAAAACCAATCATTGTGATTTCATTGTATTGTATTAAGGATAATATGGACATGTTTTAGCTATATAATGCAACACATGAGTATATGTGGATAGTTTAAAGTTAAATTTATATAGAAACATCTTGACCAAACATATCTTCAATGAGTTAGGTATTAAAATATGTTATATATTGCCAGAGCATATTAAAATTTTTGAAACCGAACATTTCAAAGTATAAATGAAACAATTATTAAATACTCTCTCTTCTTATTATGGCATCAATGCTTATTTCCAATTATTTAATTTTTTTCCAGTATTAATGTTCTCAAACTTTAGATAATATCCATGAGTAGTTTGACTCATTTCTTCTGTTTTTATTTGTTTAACATTTACTGTTATTGTTTTCTCCTCACCTTGTAGTAATTTATATATTTATAATTACCAGTGAAGCTTATATGTGTGATCTGCGTTTTTTCAATATAATTGTAACTATTTAATTTTACCTATTTTATTTATCTTATATTTTATGTTTTCTTTGTATTTGCAGTAAAATGGAAGGAATATGGATTAGACGACGGCCTAGATCAAGATGGTTAGATGAATTGGAAAGTGACATACGAAAATTGGAAAGCAAAGAGGTGAAGAAAAAAAGGCGGAAGACAGAAGTAATTGGGCAACCGATATGAAGGAGGCTAGGTTCTCAAAAGGACCATAATGCCCAGGAATAAGTAAGTTTGTATTTGTGTGGAAATATTTGTTGACATCTCCCAAATCATATTATCATCAGTTTCAGTTGCATGCAATAAATCTAAGTAGACATTTATAATTTAGTTAACCGGACAATGGAAATGAAACATGAAAATAGATTAGGCCTAGTTATTAACTATTATTTACAGAGTTCAGTGTTTAACAGTCATTTTACAGAGATTATAGAATTCTTACAGCTAACATTTTTGTACAGTGTATACAGTAGAATAGAAGCCTCTATTTTCGGCTCCATATAAAGTAGCGTTTTCCAACCTTTCGTTCGCGGATCTAACATTTTATTTTTAATAAATCTGACATTAATTTCTCAAGAAATGAACTACAATCAGGGGCGTAATTAGCTACTTAAGAGCCCCTAGGCAGAGAAAAATATTTTCGCCCCTTATTTCCACATGAATGTACAAAGTAACCTACAATAAGCATTATTGTAACTGAAATAGTAGGCTAATAACAATAATAATAATAACAATAATATATAATAATAAATAAATAAATAAACATGTGCGTGTTGTTGTCAATGTTATTCATTTCTATTTCATTGTGCGTTACATTAGTACTATTTTTGAAGACTTATGAACAAAATGTTTAATATATTTAAAAAATAACAGTAACAGCTTAAAAGCCGCCTCTTCAAATCTGCTTCCCTAGGTAGCTGCCTAGTCTGCCTAGGCTTAAATACGGCACTGACTACAGTAGTAAATACAATCCATATGATATACTGTTCAATTTATGTCTAAGTACACTTGAACGATTTCAATTTCTATACATGTATTTAATAGACACATGAAAACTTCTTTCGTCTATGGCAGCTATTTTATCAAACATTTCACGTTCTCATTTGTGACTGGTTGTTGCCAACGTTAAATTTTCGTTGTGAATGTGAAATACCGTACTAAAGTTTGCGTTAAGTTTTCTGTTCGTAAGTTTACGGTTAATTTTCTATATGAATGATCCATTACTGCTTACCTTTGTAAGTAGAAGTGAATATGCAGGTTTTTTCAAATACATTTTCTTCTGGCTGGTCATTTCTATCTTAAATCCCCTGTGTCAGGGCGGACCGTTGTTTTTCTTACGCGCCTCCAAACAGATCTCTCTTTATTTCAAGTGAAGTTGGGACCACTTACCATGTATATTTATTATTCACTTCAATAGACGAGAGCAGAGTGATCAACCTGTATTTCTTTAGTTTTACTTTGGAGTGAATTTTTATAGTATTATACAATTAGTGAGTGTTTTCTGTTTTGATCAATTGATTAAGTTCACAACGAAAATTCTTATTTTCAGTTTGTTCGGTCCAGACAGAAGGAAGTTGACATCTGAGAAACAGCATCAGCCATCACATTAGGTGAGTGTTGAATTCATAATACTAGGTCTAACTGGTATGATCGTATTTAAAAAAAAATATATATTCATTTATAACAGAATTCCATAGTTAAATCAGAGATTTAGTGTTGTAACATTTCAATTCATCACTTCACTTTATCATATGTAAAATATGTTTTAAAATTAATTTTTATTCATGGGGGCCGCGGAAAATTGTCAGTCGCTACTCGGGTCCGTGACATAAAAAAATTGGGAAACGCTTATATAAAGCATCACTCATTAATGTAGAGACCGCCTGCGTGGATCGTGGATTTTTCTGAGGTAAGGAGGTCTGGAACGGGGTGCACTCAGCTTCGCGATACAAAGTGAGGAGCTACTTGACATAGAAACGACCATTAACGGCCCAATCCTGCCATCTGCCTACGGAGTCAGTCATTAATGTAGCATTTCATAACTTCTTCCTTTGCTGCAAATTAGTTTTCCGGTCAACAGAACTCTCTTTTTGTCGAAAGCACTTTCTTTCGTGCAGTGGCTATTTTCTAAATATCAAAATTGTACATTCTGTAGTATTTTTTATACACGAATCACCTTAACATTTCTTTATTTTTCGAAATCTTCATCACATATGACTTTTCCGCATTTATCTCCAGTTTAATCGCAACAAATTTGGTATTGATCGAAACAGCTGTTCCCAATCTGTGGACTTCTTGGGACTGTGAGAGTGACAAAACGGATCCACGAGGAGTGCTCATTTAGCTACCATATTCTGTGCTTCTCAAAAACTTCGGTAACTTCTAGTTGTCTATACCATGAATGTACAAGAAACTATGTATCGTTATCTAGTCCTAATTACAGAGCCTTGACGCTTTAAATCCCACACTAAGGACAGATATACTTTCGTTTCAGCTTTTGCTTAACCCCAACTTAGTATTTTTCCACTAAAACAATAGAAATTACGACCGTGGTTAGAATATTGTGTCTTCCGGTTTTCACGTGAGTCTAGTGTTAAGTATGGATCGTGGATAAAATCGGTGTCTGTACGCGCGATAACTCAAATACGCTTTATCGGATTTTTATGAAACTTGGTATACGCATTTATAATGTCCATGGCAAGAAGCCTATTTATTTTTGACCAAATCGGTTGACCGGTACCGGAGTAACACCTAATTAAAGGTTACATGCTTTTTAAGTGGGAAATCATGACTATGCTACAATCTTCGAGGGCCTTGATTCCAATACAGTCAGATGTTTGTTTATTTCGTTAATCAAGTTGAAATGAATGAAATGAATACTGTTAGCCTATATACAGAAGGTATATTACTGTGAAATAATTAGGCCTACGTACATTAAGCGGATTTCTTTGCCAGTGAATTTTGTGAAATGTTCACATATGTTAAGAATGTCTTATATCAGTGTATAAGAGTATGAATTAAGGTTAAGTATGCTACAATATGCTAATGAAACCATATTTTTCTCTTATTTATTTCATGTCTTGTACACGTTTGAACCACTGCCTTCTAAACTGTATTAATCGTGTATACACTGCCTGTCCTATACGGCTAATTTTGCGTACTCGGCGACATTACAGATGGCAGCACCATTCACACCCAGACTGCTTCTTGTTTTTTGCTACGACATTGTTGATTATGTAGTGCTGTCACCGCCGTCTCATAATCACTGCCTTCTAAACTGTATTACTCCTCGAGACGGCGGTGCTCATAATATAGTCTATCAATGCGTCTAATTAATTTACATTTATTTAATTATTTCATTTCAAGGTAAGTGTCATATACTGGAATAATATTACGTTCTAAACAAATAACACAAGTATCTGTGTCTGTTTAATGCTTATTTTGATTAGTGATTGCTGCAATCTGGGTGTGAACTGTGTCGCCTCTACTGGATAAATTAGGCAATTTAACAATACTCTGAACTCCATGTTAAAATAAAGCATAGGACAGGCAGTGTAATTCTCGAGACGGCGGTGGTTTGAACACTAGCATGTAATAGAGTACATTATTAAAAAAATAATGTTTCATAAACTTCCGGGCCATAGTCATAACGTCATAAACTCATAAGTCATAACCTTAACATCAGATACCGTTCCGTGAGTTTGAATTCGCATCGATCATACGCATAGAAGTACTATACAATGCTGTACGCATTAAAATGAAACTTTAATGCTTTATCATTTGAAGCTGACATGATTTATGAAGGACCAATGCCCCGCTCCATTTTCGAGGGCAATAGGGTCAAGCGAGATTCTGTACGCCCCACTTCTCTTCACAAAAACATTTCGTGTGGGCGATGTTCAATTTGCCCTACATAACTACTTTGTACGATCTCAAATTGGTTACAGCTTTGAATCGTTATTTATCATCATGTAGTCAGCCGGGGTGGCGTAGTCTGTATGGCGTTGGGTTTCTTTGGGCAAGATTGCAGATTCGATCCCGCCCTAGGTAGGTGGCATTTACGTACGGTATTCATAAATGTGACTGGCTCGTGCGTGTAGATTTACAGGTATGTAAAATAACTGCTATGGCACAGAATTCTGGCACACCGGTGACAGTCACAAGCTTAAGTTGTACAGTGAGTCCCATGCAAGAGTTGGCCAATGACGCGGGTTTCTGCGTCGCGGCTGGCACAGCTCCAACTCCCGAGCAATTGGGTGAAATATCTACGCTAATAATGCCGCGGTCGGTGTAATGATTAAGGTTCCCACATTTACAGTTAAAATTACAATGAAAATAACCACGTACCTCACAACAAGAGATGTTGGAAATGTTCTCCTCTTGCATCCACACAATACTGGCACCTTTTTAGGAAATTTTCTTTCACGCACATAAGTTCAGCTTCCGAGACAGAGTTACTTTCTCTTGTGATAGGCCTATGTGATATTGTCTTTAAGTTCTTCTAACAGTATGTGAATATTATTTATGGGGAAACTTGAAAAATAAAGTGTATAGGTCAATTTCCCATACATAAGAAGAACTTAAAGACAATATCACAAAAGAAATTAACTCTATCTCGGAAGCTGAACTTATGCGCGTGAAAGAAAATTTCCTAAAAAGGAGCCAGTATTGCGTGGATGCAAGAGGAGAACTTTTCCTACATCTCTTGTGATGAGGTACATGGTTATTTTCATTGTAATTTTAACTGTAAGTGTGAGAACCTGAATCAATACACCGACCGCGGCATTGTTTGCGTAGATATTTCACCTGATCGCTCGGGAGTTGGAGCTGTGCCAGCCGCGACGCAGAAACCCGCGTCATTGGCCAACTCTTGCATGGGACTCACTGTAGTACATCCCCATCGTTAATTAATCATAAAACCCGGGTCTCTTTAAATGTGCACACGGTCAGGAGTTACTTTTAAAATTACTTTAATTGCGCACGAAAATGAATATGAGAACATCTGAAATGCGTACAGGACAAATTAAATCTATATTAATAAAAGGAAGTGTCTGTCCTCCGTCTGTCCTCCGTCTGTCTGTCCGCGATGCCCAGCGAAATCTACTCAACGCAGATATCTGAAATTTTATACATAGGCGGACTAAAGGGTCGGAATGTGCACCTCGAAGCCGGAATTTTAATTTTTGCACTCCTTAGCTAGTAAGGGGTACTTACGAACGTTGTTTACATGGGTCGTAAGTTGACATTCCCACACAGTCTTGTTGCTAAGGACGGTTGCGATGAGGTTAAATTACTTACGGTCCAAGCGCTACGTCATAATTCATTACGATACACTTCATAATACAAGCCTTTATGGGCACGGCCCCCAGGACAAATATTCGGTTCCCATAACAACAAACACATGCGAATCACTTTCTGAAATAAACATCTATTTTCAAGAATGTATTTACATAATATTTTCAGGTAATATCACAATTAGTATAATTAAATTGATATAAATAATCATCGTGCAAAAAATAGCATGCAACACATGGGCCGTAAAGGCATTTACGGGTCTCGAAAACTTAAAAACCCTTGGCTGCGCCTCGGGTTTTCAATCTGTTTCCTCGACCCGTAAACGTGCCTTACGGCACTTGTATCGCAATATACTATTTCGCTTTCGTTCGTGAGTTATGAGTGAAAAACGGGCAAAAAACGTGTATTTTTTGCGTTTTCGAAGCATGAGTTTTCAGTAATACAAATCAATTACACTAGGCTTTGGCTATTTTTGTCAGACCTTCGACATAAAAGCATCGCGATCTCTTGAATGTTGTAGCTCACGCTGGTCGATTCATTTGTTTTTAATGTCAAGGCACGCAAACATAATATGAAATTTTCAACCTACGCCGAAGAGGATTATTATTATTATTATTATTATTATTATTATTATTATTATTATTATTATTATTATTATAGGGATAATCAATATTAGCCTAAATATGGTCAAACGTTGTTCGATTTGGACGAAACTCACTATACAGGGGTTTTCTGGGCCAAGGAACTCGAATCTGAGGTCGCTTTTACCAGGTGACGCTATCTAATCGTGATATGTAGTCCACATGATTTAGGTGTTAATATAATAATTTAACTATTATGCTCTTAATTTTTAATTTTTGAAATAATTATCGCGGCGAAGCCGCGGGCACATGATCACATGCTATCTTAAAATAATAAAAGGACGAGTTTGTCTGTCTGTCCACAATGCCCAGCGAAATCTACTGAACGAAGAGATCTGAAATTTTAAACATAGGTGGGCTGAAAGGTGGGCGAATGCACATCGAAGCCGGATTTTTAATTTTAGCTTTCGTTCGCGAGTTGTGAGTGAAAAACTGGCAGAAAACGTGATTTTAGCGCTGTCGAAGCATCAGATTTCAGTAATACATTTCAATGTCAAATCAATTGCAGTTGGCTTTGGCTATTTTTGTCATACCATGGTAATAAAAGCATCGCGATCGCTAGAATGTTGTAAGCCCACGCTGGTCAATTCATTTGTTTAGAATGTCAAGGCCCGTAGACATATGAAATTTTCAACCTACACGGAAGAGGGATAATCAACATAGACCTAAATATGGTTAAACATCGTTCGATTTGGACGAAACTCAGTATACAGGGATTTTCTGGGCCAAGGAACTCGAATCTGAGATCGCTATCTAATCGTGACATGTAGTCCACGTGATTTAGGTGTTAATAAATATAATGATTTTACTATTATGCTCTTAATTTTTAATTCTTGAAATAATTATCGCGGGCGATCGCTTGATTTTGTAAGTCCATCCTGGACGATTCATTTGTTTAGAATATCAAGGCCCGAAGACATATGAAATTTTCAACCTACACGGAAGAGGGATAATCAATATAGGCCTAAATATGGTCAAACATTGTTCGATTTGGACGAAACTCACTGTACAGGGGTATTCTGGGCCAAGGAACTCGAATCTGAGGTCGCTTTTACCAGGCGACGCTATCTAATCGTGGTATGTAGCCCACGTGATTTAGGTGTTAATAAATATAATGATTTAACTATTATGCTCTTAATTTTAAATTTCTGAAATAATTATCGCGGGCGAAGCCGCGGGCACATGCTAGTGTTTAATATTAACGAGAGTAACACTAGTGGAAAAATTTAATGTTAACATCGCTGAAAGTAAAATTTATCAAGAAATAATATTAATATTGCTGAGAACATCTTTCAAAACGTAAATTACATTAATTTTTAGCGTAGTGTTCAGATTAAATAGGTCTCTTGCTTTTTTTAAACTTATTAATAGAACTGTACGTGGCAACTTGAAAAATGTTAAGTGCATATAAGAATAAAAATGGGCTATATGTGGATGTGAAACAATGAACATCTTAGTAAAATTTTATGGAAACTCATGAATCTGTTTTCTAAATAAATAAATACTAATAATAATACTTATAATAATAATAATAATAATAATAATAATAATAATAATAGCGAAACGCATGATTCGGCAGATAAATACTGACAGAAAACTGCATAAATCATAAAACTGTCCATTGGTGTAGATGTTTATTCAATATTAAACAAAAATGACGTTTCGAGCAGCCAAAACATCATTTAGGGCCTACATTCAAACAAGAGATAGGCCTAGGCTACTTTTTCGTGGGCCACTCTGTATTTCAGAATATTGGCAACTTCATTTGAGAAAAAATCATCCCGGGTTCTCTGGAAGAGATTTAAGCCTTGGGTCCCGAATCTGATATTAGGCCTACGACTCCGTGAATGAATTTCGTTACTAAATTACAGATTTTTAGCAAAAATTTTCGGAATCTTTGCTTCAGGAATTCTATGAGGCTTATATGTCGACAAAACAGCTCCAGTCTCACCACCCTTGATCTACGGAATAATAGTAATATCGTTTAGTTGCCTGCATAAGACAAATACTACTTCTTTTCCTTAATTTTACATCTCCCTTTTAGGGATGTTTAAGCGATCCATGCCGCCCGGGCCTTATAGGCCGCGACCTGTCGGAAGAAGGATTATCTATTGAACCACGTACATACTTTTTTTACCAAACAAAGAAGTGGAGGGTGTCCCCAGATGAGAAATCAGCCTAATACCGGGGCCACCTCCTAGACAACACGAACACATAGGTCGAGACACATCATTCACACATTCATTCACTCTGAACAAGGCGAGGATGGGATGAAAATGATAATGACGACCAGTTGATATTCGTAAGGGCATAAAGTTACCCGAGATTTGTCTCAATGTTGAGGAAAAACCCAACCTAGGTAATTTGTCCCGACCAGGAATCGAACCCGGGTCGCTGCGAGAGAGGAGCGAACTCATCTCTGTGCTATTTATTTGTACGAAAGGAAAGAGAACGACGGTGACATCTGGTGATATCCTCAGTAATCGCTAAATGTACTAGCACCTTTTTTTATACCCTAAATGGGCTCAGCTTGTAGAATGGAACTTTACGTAGAAGGAGGAAGTTCTGTTAAACAATGTCTACAATTTATTATTCAAAATAACTATTTTCAGGTGTAGAATTTAATTGGATATTTTCCCCTTAAAACTGTCGCAGTTAGGCCTAATTGGAGCTGCATAAATGTTGCCAATATGTGTATGTTCCCGATTGAGGATCCCAGCTGTTTTACTCCGGCAAGTTTTTATGTTTCCTTGTGATGTAACAGAACAGAGACCGATCGCTTGTTTTTGTTTGTTTGCTCCTCGCCACATGTCGGGGACAAAACACTGACATACATTGTAGGAGGAAAGTTCAGAGATGACTTCACACCAGTATTACGCAATGTTCATTTATAAGATTCTATGCGTGCCCAATTACAGCGCTGTTCTTATTGAAATCTCAAACTGGACCCTTAGAATAGTTTTCGGTTTGAAATTTGTACTTCATATTGAAATCCCCCCTTTTTAAATTTAGATTTTAGATCTTTACAACCTGCGTTTTAAAATGAGGGTTTAGACCTATCGCAGGATATTTATTCTAAATGTACATAATATTTGCATGGTGTAGTATAATATACGAGGTACGCCGTAGCCGTGTGGTTGAGACGCTGCGCTACAAACCGGAAGGTCGCAGGTTCGATCCCCGATGAGGTCATTAGAGTTTTTCAATTGGCCTAATCCTTCTGGTGGCATTATGGCCCAGCCTCTAACAGAAATGAGTACCGGGAGCAATCCTGGGGGTAAAGGCGGCCGGTGCGTAAGGCACCTTACCACCTTCATGTGCCGATTGTCTAAAAATATGGGGGCCTCAACCTCCTGGAACCCTCTGGGCCTTAATGGCCTGTAATAGGAAACACTTAGTTTATTATACAGTGGTTGGCTGAGTTAGTGTTCCAGGAAATTAAACAAAATAAACGTTTCAGGTTAGTGTCTTATAGATTTCATATATAAACTTAATTTTTTATGAAGATGCGATCACTTTTCGCAGAACTATGTTGTCTTGTAGTTTGCGTTTCTAATCTGTATGCCCATATGGCAGCACATGATTCGTTTTAGTCCTTTTAATTATTTATTTATTTATTACGCCTAACAACTTAATTAAACATATAGATTCGTGCAATTTATGTAAAAACGATGTCAGTGTTAATAAATACAATGTTCTAATGTAGGGCCTATTTATTTTTCTGTTAAATCATTTTTATAAACAATATATATAGCAGTTGAGTAAATAATCGCCTGCTAGAAAAAAAATAGTAAGAGAATAAACATGAAAATAAAAGTGAAGGGAAAAAAGGAAAAAAAGGAAAACACATAAAAAGAATGCAACAAAAATAATAGCTTACGCCAACCAGGGGGATCATTTATTGTGAATATGATTAAAAATGACCCTACGGTGGTGGTTTCATTGTAAGAGTATCGCCCATATTAATATAATCGAGTGTGCATTAAAAACGACACCGCTGCGAGAACCTGAATAAAATCTTTATAAAGTTTACGAAATGATACGTTTCTTATTAATCCTATTAATGAAGATTACAATGGAGCTGTCTGGAAGAAAAGGGGTCATTGGAGAGAAGGATCAAGTTCAAAGCTAACAAATGATAGCTCACCGCGAAGGACCGCTTTGTCGGTGCGACGCGGTTTGATTTTTCTTGCTACGTACTGCGGTACTAAATTACAGCTATAAAGTTTGTTCTGGGAAAGTATGTTGCGGGGGTGTCAAGATAACTGCTTCCATATCTGCTCCTCAACTTCCTGCCTAGACTTGGACTTCCTTCTCACAGTTCGATAACTTCTTAGAGGCTTCAATTAAAGACGGGAAGTGACTTATGGACCGTATCTCATACTCAATGTCAGCTTTTATTTGCTTTCGTCCCATTGTCAGAAGCGATTTGTGCATTATAATTGACTTTTGTCTGTACTTCATTATTTGTACTGCATACGAGCATAAAATATCATTCCCGCTTTGACCAATATCCAATGGAGCGGTGCTTTTTTCATGTATTCTCATCCTGTGTGATCCAATTTCTGTTTCAATTTAACAACGACCTTTGTTTGTAAATTATTAACCTATAAATTTAGTTAATATTTTCCACAGTATTAATCGAACGATATTTCATATCGATAGATACTATCGATTCCGTATATTTCTAATCGTCCTACAGAGCAAATCGCGGGACAGTTAACTTACTAAAATCGAACATGCGCAGTACAACAAATCCTCAAGCAGTCATAGTTTGTGCTCTGGGAACAAACCTAATATTTCTTTAGATTCATTCATGGTCGTGGTCGACATTTTTCTTAGTAATCGACTGTTTTTCGCTGATTGATGTAATTGTCAATACTCGATATTAGTGCTATCGACAATAAGGTTTGTTCGGTAATGGTTCTGCAGTCCAATGAACATTTCTGAACTATGAATATGTTGTGATAATAATATATTCATTTCACATCAAAGAATAAAAAAAATGTGTGGAAAACATAGAAAATGGCAAAGTAGCAAATGAAATGTGCACAGTACCGGTATGTAAATTTACATTGCAATTGAAGGAGTCGGGGCAACATTTTTTGTAATTTTAAACCAGAGCAAAAACAAAGTTTGATTAAATCCTGAGACTTTTCAGTTTTGTGTATAAACTTCCTTTTTCATTCTAAATACGAGGGATGTTCCAAAAGTAAGTTTCGTCGTTTTTTTAAAAAGTGAAGATGGTAAAGCAGATGAAGCAAACAACTGCCATAAGAATCGACACCTATTGCTGGTTCAACGACGGAAAGAGCGTCAGCAGAGGAGAAACGATGCATGAGTAGAGTCCCGAAGAAGAGAGAGTAGCAGTAGACTGGCGTGCCCGAGGTTATTTGAGTACAAATCACGATGGCAGATGGACGTGTACTGAAAACGTTGTCGATAATGGAAGTACATGCTGTTATCCGGTATGAATGGGCATGTAGGACTAGTGTGTCCATCATCCATGGACGCCTACAGACTGTGTATGGTGAAGAGGTCATGTCTCATCAAATTGTTGGTCGCTGGTGTTGCATGTTCAGTGAAGGAAGGCACCTGTTCCATGCAATGAAAGCCGCACTCTCGGGACGTCACTTCCAAAACAATGCTGAGGTGGAGAAGGCTGTGCGACAATTCCTTGCATAGCAGGGCACCGAGTTTTACCAGACTGGTTTCTTCAAACTGATTGCAAGCTATGACAAATGTCTCAATGTCGGTGGAGACTATGTTGAAAAATAGTGCAAGGGGTATATTTCATGATTGCATGGTGTATTTGTTTTGGTAATAAAGTTTCCATGTGAAAAAGAAACGACGAAACTTACTTTCAGAACATCCCTCGTACTTGATACAGGTTCATGAACAAGATATTACAGCATCATTGTGATAATGATTGTTTTGTGGTAACTACAATATGTTTATCACTGAAATGTCCCTTGATTTGTAGGTTATGACTGTTTTACCCCAAATTGTGAAGATATTTCTTTGGGTTGTATATTGTTACACTGTTATGCTATGCCAACTTATTTTTAATTCACAAACCAAACTCTAATTCACCAAATACAATTAAGAAAAGAGATGGGTGGGAAGATCTTCTCGTTGTAGAAAATTCTGATTTTTCCAAACATTTATTCTGTAACAGAAAAAAAAATCACTAAGAGGAATAAGGCTTAAGCCTGAAGATTAGTATTGATAGAAATATGTGGATTAGTTCAGATAACTGAATAAAAGCCAGCATAAATCTAAATATCGGCCAAGCTTAATACAGATTACGCCTGAAACAGCACCTGTTTTAATAAATTCCCTGAACTCTCTTTAACCCTTAACTGTGCTTGTGGGGTCTCTGAAACCCCTCCACTCTTTTGTTTTGTAATATTTCACGAGTTAAACGTGAGATATCGTTGAGGCTTTTTGTAATCTTAGTATACGATATTGTTATTTGGCTGTTGCTGGAAGTGGTGTGCATTATTGGCGCTCAGAAGTGAAATATCACAGTTTTTAACCATTTGGACCCCACAAGCATGTTGTATTTGTCTACAGAGAGACAGAAAAACTAAAAATTGGTGTGAAAATGGGTGTTATTTCTATTTCTAGCCTATTTCCCCATTTTGGATGTGAAAAATGTGAACAACCTTCTTTAACCGTTAGGAATTCTGCATTTTTTCATAATATTATGGTGGATAAATAATATCTGTTTTATTTTACCTTTTAACTATTTTATATTTGGGGTATATAAGACCCCACCAGCATATTAGCGCAACCTGAAAACACCAGCATAGTTAAGGGTGAACTGGATCATCAACAACGTCGTCCTCACTAAAGTTTTCAGACGAGAAGTCCAAAAAGGAAAGAATTCGTTTTTTCTACCTTCTTATTTGGATATTACTGCATCCAGCCGTATTGATATTGAGGGTAATGGTTATATTGCCACCAAACAAAAGAAAAAAAAAACTTATGTTGCTACATTATCAACAGAATATCAAGCACCGTCTGATGGCAATGGATACAAATAATTACTGAGGAATTAAAAAAACAAGTGTAGTAAAGTGTAGTGTCATATTTAACTCTATTTCACACAAAATGAGGGTTTTTACTATGTTGCCCCGACCCCTTCAAATTATTCGATTATTCATTATTTGAAGCTTATACTGTAAGTACATCTTCTTAAAAGTGATCTGTGAATAAAATACATGCATTTCTATTAAAATTCTTGGTCTACTATTCAGATCCCTATTGCAACGGAGAGTGACACAAATGAATTTGTAAAAGTAATTCTTATATCGATAAGTTTTTCACAAACAAGGGCCATATTTAAAGCTTCCAACGCATAAAGAAAAATACAGAGAAAGAAATTTGCAACAGATAAATCTCCCTCCACTTCATAGATTACGCATGTTGGAGTTGTAGAGGAGTATTATGAATGAGGAGAGCAGGCAGCCAGAGAGGATCTAGGAAGAGGACGGGCAGTGCGAGTCACGTTGCTAGCTTGTTTTCTTGAGTCAGTCGGTGGCGGGACGGGATAGTGTGCGGTGTGTGTGTGTGTGGTTGTTATGGCGGCGGCGGGAAGTGTGTTACGATGTGTTGTGGTGTTGGTGATGTTCTGTGTGGACAGCCTAGTAAGAGCCGAAGTGTCACATGTCGATCCTGTAGGATTCACTAGTCATGAGGGCACAAGGTGCTACGATGACACTGGAAGGCCCCAGGTAAGGTTATGTTCTTGCTCTTTATGATAATGGCCCATCGTGTTTGGCCTTAAATAACCCGGCGTGGCTGGAAACTTTTCATGAATGAAAGGATATTGTCCTTTCCTTTCTCTTTTTTTCTTCCTGGCACTTCACTATACAGTAAGCGATCTTCCTGCTAGTAAACGATGCATGCTTGTTTGCAGTTTTCAAGCGTTCATAGTGACACAATTCTGCGGCTTGGTTCTAAAAGGGCCAAAGTCATAAAACTTGCTTTTGAGATAGGCTAACTGACTTTGAATGTGTGTGTGTGTTTATATAAGTAACATTTTTGCTGAGAACTTTCGACATTGGCCTCTAAGGTTTCTGTATTATGTCTATTAATAGCAACACACATTGACACTTTTGCAAGAAATCGACACTGGCCCTTTTAGAAGCAAGCCACAGAATTATTTTAAAACTTGATATTACAAAGCAAAATTTAGGTGCCCTAGGGAAAATGTGGACGAACCAAATAGGTCCCTGGATAGTCTACTGTATTAACACAGGCATAAAATAGAAAGTAATGGGAATTTCACACACCGGTAATATTTTTTTTATGGACACTGAGTTTCTTACTTACTTAATATTGTGTAGCCTGTGTAATGTTTAAATCAGGGGTGGCCAACTTCTCTACTTACAAGAACCAATATAGGCTATGTGTTGACTTCAGGGACCGCACATCTTTTAATGCAGTACAATTATTATTTCTTTTTCTTTCCTTTAGCTTTCCTCTTTTAGGGATATTTAAGCGACCCACGCCCCCCTCCCCCGGGACATTACAGGGCCGCGAGACAATTATAGGCCTAATTAAAAATTAAAATTATAATTTATTAAAATGCAGTGCACGTTAATGATAACATTTTTTGGATACAGTAAAATTATTATTTGTTAAAATTACATTAATGAGAGCACTGTGCACGCTCGTGGGAAGTAAAATTCACCAAAGTCAATTTTCAAAGATGTTGTTAATATTTTTAACAAGTCCTGAAGATGGGCTTCACTGTCTGTTTCTTTGTGAAAATTTAACTGCCGTTTAATGTAAAATGTGAATTCACACAATTGCGTGCTTCCATATAGCTTATGGAAGAAATTCTTCCGCTTATTGCACTCAATTCAGGATATTTTTCACGTGGTACAAGTTTTCAGAAGCCATTGCCTTTTCCTGCCTCCTGTGAAGAAATGGATCACTGCATATAACATAGCCTCAATATTGATAATTATGAGTAAATCTACGATATTTTAACTTTCGTTAATTGACTTTATCGCGGGCCTCACAGAATGAGGTCGAGAGCCCCATGCGGCCCGCGGGCCCCTAGTTAAAATACATGGTTTAAATATAGTACATCGTAGCGTAATTTCCTAATCGGTCTAACTAGTTGTTTTCTTGGACTTGTTGACTTATTTCTTACTGTTGGCATTCATATGCTCTGTATAAATATATAGGGATCAATAAAACCATCTATTATCTACTCGTGTTAACTGTCTCCGAATTGTACAAATATTAGTCGATAAAAGGGCAGAATCAAATTAACTGTTTGTATTGGCTCAATACAATATGGCTGGTATTAACACATTGCGCATATTCTCTTTTGGTGGTTTCAGTGATGGTTAGCAATGCTTATTATCAGTGGCGTAACCAACCGGCCCGCGGATTCTAGAGGCCCAAAAATAATAGGCCTTGCTTCTTACTTGTTAGACCAGGCCCGTTAAAAACTTATATTAAACGATTTCCTTCTCACCTTTGTCGCTGTTGACATGAAAACAGTAAAAAACAGTAAGTTATGTTATTCCCAACTAGTTGCCTTTCCCAGGCATGTCGTTTATTCAAACCCAACTTGGGGAAATGTTCTAGTTGATTTTTTTTCCTACGTCGGATTATTCCTCTGGGTTTTGGACTCGGGTTTATTTTTTCGTCATCTCGTTCCCTCTTCTTTGATACCCCACTGAAGGTAATGCTCTTACCTAGCATAGGTAGCCTACATGAACGTCTTTCTTACGGTATTTAGCTGGCTAATATAGGCCTACTCAGAGACGTCCTCTAAGGTTATTCTACCCTAACTTGTAAAACAGAAGCAGAAGAAATGCCAGTGCAATAATGTTGTACACCCCTTTTAGAGGAATGGGCAATGGATATCTCTTTCTCTGTCTTCCCAATGCATAACGTCACAGTATTGATGGACCTTGTTCTCTCGAGCGCTAAGGCACTTATTGCTTTACATATGACTTTGCATTGTGTACGAAGTTCGCCCCATATAGCCTAATGTAGTTGACGATGAGCTCACCTTATGGATTGCAACGATTACTAACTAGTTCGAAGATGGATCAGGCAACGTTGTTATGAAATAAAATTTTTACTCTTTCTTCGCTTGTTATACTTCAACATTAGAAAATATACATGCATAAAGACAGGCCTTTGCTCATAAATAAATCGTAATCGAACAATACTGTAAAGTTGCTGCAAATTATTTTGAAGGCACGAGTGTTAGTTTGAATTCGAAAGGTAACATACCCTATGGTCTATGGAGTAAAACTATGAACAATAGTAACATGAGTGCTGTCAGTTTTACTAATTCCATGATTAGGATCATCTCTGTTTCATTGCCATTTTTCTAGAATCCATGAATATAGCCTACTTTTCGCGGATAAATGGATATAGCCTACTTTTCGCGGATAAATGAATATTTAAATTTATTCCTTAGCCATGAGATGGCTTAATATTTTACGTAGGCTATGCTCGAAAGTCTTATGTTCGGCACTAAGGACAGTTGGCCAAATTGCACTTTTACTTACTATGGTATTAAAAGTCCAGTCTTGCATTGCTGTGGTTACTGTAAATGTTCGTTAATTACTTACTCACTCAATGGCAATAGACAATTCCTAAGCAAGCTACAGGAATATTATCTACTTGATGGAATCCAGAAGTTCATTGCCGCGCCTACATGAGCCCGCCATTCTACGATACTCTGAGCTAATTCCAACCATTCCTCCCAAATCCTACTTCCCTTAAATCTATTCTAATATTTCCTTCCCATCTACGTCTAGTTCTTCCAAGTGGTCTCCCGGTCAGTATTTTCGAGGTAGCATATGTCTTTCCTTCCCCATGCGCGCAACATGTCCAGCCCACTTCATCCTCTGTGATTCAACTATTCTTATTATATTTAGTGAAGAGTGCAGGTTATGAATCTCATCATTATACAGTTTTCTCCATTTCCCGTTTCATTCCTTATTTCCGAAGAGAAATACAATATAATACAACCGGAAGGATTATTGTCTTATAACTTTTTATTTTTAAATTTATGGACAGAAATCGAGAAGATAAAAGTTTCTGAATTGTATATAATAAAAAAAAATCACTGATTTTAATTGACACTTAACTTCTTTCGTAATATTATTTGTATCTGTACTTAGGCTAATTATTGCTCCCAGATAGCCTATTTGAATTTCTTCCCTTGTTCGAATGTTTTACCGGCTATTCTAATATTTTTAGCGCATTATTTTGACGTTTTTGGACCATATACTGTTTTTCTGTATTTATTTCCAATCCATCATTCCTGGAGGTATCGAAAAAACTTTCTGAATTTCTCCAGATTGTGTTTATGTCATGGTCTAACAGACACAAATCATGTGCATAAGCTAAAATCGGTTCCATATTTTAAAGTATGTAGATTGAAAATTTCCTTGCTGTATGTCCAGCAACTGTTTATCAGTGTTGTTTAGTACATGGACCTTATTAATTGAAGTTACAAGGCTATGCAATATTGTACAATGTACAGTGAGGGAGGAGGCTGATAAGGCAGTCGAGATAAGATGTCGCACAGGACTTCCCGAGATCTTGTGTCAATGCAACGAGATACTGAATTCTTTTCTTCTCTTCACATCCTCATTGTATGCTCTTTTTATCACTTTCTCATTAGCCTACTGGTTTCAATGAATTATGTTTCATTAATGCAGTAATATGCAAAATCGTCAGATTTCCACAATAAAGTACGTGCTGGATATCATGGTAGACGTTTTTAGCTTACTTCACAAGCTTACCTTAGCAATTAGTTGAAATATGTTTTTTTTCTCTTGGAAGAATCCTTACAGATGTCAGCATTTCTCAGGATTAAAAGACTTGGATTAGAATTTTTGGAAGTAGAAAGAATACGTTCTCTACTCGTGCCATTGGTATTGTCCAGGTGTTGTGCTTTAATCTCTGAAATTCCATGTCCAATATTCACCATTAGTACGTATTTTGAAGTTCCTTGAGAAAAAAATATTTCGGAAACATCTTTCTCTCCTCTCTCCCTCCCTATTTCTCTCTCTCTCTCTCCCTCTCTTTCCCACTCTCCTGCTCTCTCCTCCCCCTCTCTCTATCCCACCCTCTCTCTCCCTTCCTCTCTCTCTCCCTATCCCTCTCACTAAGCATCTTTTAAGTTCTACGCTTACAATCCTTAAAATAAAACCAGTTCAATTCGATTCCGTCTCTGCGTGTTTGTGTGACCAACCTAGCAAGAAAAAGGGGGGGGGGGAAATGGAAATGAGTTTTACATTTGGATAAATAGACTAAGGCCTATGTCTTAGAGGGTTGTATCATACAGCTCGAAATTTCTCGAAAATGGCTAGAACGTTTTTGTTTAACTTTTCTCCACAAACTGCACAGGGCCTATAAGCCTACTGAGAGCTAAAGCTGCGTCTCCATTGATATACATTAACACCAACATGTCAATATTAACAAGATGTTAATTTGTTTTCCGGAGAAAATGGACAACATGTCAAGTCAATTGACTAGTCGGTCGATATCGGCTTTGTTTCGGGAATTTCCGGGAAACAAAAAGCGATCGCCAGTTTAATCGGCTGTGGTTCGGGAATTTCCGTGTACACGAAAAGCAGTCGACAGCTTCCTCAATATTGCCGGCATCTATTTTGTATTATATGAGTATTTGGTATATCATGGTTCTCAATAGTATTGCATCTACATTTAAAATTATTTTTTATGGCATACTCCATTGTTGAAAAATGTGAGTTATTTTGAAAAGATCAAGACATCTATACAAAATTAGTATTTAAGAAAGTCATAGACAGTTAACAAGAAGATAATAACGAGTATATAAAATTACTCTCATTTTGTAATGTTGGCTGCCCTCTTCAGAGGTGTTTACTTTTTGAATGTTATTTATTATTCATTAATTTCTGTTCGTAACCGCGCCAACACATGTTAACCCATAACATTGTAGTGGAGACAGTTGTTAATCGGCAAACCACTTGACTTGTATACGTCAACAAGTTGATGTTAAACATTTAACATATGTTAACTGCAACATGTTGGTGCTAAATGTATATCAATGGAGACGCAGTTTTACAGCATGCAAATTAGGGAAACCGAAGTGAAAAGAATATTTCGTTTGATACTTCATACGCACGGCCTACATAATTATTTAGCAAGTGTTCGCTTTGAAAAGTGTAAATGTCTACAAATACTATAGTTATTTTTGATTTAAGTGTTAAAAACGAGATTTTATTTTGCGAGTAGGTTATTTTTTGCGGAATGATCCCATATGGGCGAGTATAGGGATCCTACGGGTAAAATAAAGTAACTACTCGTAACGTAAGTTTCACGTATATTTTACCACGTGTGTCATACACTATTTTTTTGGATAGTAGTTAAAAATTGTGGATTAATAATAAATGTTAGATTTATTGTAATTATGCACCGCGGAGCCACCATATTGGAGCTTTCTGACAGCTGTTATTTATTTTCTGGTACAACGCAAAGACAACGCTTATTACCCATCTAGTATGCCGATTTTTGGAATGACCGTGATAATTTCACAATTGTTATCAAACTGAGTCTATTTAATAATCATATGCAAATGTTTTAAATTAAAAGAGTTTTTTCCATGTGAAGCAATCCAAGTGGGTTACCCTGCAGTGTTATAATTTTATACCACGTGGCATAATTTTCTCATTTTAATGAATATCTTCAACAGCTTATTTTACCGTTGACTGTCTAAAAATAATATAAGTTATATGATTGGTAACAACCAGGTGTTCAAATACCATCATTGAGTGTTTCCCATCGGAAATAAAAATTCCTTCTCGTGTAAAGGAATAATAAAACAGCCGAGAATTGAAACAGATGACTGGAGAAGCAGAGTTCTGCACGAGTAAGTAGAGTTGTTGGTGTTTAGCAGGCTGTGGAATGGCCCCCGAAGCGAAACATCGCAATTGATTTTATCGCCCCATACAAAGCATTCGCGACATGTGTACTCTTCATGACTTATTAGAATAACAGGAAAATAAATAGTACAACTCCACTCCCTTGTCATACTGAAACAAGTGCATACAATGGTATTCTCTTGCTCGATATGTTCTTTAGATTTCCTATCTCTTTTTTCCGATTTCCTCATTTTTACAATCTTGTCTATTTGATTTGCATTGCAGTTTAATTGGTGTCGTGCACATCGGCTGAGTCGCATTTTCGTGCACATCGGCATAGTATTTTTATCTTGTAATATTATCGTGCTCATCGCCATACAACCGTTGGGGCTAGGGGGGACATAGAGACTCAAACCTACAGCCTCCTTCACCACGGCTCCAAGGCAGCACCCCTTAGCTACCGCGGCTAAGGAAACCGGCCGTTGATATCGTAGATAGGTTAAGTCAGTTTAGGTTAGGTTAGATTAGATTAGGTTAGGTTAATTCAAAGTCTCATTCAGTCACTTCAGATAATTTATGTACAATTAAACAATACAATTATAATATTAATGTACACAGTATGTATCTATAATAATAAAAGGAAATGTTTGTCTTTCTGCCTATCTAGCAGTTACTGTGAACTCATTACATTCAATACGATAATGTAACTCCAACTTTGTCTCTATGTCCACCCCTACGAAGGGTGTGTGGCGATGAGCACGATGATATTACAAGATTAAAATACTATGCCGATGTGCACGAAAATGCGACTGTGCCGATGTGCACACAACCGTTTAAGTGGTGCTAGCTGAAATCTAGCCGAGGGTGATAGATTTTTTGTTTCTATGCGAAAAAAATCATCAATCAAGACCTCCTAGTAGAACTTTTAAGCCGCTTGAGTCTGAGGTTGCAGGTTTTGAAGGACATTAACTTTAACTTTAAACTGAAGCCTTTAAGTAAGATTTATATTCTAAAAACCAAACTTCCCGACATGTATTAGTAGTAGTAAAGAAACCAAATCAGTATAATATGTCAACGTAGGCCTAATTATTGGCTTCGGAGTACGCCTTAGCATAGTGGTTGAGGGCTGCGCTACAAACCGCAAGGTCGCGGATTCGATCCCCGAAGAGGCCGTTCTAATTTTTAATTGGCCTAATCCTTCTGGTGGCACTATGGCCCTGGGGTCGACTCAGCCTCTAACAGAAATGAGTACCAGGAATGATCCTGGGGGTAAAGGCGGCTGGTGTATAAGGCTGACAACAATATCACCTTTACGTGCCGAATGAATAAAATCTGGGGGCCTGAACCTCCTGGAACTCTCGGGGCCTTCATGGCGTGTATAGGGAACGCTTTTATTTATTGGCTTCATTAAAAACACAAACTTGCGCCTGCCAGGGTAGGAATGAAGCAAGGTTCTTATAATACTAAGGGTGGCTTGCACAAACCAGGAGTAACTCAAACTAAAGTAGTAAATCTAAGAAGAAAACCTGAAGTAAACAAAAACAAGTACATCTGTCTCTATCTAGCACATTACTCCTATGACTTCAGAGTGAAAGAGACAAACTTGTTTTTCGTTTACTTCAGCTTTGTTTCTTAGATTTACTAATTTAGTTTGGTTTACTCCTGGTTGGTGCACACCACCCTAAGTATGTTAGCAGAAGTTGTATCTTAAGTGATGTAATCTTCTAATATATAAAATTGAATGTGTGTGGATATGTGAACATGTATGTATGTATGTTCCCTATACAAATCTACATTTCTTGACCAATTTGTACGAAATTTTGCACACATACCCAGTTAAGCCCGGAAAGTAACGCGGTCAACATTAAAATTCAAACAAACCAGTCCTTCCCTTGAAAATTATATAATTTCTGAGAATATTATACTGAAAAAATTGAAATGCAGTTCAGTTCACATGACAACAGTGTATTGTTTACAGCATATATGGGCAACGTCCGGCCCGCGGGCCGGATGTGGCCCGTTCCGACTTTTCATCCGGCCCGCGGAACATGCACAGATGGTGCGCCTATGATCGGTTCACGAAAAGGTTTCATCGGAATTTTGAAAGAAAACGCAATTGACTTGGACGTGTAAAAAGATGATTTAATAATCCTACATTGCATTATCCACCAACAAAACTTCTGTTCTAAGTACATTCGATTGCAGAACGTCATGGATGTGGTAATAAAGACCATTAATATTATTTGATCCCGCGCGCTTAACCATCGCCAGTTCAAAGCATTTTTGGATAACCTCTCTTCGGAACATGGTGACATATTGTTGCGAAGTAAGATGGTTAAGCAAAGGCAAAGTGCTGAAAAGATCTTACGATCTTAGACAGGAAATAGCTGATTTTATGGAAATCAAAGAAAAACCTTTGTCTGAAGTCAGTGATCAGAAATGGTTATGTGATCTAGCATTTCTAATTGACATCACGGGTCACTTGAATGAGTTGTATTTGAAGCTTCAAAAATAAGGTCAGTTGGTAAACGAATTGTACAGCCATTTGAAAGCGTTCCAAAACAAAATTCGCTTGTGGGAAACACAAATGCGATCTGGAAGCTGTTATCATTTTTCAACACTATCCAGTCACGAAAATATTGATTACACTCAATATGCTGAAGAACTGAAATCACTGTCGGGGAAATTTTTTAATAGATTTTCAGACTTCAAAAACTTGGATAGCTGCTTTAACCTTTTTGCTACTCCGATGAAAAGTGACGTCGAGAAGGCTCCGACACACCTGCAAATGAAGTTGATCGAGCTTCAGGAAGACACACATTTAGAGTCAAAATTTGAAGACGTGGAGCTAAGTGATTTCTACAGAACATACCTTGTCGAAGAAAAGTACCCACAGCTGAGTGCATTTGGAAGTAGGCCTACTTATAAATGTGAACAGTTTTTTTTCATGATGAAAACTAATAAATCAAAGTATCGAACGAGACTTACAGATGAAAATTTGGAAAACACTCTGTGCTTGTGTATTAGTGGGATTGATGCCAACATTTATTATCCTGTTTGTCAATTTCAAGCTCAAGTTTCTCAATAATTTCTGCTGATTGTAAGTAAATACATAATGAGTTCGATATTGTTCTCATTCATGCAACTTTAGCATTATGTTTTATAAATATAAAAAAACCGTATAATGATTATTTTTTCACAAATACCTATTATCTACGGCCCGCGACTTCATAAATATCGTGAAGTTTAGCCCGCATCTTTCCAAAGGTTGCCCATACCTGGTTTACAGTAATCACATAGGGCTTTGGCAACTACATAAGGATGGAACATTTTCAGTCCTATTCCCGTAGTATATTGTGTCCCAGGTTTCTGGGGAGGAAAGTATGAAAGTGATATTGAATTTCTTTTCTATTTCAGCCCCGAAATGGTTGTATGGTAACATGAGTGAGAAACAAAAATTTTCCGTCAAGACAATACAATTTTATGTAACCGGAAATTCTGTTTCTTCTTATTTCAATCCTTCCCAGGCATGGTGTGTAGAAGCAAAGCTATATCTAGCGTTTTCTGAGGGAATACTTAGAGTGTAATAAATATTTTTCTTCATTTCAAGTTCTACATACATATTCTATTCGGACCTAGATTTTCAAAATCTAGGTCCGATAATTTCGATAATTTCAAATTACAAAATACAAAGCCCAGGCGACGCCGGGCCTTTTCAGTTAGTGTTAAATATAATGTATGTATATTAAAATAGCTATACCCCATCCTATATGAGAGTTGAATGTCTTCATTTCTTTAAACACACAGAATTTGTTGAATGGCATATTGCAAGTCATACATAATACCAGTGTTCATGTTGACATGCAATTTTAATGACGTGAGAAATACATCCAGCTTTCATCTCAACTGACTTCATGTAGGGGTTCGTTTAAAAAAAAATTGTCGTTACGCCACGCACATAGTCGAGAGTTCATGAATTTAACTAAAGAGGCATAGGCTAAGCCCTGAATTTTATCTATTGGACATCCTGAAGAAGCATGAAACGGCCACCATTTTGAAACGAATAAAAAAATAAGAAAAAACAATCTGAGATAACGAATTAGTCTTGTTTATTAATTAATTTGATTACTGCATGATCCACCATATTTTAATTGTAGGTGACAAAATTGCTCGAATTTTCTAACTAAAGCCTGAAAGTCAGTTGTTTAGAATTCACATCAAGGAGGCACATTATTCTGCTGAGAACCTAAGTCGAACTGTTTTGTGAGATTTTTCTTAATTTTCCTCCTTTATAATTTTTATTTATTTTATACTAAATAGTAGCTATATTAAAAATTGTATGTTTAGTGTTGGCTTCTTTTACTACTATTATTCCTATATAACATATCGGTATTAAACTACATCAAGGTTTTTAGGTTTGAAAAATATCAACACTAATGCATTTATTTATAGGATCGTGACATTTCTAGAGTTTCTGGGGAAGTAACCGCGGGCTCACCTCAACTGCTTGATCCGGGGTTGGCCAATACAGCTATACAGTACGTGTTGAAAATGTCATAGTCTATCTGAGCGACCTTCATTCATAATGACGAGTTTCCTGCACTCACCAATTTGAAATGACCGCTCATAGGGGTGTTCAAATCTTTCTCCTGGATTAGTGTACGCTGTGCCATTTAGCACAGACTGCCTGGCGTCGCTAGCATTCACTTATTGCCAGTCCCTTACGTTGCTGCTTTTCCTTAAAGTAACTTACTGTAGGCCTGGTACATGTCTATGTATTTCATTTTTCCGATGAGGGATTAATTTACAAATTAGAATATATAATATACGACCTAATTCCCTCAATTACATATTAAAAGAAGTCAAACCTAAGCTTAAAATTATGTGTAAAAAATAAGGCTCCTTCTTGTGATATATATAACTTAAAACGAGTATAGGTATTAAAATATATTACAACGTTTGCAAATTTTCAATAAAGTCTACTTTATTCTTATTCTCCATAGGGTCTACTTTGTTGACAATTTGCGAACTTTGTATTGTAATGTATGTATATATTTGTACTGACGATGTAGGCCTGTATAACAAGAAGGGCCCTTATTTCTGTACAGATCATTTTAAGCGTAGATTAGACTTCTTTTAATATATAATTGAGGTAAAAAGGTTGAATATTATAATATATTCTTATTCTGTATATATGATTGAGATAATAAGGTTGTTTACTATAATATATTCTTATTCTGTGATATAGTCAAACCTCTATATAAAAAGATCGATATTAAGATAAACCGGCATTTAGCAATATTGTCTTTATTCCTGGCAACTTTCTTATCTTGATAATATTAAATGTAAGTTAGCTCACTACAAAACGATAAAGCTATTTTAGAAACATCCTTTTATAACAATATTTTGAGGTTAAAAGTTTTATTGCAAAACAGCAGCTTAGCCCCATCGTTTGTAGCAGGTACAGTGGCTTATTGTCCAATTACAATATTTTCTTACACTAAGTACACCAGTTTTACAAAATGGCGTTCAACACTATGGCGCCACAGCAACACTAAGACTAATATTACAACACTACAACACTAATATTAGATGTTTAATGTAATACCTAAAATATTTAACTGATACTACAACTTAAAAAAAAAACTGGAAAAAAAGAAACATGAAATACATACAAAATTAAAATTACACAATGAAGGGAACAATGAGATGGAGCATGTTATAATAATTACATTTTTAAATTTTGCACACATATACTTTTAAACCGCTTATTATTAGTATTTAATATATCTATATTGTCCATTTTGTGCAATTGATTGTATAGACGGAGCACATTATAAAGAGGAAAATTATTATGGGAGTCAGTGTTTACTTTTGGGATGAAAAAAAGATACGCAATTTATAAGATCTATAACGTTGAACGTAAAAAGATATTTGAGAGTTTTAATATCTTAATATGAATCGTAAATAATAATTGTTATAACTAGGGGGCGGATTTCTATGACACAAAAAATAGGATATATGCATGCATTTATGACCTAAAAAAACATTAAAATATGACCAATAAATTTTAAAATACGACTTTACCACTTACACATCATGTATATTTCTTTAAGTTTCATTACAATTCATTTTATTAAAATATAATGTTAATTATTTAAAATATCCATAAATTCTCAAAAAGTATCATTATAATGCAAAATTTACAAAATATGATACAAAACTTCAAAACTTCTTTAATATGCACACAAATATGCCGAAAATATGACCTAAATATGCATATTCATAATTAAATATGCTACAATAGTTGAAAATTCCCTAAATATGCAGTTATATGCACAATAAAAGCCGTTCAATTTTCACCAGGATGCTTGGAATCGGGTTTAAATTAGTCGTAAACCTGAAATAATGCAAAGGAAAAAAATATGACATGTCATAGAAATCCGCCTCTTAGTTATATCTTTAACAGCAACCCTGAAACTCGTATTTGTCATTTTACCGAGTAGCCTATAGGCTATGCACAATACCACAGTTTGAGAACCATTAGATTTGTTGCATCGTCTCGTCAACATCGCGTGGAGAGCAGTTGAGCTTAATGAAGATGAGACTCGGTAGGAATGTGAATCCCGCGGTGATGGATGTGGTGATTACTCACTTGTAATGATACACCTATATCATCAGACATTCAATTTTGCTGCTCTCTGAATTTATTACTGCGACGTAATGAGTATTATCCGATATTATGACTTTTTAGTTCGCCTCATTAACATATTAAGTACAGGCCATTTCTTGATGTGGCCATCAAGACCACCGAGAAGCCGACAAATATAGCCACACCGCCAATTGACCGCAAGAAATGTAATTAAGGAATCAAGAAGAGGGCAGGAGGAAAAGTGAACTGTTACCCTCATTAAGACGATGTGGGAGTAAAACTTGCTTGTAAATTGATTATGTTGTTGTATTGATGTTGTGAATACATTTATGAAGTTCGTCACATCGTAGGCAGTTTTTTTCCGGAAAGAGCTATGAAAATTCT
Organism: Ectobius pallidus; assembly: GCA_964059195.1. Classification (NCBI taxonomy): domain Eukaryota; kingdom Metazoa; phylum Arthropoda; class Insecta; order Blattodea; family Ectobiidae; genus Ectobius; species Ectobius pallidus. The sequence goes on along the minus strand of CAXKWD010000010.1, from coordinate 80,293,965 downwards.
GTAAAATAAAAAAAATATATATATATTTCAGTATCTAAAGAAAAAACTATATTTGTGGTAATTTATTATTAGATATATAGTAGGGGTTCCCGACTTCGGGGCTTTTAACAGTCTTGAGGGGGGGCGCAGAACGATTTGGAAACAGTAACATTTTTGTATATAAGATCGAAAAAGAGATTGTACATTTAAAAAAATTGAGGTTTGGAGGACTTTGGATAAATTATCTTGCATTTTATCCTCAAATAGCCAGAGTTGTTTTGACCGTTACTGTGCCATTTTCGTCTACATATTTATGGGGTCAGAATCCTCAAATTTGGCCGTAATGAAAACAAAACAGCTTTGTCGGTTAGATGTCGCGAGTGATTTCTTTGTCTATTGTCGATTGAAACAAAAATTATACGAGACTAATCAAGCCAATACAGCGTCAACGGTCTCACTGACATAATAATAGTGACTTGATTACTAATCTGGTTCATAAACAGTGTGATTTAATAATTACTTCCACTAGTTGATTTAATATTATGTTTGCAGGGCCGTAGCAAGGTCCTTCTGCGCCCTCCATACTGTTCATGATTTTTGTTATACTCTGTCAATAAGAAACGTGTTAATTAAAGAACGTTACATGACTGCTTTTTGTTTGTATACCAATCGCCATAATACTACAGTTGTTCACGTGCATTAATTTTTATTAACCTGAAAATTTCTTCCATTAACGTGGAATTTTTATTGCTTGATAAATTGCACCAGTCTAAAAAAAAAGGCGGGATTTTTCATGGTTAATTTTGCGCCGTTGGCGAGGGTCCATCTCGCCACCGCCTAGCTACGGGCCTGTATGTTTGTAAAAATGCGATTTTGTTTAAGCATGTGCTTGTTATGTTGACTTAGTTTACTTCCCTTCAAGATGAAAAAGGTAGCGAGGTCGTCAAAAGGACAAGGTTGGGAACCCCTGGTTCAGAGCATAACTGTGGACATAAATCGTTAACTGTTTTAAAACTCTGATGCAAATAAAAATAAATTATAAAAATTATGTAAATCAAACACGGTTTACATACATTACTTATAAGGCTTACTTTAAATAAAATTTTTGGAGAGAAATGGGCGTAGGTAGTATTGAATCTGAATAGGCTACATTTAATTTTTATTCCATCAAATTTGTTGAGTTATGTTAAGTGAATAGAATTTTGGACCAGGGGACCTCAGATCATGCACTAAGAGATCAGAGGACCTCAAAGCACTTATTAAAACAGAAAACTGGTAGTCAAGTTTCAGGGTCGAACAAAGTATTTCCTATAACTAGTAATAATTATAATAACAATAATAATAGTAATAATAATAGTCATATTAATAGTCATAATTGTTGAAGAAATTCCTGAACAAAATTGACCACTACTAATGTACATAAAAAAAAACAAATTACATACATAAATTTACAGAGTTTCGATCATACTAATAAGAACTTCACTCTAACTGAGTTTGGCTTGCCTAATATTTAACAAGGGACAATTACACCTTACTGATTTACCTATAAGAGATTTTCCACTTCGTAGAATTCATCATATTCGTATAAAGGGTGGTCAAGTAAAAAGCGTTTCATCTAAGTCTTGAATAATGTTACAGGGTAGCATTTAAAATAAACTGGTAAAGTGTTAAAAATTTCACAGATATAAATAAAAAGTTTTTGGGAAGGTTTTGGTATAATTGCATCTATCTATGGTCAAATTATGTCTAGCATGACTATGACAAGTGCTTAGTTTTTCAAAGTAGCCATAATTTCATTTAACATATACTATAATAAACATTGGAAAATAAGGAAGCAATATAGTTATTATTACACAATAATATCTGTAAATACGTGAAAAAAATAAGAACAACGTGACGCTGAAGTTTGCTTCAGGGGAAATACCTCATACGAAGATGAGGAAGTGGAACGAGAATTAACTTTAGTGACAGGTTCGCAGACATGCAATACTTCACCTCAGGTTGAATCGTTACACTTTATTATAATTATTATGTTCAGGAAATCAACTTGTAAATACTGTAAAATGCATGCTTACTTAAAAAAACGTTGTCAATATCCTTAGCCAATTGTTAGGCTACATGCAGAAATAGACGTGATTTGATTACTTGAAATTATTGCTTACTCAAAATTCATGTATTTCTTTTCCTTTTGTATAAAATAAAATAAATTCATGGTTAAGTTCCTTTTGTGGATCCATAGCGTTTTTGTTATTTTACTCTATCTTTATCCATTTCGAACTGTTTCTCTTCTGTTTTTTTACCAAATGATTGTATCATTTTCATCTAGTATTTAAGTTTTAAATATAGGCTTAAGCTTGGTCATTTTTTCTGGACAAATTTTTTTTTTATTCTGTTCTATTCAGTTAATTTTCTTGCGGAGTTAACCTGCTTTTTTAAATTTTATTCTAACCAAATATTTTTTCCATTATGTTTTATTTTCCATCATGTAATCTTGCGTAGTCCAACAGTATATAAGGCAGCTCCCTCATGAGTTTTAAACCTAACTACGCAGGGCCGGATTAAGACCCTTAGGTGCTCTAAGCACTAACTAATTTTGGTACTCCTTTGCTGTTGTAATTCAAAATACTAAAGCTATAATAAAGCATGAAATAAAATGTTATTAATCGAAAATTCCAAATGTACGTCCAGCTGACAGTTTATATAGCCTAGCTTCAGTCTGCAAGCACAGTGTAAGTTATTTTATTTTGCAGGATAAACATGATTGATGACACAAGAGAGAACGCTTTACAAAACGAACTTTTTGATTTTTCAATTAATTTTAAAAATGGCTATCATTTTATTTACTTTAATAATTTAATTGAAATTTTCGGCTGTGAAAATGTCTTTCTTGCCCCCCCCCCCTCCTTTTTCTCTTGATGACCTGAGCACATGCTTACTTTACCAAGTAAGTCTTACAGGATTAATCCAGCATACCACATTTCTGTTTATTTATTCGAATTCTTATTTCTTTCCTTCTTGCTTTCTCAATTCGCTCTTTCACACTCTCGTTCACTCCTTTCTTTTCTCTCCTTTTTGTTGTACCCTTTACACATTCCGACTTTCTCACTTTATTTTCTGTTTTTCTTTCTGTTCTTTCACTCTTACATTTCTTTCGTTACGTCTTATTATATTCCTGTTATTCCTATTATATTTCTCTCTTTCACTGTTGTTACTTTACTCCTTTTGAGCACTATAATATTTCTATTTTTCTTCTTATTTGTTCCATCATATTTTGGTGATCCCTGGCTAGGCAGGCGCGGTGAGCAGGCAAGATGATGTAGTACGCTTGTTTGCTATGCAGTGGAGAAGCAGTTTTATTGAGCCCCTGCATTTCAATGATGTTATGCCCTCCACGTTTTAATCGGTTCGTATAGGTTAATGGCTAGCCTCGGGTTACGTTGTAAGGGCAGGGATGGCTGTTCGCGTGTGGCGTTGCTGCTTTCACCTTAGACTGTACACGAGACGTGGGTTTCTCACTTTTTATCTACAAATGCATAACCTAATTCAGAAACTCCAATATATTTTGATATAGTTATGGTATACGCAGATATACGCCGTATATCCTTGTTTAACCTGGGCTCTGGGTTCTGCTTTATTGTTTATTTCATATAGCTTCTTTTCTGTTAAGGATTTTTTTTTTAGTATTGATTTATTTACGCTGGATATTTATCATGATTCATAAATAAAGACCGGATTTCCATGTACTATCAAATCTTAAAATATGTATGCATTCATGCACTATCTCGTGACCAAACAAGCACAAATAATCGCTATCGACATTCAAACTTACATTTTATTTTCTAGTGACACGATGTACTGTTAAAAGTCTTTCTAAATGGGGGGGGGGGGGACATTGTGATTTGTTTACACTTCACCATAGAACACACCAATTTACAAAGGAACTGTGGACTGCAAGTTACTACAGACCTAACATTTACTGGTATTAATACAGAACCTTGGGGGAGAGATTTGAAAAGGCCATGTGACATTGTATTGAAATCTGCTGGTGTTTATAGTGCTCTCGTAAGAAATTTTGCTTGAGGCCTGTTCCTAAGATTTGGAGGTTTGTAATTTCAATGCATGTATGCATTATATGAGAATGCATATAATTCGGGTATTGTACTATTTTGCAAACCAGGTCTGGGTACACTCGGGTATTGTAAGATCAGGAAAACCAAACTCTTAAGAGGCAACATTTATAGAATGCAACATTATGCGATTTAATAAAATATATCCACTCAAACTAGAAAATTGAACGTAACATGCAAGAAAAGCTTTAAAATACGCTTTATTAAACTTAAAACCCCAAAGACATGCATTGTGCATGATATTGCCCGTAAAAAGGCTAAATATGCAAGTATCTCGGGAAAAGTATGAATTAGCAAGCCATGAAATGGATATTTAGCAAGTTTAGGAGCTGTAACTAGCTTATATAAACACACTCATTTGCATGGAAACCCTGTGTTTAATCATGTTCATCGGCATCGTCATTTTACCACTACCTTACTATATCGGTAGACATTAACCGAATCAGTATAGTAACGTTGTCAAAATCTTAAATAATAATAATAATAATAATAATAATAATAATAATAATAATAATAATAATAATAATAATAATAATAGTTTATTTAACCTGGAGAAAGTTAAGACCGTAAGGTCTTTTCTTCCACTTCACCAGGGACTAATAGTAACTTACATTAGTTGTTACAATATAACATAATAAGTAACACAAAATACATTAAAAGAACACAACATAACACATGTTGTGACACAAATAAACGGCTGATGACCGAGCGAGGTGGCCAAGATGGTTGCATCTCAGTGGGAAGTATTATTATTATTATTATAACTCAGCTGTATGCCAATTTTAATTGTTTTTTCATAGTTTCCCCAGTCGCAAAGGCAAATGCAGAATTATTTACTTACCACGACTCATCGCCACTTTTTCATCCTAGGCTAATTTATAATAATAAGAAATTGAATGCCAGTTACAATTTACAGAAGCCGTAACTTATCACTAGAGCTGAAGATTTCATTACGTTTCATTTATACAATATGCACATAAATATGTAGAGGGAAAATGATGAAATATGTAACAAAGCAATTGAAATCATAAAAATATTTAAATTATCAGATACATTTAATACCATTTACCTATGGTGATTATTAAGAAACAATCATGTATTACATTTTCCAGCATAGTGAACAATTACATTATATATATATATATATATATATATATATATATATATATATATATTAAATCATCTGGGATCGTTGATATAGTTTGAAAAGAATAAAGACAAAAAAAAAGTCCTTTCAACGTCACGTGATGTAACGAGGGTAAATTAAAGAAAGAAATCTTTTCTTTTTGGATCCTTAAACAACAATAATAATAGTATTAATAACAGTGTAATAATAGTTTAAATTCTTGCATGTCTAAATGCGATGATTCTGATTAGACTCAAAGCTTGGTATGTGGCCTTCACTGACCATTATTTTGGTGACCCTTGATTTCAAGCATTGCTTCAGTTCCATGTTGCCGTAGAGAGCTTGGCAAACAACATTAAGCTGTTAGTCGAAGTTGGTTGACTTGAAGATTTTAGTTAGCAATCTCCACGTGGTTAGGAAGAAGCGGCTGGGTTGATGATACCGATGAAGATCTCTGCAGTTTAAATTTCGCGTGAGACTTGGCTGACACACGTGGGAGATAAATTTACAATTCAAGCCATCGGAGGTAATTTTTTGGTCGTGGAGCTGTCGCCGAAGGCACGGGACCACCCAGTCTGCATGCTGCTCGATGCACTGGACCATATCATGCAGAGTGTACACACTCCGAGGTGGCAATTGCAATACTCTTATCTATTTACACGAAGAACGTGCTGAAAAGGCATGTGATTTGAACGTGTGGCTATCCCATTTAAATTCTGTTTGTTTTCACGCCAGAAAGTTGCCTTTCAGCTAACTAGGATGCAGTTTGTAGGAGGGGGGAGCACTGGCTTGAACCATCGCACCTCTGGATACGGTGGGATAATTATTTCACACCCACCGGATATGTTAAATTTACACAAATATTTAATTAACATTCTTATAGCTAGATAGCCTACGTACTATTAGTGCGTTCGAACAAGTGGACGAATTCAAATATCTGGGAGCAATAATTACAGACACAAATAATGTTAAGGTACAAGTCAAGTGTCGACTAAACTCACGCAGTGCCTATTTTTATGCAGTTCAGAAACTCTTTTTCTTCTCGTCTTCTGTCCAGAAATCTAAACATGAAAATTTATATCTTGCCGGTTGTATGATATGGATGTGAGAAATGGTCCCTTACTCTTCGGAAGAACATAATCTGAGAGTGTTCGAAAACAGGGTACTTAGGAAAATATTTGGGCCTAAGAGAGACGAAAATGGGTACTGGAGAAAACTGCATAACGACGAGCTTCACAACCTGTTCTCGTCACTGGATATACTGTAGTAAGAGTAATTAAATCACGGAGGATGAAAGGGGCTGGACATGTTGCGCGTATGTGGGAGGAAAGACATATCTCAAATGTATTGACTGAAAGACCCGAAGGGAAAAGACCACTTGGAAGACCTAGAGGTAGGTGGGAGGACAATATTAGGATAGATTTAAGGGAAGTAGGATTTACGAGGGATGGTTGGATGGAGTTAGCACAGAATAGGCTTGAATGGCGGGCTCAGGTCAACTATTATTTTTTGTTGAAAAAATTCCTACATTTCTGGCATAAGAATTGCTCTGGCTTTACTTCCTTTAGACATAGATTAATGATTCCATAACGCATTCCAGATGGGGGCATCCGCCCCCCAAGCCGGCGTCCATAATAAAATGTATCCAGAATATATTCGATTTAAATTCTTCTCTAAACTGATACTAACTGCGAAAATGTGTTTAATTTCTGAATTAGTAATATATATATATATACCCAGTCATATCATAAGTTCTGTCACAACTTTAGAGACCGCTGTAGAACATAAAAATTTCACAATATATAATTATTTGGTCTTAAATTAAACACCACACTTTCACAAACAAAATGCACATACACTTATTAAAATGACCACCTTTGGCCTTGACACAGGCGTTCAAACGTCGTGGCCAGTCATCTATTGAGGTACGTATAACATTTATGTCCAAAGTGGCCACTGCACGCATGATGGCTTTCTTCAGGCACTCCAAATTTCTATGGCAGGAAGAGTTGACCTTAGTCTCCAAAATGTCCCACAGTTTGTAATCCAGAGGGTTGAGGTCTGGGCTGGAGGACTGCCATTCACTGTGGGCAGTAAACTCTGAAATGTTGGCTTGAAGTCGCTCTTGTGAGATGCTAGCCCTGTGCGCTGGTGCAGAGTCCTGCTGGAATATCCAGTGCTCATTATTGAACAAAGTCTGATAAGTGGCTTCACAATCTGTTCCAAAACATCTTCCTTGTACACTTTGGCACTGGTTTTCACACCTTTTCTGCAGAAATGGACCTCTGTGGTACCAGAATAGGCCACTCCTAGCCAAACCATTGTTGAGGCTGGATGATGGGCCCGTTGGACACAGGGAGCAACTTCATGGGCCTCCTTACTGCTGTGAGCATACACATGGTCATTTTGGTTATTCAGTTTCTCCTCTATGGTGAATATTTTTTCATCTGTAAACAGAATTTTTTTATGTTCACCTTTTGCGTACCGCTGAAGAAGCACTTTTGATCTTTGGGCTCTAATTTTCTTCAGACGAGCATCCAGATAGTGTCCGGTAGTTCGGCGGTAAGCTTCCAATCTGCGGTCTTGATTTAATATCCTTGAAACACGCACTTATGAAATTCCTGTCTGTTGGGCTATTATCTTTTGCTTTCTGACTGGATTTCTTTGAATTCGAGCCCTTATCTTCTTTACCGCCTCCAGCGTTCAAATTGTGCGAGGACACCCAGACCTTATATGGTCATCAACTGTGCCAAGCTGTACGAATCTCTGTATGGTTCGGTACACAAATCTGAGTGTGATTCCAAGTGGTTTCAATAACTTGAAAATGGTGCTTGTGTCGTTATTGCACTTGTGTAATGCTATTATTGCAACACGATTTTCTTTTGCTCTCCACTCCATCTCAAGTATGAGTGCTGACTGCATATTCCAGGTTACAATATTGAGTACAGGATGCGAGTGTAAACAACCCTTATATTCATACCCCTCTTACTTCCTGTGAGTGAGATAAGGAGGTCCGGATTCTATTGACAGAACTTATGATATGACTAGGTATATGCTATCTCCCGAAAATCTCTTTATTTGTAGATGCCAACTCTTTTTCTTCGGTTTTCCTCTTGGTTAGCTCGACACTTCCAAATTTTTGGATCTACGGAAGGACTTGTATTGAATGTCCCTTGTTGGTCAGATTTAACTGTTTTTTTTCCCTCTCTCAGATTCCCCTTGTGGTTTTGTGCTTTGCTCTTTTTCCATAAAATTAGAGTATTTCTTAAGTGATATTAACTTTTTTTAAGTCACTGTGAAGATTGATTGAATTCATTATATTATTATTACTGTTATCATTATTATTATTATTATTATTATTATTATTATTATTATTATTATTATTATTATTATTATTATTATTATTATCGGAACCAACTGTCATAAGGAATTGCCAGTTGGAACTTTGTCTTGGTAACGGGACTCCTTTACGCTTAATACAGCTGTAAGCAAGAGTGTAGCCTACATTGTATTATAACATTGCAGGCGTGACAATGGGACTATAAACACTTCCATTGCACAATGTGAATATGAACAGGTGTGTTGTGGCCCTTATTCGCTACGCACGCTTCGGTCACAAGCTTCTCATTGTTGCCGCGATAACATGCATAATATAGAGCAGGGTTTTATCCATATTCCTGAGTAGGAAACTACAATAGTTACAAAACATAATAACCATCTCTCTTCGATCCAGTTTCTTGATCCGCTGTATCGTGATTGTATTACGTCCAGGCCTAAAGGCACATTGTGACGTCCATTTTTTTTCAGTATTTGTACCATCAATACACAATTTAACATATTTAAGGAGAAAACTACTTCATTTTAAATATTTAAACATATTTTTCACTTCCTTTGCCCATACCATAGTACTATAAGTAGAGGAAGCATTGTGTTCCATCTGATATTCGAAGTTGAGTTTTAACCTTTTCACTGTCACTGACGTATAAATTCATTAGTTCAAAAACTATGTAAAAGCAGAAATGTAATATTTATGTAGTAAAACTACAGGTAAAATTGTAAAATTTTTGTCCTTGTATTACTACTGTAACCAATACAAACTAGTTATTCTACTGCAATTCTCCCTATTGATTTCAAACTTAGAGCTCACTGATGATTTCACTTGATGATTGCTTATATTATTTTATAAATTCAGCATTATAAAGTTAACACAAATGTATCGTTGATTCGATGAAGTCCTGGAATCCTAGAATACTAAGAAATATGCATAAGTGTCGTGAACAGGCTAGATCCAGATCGAGAAGTCATATAAAAACAAAATTTTCTATTTGGGTTAGATACCTTCTGGGGATGTGATAGAAAGATTGGCGACGACTTTCTCTAACCTTTGATGCCACTTTACATGAAGAAAATTTCGTTTCTCGCGATTTTCTCGAAAACTGCTAACTAATTTGTATAACTTTTGTGTATGAGGTGCCCTTTACAAAGAGCTGAGCCTTTGATTTAAAACTGTTTTTCCTAAAAAATTCTCTAAAGGGTAGTTATAAGGAAGCTCACTGTTTGTACTCAGTCTTGCCTGGCGAACTATAGATTTTTGCATCAGGTTGAAACAACTGAAATCGCGCTCGTTTAATACGGCTCTCCTTACATGAGATTATTGCTTGCTTGCTTACTTATTCCATGGCAATAGACAATTCCTCAGCAAGGTAAAGGAATATTATCTATATGGAACCCCAAGGTTCATTGCCGCGCTTACCTGAACCCGCCATTCAACCCTATTCTACGCAAACTCCATCCAGCCATCCCTCGCAAATCCTACTTCCCTTAAATCTATCCTAATATTGTCCTCTCACCTACGTCTAGGTCTTCTACGTGTCTTTTCTCTTCGGGTCTCCCATTCAATACTTTTGAGATATGTCTTTCCTCCCCCATGCGTGTAACATGTCCAGCCCATTTCATCCTCCGGGATTTAATTACCCTCACTATATCCGGTGAAGAATACAAGTTATGAAGCTCATCATTATGCAGGTTTTTCCAGTCCCCATTTTCATCTCATTAGGCCCAAATATTTTTCTTAGCATCCTGTTTCGAACACTCTCAGATTATATTCTTCCCAAAGAGTAAGCGACCATGTCTTACATCCATATAGTACAACCGACAGGATAATTCTGATAAATTTTTATTTTTAGATCGCTATTGCGAATAGTCGCCATCCCAAACCATGGTCTGTCAATGCCATACCACCATAATTTGTGGATGTGACGAAAAAATCAAACCATTTCACTTAGAAATACTGGAGAAAGGAACAACCACTTTTGAGAATATGAATGAGACTTGACTCTGAAGATGCTCACAGCTTGCTTGAATTTTATTTACACGCTATTCCTTGTTTTTTCTTCGTCTGAGATTCCCTCGCTCCCTCTTCTATAAACACGTTTCCTCCAGATGTTGGTGTCCCGTCTCAGTTTGCACTTGTGCGCGGTGTACAAGTACAGTCCAGTGCAGTGTACAATATAATATTAAATTGCGCTATTTTTGTTAATGAACTTATATTTACCGTGAGTTTATAGGATGGGGAAAATTTGACGCAGAATCCCTTTTATGCCAAATTCTGAGGGGAGGTTAAGCGAAAAATGCCAAGGTAGTAGGCCTATTGCTGAAATTCGCACCCCTCTGAAAAAAAAAGCACTCTACATTTCATTTTGAAGGGGGGAAAAAGTATTCTGTCATACAGTGAATTTGCCTGAGAATAAATAGGTTGATTATTAGGATTATAGTTATTTTCCTGGGATAGTGAATTTTTATATTGCACTAAACATATTCGGGGTACGCCGTAGCATAGTGGTTGAGGCGCTGCGCTGCAAACAGGAAGGTCGCGGGTTCGATCCCCGACGAGGTCGTTGGACTTTTTAATTGGCCTAATCCTTCTGGGGTCGACTCAGCCTCCAACAGAAATGAGTACCGGTACCAGGAGCAATCCTGGGGGAAAAGGTAGACAGTACGTAAGGCTGACAACTTTACTACCTTCAAGTTCCGAATGTCTAATTGAATACTTAATACATCGTAAAATAAATATTAAAATGCTTAATTTTCTTTTCCTTTTCTTTCCTGGTGAGTTGAGTCCGCTGCTTTACACTGTTTCGATTACACAATTCACTTTTCTGCTTCGCTTTGTTCCAAGTGAGTACTTAGATTTAAATTTATTTTGGCTGATTGTTTAACTAAATGGTCACTGAATTTTATTGTTGTTGCAGTTTCAATTTTAATTGTTACTGTGATGATGATGATAACAATGACAATATGCCTTCGTGTGGTGCAATCGCTGAAGGCTGTGAACAGTGGACTATTCAGCATTACTGCACAAGGTTGTATTCTACTCGAACAGCTTGTAGGTTTAGTGTGATTGTTTATAGGACTTCTATAAATATGATAATATTTTATGCAATTTAAGTAGTAACTTTTTTTTTACTTACAAACTGAAAGGAGTTCGAAAAACAGGAAAATATTGTCGAAAAACCCTGAGCATAAACAGGACCTATTCGAATCTACCTAACCCAGAGGTCTTTTCCAATCTGTCTGATACCTATTCTATCCGAACTTAACGCATTCTACTGTAGCTTAAACTAATCTGTCGAATGTTAATATGTAATTGTAGGTAAACTTCCCTGATGAAAAATAACCTAACCAAACCTGATCTCACCTAAACTAAACCAAACTAAAGAAATAAATTGACCGAGGAAAGCAATGTCCCGTTTTACCCCGACTGTTCGGCGTTTCGTCTGCTCTCTAGAAACGTTCTTACAATTTTGCGCGGATGTTCATTCAAGTCATTTAAAATGACGTTGTGTGTGGATTTTTATTTTTATTTCATTTCAAGATGATAGTCATTTCAACTGATGAAAATCAGATCTTAAAATTTTTTGGACGCGAGGTCTAGGCCTACTGTTTATAGAACTACTAGGCCTAGTTATTTTACACAAAATGAGACCCATAGTAATTTTCACAATGAACAAACCGATGGGCAGGAAATGGAGGGACTCCGTTGACAGGCCAACACTACGCAGGTCCTCCTTCTAGTATAGCACAAACACAGTCATGTAATAAAATCAGGTAAACTTATGTAACAAAGTGCCAGTATGTTTTTGTTTAATCAGTTATGACTGCAATTATGATAAGGAGAATATGTTTTTTTTTAAATTGATTTCCAAGTTAAGCTCCAGATTTATTCATTAAGCAGGGCTTACGGAAGAACAAAGATCTAGTTTTTTTAAAATCAGATTAAAACCTTCCAGCATCAGCTGAACTGTACAGATTGTGATATCTAGATACTCACATAAAAATACAAAAAAAAAGTCAAATTGGCCGGTTTCGCGATTTGAACCATTGAACTCCAGAATGTGAGGCCAAGACGTTACCATCTCGGCCACCCGGGTCAGTTTAACGGTCTAGTTGGATAAGTGCATGTAAAACAAAAGTGTTTTTTGTCATAGCTAACTGTATTTTATTTTTTCCAAAGCCTTATAAGATCACAGTAAAACAATAGGCTATGTTGTCAAGATAACTGATTTTCATTTTTTTATATAAATTCTTTCGAAAACGTATATTACCATGAAATATGCACTAAATTGAGCATTATTCAGAAACAAGTCAACCGATTTTATCCATTATCAATAGACGTCTTCCCATGGGCATTATAAATGTGTATACCAAGTTTCATAAAAATCCTGTAAAGTGTATTTGAGTTACCTCGTCTTTAAAATAGACACTAAATTGGGTTTTACTCCGGTACCGGTCTACCGATTTGGTCCAATATCAGTAGGCGTCTTCCCATGTACATTATAAATGGGTATACAAAGTTTCAGGAAAATCCAATAAAGCATATTTGAGTTATCGCGACTTCTTATATATTAACATAAAAGGCACTAAATTGGGCATTATTCCGGTACTGGCTAACCGATTTGATCGAATATCAATAGACTTCTTCCCATGGACATTATAAATGCGTATACAAAGTTTCATAATAATCCGTTAAAGTGTAGGCCTATTTGAGTTATTGCGCCTTTAAAATAGACACTAAATTGGGTTTTACTCCGGTACCGGGCAACAGATTAGATTCAAATTCAATAGGGTACTTTTCATGGGCGTCGTAAATGCGTATACCAAGTTTCATGGAAATCCGATACAGCGTATTTGAGCGTATATAATCTATTAAAATAGGCACTAAATTGGGCATTACTCCGGTACCGGTGAACCGATTTGGTTCAATATCAATAGGGTTCTTCCCATGGACATTATAAATGTGTATTCCAATTTTCATGAAAATCCGAAAAAGCGTATTTGATATATTGTGCGTACAGACGCACGGACGGACAGATGGACAGACATTTTTTCGTCCCCCACACAATCTCATAAAGTACCATACTGGCATTTAATAACGGACAGGAACATTCGGAGTAGATGGAAAATAAATTGAAATCCGTCATTTGCTTTACGAGCGGAGAAATCCCCTTCCCAGTAAACCACATTCAGATTGATTGGCCACGGGATTTAAACCCGCGACCTCCCGAATGTGAGTCTGGCACCTCTCTCGGTACCTAATTATAAAATACCATTTAACAAAACTGTGTAATTCTTTCTTCCCATCTGGTTCTAATTTAATATCATATAAATCGTATAATATCCGAACAGGTTTTGTATTGGTATTGAGTCCCTGATTTGTGAACGGAGTCGCCCTTCAATTGTGAATTTTATTTGCTCTGTAATCATAATGTCATAGACCTATTTGGATTTCTTCCCCTGTTTCAATCATGAAATATTTTCCTGAAAATTAAATGGTGCTTTGGAAAGTATTCTGAGACTACGAGTATCACTAACATAAGTTTATTGTTAACTTGTCTTCCCATAAAAGTCATATTGTGCTATGTCTTTCTATTCAACTCTTCGTATTAATAACACTGATTTATAACACGTTCAAAGTCCCTTAACTTGTCCATAATCTGATAAGTTGTGGCCTGTAGAAATAAATTTTAATGTTTGCATGAATTACTGTGAAATATTTGTGTATTGTTACCTTCGTAGCATATAATTCATAACACAAATGTCTTCTGTAAGGCGTCAGTATAAAGTTACTGCCTGGGAGTCTTGACTATTTATTCTTCAAAAGGCCAACTATTTTATGACTTATCACTATCTTCTGCTTTGAGTAATTGGAAAACTTAGTCTTGCTAGGTAACCATAGAATAGGTTCCTCTTAATTTATCCAGGTACTTTAAAAGCCCTTCGATAAATAATTAGCGACCTGAATAACTTTGCTTTAGCCTCACTATCTTTTCATCTGACTAGCAGACTCGTAATTCTTATTCACCCTTTCAGAAATGAATTTGTATATTTATATAAGCAATCATAAAGTGAAATCATCAGTGATCCACTACTCATCCCTCACCCCTAAAAACGAAATTTTATCTGACTCATCCAAGGACATTACATGCATTGGTCGATTAACCCTAAAAGCAAAGTAACCACGTGCTTAGGGCATCAAGAGAATTATACCACATAAATAAATAAATTTTTCATAGCCAAATTTTTCATTTAAATTATTAAATTAATAGCCAATTATAGTTTGAAGGCATATTAAAAATTCAATGAAAATTGATTATGTTCTTTTTGCAAAGGCGTTCTGTTCTGTTTTGTGTTTAATAAAGTCAGGTAAACTGGTGTAACCAAGTAACCAGAATGCTTTTGTTTAATTAATTATTGATAGCTGGAATTATGATATGCCGAAAATAAGTTATTTTTGTAATCGATTTCCAGATAGATTCATTTAGTAGGGCTTACGGAAAACAAAGGTCTAGTTTGATAAGCATAATATGTGAAAGAATATGTGGATAGTGTTATTTGTCAAAGCTACATGTATTGCAACTTCCAAAGCCGTATAACTTATGTAAAACAATATGCTGCCATGAGAACTGATTTGCATTTGATAAATTCTTTCTAATATATTACCATAAAATAGGCACTAAATTGGGCATTACTCCAGTACCGTTCAACCGATTTGGTCCAATATCAATAGGCTTCTTTCCATTGGTGTAATAAATTCGTATACCAAGTTTCATGAAAATCCATAAATTCTTTCTAATTTATTATCATAAAATAGGCACTAAATTGGGCGTTACTCCAGTACCGGTCAATCGATTTGGTCCAATATCACTAGGCTTCTTCCCGTGGATGTTATAAATGCGTATATTAAGTTTCATGAGAATCAGAAATTCTTTCTAATATATTACCATAAATTGGGCATTACTCCGGTACCGTTCAACCGATTTAGTTCAATGTCAATGTAGGTAGTGTATTATGAAGTTTTATGTCGTGACATGGTAAAATGAAAAGAGATCGCCGGGTAACCGAACTACATTTAAACGCTATTGTTTATATATTTCCCTCCTGAAGTATCAGATGCTTAGCGGGAGGTATGTTGTGAAATGTGAGTTTTATTGGGGTCGTATTAAGGAGCCCAGTAGTATTTCATGAATTTTATTAGCTTCCTGACTTACAAGACAGTTTAATTCTCCTCTTTTTAAAAAAGGCTGAAGCGATTTGTAAACTGTAATGCAGCGTCATGCTGGTAGTTACGATCGCGATGTACTAAATGCGTCATACAGGTGCACGGTGGAGCGAGTACGTAATCTGTTCTTTTAGATGTATGAGCTTGTAATAAAATTCAAAGTGCAGAAACACGTGTGTGCGTTTTGTAAGCAAACTAGGTGACAAAAAAGCTAGGAGGAAGCACGTTTCTCGTTTTATTGCTGTAGTTTCTGTGCTTACTATTACAGGAAGTTAAGAGAGATATTATAACTAGGGCTCGGATTTTTAGGTTGTTATAAACTCCATTATTTAAACGTATTAAATAGTTTTATTTTAGCTTTTACCATTTTTAGGAAGTTAAGTTTCACTTATTTTACTTAGTAAAGTACAATAAAAAGTTGGTTGATTAATTGTAAAACTTTCTTGTTGAGTTTATATGGTGGAGTTGGAAATGACAGGGGTAATTCTAAAATTGTGTTGAAGATTAAGCAACAAATGTTCCTATAGCTGTGTGAGATAGAGCAGAAGAAATTTTAAAATCAATTAACATTTTTGTTTCAATGTGTTTATTGTTTATTATTTATTACCCCAATTTTTTTTTCGGTTTTCATTTCGGGCCCTCAAGACCTCGGGGTGTCTGCGAAGCCTTTAGTTACGCCACTGGATAGTAGATAGATCTATGCATTTTCAGCCGGACGTCTATACATTTTCAGCCGGACGTCTATGCATTTTCAGCCGGACATTATGCATTTTCAGCCGGACATTATGCATTTTCAGCCGGACATCTATGCATTTTCAGCCGGATATCTGTGCATTTTCAGCCGGACCTCTATGCATTTTCAGCCGGACTTTTATTCGCATTATAATTCGTTGTTGCGAGTTTCGGCTCGGTAAGCGTAATACGGTTTTAAAACCCAAAACTAAACCATTTTCGTGGACCCAAATTAGCTTTATGTTTTATTACCTGCCAGTGAAGTACACAGTTCTGTACTTAAAGTGTTAGGAAAGATGTTACGTGATGTCATTATAAAAACAGCTGTAGTTGAGTTTTTTGTAAGGCAGCTTCCAGATATTCCAAGTAACTCTGCATATGTACCAAATATTTGCAAATACCCTCAAGCACTTTTTTGTGTTTACGTCAGCTGGTGACATAATAAAATTATCGTGCGAACTTGCTGACATTACTTGCCTCGCCCGACGTGGGCGGCCGTGTGTTCTTAAGAGTAACAATTCTATCTTCTAGTCACTCTGTATTTTTTACGCCACCTACGAGGGTGGATCGAAAAGTAACCCACAATTTTTTTTACAAAAAGTTTAATAGGTACGATTACAAACAAATGCACACATGAAGGGACATCTTTTGTATATTTTTCTATATAGTCGCCAAGTTTCTCATCACATTTCTCCCATCGTAATACCAGTTTCAAAATACCCTGTTCATAGATGCAGAAGTGAAAACCGTCCGCAGATGACTATACTCCAACAGAACGAACTTCTATGAACAGCGTGTTTTGAAACTAGTATCACGATGGGAGAAATATGTTGAGAAACTTGGCGACTATATAGAAAAATAGACAAAAGATGTCCCTTCATGTGTGCATTTGTTTGTAATTGTACCTATTAAACTTCTTGTAGGCCTAACAAAAATATTGTGGGTTGCTTTTCAATCCATCCTCGTATGTGAGTTTATGCAACAGAATATAAAAATTATCAAAGGTGATGTAACGAGTGCTTTTGAAATTATTGATGATATTGATTACTCATGTCTACCGATATGCAAAAAAGAAAAGTGGGATTTTTTCTCGAATAAAATGTAAATTAATATTGTTTAGAAAGTGGTAGGCTATAGCCTATATTTGCCGTAACAAAATGGCAAGCTTAGGGCAGACGAAGTCTTCACTTGGCTCATTAAACACATAACGTATTATTTAATAATATTATTTCATAAAAATCGTAATTACACGTCAAAATACTGGTCAGTTCATACTTATTCAGTTCAATTAACGAAATGTGAATTAGGACATTTAAAACATAGCTTCTTGCACAAAAAGTACAAATTATAAACCCGAATGGTTTTAACGACCGAAAGGTATAAAAAGCATTTTCACTTTTTAAGTCAAACCATTAAAATATTTTACGTTTACGAAATCCATTACGTGAAGAATCTGTGTTCCATGGAATATTACAATGTCGGTACCGTATTGTGTACTACTAGGAGGTGCCCGTGGCTTCGCCACGATAATTCTTTTAAAAATTAAAAATTAAGAGTATTATAATTATTAAAGCATTATATTTATTAACACTTGCACGCGAATCATTCATAAACTAAGCCATTAATAAAATTAATGAAACAGCTAAAATTCCTGCTTTAGAGTACATTCCACGACATGAAAGCGCCCCCTGGGAAAACTATATCAGAATCGAACCTGTGAACACATAATACGTATTGTTTCTCAGCTGTTTATTGACATGAATATCATGTGAATTTTATTTTATCAATTCAGTGTAATTTTCAGAAATTATATAATGTTTCAAGGGAAGGAATGGTTTGTTCGGATTATTATTATCAGCGATATTTCAAGAGATAAAACCATCAATATTTTACAGCTGTTGCCCCCGGCTTCGCCCGCCATTATTCATTGACTCCAGGATTTTTAAGAAAATTACACTGGTAGATTATTAAAAATGTTTGTGGTTCAGAGCTATGAAAATTGTAAGTAAAAATAAAATTAGAATATTTGTTCATTGTGTTCATTTCACTTAGGCCTTATATAAAATAGAAACGGTTTTCCTTCCTAATTTTGTAGTCGTCATGAAAGTTTAGA
The DNA here is from genome assembly GCA_964059195.1 of Ectobius pallidus. NCBI lineage: Eukaryota > Metazoa > Arthropoda > Insecta > Blattodea > Ectobiidae > Ectobius > Ectobius pallidus. The sequence goes on along the minus strand of CAXKWD010000010.1, from coordinate 80,275,330 downwards.
CTGCGAGAGACGAACATCGCCGAGTATACCCGATGTCTCACGAAGCGGGCGAGCAAGCACGCTATTTAGGGCCGTTGAATTGTATAAGAGTAGATATTTCTTAAACCTGTAATATTTCTTAACTCTCTGTATAAAACACAGGGTTACGATCCTTTTTTGAACTATGAGAATCACTTAGTTTTATTATTGTATTCAAGATGCAAAAACAGATAATGTAAAATTAATTTATTTACTGAATTTTTAATTATACGTTTTTTAACTTCTCTTATTAAAATAGTTAACTATGGTCCTTTTATTAATATAATTTAGTAATCTAGTAATGTAGGCTTTGATCTGTAATATGAATTGAACATGGAACAAAACTACCTAAAAATATTGAATTTTGTGGTTCATAGTTGGTTACTAGTATTAACACATTTTCATTATACTCACTCATGGCGTTAGGAGTTGTGTTAAATTTACTCCTCGGTGTCTGCGGTTAGCTTGCAATATAATTCCGACGTAAACTCTTGATTTTATGCCGCATGTGCTGACTCTTTTAAACTATTACTGCCGGCAAGCTTTCGGCACGCAATATTCTTAAGGTCATTGGCAAGACTATCACGTCGACGACATTGATGTTAGTGACGATGTTGATGATTGTGTAAATTATAATAATAATAATAATAATAATAATAATAATAATAATAATAATAATAATAAAAATGATAATCAAGGGTAGACTATTACAAGATTATGAGGCCTATTTTTCGCATGTAAGATTTTGGCTTTGTTATGATCAATAGGCTATCTACACTAATTATGTGAACAGCTGTTTTCTCAAATGAAGACAGACATTTCTTTGAATAACGAATAGGGTTTAAAGTTATCACAATTAAAATCAGATAGGCCTACTACATAAATGAAGAGTAACTCAGCAGAAAATAGCATTAGTAGGATCTAACTGGCTATTCAAGATATTGCTTTGTGACAGTAAGTACTGATAAATTTGGGTTCATGTTATTGTTTACTCTAATGCATTAGTTTTGTGAAAGATCGCGGGTTAAGTACACGATGAGATCATTGTGATTCTTAAATTTTCATAATCCTACTGGTGGCAGTATGGCCTTAAAGACGACTCAACCATTTGAATTGTTCAATTGACCTAATTCTTCTAGTGACACTAAGGCCCTGGAGTCAACTCAGCCTTTAACATAAAGGCACTGCCAACTTTTCTCAATCTGGATTAATGTTTCCTAACCAAAAGTATTACCGCATTAATTATAATACAGAATGAAAACTTTTAAATATATTAATATGAAATTCTTACATTTTGTTCCCGCTCCCACGGTAGCTCACAGGCGAAATAGGGACACGGGGAAACCTCTCCGGTTTGAAGGATGCTACACTAAGTCAAGTTTAAATACATTTATTGAGCCCCTTGAAAGATACAAAGAGCACAATGGACAAAATGATAAATAGACCCTTTAAAATACAAGATGGAATTTTGTATCTTGCTTTACAAATAAATTCCTCTTCCTAGCGGTGCCGAAGAAGATGAAATGTTGATGAAGTCAAGGGGAGACGACTTAGTAAGCTCCTTCTGGAAAATAAGGCATGCTTGCCTTATAAGACTGATGAATAGCTCGGAGGACCAGAGCAGAGCAATTTTTATAGTCGCGCTTGCTCGGACGACTGAGAAAGAATTTCACTATTCTTGAAGTGAATGCGCACTATCAGCAAATTATTTTAAGGTCGACTTGCTGCTTCGACCGAAAAGAAGAACCTTTAGATGTTGCTTCGACACTGCAACTAAAATTAAGCACTCTGAAATATTCACTTCACAGCAGTACTTACAGTCAATCCTTTTACTTAATGAGTTACGCATTCAAGTCCATACGGTTTGATCAGGGAAGTAAAAAACTTGGTTTCACACATTTGTAATTAAATCACAAATAAATTACTTTGATGAATGTACTAAATTGCGTCTCTGCAATAACTAGGGCTGGGAAACTTCAAATTCCCAGCTCGACAATAAAAACTAGATTCAGAATTCTGAACTGAAAACTAGCCTGGCGAAAGCTTCGAACGAGAGAATAAGAATGAATAGCAAGAATGACAGACGTCACGACATGTGACGTAAAGCAAGAATCCCATTGGCCAAGAAAAACAATAAATAATTAATCTTGGAAATAAATCAATTAAGTTACATTAAAATACTAAAACATAAATAAGAGAATTAATAGCATTACTTCAAAACTGAATTGTTTCTTTAAAAACACAAAATTATGAATAAAATATACTAAAAAATAATCAGACTGAAACTTTGGGTTGGAGATTATAACATGACTATCCAAAAAATGAAAGATGCGACAGTCAAATGTTATTTCTTATGAGAATTGATGGGAGAAAGAACAAACAGATAAGTAAACATATTTAAAATTATATTGAAGACACAACAAGAAAAATAAAACAAACGAAGACACAAGCCTGTTGCCATAGCAACACGGCGAATGACCTCGCGAAACCAGCTAATGCCTCAAATCCGGCCAGACACGAATGCTGGACGGAACATATTGCCCGCGATAATTTCGCTCGTGAAATTATCTAACAGAATGTGACGTCAAGCAAATTCGTGAATGCAAGGATTCGAGGCCAAAACAACTATCAAGTCGCAATAAAGTCAAAATCGGTGGAGTGGGATGCGTCCGGCATCAGCACTCTGAATGAAAGCAGGTGTCACTGTCCCTCTTCACTGACAGGCAGAGGAGCCAACTTGATGAGGGGCCTCTTATAAGTGCCTGAGACAGTGCGCACAGTGACAACTCTGACAAGGCCGTCTGGGCCTGGGTGTACTTGGTGCACCAGACCAAGCACCCACCTATGAGGAGGTACATTGTCCTCGAGAACCAATACAGGGGTACCCAAAGGAACGTCTGGCAGTACCTTATGCCACCTTGCACGACGCTGTAGCGTGTGGAGATAATCCACGGACCACTTCTTCCAAATACAAGTGACCATCTGCTGAAGATGGTTCCAACGGGAACGCAGGCTGTACCCACCAGAGAGGTCAGGACTGGGCACCGACACAATGGGCTTGCCAATAAGAAAGTGGCCGGGAGACAAATATCCAAAGTCATCCACGTCCTCAGATAACGACATCAAAGGACGTGAATTCAAGAATGACTCAATTTGTGTGAGAACAGTAGACATCTCCTCGTAAGTGTACTTACAGGACGAGGACATCCTCTTCAAGTGGAACTTCAAAGAGCGTACTGCCGCCTCATGAAGTCCTCCCATGTGTGGAGAGTGAGGAGGCAAGAAACGCCAATGAATGTTCAAATGCGCAGTGGCGTCTTGCACTGCGGAGTGATGTTCTGATGACATCAAAAGCCTAGAGAGGTTCTGCAGGTCGGCGTGAGCTCCGACAAAGTTTCTACCATTATCACAAGTGATTGAACTTGGAATTCCACGACGACTTGTGAACCTTGACAATGCCGCCAGGAAGGCACGTGAGGTGAGCGAAGTCACTAGCTCAACGTGTACGGCCTTCGTGGACATGCAGACAAAAATAGCAACGTAGGCTTTAGTAGTCACTTTGGACCGCGGGCCACCAAACTTGAGAGAGAATGGACCGGCGTAGTCCACACTAGAGTTTGTGAAAGGAGGGAGAGGATTTACTCTCTCAGGAGGCAGATCAGCCATCTTTTGCTGATAAGCCTGAGCCTCAAAGCGGAAGCAAACACTACAGCGCCTCCGTACACTGCGAACCAGCTTGCGAATGCAAGGGATCCAATACGACTCTCGCAAGTGTGAGATGACTAGCTGAGGTCCTGCATGACCTAGATGCAAGTGCACATGGAGAACTAACTGCCTGGTGAAAGCATGCTCTGCAGGAAGTAATATCTGATGCTTGTTGTCAAAAGGTAGGTTGGACCGACTTAGACGTCCACCTACACGCAGGATGTTATCCTGAATAAAGGGGCATAGTTGCCGGATCTTACTAGAAGAAGGCAAATCTTGCGAGGAAGACAATGCTTGAATTTCCTTTCTGAAAGCATTCCTTTGAATGATTCTAATGCAAGAATGCAAAGCTTCAGTAAGCTCTGACGGCAACAAAGGGCCATTGATAGGTGACTTGAGTTTCAAGTAATTATTAATGAAACGTCGCACATAAGCCATGACCCTGATTGTTTTCAAGTGTGAAAACTTAGTCAGCCATGGGCTTAAGCTAGAGGTTTCGATGGTGACTAGCGCTGCTATCTTCACCTCTGGGAGAGACGAAGACTCGAGCTCAGTGGGCAAACTGGGCCACTGAGTGGAGTCGGCAGTAAGCCAAGAAGGGCCTGACCACCACAGAGAGTTGTTAAGTAGGTCAGAAGGGGTGGCTCCCCTAGAGATGAGATCAGCGGGATTGTCCTTAGATGACACATGCGACCAAGATTCAATGGCAGTGAATTCTTGGACGTCCGCGACTCTGTTAGCCACGAAAGTCTTCAGTTTAGAAGGTGAATGGTTTAACCAACCAAGTACAACCTTGGAGTCACTCCACAGGTGTACTGAACTTATAGAAAGTTGCAACGCAGGTAACACCCGGTGAACTAACGTTGCCAACAAGTGAGCTGCCAACAACTCAAGGCGAGGTATAGTCGTTGCCTTCAAAGGGGCAACCCTAGACTTGGCACAAAGCAGACAGCTCTTGGCCTTATCGAGGTGATTAGTAGATCGTAGGTACAGACAGGCGCCATAAGCCACCTCGCTAGCATCACAGAAACCGTGCAACTGCACAGATACGAAGTTCTGCTGTAATGCTAGCCGAGGGATAGCGATGCTGGAGATGAACTGAAGTTGGTTGTGAATCTTGCGCCACTTGTCGGCGACCGCAGAAGGAATGGGCTGGTCCCATGAAGTAGTCTCCTTCCACAAAGATTGGAACAGAATCTTGCAGTAGGACACTATAGGGCATATTAGCCCAAGGGGATCAAAAATAGAGGCTATACAAGATAGCAATGTCCTTCTGGAACAGGTGGTGAATGGCTTGGAGGGATCGACTGAAGTTTCGATCCTGAGCATATCGTCAGAAGGTTGCCATATGAGGCCTAGCGCCTTTATGGAGGAGGTGTCAGAGTCACCAAAGGTTCTGTGGTCGAGAGACTCCCGCAGCTCAGGAGGAACGTCTTGGAGCAGTTCCACAGAATTGGAACTCCACTTACGAGGATTAAATCCACCTAGGGGGAGAAGCTCTCTCAGCTGAGAGACAATAACCTTGGCCTCAGACAGCGTATCAGCTGTGGCCACTATGTCATCGACATAGATGGAATTGTTTATGATGGAGGCTGCTACAGGAAACTTGCTTCCCTCGTCGATGGCTAGCTGTTTAAGAGCTCTGGTTGCCAGGAAGGAGGCAGAAGCAGTGCCATAAGTGACCGTGGTTAGGTCAAACAGCTGAATAGGGTCTGACACAGAAGTTCTCCAGTAAATCTGCTGGAGAGGTTGGTGGTCGGGATGGACTAAGACCTGTCTATACATCTTCTCGATGTCCGCTGTGAACGCCACTGGATTGAACCTAAAGCGTAGGAGGATCGAGAAGAGGTCAGGCTGCACCACCGGACCTACCGCAAGAATGTCATTGAGTGACTTCCCGTTAGAAGACTTCGCCGAAGCATCAAAAACTACCCTGAGTTTAGTCGTGGTGCTGGAAGGCTTCAAAACGGGATGGTGCGGGATAATATACTCATATTTCCCGAGTGAACTCCGAGAGGCAGGCTTCATGTGACCCAATTTCAGATAGTCATCCATGAACCTGTTATATTCCTCTCGAAGGGTTTCATTTAAAGACAGTCTTTTTTCTAATGAGAAGAATCTCTTCTGGGCTTGTAGCACTGTGCTCCCCAGGGATTCTGGAGCTGATACAAAGGGCAACTTTACAATGTATCGCCCATCGGAGTCACGCTGAGTATTGGCAGCAAAATGCTGTTCACAAACTGACTCGTCAGGGAAGGGGGCTGAGTTAGACACTCGTTCTAACTCCCAGAACCGGGAAAGCTGGTTACTCACTAACTGGTCAGCAGTTAGGAAGGCTGAGTAATTAGAAGACATAGCCTCCGAGCATTCAGGCTCATTTGGGCTTGCTTCAAGACAACGCTTAGCCGTGGATCGGCGTCGATGACCATTGGAAGTATGGCAACGCTGTGAAGGGAAAGGCGCAGAGGGCAGTTTCCCGGCGAAGTACCAACCAAGGTGCGAGTTCTGAATCGTAGGTAACTCACCGGTGGAAATTTGCCCTGGACACACCACTTGGGCGCAAATCTCCACTCCAAGAAGTAGATCGACACACTTAGGACGACTAAAAAATGGGTCAGCCAAGGGAAGATTCGGAGGAATGTTCCAATCTTTGGTCTCAATGAAAGAGTTCGGGAACCTTTTCTCCGAAATCTCCGGAACGACAATGGCCTGTGCATTGTAGCGCCATGAAGTCACTCGCGACTGAATCGCGATGCTGGTTAGCTTATGTGTGCTAACATTAGTGGACAAAATTCCCGCTAGCGTAGTCCGCTGCGCATGAGGAGCTAGTCCAAGACGCCTAAACAGCCTGTTGCTAATAAGATTGCAGTCTGAACCGCTATCCAGGAGGGCTGTGGCCTCAACAGGCGAGCCGTCTGAGTCCAGGATGCGGACAGTAACAGTAGGAAGCAAGCAGCGCTGCTGGGTCTGACTAGAAGCCATAACACCTGCAGTGTTGGCAGCCTGGTGACTATCGCTAGTCGGGTCGTGGAGGAATGTGCTATGTCTCCCAGCACATCTCCTGCACTGAAAAGTCCTACAATTGTTGGCATGCCCTTGACTAAACAGGCATACGCGACACAGTTTGCGGTCTCTAACAAACTGGTCTCTTTGAGCGAAAGTCATGCTCCTGAAGTCGCTGCATGAAAACAGGTCATGCACAGCAGTACGACAACAGAGACATTTAGGCCTCGAAGAAGAAGACTTTGACTTGGAAGGAGCCGGAGAGCTCGGAACTGACTTAGCAGCCTGACCTTTCGTGGCAGCATCAGTCATCTGCAGTATGCGAACTCGGCTTTCCAAGAAGACAAATAACTCCTTGAGAGTAGGGAGCTTCCCTATTTTGACAGATGACTCCCATTCTCTGATGAGGTTCATCGGAAGCTTGTCGATGATAATTCTGGTAATAATCAGATCTGACAACTCCACTTCTGTATTAAGGGAATTAAGTGCATGTACCGTGCTTATAAAATGATCCAGGTATTTCTGCAGGGATTCTGCAGAATACCTCTCAATCTGAGGGGGAGAGAAGAGATTGTCCAGATGGGTGTTGGCGATTAGCCGGTCGTTATCAAACCTATCAATCAAAGTCTGCCACGCCACCTGGAAAGTCGCAGCAGAGACAGGAATATTCTGAATGACCGTACTAACCTCTGATGACAGGCAAGACTTCAAGTACTGATACTTGTCCATGTCCGAAATGTGCCTGTGTTGAATTACCAACGACGAGAAAGTGTCACGAAACTCGATCCACTCAGAGGGGTTCCCATTGAACTGAGGAAGACGGATTTCGGGGAGTTTCGGTAACAACGGCGTGACAGGGTCGAGCGAGGAGCGCTGACTGGCAGTCTGCGCCTGCTCGGGTTCATATAGCTGTTTCTTTTCAGCTATCATGGAGTCAAAGAAACTGATGACTTTATAATAATCAGATTCCACTGCGTGAAAGTCGAATTCATGATCCTGGTAGGCCTCGTCAATGGCCACCTGAGCATAATCTGACTTATAGGCCTTGAAGATCTCTACAAATTCAGAGCGGCGAATGCGCGCCTCATGAAGCGTAGTGAGATCTTCGATTTCGTACTCTCGCATAATCTGCATTTGACGCAGAAATTGCGATTGCAAGTACTCGAAGCGTCTTATTTTAGCCTTTTGGGCAGCTTCGGCCTGGGCGTGGGCTTCGGCTCTCTTAGCCTCAGCTTCCTCACGGGCCAGGGCGAGCTGGGCCTGGGCTTGCCTTTCTGCAAGGGCCTGCTGGGCCAGGGCCTCCGCTCTCTTAGCTTCGGCTTCCTCACGGGCCAGGGCGAGCTGGGCCTGAGCCTGCCTTTCTGCAAGGGCCTGCTGGGCCAGGGCCTCCGCTCTCTTAGCTTCGGCTTCCTCACGGGCCAGGGCGAGCTGGGCCTGAGCCTGCCTTTCTGCAAGGGCCTGCTGGGCCAGGACCTCCTTGTCAGATAAGGCCTGAAGAAATTTACACAACTGAGAGTTGCCTCTGGAAATGACGGCGTCGACTTCTGCCCTATAGGCTTCTTCAGCATCAGAATAATCCACACCGTCGATTTCAGTCTGCACATGGTCGAACTTAGCTGCAAGTTCGTCTAACTTAGACTCATACTTTTTGAGTTCAGGATATGTGACATCCTCAATGGCTAAATTACTAATGACATTAACCTGCCGCGTAATCTGGGCCTTAATGGGAACTCGCTTGGCTTTAAGAGCCGTCAAACCGTCTGGACTCGACATAGCGACTTGCTTATACAAATGTCTGAATTAAATAGGTTGCCCGCCTAGAGCCGGTGCAACAATGACAAATTAAGGTTTGTTTATAAGAATGGAGTGAGTTGCCCGCATAGGAGCATACGAGTAGACAAAGAAATAGTGTGTAGCTGTACAGGTGTAAGTACACAAATGTAAATGTTTACACTTTACAAGAAAGTACCAAAAACTTAATTGAAATCTGTCAGAGACCTCCCTCAAACGCAATGCGGAGGAGAACCACAGATACTTATAGCAACTGACTTTAAACTACTTATTACTGATGGCTACTGATGGTAGCGTCTCACACCGGCGGCAAACTATACCGGGAGAACAAGATTGATATATAAGAATGACTAGAATTGTGGCTAATCACTGAGGTCTCTGTAATAAGTGACCAAGACAAATTCAAACTGTTAATTGAATAGTTACTCTACGTTAATTATAGGTCACTAACTATCAATGCATCTTCAACCATAGGCCTCTGGGTCATATCCAGGCCCGGAGGAACCACAAAGAGATGTTCCCGCTCCCACGGTAGCTCACAGGCGAAATAGGGACACGGGGAAACCTCTCCGGTTTGAAGGATGCTACACTAAGTCAAGTTTAAATACATTTATTGAGCCCCTTGAAAGATACAAAGAGCACAATGGACAAAATGATAAATAGACCCTTTAAAATACAAGATGGAATTTTGTATCTTGCTTTACAAATAAATTCCTCTTCCTAGCGGTGCCGAAGAAGATGAAATGTTGATGAAGTCAAGGGGAGACGACTTAGTAAGCTCCTTCTGGAAAATAAGGCATGCTTGCCTTATAAGACTGATGAATAGCTCGGAGGACCAGAGCAGAGCAATTTTTATAGTCGCGCTTGCTCGGACGACTGAGAAAGAATTTCACTATTCTTGAAGTGAATGCGCACTATCAGCAAATTATTTTAAGGTCGACTTGCTGCTTCGACCGAAAAGAAGAACCTTTAGATGTTGCTTCGACACTGCAACTAAAATTAAGCACTCTGAAATATTCACTTCACAGCAGTACTTACAGTCAATCCTTTTACTTAATGAGTTACGCATTCAAGTCCATACGGTTTGATCAGGGAAGTAAAAAACTTGGTTTCACACATTTGTAATTAAATCACAAATAAATTACTTTGATGAATGTACTAAATTGCGTCTCTGCAATAACTAGGGCTGGGAAACTTCAAATTCCCAGCTCGACAATAAAAACTAGATTCAGAATTCTGAACTGAAAACTAGCCTGGCGAAAGCTTCGAACGAGAGAATAAGAATGAATAGCAAGAATGACAGACGTCACGACATGTGACGTAAAGCAAGAATCCCATTGGCCAAGAAAAACAATAAATAATTAATCTTGGAAATAAATCAATTAAGTTACATTAAAATACTAAAACATAAATAAGAGAATTAATAGCATTACTTCAAAACTGAATTGTTTCTTTAAAAACACAAAATTATGAATAAAATATACTAAAAAATAATCAGACTGAAACTTTGGGTTGGAGATTATAACATGACTATCCAAAAAATGAAAGATGCGACAGTCAAATGTTATTTCTTATGAGAATTGATGGGAGAAAGAACAAACAGATAAGTAAACATATTTAAAATTATATTGAAGACACAACAAGAAAAATAAAACAAACGAAGACACAAGCCTGTTGCCATAGCAACACGGCGAATGACCTCGCGAAACCAGCTAATGCCTCAAATCCGGCCAGACACGAATGCTGGACGGAACACATTTTATTACTAACTTACATTATGTGCGAAGTATGTGTGTAAAAAATAAAGGTTCTGGTTTAAAATATTAAATTTTAGCAGGTTTAACTACGTTTTGTTTCCTAAACCAAACATATTTTTAATTATATTACATAACGAAAACTTTTAGAGATATTAATATGAAATTCTTATATTTTATTACTACATTATGTGCGAAGTACCGTAAGTATGCAAAAAATTAAGGTTCTACCAGTCGCGGCTGAAGCGAATTCCGCACTCGACACTGTAGTTTGCAGTTATCCCGGAGAAAGTGCCACAAAATATATTTTCGTACATTTTGTTTGTATAACGGCTTGCATTCGAAGAGAATATGAGTAATTTTCGTGCAGTTATTACAGTGTGCTATAGCACATTAGCACATGATAATCGGCCGCCCCGTGTTCTACCATAATTAGTTTCGAATTTTTAAATTACCTCTTACCCTCCTCTTAGGATATAATTTGTTTTTCTCTTCATCTGCAATAGTTATTTTACAAGCAGTATTATTCCTACAACACTTGTGCGTATTATATGTTCATTTTATAAAAGAAAGAAATTTAAAACACAAAGCGAGTAACAATGTATTTACTTCTTTAAACACCTCTTAATGATGTAACTTCCCCGTGTCCGCCCACGCGAACAACTCAGAGTTACTAAGTAGCTTAATAAATCTTGATAAGAGCAGTCTAAACAGTTCCATTACCTACAAACGAAAGTGCGACTTGCTATGTGTAACTGGATCTTTCTAACGAAACATCTTGAATCCAGAACACAGCTCTATTGCTCTCCTGAAACGCAAGTAGGCACATTTATTGGTTTGCCTCACATTTTTCCGAGGGATTTTATTAGGGCTGGAAGACATGGTGTCCTTCACACGATTGAGACTAGGTTACTGAAAAATACTCTAGTTGTATAAAAAATTGTATTTTCTTGAAACGGGTTTTTTTTCACCAAAGGAATTGTATTTACATTCATTGAATGTTATTTCCTCACCTATCTTCCACCGTCTGTTACGTACAGTATTTTCTTAAGGTTTTAACTGGTAAAACGCGAGTGAGGGGAAGACCGTTCAGAGGTGGGAGATGAATTCAGAGAGACAAGCTGTCATTCTCCTCCCGGCAGTAATGCAACTCATAGCTGTATACTTTAGTCAGCGCTATGTTACACCCTTAAAGTTAAAGAGTGGCGTAAGAATGAAACATCACCCCTTCAAATGGCAATATTTCGATAATAGACTCATCCAGGTTACTGAGCATCTATCTGAGCAGTGTCAGGTAGAAAAAAAATATATATATTGTAGCCTAAGTGAAAGGCATCGTACTTCATCAGCACGCCCATTACTGCTAGTGTAACGCAGATACTGCCCAGTAGCATTGAAAATGGTGTTTAATGTGACATAACGCCTCCCTTGAAGTAATGCTTTAGGCTGTTAAAGGAGTTTTTTTTAAAGGAGATTGTTAGGTTCACGGGTTCATATCGGTTGAGTATGGTATCTTCCAATTCCCATGTGAAATAACACTGTAGGTCAGTAATTGCTGGATATTAACAGAAGGCCTAAGCTGACGGAATACGACGCCCTCCAAATGTGTGGCAGAAGGGGAAGATATTACGTTTAAGGAATGTAATTTTCTCTAATAATAAAGCCCATAAAAAATACGATATTGATATTACGTTTTATCAAACCCATGTAGTATGTAAACCCATTTCTTGCAATAGCCTAAGTAGATGTTTCCATGTAGTGTTATATCAATGTTTGACTGCCGAAATTGAAAGGATCTTTCGATTGATTTATTGGAAAATGCACCATCTTAAGTACTGCCGTATTAAATAAGTGAAGAGATGAATAGACTGCATTGCTATAGCATAAACAAGTTCATATCGGTGTTCAACATGGGGTAAAATTAGGAACTTCTGGAAGAATTTTTTTTTTCAATTGCATGATAAGGCTGCCTAGTACTTATCGGAGTTGCATGCCAAGAAGATATCCAAAACATGTACAAATTTCCTTCCCATTTTTTAAAAAAATCCTATACAATAACATAAGCTTTACAAGTCTCATTGCAACAAGCACACCTTTGCTTATTATCATTACCTAATACCGTTTCAAAATAACATTTGAAACCATCGATGACTAATAGTTTCCTATTTTTATCACTCATCATAGGAGGTCTAATAATCCCTCAGTTCAATCTATCTAAACACAACACGTTTCATTAGGTGTCGTAAAATAATTTTTTTTCGTAAAAAGTTGAAAACTTAAAATGTATGGAGTAAATAGTTCCTTAATAAAGCCATAAAATCATCACTAGATTATTATAATTATTAATATAACTTTTTGATCATTATTGATATGTTATTTCAACGATGCTTTTCTTACCCAGTTTGCTATGGCAACCGAGTACCTTCAATTAATTTCACAACTGTGTACGGTCTACATGGAAACACTAGCTCAAATAATAAGCTTATATTACATAATAAAGGCATCAAAGGCTTGATCTGCAGAAAATAATAAATTGCAATGTTGCGGAATGACTTCACACCCATGCATCTGGGTGGAGAAACATTACGGAAGAGCGTACCAATGTTCTCATCAGCTCATCATGACCTCATTGTAGTGGGTGTGCAAGTATGAGAGCATCAATTGTTTTAATAGTTCCGCTGCTATCAGGGCTGCACATTGCCTTATCATTCGAACATCCTCATAAATACCAGATCAGCTTCGTTTTCAATGTGAAACCCCAATTTTTAACGCATTATTTTTAGTCCACAGGAAGAAAAGTTTATATCCCAGTGAGCTGATATCAATTACTAGGAACCGAGTTTATAGGTCATAACTTTATTTAAGATATTTGTGGTTCTAAGTCATAATTTTAAATTACACATTTCCATTTGGGCGAAGAATCGGGATAATTAATTATTATTTTTAGACTCCATATAAGGAAACTTTACCTTTTAGATCAGGCCACATAATATTGAAGAAACCCTTGAACTCCCTTTATTCAGAAATGATTGGGTGAATACATTCTTCTTTTGTTCCAACACCAGACAGTAAGTACGACCTTCTTATCTCAAGGGGGAAAAAAATATTAGATCTTTATACTAAAATTTATAAAATTCATAAATAACTTATAAATAGGCTGGTTATTTTTATCTGGCAATCTAATTAGGCCTAGATAAACTAAATGTTGCCAAAAATCGTCACACATAGGCCTATCCTACCTACTTAGAATTAGCTTAAGGGGCAAAATATGAATTAATTGTATTGGTAAATTTGGCAAAATATTAACTAAATGGTTGTGATAATTTCGGCATATTGTAACTCTTAACAGTCTTCAGTGATCACTTTTTTGCGTCTGCTGATGGGAACATTAGTTACAGTTTGAATTGTAATTTTCTCCTGAAGTGACGGGAAGACAGTTAATTTTAAAATCACACCAAACGCCAATTTTAAAGGAGTTATTGTAAATGTTTGTTCAGTAAGTATTTTATTCTTTTAAGTACGAATTGTTTTATGTTAAATTGTCGTTAATGTATACAACTCGAATCTATAGAAAATTTAAATAGTTTTGCTCTTTTCAATTCGAAACTCTAAGATAATACAAAATATGATTGGACGTAACTTCGTAATTGCATAGAAATCCTTTCCTTGCTCATCAATTAATCTATCCTGTTGACGTACAACTACAACATTGTGAGTACTGTCACATGGCAGCAAGCTGATCTCACGTCGTACAATGGCCGGCTTGCCAATCGTCTTAAGGTCCATTTACACACAGCAGTGAGGTGAACGTGACGTGACGGCACGTATTCCCACCGCCCGTGATCCCGCAGTGATTTCTATTCACACTATAACGTGGCATGAACGACATCAGTCAGCGTTTACTATAGTAACAAATGCCACGGAAAATGGCGAAATTCTCAGAAGCTGATTTATGAATGATTGCTCTTGTTTTGGATGAAGAGGAGGAGGACCAAGTGAGAAAAAGGAAGTGGGTTCATGAGGACTGGAAAAAGAGAAGAACAGAAGGGGAATTTGCCACTCTTTATAAGGAATTGATGGACGATGGAGCAATGTTTCACGCATACTTCAGAATGTCAGAAAATGCATTTAACATTCTGTTGAGCAAACTGGAAGTCAACCTGAAAAAGCAGGACACAAAATGGAGAAAATCAATTTCTCCGAGGGAACGGCTCGCAGTTTGTTTGAGGCATGTATGGTAGGATAGAATATACAGTAGACTGTAAACTTTGAATTGAAAAAAACCAACTTAAAATAAAGTTTACGTACATTTTCAAAGGCGCACAGTATAAAATTTGATCTATTGTTTTGAAAAAAAAAACATACATTTCTACTTAAACTACGTTTAGAAAGATTTTCAAATTATTCTATTAAATAATCTTTTTTAAACTTAAACTAAACTATTACAAAATTTGTTTTAAACTTAAAGTGTTAATTTACAAATACTGGGTAACATAAATTATTATTTCAATAAAATTGCAAGAAAAATATATTCGTAGTTAAAAAAAAAAAAAGTTTCACTTCGAAAACTCATATATGAGTAAAAAAGTATTTGCAATTAATTTTGATAGGTATTTATTCCTGACCGAAATTCTCAAAATACCGTTGCACTGAATAGGTTGCCGGTTGCATTTGACCAGTAGGTAAATCTTGATTTCCATTCTCTACAACACACTCATTGTTGCTTCCTGCAGGAGAAGGCTGCCCAGAATATGTTGGAGTAGCAGTAGAGTAATGAGAAACTTCATACGGTCCTGCATTTGGCTCTTCTTTCATGAGCATTTTAAGCTCGTACTTCTGCACAGCGGCAGAACACCACCACTCGATTTTCTAGAATAATATTTTCAGGTTCGCCTGTCACGCCACAGTAACGTCACTGCTGAGTGTAAATTGAACTACCCGAGTTTCACTGTATTGCGACTGCGGGAACACTGACTGCACTGTCACGGCCAAGCGCCGGACGAGTATGAACAACACCACTCAATTGCCTAGAAGAATACTTTCAGGTTCGCCGGTAGATGCACTTGCCTGTCACTCCACGGTCACGTCACTGCTGTGTGTAAATAGACCTTTAACCGACCGACAACATACTGTTTTAACTAAAGTAGCTCAATCTAGTAGCTCATCACAGTTGTGAACTAGTGAACAGGTGTGTGCGACGTTGACTCGACACAATCTTAAAGAGATGAGGATAATGACGGCGGTCACTGCTATTATCTAATGACAAACGGTGATTGGTATATTGTTATTTAACGGCGGGGATGTACTGCAACTTAGGCCTGTGACCGTCGCCGGTGTACCGGAATTTTGTCCCGCAGGAGTTCTTTTATATGCCAGTAAATCTACTGACATGAGCCTGTCACATTTACGCACACATAAATGTCATCGACCTGGGCCGGGATCGAACCCGCAACTGTGGGATGACAAACGTGAATAGAAATCAATGTGTAGAGGAAAAGTATTTAGGTTATAATTATAATTTTATTCCACAGTGGCGGGAGAATTAATTAAAAAAATTCAGTACATAGCCTACCGATTTTGGGGAATTGCTGTAAGTGCTTCGAGTTTGCGATTTCGTTTTTAAACATGGTTTGTGACAAATACGTTTGAAATAACACATGTTTTAGGCCTCTCAGGTTATGATTAGGCCTACATAATACGCATTTTAACTTTTTTGTTTAAGTGCTTAAGTTATTGCTTAAGTTACGTGTTTGAAATTAGGCCTCTCAGCATCCAATTGTTTTGAAAATTAACGATCAGTATATTAAAAATATACATTAGAGGAATAAACAGAGTTATATCGCCATGTGGTAACTTCTTTCCTTATAGCTAAAAACTGTTCATGCGAAGTAAAATAGCAATAACATTTTACGTGAGAATGATCGCTCATTTTATGAAGCATAAAGTTGAATTAGATTTTACGTTGGCCAACGTATTTATGATCCAGTACTTGGATGTAAAGCGTGCAATCTGCACACCTGCGCTGAAAATCACGAGTTTTATTGATTCTTTAAGTTAAGCTCACAGATACATCACTTATAAATGCAATTCTTTAAATCCGATACTAAAATAATGAATGATTAATTAAATATGCAAAAGACTGCTACTGTTCCCGTTTACTTTCTCCCATATACGTAGTATAGAGAAAGTATTGTGATCGTGACAAAAAATCGAAGTCGAGAAAACACCGGGAGAGCATGTTTCATGAAGCCTAGAAACCGAAAAAAGTATTTTTGGAATGACGTCTGTCCGTCTGTCTGTCTGTCTGTCCGTCTGTCTGTGGACAAGCACAGCGGGTAAACGGCTCGTTGTATTTACTTCATTTTTTGAAATAAGGACTTTTTCGAAATTTTGTCGAACCGCCCAGAAATTTAGCTTTACAACTGAAATATTAAGGGGACTTTTCATGAAAACTTTTTTAAAATTTTTGATTTTTGAAAAAATGGCTCTAACGATTTTAATAAAAATTGAAAATTGGAAACTCTTATCTATGACCAATAAAATGGCTATATCCGTATTTCTGCAAAAATGACATAAGGGGTACTTTACTCGTATCCATTTTCAATTTTTGTAGATTATATCCATTACTGTAGGCGATACAGGAAAACCTACCACAGTAAAGTTGTAGAGAAATTTAAAATGAACATTTTTTGTTTAACACATTTCTTTATACATTTAATAGATATCAAGATAAAAACGAAATAAGGACGGCTTAAATGCGAATTTCAGAACATACATGTCAATTGAAATATGAATGACATTTTGTTGCCCCTAGCAACAAGAAAACTATAGGCCTAATGTACTTATTGTTGCAAATGCAGTCAGTTTAGCTCAGTCGTAATGAACACGCCAAAACCAATTACAGCGAGGTGGTATAGGCTAACAGGGAAGAGGTCCTGAGTTCAAATCAAACCTCGTGGCAGCCCAAATTGACTTGGGTTTTTCATGGTTTCCTCGTTCGCAAAGGCAACGCCGGGTTTGTAGGACTTGTTAATTTTCCATAACTCATCGCCGCTATGTCAGTGGAAATTATAATCGTTTAAACTGAATATTACATAAGAAGACATCACTAAACAATAGATGCAGATGACGCGAATGAGCTGTTACTATAGACTAATGGTTCACGCAAACATACTAAACACGTTATATGACCTACATGCAGTTAAAGCGTGCAATATAACCTAAGTAGTAGCAGTAGTGGCGAAATTCAAATATAAGTCGCTCCTTAAGCTCCGCCCATTCGATATTCACATTTGCATGGACTGTGTGATGTATTTTGTTTCTGAGCGAAGCAGAGTGACCAACTGTCCTTGTATATTGTCGCAAGTGCCTTGTATCCCCCTCTACATATAACTAAATAATGCATAACACTAACCACATAGTTAAAGTGCGCGAAGCGGAGGCGGCAGCCGTAGCGAAGCGCCCTTGCATTTTCGAATAATGTACGATGCACTGTTTGTAGGTTTCGAAAATGTGGCATATTATATCTCCCGCGAGGTTTGTCAGCCTGTCACCTCTCGTCTAGCGGTATGACGTCACACCTCCAACGTCCGATCACGAGTTTCTTCATAATACGAGGACAGAAGAATTTGCTAGATCGTGGTACAAAAGAAACTGCATCGGTGAGGGTGGGTTGGGTGGGACCGATTCATCCCAAGGTGCGATTTATATTTGAATTTTCCCGTAGTATTAGCACTAATAATATTACTGCCATAGTTTTACTGCCATTGATTATTATTATTATTATTATTATTATTATTATTATTATTATTATTATTATTATTATTATTTCACAGTAAAAGCATTGAACATAAAGATCGACCCTGATGCTTTCCGTTCTAGATATTTGTTAGTTTTTATGAAAATGTAATAAGTAAAATTTAATTATCTCTTTAATTTACTTTTCTCTGTGCTAGCCTTTAACACGTATATGGGAGAAAGTTTGTGCAATATATTTTTGCACCATTTATTTTCAAATTAAAATGTTACTGTTTTATGTCCCAAGTGCCACAGAAATGTTACAAAAACATTATGACTGCTGCTACTCTTTGTAAATAATATTTTACATTTCTTTTTAACATCTGTAAGTCGGACCGTTTGCCGCTCGCCAGCCGCAAGTTCGCTAGATTGGGACGGCGTTTTGGAACCGCTCACGAACCGCTTCCTGTCTGTTTTTCTCACGAACACAAAGGATTTCTCAATTCACATTGGGACATGGATCGCTAGAGGTTCTCTGTGAAAATAATATCAAGAACGGTTCATAAACGTCTCGCGAACCTTTCCTCTCTCAGATGTATACACACCTTAATAAACCCAAATACCATAAGAATCCACATGTTTTAGTACCAACCAGAATCAACGCCAATGTAGGTTCAATCTTAGAATATCCCGAGCAGAAGTGTTACAAATTAACAAAGAATTAACTGCAGGAATTTCAATAACAGTAATTTATTGTGGAAACACTAGCAAAGTATTTTTGTTTGTTTTGTTTTTTGTTTTTAATAATAAAAGACTAATTTTTCAAGAACCGAATAAATCTTAGTCAAATTAAAAATTTCAAAAACAAGACCCATTTTATGAAAAACTAAAAAAAAAAAAAACACAACAAAACCAAGACAGTTTATCAACAAGCGATTGAATGCATTAAAGAATGGACGTGCGTGTTATGTAACGTAATAAAGTCTTAAGAAATTCCAAGCTCTATTACTTACAGGAATTCAAATAGCATTTTCAGCATATGGATGGGTGTCGTGCACATTGGCACACGTGCACATCGGCACAGTCGCATTTTCGTGCACATCGGCATAGTATTTTTATCTTGTAATATTATCGTGCTCATCGCCACACACCACGTTGGGGGCAGGGGTGGACATAGAGACTGAAACCTACAGCCTCCTTCACCACGGCTCCAAGGCAGCACCCCTTAGCTATCGTGGCTAAGGAAACCGACCGTTGATATCGTTGATAGCTTGTCAGGTTAGGTTAGGTTAGATTAGATTAGATTAGATTAGATTAGATTAGGTTAGGTTAGGTTAGGTTAGGTTAGGTTAGGTTAGGTTAGGTTAGGTTAGGTTGGGTTGGGTTGGGTTGGGTTGGGTTGGGTTGGGTTGGGTTGGGTTGGGTTGGGTTGGGTTGGGTTGGGTTGGGTTGGATTGGGTTAGGTTAATTCAATGTCTCATTCAATCGCAGGCAGATACTTCATGAATGATTTCTAAACAATACAATTATAATATTAATGTACACAGTATGTATCTACAATAATAAAAGGAAGTGTTTGTCTTTCTGTCTATCTAGCAGTTACTGTGAACTCCATTGCATTCAGTACGATAATGTAATTCCAACTTTGTCTCTATGTCCACCCCTACGAAGGGTGTGTGGCGATGAGCACGATGATACTGCAAGATAAAAATAATATGCCGATGTGCACGAAAATACGATTGTGCCGATGTGCACGTGTGCCAATGTGCACGCAAACCTATGGATGTGTGAGATTTATTCGTGTAGCATTACTATAGGTGATCTGTTACATGCATCGTTATAAATCACTTTGGCAGAAGTACTTAAAAATATTTAGGTTCACATGATCATGATCTTTAATAATTCTTTAAATATCGTCCTACAACTCGGCATTACTAAAAATCCTCTTACTCTCTTTTGAAGTTTCAGAATGCTGTCAGTTTTGTACTGTTTCCCCTAGAATAATGCATGATTATTAAAGCAATGGAAATGTGCTAATAGGCCTATGTCATTCTTATACAGTGAGCTGGTAGCAAATCCTTGAGACTTCGGAGTAGATATGTTCGAAGACGGAAAATAGAACACCCAAGCTTCATTGTGCATTGTGAAACGATACATGTAGTCATATTCGGCACTTTTTTCCATGTGTACCTGGAATCAATGGTGCGAATAAATATCTTCGCCGTAAAGAATATAAAGCATTCGAAACTATAGGCTAATACAGTACACGTAACTTATTCCTTAGCTTCCAGGAAATTCAGCCATTTACCTGTACTAAATTCTTCCGTTTCCTCTTATAATTAAGATCCTGTACAAACATGACCATGAGGATGGCTATTCATAAAGTCTACAAAAGCACTTAAGATAAGGAAAAAAGCAGGAAACTGAGGGTTATCAAGGGCGGAAAGAGGAGCATCTGCGGTAATTTGGCGCATGCCTGAAGTGTGTCATAGGAGGGAGGAGCTTGCAAATAGAGCACTTGTTGTTTTCTCAATTGCCGCAAACATTATAGCTGATTGTGGCGCTTGTAAAAATTCTTCTTGCAGTTTATAACGCAGGGTTACACAAAGCATGTCTTTGATTCCCTCATAACAGTATCATTGCTGTTAGCCTGTAACCATACTTTTTATTTTTATTTTGCAGTCACAATTTATTTGTTACACTTTTCAGTTTTTTTCCTTTCTTCTTGAGTTCTGTGTTAGGTGGGTCAGATTGCTGTTGTGCATCTTTTTGTTCGGGTTCAACCATCTTAACAAAATCGCGGATCATGGTCTTCATTTCAGAAAATATAGTGCAAATTTAAGGAAGAAAGGAAGAAAGAAAGAAAGAAAGAAAGAGGAAAGCTTTAAATGTGAAAAACCTCCAACGAGATTAGCCTACATTAATTGACCGAGCTAAGCGAGGTCCTGTTTTAACTCGACCGTTCAGTATTTGTCAATATGTGAGTCACGCAGTTATAATCAAATGCGTTCGATTTTCTTCCAACTTGGCATGAATGTTCCTTGACATCATTAAAACGATGTATGCGCAAGGAATTTTATTTTTTTGAAACAGTTTCAGTGGCTGCTTTAATAGTTCCGTTTTATGTAATGTTCAGTTGCTTTTATTTATTGCTATAACAATTATTTATTTTTCGAGAAAGTTAAATAATAATGTTTATTGAAAGCGAATTCGTGTAGGCTATGTGCACATTAATAAAAGTAAATATTCAATAAACCACTTAAATGATGATTTGGTAGATATGCCACTGGTTAATAGCCTGTAAGTGTAAAGAACTAGGGAAAAAACACTTAACATAATGTTATGTATAGAGATGTTCATGAAAATTAATTTTTGCTATACCGTTTATTCATTTAGCAGTAAACCTATTCATAGTTAATGTATTTTATATTATATTTCAGTACTGAAATAGCTGCATTTTGGTGCCCAGTAGTTACATCAGTGAACCCATGTAGGTCAGGGAGACTATGTTAACCAGATTACCTATACTATAGGCAAATGTTAACAGTAAGAATTGCAAAAAAAATTCACAAATTCAAAGCCCCTTTAAGATGTGTTTTTGTAGATATATGCAATACTTGGCACCACATGAGCATTTTATTTTAATGGGAAATAACTTATCAGGGTGTCCACTGGTCGGGAAAAACTGGGAATCCGGGAAAAGGTCGGGAATTTCGTATGGTCGGGAAAATCCGGGAAAAGTCAATGAATTTATTAAAATATCCGGGAAAATTCGAAAAATTGCAAAGTGTGATCAAAAAGACTTCTAGGCAATAATAGGCCTATATGAAAGTATATTTAATTAATTTTATTGTTCCTAATTTTTGTATCTGTTATAGCCTAAGTAATTATTGTTTGCAATTACTTTTGTTACTAAATATTTTTCTTATTTAAAGTATGTATAATCCTATAATTTTTCTTACACATTTATTAGAAAGTGCTTCATATTTTGGTCGGGAATTTCTGAAATGATCAATGAAAATCAGGGAATAAGCCGGGAATTTCTTCAGCAGTACTTGGTGGACACCCTGCTTATAAATTGTATTTTGTTTTGCGAAATAACACTGAAATTAATCCAAACCAAAATGTTATTCTTATATTCACCGTAAATCAGGATCCTATTTATGACACGTATAAATTCCAGTATAGAAGGGAGAAACACTACAACTTTTTTTTAATTGGGACAAAAATTGCTTTTACGTCTAGATTAAATGTGCTTCGTTTATGAATGCTGTTGTGTCTGAATTTTAAATGTGAAAAGGACCCAGACAATAAGGGTAGGGATATAAGGTTTTCATGTTATCTGTTAACCCTTGTATAGATGTAACTCAGTAAGTAATTAATTAATTTCATCACGTTGTTAACTCTTTGGTAGAACAGTCTCATATCGAACAGAGTCTGAAGAACAGAAAAATTTCGCATATGAATTGGCTAGCAGAGAGGAAGGAGTCTGTCTGGAACAGCTCTAATTACTGACTGCCATTATTCAATTGTGCAGGAGTAGGTCACCATTGCAGTAAACATTACCAAAGCTGAGTTTGAGATTCGACAGGCAGTGCTAATAATTCATTACTATATCATGATCTATATATACACTCCCAAGCATTAACTATGCGTTATTGCCCTTATGAAAATATTGCGGTATAATTCATTTAATGCTGAGAACTTTATTATTCGAGAATGCAACTGTATGAAGCTGTAAGGTAGATAGGTATTAATCTGTGAACAGTAGGCTATAGCTCAAAAACTTAGGCTTATCTCAAAACTTTCCGTCTTCTTTCATTCTCTTCTCTGATGACTTTTCACACACACAATAAAAGCATAATGTTTGTTTATGTAAACAGCCTGGCTAGCTGAAAGAAAAGTTTTATTCAATCAAAGTTCTATACGTATTTACATGTGTCATATTTGGAGGTTATGACAAGAAATTTTTCGTTTACTTTCCCTTACTGTAGTGACTACTTCTCTTAAACAAATAAATAAATATATAAAAAAACCGCCGAGTTGGCGTCTGGGATCAAAATTTTGAGACTGTAAGAGAAATGTCTGTTTGTAGGATTTATATTCAAATGATTTTATCCACCCATTGTATTAACATTGACATTGTTTTTAATCGATTAACATTAGTTAATAGAACGTTTTTTATTTAGTCTATGAATAATTCCTTGGTTAACGATTGTTTGATTGCACCTTTTTTGGGCGCTACTAATTTGGATGGGAACGTAATGTGGGTTGTCCAATTTTATTGTAATTCAATCCTGGTTAGGGAGAGTTTTGATGTACTAGTTTCTGCTTTTCAACTTCGAATTCACTGACTCGCGTGATGTGGGACTGATCACAGCTTTTAACAACATACGAGGCAGGAAGTTGTGGGGTGGACCGTCCATCACATGCAGAGCTATGTCCTATCTCAACACATCGAGTGGTCTGGGCGGTCAGCATGAGGAACTAGGCACTTGCTCCTAAAAATGATGCACACTGACTATAATCTGACTATAACCAAGCTGGTGTGTACATTATGAGAACCATTCTGCGTGTCGTGCGTTTAAGCAGTGAAATGTATTAATGAAAATACCTGATTTGAAAAGACTTGTAGTGAGCGGTTGTCCACAAGTTTTCATATCGTTTATCTCACAATGTGCCAAAAACATAAAACTATAATTGGAAATGGCACTTTAAATCACTTTCCAAGGATTTACGTTGTTTAAATTCAACCCTAGCCCAATCCCACCCTCTATTTTAGAATAGGACAAAATGAAGCAAAACTCTTCGCTGAACTAGCGACACACAACATTAGGCCTATTAGAAACTTCTGATGTCGCCGCGCCAAATGGCTTCGACATAGGGTTGCCACCTTTTGGTAAGGCTAAGGAGGGACACTTATCGAATATATGCAGATCGCCGATCTTCATACCTAAATTTGTACACGGAACAATTTATTAACTGAAAGACGGAATATATTACAAAACCAAAACTGAATAGGCTATGTAACAGTTACACTAACATTAGAAAAGAAAATATTAGCAAAATACAAAAAAATAAAAATAAAAAATAAAAAGGGTAAATTAATGACTTGAAGCTGTATTTCTTGTTTGATTTGGCAGCTTCTAATAGTTGTTTGTTCTGTTTCACCCTCACTAAATAATCTTTGCAGGTATCTGTAACATTTGTAGAAATGATTTCACTCTTTATGAGGTCAGCTGAGCACCTTTTTCTGGATTCTGTCCATTTTAGATTCAAGAGAGAGAACACTCTTTTCACAAAGGCATTGCTACCAGGAATGCTCAGAACAAAGCATTTGAGATTGGGAATGTGTTCTTTACCAATCTCCTGAATCATTTTCTTCCATTTCATACTCATACTTAGTCTCTCCTTCTGTATAGTTCACTTTAGTAGCATTTATTATATCTGAACTAAAGCAGAATTCCTCATATAGGCCTAACTCATCCAAATTAACATCAGATTCTACATTATGTGCCTTCATAGAGTCTTTGAGATGTTTGAAAGATAGTGAACTCTTAAGATTCAAGTTCTTCAGTGTGCCATAAAGATTGTTTTCTGTGAAGTCAAATACTTTCTCCAAGGAACTTAAAGCTTTCTCATAGAATTTCAAAAAACAATGTATACACTCATAGACATGTTTCAAAAAAATTATTAACATCGGTATGCCACTAAGTTTAGGAATAACAGGAGAAATATTTAATTAGTTCTTACTCAACGAACGACACATAAAACACACAGAGAACGTGGATTCAAATTACAACTGATAACACTACACACGTCTTGCTGTGCTGTAATTCCAGAAGGAACTGTACTTGGCAAATCAGTGCAGAGTGTCATATCTGTTTTCGGTACTTCCCCGTCGGATCACCAGTTAATGGCTCGCACGCTGGTTGTACAGATCACGGACATACCCCAAGAATGCCCGCGCGACTTATAAGAATAACATCATGGGCGGTGATTTCAATGCTGCCAACACGATACATTTTAGCGATGGAACGACATCGATATCTTGACCATGAGACGAAATTCACAAAAGACGCCACCAAGAATTGCTGTCTCATATTTTGTTTTGGAATAATTTGGCGTCCCGCAATATAATGCGTCCCTCTTAGGCATAATTCGGGACGCTGAAAATGTCCTTAAAATGCGGGATGCCCCGCCTAATTCGGGACAGGTGGCAACCCTACTTCGACATTCTGTATTTAGTTTGTGTAAGGGTTACAAACATTAGATAACATAGGTAGGTAGAAAACTCTGATTAAAAAATATATATATATATATATATATATTGAAATCTTTTAGGGCCGTCCACATAGTAAGTTTCCCTGGGGCCGTTTACAGAAACAAAACACAGTTTCAAGGAAATATTTATTGCAACAGACAAAGCCAGCTATTTTTTAACATATTCGCCACCGGAATTGAAACATTTGTCTTCCCGTGGCACCAACTTTTGAAATCCTGTGTCGTAGAAGTGTGCCGCCTGGGATTTGAACCACCATGTGACAACCATCTTCGCCTCTCTTGTCATTCTTTGTCATTTCTATGGGTGTAGGAAAAGATGGAAATTACCGGGAGCGAAATCCGGGCTGTAGGGTGGATGTTTAAACACGTCCTAGCAAGACTCCTGCAGAAGTTCGGCTGGGAGGTGTTTAAACATTCACCCTAAAGCCCGGACCTCGCTCCCAGTGATTTCCATCTTTTCCTACAGCTCACGAATGACAAAGACCTCGTAATAACCACTAATAATTGCAATTTTCCCATGTAAATAGAATATTAACCCGCGAGCAGTGTTGAAACCAGGCGGTGGGCTGGAAGAAACTCCGCTTGTCGTAGTTTTCCGATTCCTGCTCTACAGCACAAAATAATGAAACAATTTTACCTCAATTTCACTCCATTAACTTCTCTTAAACCTTCATATGAGTAAAACCATAGTCTTTTTGGAGTTGACTGTGTATCACACACCTAAAATGTTAAGATTTTACTAATTATCCTCACTACAATCCCATGAATTAGTCTGGTCCTAGCTCTTCCATCCATCTGAAAAATGGACAAAACTAATTTTAAAATGTAACATAGGATAAGCTACTAGTAGTATTCATGTAGTCATGTATATAAAATGATTAATAACGTACGTTGCTCTCTGATCTTGATTCATTCCTAGTATCCATACTCAGATATGAGAAATACCAGCCATTTTGATGATATGCGTTTACTGCTCGAGATAAATGCTTCTTCCAGTACACACTTGAAATTCTAAGCTGCATGCAAGATGAGTGTTTCATGGAATTCAAAGCGAATTGCTGTGTGGTTACGATTCTGTAGAAGATGAAATATATAATACATTAGACATTGTATGCAGAACAGGAATACAATTATCGGCAAGGGGCTTCACAGTACTTGCATTGAAACATTTTGAGCACATGAAATAATATAGACAGCATTACTTTCACTATCGTATAATTATGTAAGACAACATTTCATTAAAACAGTGATACATTCTACATTATACAGCGTATGTATATGAAATGTTATACAGTATTAGATTAATTTATGCTCTGTAATGTGATTTACAAGAAATTTAAATCTGTGTTGTATTAAATCCAGTAGTGAGGGAATATACTTTTTTTCACTTTTGAATCAAATCGTATCACAAAAGACATGATTTGTTAATAACTATTAAGCTAATAAGCTTAAATTTTTGTCTTAGTATCTAAGACCATAGGCTAGAAACGTTGCAGGTGCAATTCTATAACTATTACGTTTTTTTAACTTTGTAAAAAAAATTACACTGCCTATATAGGCCAAAAATGCTTATTTCACAATGTAATAATTTTTTTCTAGCTTTGCTTTGAAAAAATTATAACCGAAGTGAGCCTGTAAAATTTCATGATAATTGGACTAATAGTTTTAGAGAGATATCATGTTTAATGTTGCAAAAAAACAAATTTATAGGAAAATAGGGTTAAAAATTAGATAGTAAGTTAAAGTAACACATTATCTGACATAAATGTTTGTAAGTCCGTAATTTTGTTATAAAATTTTACAGACTCATTCGAGACCATTCAGCACTTTGTTCGTAAATTTGTGTGTTATTCAGTTACGACCAGACACTTGTTCGAATATCTTCTAATTTGCCATAGATATTCCCTCATTAAAAGCGACATATGTGTAATAATTTTTGACATGGTTGCCTTTTATTAGGCTGAATAAAGAATCTCTGTCCTAAATTGAAGAGTATATTTCCAACGTAACATATTTCCATTGTTAGTGTTTGAGCCTTAAGTTACTAGTACTGTACTATTAACCTAATAGCTTAATGCCTCTTATCCCTACAATAAAAGAAAAAAAGTGCTACGTTATAAGAACTCACAGTGAAGATACTTTCCTATGTAATAAGCCCTTGAATTAGAGCCTCTGAACGAAGTTTGTCAGTATCTCTTGCCTCAATAAATCTTTAGTCCGTGCCCGCGTGGCTTACGCGAAGTCGCACTATGTACAATATTAGCATGAAGAAGTAAAATGCTTGGCCATCCCTGATCCATTGTGTCAGGAAATGAATTCTCATTGTGACTTTTCAAGAATGACCCACACGTGCTGGTCGCCTTTTATGGCAAGTTTCTATGTGGTAATAATGCATTTTGAGATTTGTAAGGAGTCTTGTCCAAGCAAAGAATGCTGGGTTGAATACAAGCTTGGGTTTTACTGGAATGCTAGGACTCTAAGCAGCATACCATAAAATCCTAGAATAAAACCAAATCGGAATCCACAATACCTCAGGTTATAATTCCGTCTGCAGCACAATAGGATATTACAGTATCAGAGATACCATGTATTACAAGAAGTTCCGCCTCTGGGTACAGTAGAAATGCTTAGTTTTGAAGCAGAATATTTCTCATACTGCTGCTATGAAAAGAATGTACAAAAATGCATAACTGAGAATTGATGCATCTACAACTCCCAAAAACCTACAATTTAGTTCTTTTACCTTTCCATTTCTAATGACGTATAAATTTGCCACCTTAAAATTTGTATAAAAGTAGAAAATAAGAAAAGTGGAGTAACGCTTTACATAAACATAGCAGGTGCCCGTGGATTCGGCCGCGATTATTTACTCAACTCCTACTTATGTTTTATTTAAATTATTTATTTAACAAACAAAAATTAAAATATTATGTTTATTAACACTGAGATCGTTTTTCAAAAAATTTCAGGAATAACACTATTTTGTTCTTAATTATATTGTTTTACGTAATAAATATAAATAATTAAATGAACAGAGCGAATCTTATGCTGCCATATTGTGGACATACAGGTTTGAATGTACCACAGTTTTATGAACTTTACCCAAATCACGCATAAACAATTAAAACGATTGATAATTGAAAAGCTAAAAACCCGACTTTGAGGTGCATTTCAGGATTAAAGTGCGCAGCCTATGGAAAAAGACTTCATATTCGAGTTTCCTAGCCCCCAAAAAACCTGCATATTGGGTTTCATTGACATCATTTAATGTTGTCCCATTTAGGCATGCATTTATGATCCCTTTCTGTCCACCTATGTTAGTAAAATGAGATCTTTGCGAGTTGTAAACAAATGAATCAAGATAGCAACCGAACAAGGCCACCTTCAATTAATTTCATATTGAATACGGTCAGTGTTAATAGATGGCGTTGGATGTAAACGGAAACACAAGCTCGAATATTATATTAGATGTGAGGATATTTTATTCACAAGTTGAACTGTAATTTGTAGGGCAAGGCATTTGATCATTTTGCATCTATTTTATGTGAAGGTTAAAAGATAGTTGAAATGTATTTAAATGTGTATCATGAAATAATTGATTAAATAAGGGCAATTTGTTTTTGAATTTTTTGCTTTATTTTTCATTTTTCGTCATTTTCAAGAGATAGGACATTTTTTGGCAATTTTTAGGTCATTTTCGGCATTTTTAGCTCATGTTTCAGTGGAGGTAGAGGCGAGCTTTTCCTTGTACAGATCGTTACTTTCAGACAACAGACTATCGTTTTTATTTGAGAATCTCTGCCAAGTGTTCATAGTTCATTTTAATTCAGGTTAATTGTAAACACCATAGCAGCTTGTCTTGTAGCAATGAATAATTGTTTTTTCTTTCTTTTTAAATGGCACATATTTGCTAGGGGAAATTTGATGGGCATGCCAGTTCAGAAAGATTTCCTTTTTGGCTAAGGGTGTCCAAGTAGTATAAATTTACTTACTTCTTTAGTAACAAAATAAGTGTGATTTACATTGTAAATTCATTTATAACGCATTGTCATCCAATAAATTGCTTTTAGCAATTCATTAGCAATTCATTACTTAAAAAAAACTAATTATAAGTAGACTAATATTGGTAAATTTATTGGTCTTTTTAAAAATCTTATGTCATTTTTTCACTATTTTTAGGTCGTAAATGCATTTTTTATTTTGAATTTTTAACTTTTTATGGTCATTAAATTACCTTAGTAATTTGTTATGTGAATTACTCATTTGCGTGAGATTTTCCTTCCAAGTCGACTACTATTAGAAGCTTCAAATCGTTTGAATTTGAAGGCCCACTACGGAATGTGAGGCAATTGATCGTCACCAGCCAGTGAGCTGTAGTATGCATGTTTCCAGACCGTGTGGCTATGTAATATACTGAGCACGGCATAGAAATGACCACATTCCCCCAGCTTCCTATATTTACGATAATTGTGCCCCACGCCGACAGTATAGCACCTTGACATTCTCTGTCTGTTACGGGGCAAAGTCCGCTGGATACTCGAATGCATACTTACTCCCATACCTTTGATGCCATTGTACACGAAACAGCTCCTGGAATCATGCGTACATTCCTACATGCAACTTACATCCAGCCCGCTTCTATATCACCTACTTGCAAATTTTAGGATAAAGAATTATTTATTTGAAAGACCATAGTTTTTTGGTAATAGCGATAACCGCGGAATTTCAAAAAACAGCCTTCGCTGTATTTAGCTTTATGGATGTTTTCAATATTGCTACTAACCTATGTATATCCACGAAATATCGCGAAGTTTGCTAAATTTCACAAATTGTATAAATAAACTGGAATACGCTCCCTCCAGGACGAATGTTGTGAAATTTGTACGAAAATATTATTTTAAATCGTAATTTTTACTATTTTTAATTATACTTTGGCCTATGATCGATTACAGCAATGATTGGTTAAGGTATTCAACAGATTCCACATTTCATGGAATTCTGTCTGCAAATGGCTATTTTCTATTAATAAAATTCCCTCATTAGATGCTGCCACATGGACCAAGTTATACAAGAAATATAATTTTGTTCAAAATGAGAATTGAAATATCACAGATACAATGGTTGAAACATTTGATAAAGCTCCTACCTAATTAATTATGTTGTAATTATGTTCTTTAACAGTGAAACTAACATTTATTTTCATTTTCATTTTCAATTTTTTTTTATAATATTTATCACCACTATTTTGAGTATGCCTACTGTTGTAAGTAAAGGATTAAACTTCTTCAATGACAAACGTAGGCTAGTTGTCTATAAAATACCTATTTCCCCAAAATATCAAACGAAATAGAAGGAAATCAACATCGAAGTCAGCCATTTTATTTCGCCAAAAAATCATGCTCTTATTTATTTGGCGAATTTTCACCCAATAATGTACAGTAGTTTAGTGCATAATGTATTAATGCTAGAATTGATAGTAGGCCTACAGATTCTACATAGAACGCCACTTCGTCTTATAGTAAATAGATGTAGGGATCTTTCAGAATTATTGAAATAATATCCTCCTCGATAAGGATCGGTCCTGCTGAAAGCAGATAAATGATTCTTATTGTTGTTGCGGTAGTCAATTTATTAAAACTGTTTAAAACTGTTCGTAATACAATACTGATATTTTCGGGCACGGATGTTTATGAAAAATTCATTTTTAATAATACACTCTATCATATTCTAATGTTAAAACATAGTCTGTACAATACACGAAAGAAATAACAGAAAATCGATAGTTTCATTCTGCATATTGTTGCATATTTCGTTAGTTGTGCGTAATGCATCATATTTGCTTGACACTAAAATTCTGTACATATTTTATTAATTTTTCACAATTTAACGGCATATTTCTGACATATTTTAAATATTGTATATATCTTTGTTAATTCAAACGGTTACAGCATAAGTGGTTAAGGGAATTTTTTTGAGAACCTACTGCATAATAATATTTGACAGTACATAGCCTAATGTTTTCGGAACTGATTGTGTAATATTAAAACGACGTTTCACTTCATTAGTTTTCAATTTACTAAAATTTGTTGCATTTACTTTGTTTTTTAGAAAATTTTACAATGTAATTTATATAATTTCTGTGATTAATAATATAATTCAGCTGCCAAGAGAACGTGAGGTATGCGGGAGCATATTTTACAAGTTTTAGAGCATAGTTTTACGTTTACATTTATTTACATTTATTAACATTACTTACATTGCATTATTATTATTACACATTTAATACAAGTAAAAACAAATAAAACCAAACATATTTCGTGTTCTGATAGAACATTAACTCCCGAACTTGACTGATATACTTTAGCTAAACTTTATACTTTTCTATTAATAAAATATACTAAAAGTAGCCTGTTAATGTAGAGTCTGCAACCTCTACTCGAAGCACGATTCTTCTACAAAAAGGCGGATAACTTAAGCTGATTATTATAGTGAACTTATAAAGAATTGATTGCCTTCCATGTACGGAAAAAGTAGCGAGCCTTTAACTTTATAACTCAGTATATGTAAAAACTTGAAAGTGCTTCTCCCCAGGTAGCTGAAGATACTTTGAATGCAATATTCGCTGCACGAGACACGGTTTTATATGTGGAGTGAACAGCTCGTGGTCTCCCCATTTAACGTTCATGAATTTATAGTTATGTGCGTTGTATATGAGGCAATGTACAAGCGGCAGCTGATCCTCTGTGAAGTTGCATTAATTATGCAAATGGCGAGTTTAGCGAGAAATTTCGCTTGTCTCAAGAGGTGTCTGGCTAACTAATATCCCTTGTTATTTGCTCATAAACGTATTCTCTGGCATATAATACCTTTCACAATCCCCGTTACATTGTTTTTTTTATTATTATTATTTTTTAAATTTTTTTGTTATACCAGTAGTCTCTGTGAGGAATGGTGCTGAACTTTACAGCACATAGTTCGCCTCTGTGGTGTATTTCAGTGTAGTTTATCTTTTTATATTTTTATTAGTAGGCCTATTATTTTTTATTTTTATCACAGGCCAGGGTTTTTGATCCTGGGCCAGTTTCATAGAACTTGCTAACAATATCATTTTATTAATATTATAACTCATATTATTAATTACTATTTATGACGGTGTTTTTTTTCGAGCTTAAGATAAATTGAAGTAGGCCTAACTTACGATTTTTTAAAATCATTGTATGTATATATGTATGTATGTATTATGTATGTATGTGTGTATGTACGTACGTATGTCAGCCCTAGCGTGAACTTTGCTTTTTGGACTAATACAGTATTCATTGTTAGTTCGTTACTCAACTGTATTAATTTGGAAGTTAGGTCTTGATTGTTGTTTGTGTTTTGTTTCTTGTTATCCTTTTTGGTACTGTACTTCAAAGCAGCACGCTCTACGTATACTTTGATAGTCTAATAAATCTCATTATTTTCATTGGATGGCATCAGTTCATGTATTGAATTCACAACTATTCTCATCATATGTTCCTTATTCTGAAAAATCAAACTTTTTAAGCACTTATTCAAGATACCAGTGAGATTAAACCTATGTATTAAAAGAAGCAAAAGGAAAAACAAATTATAATATATTAAAATGTGTTAAGTCGCGTTCTGAACTTTGCCATATCATGCCTAAATAACGGTAAGGCGTTCGATCTGCAGGTCATGACGTACAGTTTGTTACATGGAACAATCAAATATATTAACGCTCGAGGAAATTTCGAGGTTTTTCACGCTTGTCTTGTCACTTGAGCCTTGTATGCTAGTTGATCTGGCACCAGTGGGCCCCATTTAACGTGTAGGGCCTACTTTCCTTTAAGGTAGAGACAGTCTATAGACTGTCCCATTCTAGTTTGATCCTGTTCAAAACAAAGGGGAGGAGAACTCAGAGAGAGTTCGCGGAAAATTCACATCATGTGACAAAACGTGATTGGTTAAAGTCATTACCATGCGCCATTACCAGGGAGTGGCTTGCTAGTACAGAAGTAGTGTTCGTAAGTTCTTGCAACAATAATATCAACATTTACACTTGAAATAACAAACTCTCACTGGCATCGTCATCATTGTAGTATATCAAGTAGCAAACAAAACAAAGGATTCATTGTTCACGACGACCCTGCGGGTGAGTTGTACTGAGAATAAACAAACTACCACTAACACGGTGATGTCATGCGTTCTCACGTGCGGACTATGACAGCCACGCCTCTTTGTTTTGAACAGGATCGTTCTTAAATGGGATAGAGAATAGATGCTGGACAGCCCTGTGGTCTCGGTTCGCATTAGCGGTCTGAGTGTGGTATAATATTAATTACTGAGTGGGCAAAGCAGCCTAGGGTAGCATTACGATACATGTAATATGTGACATAACTGCTGACATGAGAGGAGTCTAGCATTTCCATCCTCTATGTTTAATACCCCGTCCAGGCCGTATGCTAATTGTTTATTGCAGCAAAGAACTCTATCTCAAATACTCCATAGTTATGCGTCGTAAGAACATGAGCATGATATTTAATACAACATTTATGACATTAACAAATGAACTGCTGTGGAAAACACTTCAACGTGGCATTATATTATGGGTAACATGGGACGATATGATATGTCTTTGGTCGTCAAATGCACGTTTCATGAAGGGTATACGTGGCAGGTCGATTGCGTTGCTTTATTTGTTCGTTGCCTACATCCCTTTTCTTTGTTTACTCAGGTTGTTTATTTATGTATTTATTATTTATTTACTTACTTATATATTCATTCATTTAAATTCCCTTATTCTTTTCTTCCTTTTATCTCAGTTTTTTATCTCTGTTATGATTTCTTCCTTCTCTCCATATTTTTGTTAGGTTTTACTAACTTAATTTATATATTTTCTTATCACATACTTTAATATCGTCATGGCATCTATCTTTCTACTTACGCGATATTATATTTCCTGTGCGTGTACCTTTTTGTACATTTCGACTCATAAATGAGAAAATCTTTAGAAAAATATCCTCGAATTAGCAGGTTTTGACAGCTGTCAATATAATTTGAAGTCATTTCTCATATTCAACACATACATCGTATTGTCACTTATTTTGAACATTTGTGTCTCGAATAAAATAGTTGCATGAAGGAATCAATGTCGTTATAATGGTGACCTTTTGCAGCAGAAATAGGAGTGAAATCTCATGACCAGATAAAAATCCGTTGTGGGGGATGTTAGGAAATATTTATTTTTGTTGTATTATACCAAGAATACCATGACTTTCGCATAAAATCTCGAAAACCTGGAGTTTGTAAAATTGTTCCCATAAGCTCACCGTTTTCCAGTCTCTGAATTTATTTTTAAGTGTTTACTAATTAGAAGAGAACAGTTTCAAAACATTTTTCCCCCATCAAAATATCTCCGTATTTCCATAGCTCCCCTCCATCATAAGCCCATAACATACAAAAGAATTTGCAAGCTAATATCAACTCATTTTTTGGATGTGTTGAACCTGAATTTTTTTTGGAAATCCCTTATAATAATTTTGGATGTGTTTGAAGAAGAGGCGTCTAACTGAGCAAGTCATGTAGGATATCAGAAAGCTTCCATACGCAGCACTTCACAGAACAATGGATGGGAAAAGGAAAAATGGTAGTCACAGAATGGCGATGGAGGGATGATAATAACTGGGAGATTCGGGGGGAAAAAAGCACGGATCAAATAATTGCACCTCAGGAGCGAACTCTATGAAAGAAGAATGTCGAGCAAACGTGCGGTCGTTAAATTCTGTCAAGAATAAATAGAATAAATAAAAATTAGCTTCTTGGTCTGCCCTAAAAGATTGGTGTAGAATTTTTCTTAGCTGATTTTCTACTCCAAGCCTCTACTTTGTTTTATGGCCATAATATCTAGAATGAACTGTTATGAGTGTTCAGGCGGGGGTCACATCTTGCACTTCGTGGGTGGTTGATAAGAAGAATGAACAAACAGCTATTTTCTGGCATATATTTTACTAAATTTTAGTCGTCACACATTAGAAATGCAATGTAAATATACACCTTTGCTGTCTTGAATGACTTGATATTTAAAACAAGCAGGTATTTGGTCTTGTTAGCTGTGCAGTGACCTTTGCTTTCCAGACAAAAAGGGCGGCATTGAGAAGTATTTATGATAACTGCAATTGTGCATGTACTTCTGTTGCCTTAGGTAACATAAATTGCTCGCAGTGTAATCCTGACCTGGGAGAATTCTCCTTGCCGACGGGTCACGTCGTTGAATTAAGTAGAGTGGCCACGACGGCACCACACTTAATAGAAATGCCCCGACGGGTCACAGAGTTTTGTTTGTTTGGTTCTAGCCGCTGATCCGTAGAGAATCCACTGGGATCCAAATTAAGTGGCTTGCCCGCTCTATAAAAAGCTTCTACACTCAGCGCTCTTGACAGCCACTTTTGTCTTGTCTCAAACTCGTTGACGTAAAATCCGATACACATTTCAGTGAATTCAGAAATGTCAACAGATAACGTGCAAACAAAACTAAAGATTGCACAGATTTAATTCAATAATTATTGGAGGTAAAACTGTCAAAATGCCAAGGATTGAACACAAATTCTTTTACTTGAAGTGCTTTGATCTCTGACTGATGATTCTCTCTCTGATACCTTAAAGGATTACTGCAGGTTAGTGCAATAAGTGGACAAAATATGCGGAAACTAGTAATAGGCCTAAATAAATATTTTCTTCTATACAATCTTAACCTAAACATTTCAACAGCTCATAGCTCCGAACAGTTCTCACGCAGTTCTCGAACTGTGTTGTAATCGTGTGAAATTACGACACCTTTTCACGGAGAACACACAGACTGCGGGAATCAAACATTTAAAGAGCCGTCATATGTCATGTGCTATGACGTAGGATTAACAAACACCTGCAATGCAAATCTCCGGAGGCCTGCAGGCAGAACAAGACAATCAAGAGAAACATCAAGATTATGCACTACATAGCCTCCGTTTATTTTAACTCGCCTGGGAAAATATTTAAGATACGTCCTAATGTTCACATTATTTGAGAAGTGAGAACTTATATAAGTAGTAGTCTGTTAGCATATATAAGTTATATATATTTCTCTACCATTACCATATGCGGTATACTTACCAGTTTTTTATAGGATACGTTTTTTTTGTCCTCCAGAATACAAAAATAAAATTTTCACAAAGATTTATGGTTGAGTATATGAACAGTATAGGTCCAAAGTGAAATTTTATCTTTGATGTGGTCATCTGCAAGTTTGTGGCGCAGCCCTTTAAAAAATAACGCACTAATAGAATCCCGCTATGCTTTGCTCAGATATTATTAAGTTTTTGCTTGAACCCTTGATTGTTTGGTTTATGTAGGAATCTTGCTTGATCTTGGACACTCTACAGGCATCGATACGAACTAACAGGACCACTTAAGTATGGAATGATCCTTTATCAATATAAAGTTACATTTTGCAATTGTCCGGCTTTTTTATATGTTACAAGTTATTGTATAATTACTTGATATTATTGTTCTTGAAGTATGTCTGCGTAACCGAATAAAATAAAGAACAATTCTTTGTATGCAGTTTAATTTTCGTATGTCGGTCTGAAGGTCTCCAACGTATAAAATGTTCGCACTCAGGGCTATTCAAATAGCAGATTCATCTAAGGATGATGTCGTTATTTCCATTTCTAATGGTTCAATTTAAAATTGGTCAGTGGGTTCACTGAAAAACACTGATTCATTTAGAACAAAACAAAACACATTTTCGACTCTAAGTAATTCATCTCTCGTCCCCTAAAAGTTGTGAACTTTAATAGTTCTTTCTTTATCTTAGTTTTACCTCTTCCTTTTAGGTCCCTTTTAGGGACCCACACCGCCCGGGTCTTACAGGGCCGGGACCTGTCGGGAGAGGGATTATCTATGGTTCACATACATATTTTTTTGACTAGACAAGGACAGGGAGGGTCTCCCCGGATGAGTGATCAGCCCAATGCCGGGGCCATCTCCGAGACGACACGAACACATAGGACGAGACACACCATTCACACACACATTCACTCTAGGATAGGATGAAGATGATAATGACGGCCAAGATGATATCCAGTGATCACAAGGGCCTAAAGTTACCCGACATTTGTCTCACAGGTGAGGAAAACCCCACCTAGGTAACTTATCCCGACCAGGATTTGAACCCGGGCCCGCTGCGTGAGAAGAGTGCATCCCCTACGCTATAGCGGTGGACTGTGAACTTTAATAATGACGTTACGAATGCTCAAGACTGTTGACTGTTGAGATTATTAGGCCAGTCTCTTTGCAAACTCATTCACTGAATTTAAATATGTAGCTGCTGAGGATAATAAATTCTGGCGGACTTGCCATTCATAATCTGCCAAATTCAAATTCGCTGCCCTCACACCCAACCAGATGCAGGCAGGTCTGGCGATGTGCCATAGAGCGTAGGAGGATTGGACACACGGACATGTGATTAAATTTCTAATACGTATTGTAGCGCTCTTTAATTTCCAGTTTACATTACAGCTCATCGCCTTCATCAATCTTGTCGTGTTTGGTTACTAATTAACAAAAGCGCTCCCTCGCATCGCAACCAAATTTGGTTATGTCTGCCCACTGTTTAGATTTTGAAGAGATTAGCCGTGCTTCTAGTTCTTCTTCGATGGCGAAAGGATTTGAGAGATCACTGAAGCATTTCGTCACTATTACGTCTGAACCACGAATATGCAAAAATTAAAAAATCACGAATGGGTCACATTATTTTGTTATTGTATCATAAAAAATAAAGCAGAACTTGTAATTTAATGGAAATGGAACTAACTTTTACTTACCAAGGAAAGAAAATACAACGTTCGCGGTTCCTATAGGACAAAGATTAATGCAAACAGATGTCAGGAATGCACTGAAGTCAAAATCTGAATTTTAGCACATTCGTAGTTTTGGCATAACAGTGACGATATAGCCATGGCTGAACTGTATGACTACTGGATTCCACTGGAATCTGTACCATACGTAAACTGCGTGACCAACGGAAAATGTAATGCTGATCTGCATTATAGGCTAAAACACACTTTTGGACTATCAGTTATGCCTAACCTTCAACATTTTGGCCTGTACTATCCAGTGACTCTTCCGGGCCTAATGGGTAGGGTTAATGCGGTTAGTCAATCTGAGATCCAGGTAATAAAATTAATGTGGATAGGTATTGCTTCCACAAATACTGCATTTGGTTTCAGTTTAACCTTCAAATGAACATTGCTGGTGTGTGGTGCCATTCAGTATTAATTAAATAGAAATACCATCAGTAGACAATAACATAGGTAATTATTAATTAAAATTAAAATTAACAAAAGGGCCTTTGAATGAAGTAATGAAATATAAAATTAAAATTAAGAGAGATCATGTAAGTAATACTAAAAAATATATTGAAGGAAAGGAAGAGGTATGGCAAATTCAAGCTAAACTATTCGTATGTTATAATATTTAAAATAGTGGAAATTTTCTTGTTATTGAATACTATAGATAATCTAAATTTCTGCCATGGTTTTATATTTTAGTACTGCCACCAACATTACTACTAATGCTATTACTATTACTTATGTTATTTTGTTCCTTGTTATTCCAGTACTTGTTTTGATTCTATTTTTAAAACTAATTTATATTCCACAGTTTTTTTTAATCCTAGTCCATTCCTAGTACAAAGTTCATTTGTTCACTGTTGCTATTTTCAGAGGTGCATTCCTGGCTTCGAGAACGCAGCGTTCAACGTTCTAGTGGAAGCCACTAACACGTGTGGTGAAGAACGCCCCACAGAGTTCTGCGTGCAGACGGGGGCTTCAGGGACCAAGAAGTCCTGCGAGGTGTGCTATGCCTCCGGTCCTCAGTCACACCCTGCGGCTTACCTCACGGACTTCAACAACAATGAGAACCAGACGTGGTGGCAGTCAGAGACCATGTTCGAAGCCATCCAGTACCCCAACCAGGTCAACCTCTCCCTGCACTTACGTGAGTTAAACCTTTTATCACTGCCTAATATTAGCTAACAATACTACATTTGAAATTATAGGTCATTTTAAAAAATCTAAGAGTAATATTGATAAATTACTTATAGATTGGTGATGAAATCTAATAATAAGTTTCAATTAGGGCCGTAGATAGGCGGTGGCGAGATGGGCCCCCGCCAAGGGCGCAGGTGCAGAGAGGGCGCAAAATTAACCATGAAAAATTCCGCCTTTTTTAGACTGGTGCAATTTATCAAGCAATAAAAATTCACGTTAATGGAAGAAATCTTTCAGGTTATTAAAAATTACTGCACGTGAACTATCTGTAGTATTATGCCGATTGTCTAAAAACAAAAAGCAGTCATGCAACGTTCTTTAATTAACACGTTTTTATTGACAGAGTATAACATAAATCATGAACAGTATGGAATGATATAACAAAAATTAAAATGTACGTTATTATTGAGATGAAAGTGGTTAAACTATTTGAAAAAAATACTTTTACCTATATTAATGTGTTAAACATTTTAGTAGGCCTCAGGACTATTATGTAATTTACTTTTGAAACTAGATTTTATTATTTAATTCTTTTTTAAGTAGTTCATTCGTCTGAAAATAAGGTTTTAGTACCTTGAAAGTTCAACACTTAGTTCATTTTCAAATTGAGGTTTAGGTTTTCTTTGATAATAACAGTGTTTTTATAATGAAATAATAAACAATTTTACAGAAATTAAAAAAAAAAATATATATATTCAGAACCCCCCAGTAGTAGCTTTCCGGCTGGCATAAGAAAACCACACGTAAACCCACATACAGGTTGGCAGGGGAATAACTATGCATACTTTAACAGCTTATTCCTTCGGTAGGATAAAAAATTACCATATTTGTCACGTGTGAATATATTTTGCAGAAAAAATGTCCCTAAACTTTAACTTTAACTTTTGAGATTTTAGATTCATCTCAAACGGAGTCGGGTCCCTTCGCAATCAGCTGTTGGTAGGTTCTCGTAGTTCTTGTTTTTTTCGATGGATGGCAGCTGATGGCGAGCGGTCAAGTTCTTTGCCGTTTTCTTGAAACCACACGAACCGAATTCAATTTAGTATAATATTAAAATCAATAAGAACAGAATTGATTTTATTTTAAATGCAGGTTCTTAATTACGCAGTTTCATTTGCTATTCTCATGGCTTCACGATCGTTCCGTGTTCGATAATAATAATAATCAGTACCATACCAGTGTTTTAATGAAAATCTGTACGCTAACGTATGTCATTAAGATACTGTTGCGTCACACGCGTATTATAGAATGGTCCAACCAAAAGTATTATGTTCACTATCAATTTGCTTCTGCAAGATTTTTTTGATTAGGCAGTAGTGTAGTCAGCTTTGTTACTACCCTTAATTAACAAGTTCCTAACACAGTCAGCTCAAACCCTTCATTATATGTAAGGAGGGTGGTCCGATGCCTTGAGGAATCTCACCCAAGAAACACTCAGATATTCAAAACCCGCCGCCTACTTTTCGTTATGGGTTTTTAATCATCACTGTCAGACTCTTCAATCATGTATAACCAAATTAAAGTGATTCACGGTGCCAGAAAATAAAATTTATGCCACATGTCGGCTTCGTCTAAAGGGAAGAATGTAAACAGAGTAAACGGACTCTACTGCCGTAGTGTTTCTCATTGACTGTCAGTTCCTATATTTATGGGTTATGTCATATTCTAAACAGATATTCTCACTCCTCTTTGTGAGTAGCATCCATTTCATTCCAGCAGAGAAGTTGAGTAGCCAACTGAACGATATGTCGGTGAAACGTTTTATTATTATGTAGAGAAGAATCCCGATCAGAAGTACAGGCAGTGGAGCCGTTTCGGAGAGCTTCTGGCTGTACAAGAGATTGCTAAGAGTGCCATGGGCAGATAAAATGACTAACAACGACATTCTCCGCAAAATGAAGAAAGAAAAAGAAGACCTAAATTCAGTAAAATGCAGAAAACTACAATATCTCGGCCATGTAATGAGGAATGGAAACAGATATAAACTGCAGCAGAACATTCTTCAAGGAAAGATCCCTGGTAAAAAGAGGACGAGGAAGATGATCTTGACTTGGAAACGTAAGGACATGGACTTCACACACGATTGAGGAACTCTTTCGAACAAGCAAAAGTGATATACTGATATAGCTATGATGGTCACCAACATCCTGAACGGATAGGCAATTAGAAGAAGAAGACGCTTTTCCGGATGAACTATGGGAATCTTATCCGGCAATGAAAGGAAGAAAAAATGTTATTTATAAATTTTAATTAGAATAGTTTATCTATATAATAGCAGAAAGTCTTTGTCTGTCCGTGTGCGATGCACTGGCACGCAGAATTTTTTTAACATACCTGTAGATGGTCTGAAGGGTGTCCAAATGCACTTAGAAGCCGGATTTTTAATTTTGCTTTCGTTTGCGAGTTATGAGAGAAAAATGGCCGAAAACGAGATTTTTTGTGCGTCGAACTACCGGGGTTTCCCCCCTAATATTATTTCAATTATAAATTAATTTTAGCTGAACTTGTTCTGCTACCGTAGAAACCGAAATAGAATAGCATCTCTGAAATCGATTGTTTGCAACATTACATATCAATTCCGGGGTGCGCGGGCAAAGAGAGTTAAGTCCACCATCCTAAAAAATTGAAATATGTCCATAGAGTTATAGATAAAAATGTTCTCTACATTCGTGTTAAGTCCAGAAAGTCATAATCAAAATTGTACCGTAGTTATGGATGTGTGCCTCATGGGTTTATCCATCAGTAAAGCTATGTTGGGCTGGTATAGTGTCTCTCTAATTCTCAGTAACAAGAAAGTGGACTTAACTCTCTTTGCCCGCGCACCCCGGAATTTGCCGATAGCTTCGATTTTGTTAGCCCGATCAGTATGATTCATTTGTTTATAACATTACGCCATGCAGAGATATCAATTTTTTGCTTAGGTGGACGGAAGGAGGATCATGGATGCAGATCTAATTGGGAAGACATTGAATAATTTGAACGGAACTCACTTTGAGGGTAAAGTGTTCCCTATACAGGCCATGCAGGCCCAGAGGGTTCCAGGAGGTTGAGGCTCCCAGATTTTAGACATTCGGCACATGAAGGTGGTAAGGTTGTCAGCCTTACGCACCGGCCGCCTTTACCCCCAGGATTGCTCCTGGTACTCATTTCTGTTAGAGGCTGAGTCGACCAGCCAGACAGTGCCACCAGAAGGATTAGGTCAATTGTAAAACTCCAACGACTTCATCGGGGATCGAACCCGCGACCTTCCGGTTTGTAGCACAGCGCCTCAACCACTACGGCGTACCCCCCACTTTGAGGGTAACAACCTCAATTCATGAATCCGACATTCACGAAAGCTAGGTATTCTAAATACAGTGCTGCGATCTTGTCAGTTAACATTTGTTGAACTTTTGAATAAGTGCAATAAGAAGCTGGGAATGGTGGAGGAGACAGAAATGACATCTGATGTTTCGTGTCACCGGCCTTTTGAATAGACTGTGCCGGTTTGTTTTATAGCATTACGCAGGATGGGAAATGACAAGTGAATATCGTCCAGACACGCCATTACATTTATTTTAATCCCAAGTGAGTTTTTATTCCCCCAGTTATTTACACCAGACCAATTCCCCAGCTCTGCTTTCAACAAAAACATTTAAGTGAAAGGTTCTGATTAGATCCAACAGTATTTCCTCACTAATGGACTTAATAAAGTACAGGAACATAAATAACATGAAACTAACCAGAAAACAATTAAGATCCATGTGCAACTATATATTGGGCCCAGAAGTTTATAAAAAAAAAATATTTTTAATAACGCACTCCATTACATGCTAGTATTAAAATGTGTACAAGATATGAAAGAAATAACAAAAAAATATGATTTAATTTTGCATATTGCTGCATGTTCTGTTTTGATATAATGCATCATATTTACTCGATTTTGAAATATTTGCGCATATTTTACTAATTTGTTAAATTTTAACAGCATATTTTGACAGATTTTAAATATTGTTCATATCTTTGTTAATCCAAACATTTACAGCATATCTGGCTAAGGGAATGTTTTGAGGACCGACTGTACAATGATTGACACTACAAAGCCTAAAATTTGTTGTATTGACCTTGTTTTTTTTTAAGTTTTGTGATGTAATTTTTACAACTTTATAATTAAAAAAAATATATATAATTGTGATTCAGCTAACAAGAGAACTAGATTATTAAATTTACTGAAATGATGGATCGCACTTCATTGGTTTCAGACCATATTTTACAAATTTTAGAGCATATTTGCATACATATTTCGTCTTTTGATAAGAGTATTATCTTCCGGCCTTGTATATAATGAAGGGGTTACAATTTAGGAACTGTAGAAACTATTATTTTGGACATAAAAATCTTGAAATTCAATTTTTAACCAGTAGTTTAAACTGGCCCGTTGAAGAACTATTGTGATTATTATTTAGTTTGAATATTCATATTTAAAAGCGACGAATCCGATAGGGTAAGTTATGTTAAATATTAACTACATATGAATAGAATTTTAATTATTGCCCGAGATAAAGATCAATCATAATTATCGTTGCAAATGCATTTCGTATTTTGATCTTCTTGACTATTTAAATTTCTCGTGGGTTAATAATGCAAACAAAGAGCAATTTTTTTTTTTAATCCAATAATTTAGGTTTCTAATAGAATTGTACCATCAATTTATTTCTCAAAGAACTGAAATATTATTATGATAATATAGCTATTTTTCAGTCCTCTGCCTGATGTACAGTGAACTGATTTTTTAAAATGTCACTTCTATCTTTGTATTGCCTCTTTTTGGGTGCTTTCATTAAAAAACCCTAAGAGAAGCTTAAAGATATAAGAAAAAGAAAACATTATGTACGATTTTTTGTAGCACAAGAAAACATATATTAAAATGTTTAATTATGTAAAAATATGTCTCTTGTTATCATAGGCTTATATCTAGTTCCAAAGTGAACTAACTG
Organism: Ectobius pallidus; assembly: GCA_964059195.1. NCBI lineage: Eukaryota > Metazoa > Arthropoda > Insecta > Blattodea > Ectobiidae > Ectobius > Ectobius pallidus. Next base: position 80,230,975 of record CAXKWD010000010.1, on the reverse strand, counting down.
GTCAATATTTTAACGTAAGCTTTAAAATACAAAAAAAAAAAAGCATGATTATTTTAAGATATGTTCATCTTAAGATAAGATAATGGGTAGAATGTTGTACCTTAAAACTACATGAGTGAAATTTTATTCTTGAAATGTCAAAGTAAAAGTCCTGTCTGAGGTACAACTTTGAAACCTGAGCTATAGTTGATAGGTTACAGAAAAATGTATTGTTGCAACAAAAACAGAGTACATGCCTGTGAAAAGAACACCGTCTCTGCAGCGTCAAAATTATTAATAATCCAGACAAACTCACCACTTCGTATAACTCCACTCCCCATGACCTCTTGTGTACGTCCTTGAATTGTAGCGCTATTAAATTACAAACAGGAGGCCCCAACTTACTCCCAAGGCCATACCTGGCCTTTCTACAGCAATTAAAACACTAACATGCACAGTAATACAATTTGTGCCAAATCATAAAGTCGATTAACGGCAGTAATGAAAACGCAGTCGTAACGGATGCATTTCATGGACGATGGAAACAAACATAAGTCGTAATATTTTATGAGATCGAACAATATTAAGGTTACAACAACCGTGACTAAATAGTTATTTTCATAGAGCTTGGAATGAGCTATCGTATTTGTTTAAAGAGTATAGTCACACACAGTGGCATAACAGAGGAAGTTTAATTTGGGCCCCGTAACAGATAAACCACGCTCAAGCATACAGGTTCAGTAGCATGACTTCGAACGCAGGAAATATCAAATTTAATAGTCTGACAGGACCTGGGAGGTATTATTAACGATGGGCAGTTATATTATTATTACTATTACTACTATTTGTAGGGTAGGAAATAAAGTGCTCAATGTGAAAACTGCTCTTTGCATATTATCTTCTGAATCTGCCAACACTGCCTGATCATCAGCAAATAAAACAGTATTTAAGGGAGATTGTCTTATTATAAAATTGTGTTTCAAATTCATCTGACATTCTCTTACGGCTTCGTCTAAGTATAAATTAAACAAAATGGGTGAAAGAGGATACCCTTGTCGTACCCCCTGTTTCTTAAGTTTAAGTAATAATAATATCCTGCAATAATTTTCTATCGGTTGCAGGCCCTTATGACAAAACAAATATGACCCATATGACCCTCGTTTGACGCCATAGTTTGACATGCCTGATCTACGTATTCTGACAAAATCTCTAAATTTGAAATAAAATAGCAGAAATTATGGTTGCCCTGCATGAAAGGGGGAAAAAAAGTAAGTTATGTGCAGCGAGCTTCTTCAGTAGTACGTGCTGAAATGTGTGCACGTGCATTCTTAGTCGAGTACAAAATGAATTTCGTCTGGTTCCACGCAAGCTTGTCATTTTGGCACGGGACCAAAGAGTTCTCTTTGCCACTGGCTGACCTGTGTGACTCAAAGGCCATGACATCAAGGGGGCGTAGCTCAGATGGTAGAGCGCTCGCTTAGCATGCGAGAGGTACCGGGATCGATACCCGGCGCCTCCAGTTTTATTAATTTAATTAATTGTTATTAGTATTTACTTTTCATTAATCCTGCTCACAGACTAGGCTAATGAATTAATTATAGTGATTTCAGCAAAGGGTTTTTATGCTGAGGGGATTTAGGTTTTCCCCAATAGAAAAAAAAAACTTTATTTGATGCCACTAGAGGAGAATTTAAACAATAAGTCAGAAACAATATTATCTTCAAAGTGCATGTTTGCCTTCTTTAACAGCAAAATGATTCTAATGTAACAATATGGGCTATTGACACAAGTATTTCTTTCTAATGGAGTGAAATTAAGAAAAAGAGAGAGGGAGAGAGAAGTGCTTTAAGGATAATAACTCAGCTTGTGATGCTTATTAATATAAACTTTCTTTATGGCGGAAGAGAGTTAGACAATGGTTAATGTTGACATTTTAAGTGTTTATTATACATAACAAAAGAATCCGAGTAAATTTAATTTCAAGGTTGTTATGCACAGTTATCCTACCAGAAATAATATCATTTTCTTGTTGTTCTTCAAGACGAAACGCTGTTTTTTGCGATTGCTATGATTTGTGATAATCCTTTTTACTCTATAACCCTGTAATTTCAGCATGAATATACCAATTATCTATGGCATGTAACTTATTTCTATAAGTGTACCAGTTTGTATATTTTTATTATTTGTGACGCACTGGTTTTACTACCGATACATAACGAAAGAAAATAGCTGAATATATAATAAAACTGAAGCAATGAAAGCATAAATTAGCATGAAAGGATAATATAAGAGAGGGTACGTTATGTGAAATATTTTTACAGATTCGAGCGACATAGACTCTCGTAGGCATTCAAAATGAAATTTAAGAATCTACTTCTTCGTAATATGAATTTATGTAAATTTCTTTCGAAGACTTCGTGCATAGCCCTTAGTGTGTGTTCCAGAAAACCACGTATTCCATTTCCTTGTATTTGTCTTCTTAGTCCTATGGTTGCAAGCATTTAAAAGTCTCATCTTCCGGGTCATTGGGCGGCATCTCGACAGAGGTCACGCTTATTTGACTTTCGATTGTATTTAAATCCAGATTCCTGAGAGACGGGACAGATCTTTCATGCTGTCTGCACACTGACCCCGGCAGACTTGCAGACCTCGCAAATCCAATACTTTGTGTTTGCCGCCATTGTTTTCCTCAAGCGACTTGTAGGCTGGTATATTCTTCAGAACAGCGCACGCAGATGGATGGGTTTTGTTGAAGGGCAAAGTCAGTATTGTAGTACTTATTAGCGTGTGTATTTTGCTTCTTTGCGTATGCTATACCTTTTGTTTTGATTACTTTTATTATATTTTTATTAATTTAGACTAGGCCTATTTGTCTATTTACATAATTATCCATTAACCTAATTATCTATTTTAATTTATTTATTTTATCTATTTACATATTTATCTGTTTGCCTATTTACATACGTAAAACAACCATATTTGTGAACTTCTTAACGTAAATTGATGAGTGATACATTAGCGAATAGGAAATCTTTCCTAGTGAAAAGAACGATATGTAGCCGGTATTGGATTTCTATCCTTCTCCCTTGCAAATTCTTTTTATTGATTTTGTAACAAAATCTCAGCAAAAATACAGTTGTAATTATTTCATGTCGCAAAGCTATGGATTGTAAGAAGAAAATCCTTATGAGTGTCTAAACTTATATATAACTTATATATATATGTTATATAACTTATATATACTGTATATGAGGTAAGTCGGGGGAAGATGACACAGTTAACAGTTATGCCTGTTTTTCACGCAAACTTGAAAATAAAAAAATATAAAAAATATGTCAACATATTCGTTGTATATATATTTGTTACATCCAAAAATAATAACTAGTTGCATTAGGTGTAAATAGAAAAAAATTACAATTAACCTCAATATGTCAAAACTGACATCTTCCCCCAGCATACGGGGAAGATGGGAGTTGATATGGGAGAAGATGGTAGTTAATATTGGGGATGTTAGAACATGATATAATTTTCACAATTTCAATTATGGATGAAGTAGATTGAGCTTTCTGCATTCTAACTTACAAAGTAACTTAATAAAATTAAAATACGTCAATATGTAACTTATTAAGGTGTTGGTGTAATGTATAACTTAAATTCCTAACTTTTAAAACAATTAAACTAGCAGTTATTCTTAGCATTTTTGACAGTGCAATTTGTCTTTGCTGCATACTTCATGCACCCATTTTTTACATTTAACACATTCGATCCAATCACATTTCGGTCCTTTCTTATCATAGTAATATCCATTGCACTGACCACAGAAGTCATCATCATCATCATCAAGGTTAGAGTCATCACTACTATCCAACTGAATATCTGCATCTGACGATGAACAGGACTCTGACGATGAACTCTGCTTCCTTCTCTTCTGTTTAGGATTCTTTACTTTTTGCTTCAATGGGACAGTTTTTCTCTTTTTCATTCCTTCTCTTTTTTCCTCTGTTGTAAGCAATTCGGCCGACTGTTTCCTTTTTCCTGTTGGCTTCGGCTTCCTTACGATCGGTACTGGGCTGAGCTCTTCAAACGAAGTAACCAAACCGTTCCTGCTCGTTGTGGGAACCGCCAGTGGTACCTCTTGTACCTCTTTTGGTGCCTCAGGCACAGCCTCTGGCATAGCCTCTGGCACAGCCTCATTTGCTTTATCAGAAACTGCAAAGGCATGCTCTGGAATTTTCTGGGGATTGTAGGGATAAATCCCACATGCAGAAAATCCTGCAATGCCGTTTCCAACAGTGGCAGCTCTATTCCATGCAGCACTTAACAGGGAGCCAAACTGCAGTCTGGAAATTTTCCTTCCTGGGTTTGAATGAATCCAGTTATTCAAAGCTTGCTGCCAAAATGTTTTTAGTGGCTTGAAAAATGACCTATCCAGTGGCTGCAAATATTGCGTGGTGTGGCTTGGAAGGCACAACAGGATAACATTATTTTCTGCTGCAAAATCAAGCACATCTACATCGGAACAATGGGATGTATGGCCATCTAAAATAAGCAATGCTTTTCCAGGTTCCTTTCTGGGGATAAAATGATTTTGCAGCCAGTGCAGAAATATTTTGTTGTTCACATACGCCGATTTTTCGTTCATCTGAACAAAGGAACCAGGTGGCATTCCATCTTCAAATTCTGGCTTCTTCCTTTGCCCTTTGAAAACACAATATGGAGGCAGAAACTTACCTTCTGCATTGCAGCACGCCACTAAAGTTATTGTTTCACCTTTCTCGGCTGAAGTAACATGGTGTACGTCACGTGAGCCCTTTATAGCCAAGACCTTGCCAGGTTCGTTGTTTAACTGTAGACCACATTCGTCCATGTTGTAAATTTTATTTGGTGAACCCAGCAATTCATTTTCCTCCAGCACTTGAAGCAGAACAGAGAAGTAATTCTCCACTTCAGTGCGATTCATGCCCAGACCCCTGGCCATTGAAATTCCCTGTGCTTTCCTTACAGTTATTTCAGGGTGCCTTTTCAAAAATAATTCCAACCAGTCGTATCCTGCAGCTTTTTTTTCGTTATTAAATCGATGGGATATTCCATTCTTTTCGGCAAAAGAATAGGCCAGACGTCGAATATCTCCTCCGCTGGGTGGAAAACCAGACTTCTGAAGTCGTTCAATGTATCGAACGAGGGACTTCTCGTTTTCTATTCCAAGACAACCTGAAAAAAAAAATTACATTGATATAGGCCATTTTCATATCGAGGAAACAAGATCAAGTTAAAAAAAATTCCAAGCCACTTACCTGATGGCCCTAGCGATCCCTTAGCAAAGTTCCCTTTGTCCAAACGCCGTTTCAACGTTTGGTATGGAATTCCATAGGCTTTTGAAGCTTCCCATGCTTTGATTGTTCCATTTGTCACTGCTTCACAAGCACTTTTAAGATCTTCCTCTGACCATGCTGCACGTTGCGTTTTTCTTTCGTAATTCCTACCCATAGAGTATGATTTGGAACCTAAGATGGATAATTAAATAAATAAATAAATATATGCAAAATATCAATAAATTATTTTTTTGAAAATAATTTAATAATAAATTCGGTTAAAGCCTGTTTAATTAATTATTGTAATAAGAAATACACATTTTAAATGAAAGATACAATTATGAAATGGTTAACAATGTGAACCTTGTAATTCTTTAATAACTCACAACTTCCCCCAATGTATGGGGGAAGATGGGAGTACTTTATTTTCGTTGTACGGGACCTGCCATGTTGGATCCTGCTTCAATGTGATCACAAGAAAACGTGTCACAAAATATCAAGTCCAGATGAAGCTCCATGCTACACATCGATCGCTAAACCTTAAGGACTGACAACGAAATATTATAAAACGTGTACTTACCAAGAACAAAAGTAGAAATTTGTCGTTTTCACCAGGATTAAAGACGATAAAACCAGGAAAACCAGATCCACGCTTTCTAACACAATCTCTCCCACGCAGGACTGCGGCAAGTGATGCCATCTACACGCAGACGGCCGAAATATAACGAAACTCTCATCTTCCCCCAACTCTCATCTTCCCCCAAATTACCTTGTATATAATTTTTAAATCAGGGCAATATTTTTGAAGTACTCTGTCTACTTAACTTTAATACTAATTGCCAGTTGCAAATATGAGGCACCCATAATTTTTTGGAGTACCTAAGTCCATTGAAACTTGATCTAAGATATTAGACCTCAAAGAAATCTCCATAAGTTCATATTAAACGTTTGGTTATTGTGTGTATTTATTCAAGATTGAGTGGATTGAACTTATTGCACTAGTTCTCAGAAAACTTCTTACACTGATGAAACGGTTAAATCCTTGTTTCATAATAAAAATGCATTTTGGACTTAATACTAGTTATGTTCTGAGCCCCTGATGTCTTCTATTCATGTTTCAAACTACTCACAAACCATTTTTTTTACATTGAAATGACTACTTTATAAAATGAGTTAATAATATCAACTGGAAAAAAAAACTTGAATTGTAGTATCTGCACAGTCTGCAGGCTTATTCTATTAGGCCTACTTGGTAGAGCTGAATTGCGTGCAGTTCTTTCTACAGTGTGTCCCACGCAAGAGTTGGCCAATGATGCGGGTTTGTGCGGCGCGGCGGGCACAGCTCCACCTCCCGAGCGATCGGGTGAAATATCTACGCTAATAATGCCGCGATGGGTGAAACGATTCAGGTTCTCACATTTATAGTTAAAACTACAATGAAAATAACCATGTACCTCATCACAAGAGATGTTGGAATTGTTCTCCTCTTGCATCCACACAATACTGGCACCTTTTAGCAAATTTTCTTTCACGCGGATAAATTCAGCTTCCGAGACAGAGTTCATTTCTCTTGTGATAGGCCTACGTGATATTGTCTTTAAGTTCTTCTAACAGTATGTGAATATTATTCACGGGGAAACTTGAAAAATAAAGTGTAGGCCTATAGGTCAATTTCCTATACATTAGAAGAACTTAAAGACAATATCACAAGTGAAATTATCTCGGAAGCTGAACTTATGCGCGTGAAAGAAAATTTCCTAAAATGCAAGAGGAGAACATTTCCAACATCTCTTGTGATGAGGTATGTGTTTATTTTCTTTGTAATTTTAACTGTAAATGTGAGAACCTGAATCGTTACACTCATCGCGGCATTATTAGCGTAGATATTTCACCCGATCGCTCGGGAGTTGGAGCTGTGCCCGCTGCGCCGCAGGAAGCCGCGTCATTGGCCAACTCTTGCGTGGGACACACTGTATTTCGGTGAATATTCGCGAAATAAGTTATTTTGTAGGTACTACACTTGACATGATAAATTTTACTTCTTTTTGTATTTTCATACTTAAATATAGTAGTAAAAAATACAACCAAAACTATTATAAAACATTATTTGGCAATGGAAATATATTTTAGGTCCAGTATTGAGAGATAATCAGTCTTAATTGTTACAAATTGTGTTATAGAGGGATTTGTTTACTGTTTGGATCATTATATCCGTGGTATTTCAATTTTCATTTTAACCTAAGTTCTATTCTCATCTTTGTCTATGTGGAAGCCTCTAATGAGAGAAATTTTTTTACTGAAAAATAGCCATTTGCAAACAGAAGTGTCAAATACACTCCATGGAATATGGAGAAAGAAAAAGAAATTTCAACAGTAACAGTTACGATTTCAAATAATTTTGTCGTACACATTCCTCAATTTTCATTCCACAGGGGGAGTATTTCGCTTTTTTTTTTTTTTGTACAGATTTCGTGGATTTCAACAAGTTTTGCGATATTTCGTGAATATAATTTGTTTAATATTGTTATTTTAAGCACTTATAAAAGTAAAATATAGCTAAGAAAAATTGTTTTGTAAAATGTTGCGTTTAGGCCTATCGCTGTTACCAAAAAATGCGATCTCTACCCGTATCATATGCTTGATCACTTGGACTAAATAAATTTCAAATATCAGCAACTCATTAAGGTTTAATTTGGTTTTTGAACATTCGAATGGACATCGTCCATATTTACAAGCTCATACTGAGGATCTAATCGTGTTAATGTAAAATTTTACCGTCTTGACATGGTGGCTTTGAATAGGATGACGGCTGGAAGCCGGTTGACCTCACTGGACAGGTTCCACAGTCTTGATATCACATTACCGTGATGGATAAGCAACGTTAATCAGATGGCATTCCATCCCTGCACGTGCTATACCAGGATAATTACATGGGCCAAGCATCCAGAATTCTTATGTAATTACAACTTATACATGTTTACTGCTTTCTTGAATCCTAACACGTCTACTGTATTTCTTGGATACTGAGGCTTGTTAATAACGTGATTGAAATTCAACAACAGTTTTTATCATGGCTTAGAAATGCGTATAGGTGAGAGTTCTTGAACTAGCAACTTTTCAGTCAACTAATGTCAGGAAGCGAAATTTAGGTGGGCCCGAAACCATTAAAAATGTTGGGGGGAAAAGAACATGCAGAGTTGCCTTGCTGAAGACCTGGTGGTCATTCATTCTCTTACTTCTGTTCTATAGGTATCATTGCTGCTATTATCGTAGATACACACAGAATTAATGAAAAATCAATTGTTTTCAATAATACAGTATTTTACGTTTTCTTTGTCCTTTTATAATGAAAGGACTCCCTCCCCCTTGGGAAATTTTTGCCAGGGAATTTTTTTAGATAAAATCGTCTCTGAATTTAGTAGCTTGTTTTCGTCTTTGCGTCAGTAACATAAATGTATGATAATTAAAAGAGTAAAAATCTTGGTCCCTCGTATTCGTTTACAGCAACATTTCGCCATAATCATCAGCTCCTAAAATGTAGTTTACAACACTGTTGAGAGTATACAAGGGACCAACGATTTTTATATTTTTAACCATCATAGTTATTTTATTTAACTGACGCCTAAGCTAATTTTATATATATTTTTTAAGTTCTTGACATAGTAATGACTATAATGCCTAGGCCCTATGAAAGACTAATGAAAATGTAATGTAATGTAATAAGTTTTATGTACCGTAAAGATAGACTGTAAATTTTATTAACGAAGACAATATTTATATATATAAGGGTATAATGTTGTACAATTATATATGAATATTCAAAATACAGTGCAGGGATGATTTTGGCGATTTCACATGTGGATATACATTTCGGTAAATAATTTTTTTTTCCATCTTCAGTCCTTATTACTATCAATAATTTAGGCCGTTAAGTGAGCACTCTCTCCTGATTTACCCTTAACTATGTGAAAACTTAAAGTATAAACAAAAATGGCATTTTTTGGCGTTAGGTAGCTTAGATTAATATTATAAATACTAGGGATGAGTCGATACAGATTTTCTCGATACTCGATACCAATACATTATATTTTTCCTCGATACTCGATACTGCGATACTCGATAACGTCAATAATTTCAGTTTCAGTAAATAGGTACATTAAAAATTGAAAGTTGAGAGAACTGTGTAATACCAACTAAATTAATTAAGTGTGCATATTTAATGAGACAAAATTTAATATCATCAGTAGCCTATAATTATTTTTAAACTATACATTAAAACTAAAATTAGTTTCTGAAATAGTCCACTTACAAGTTTTTGTTAAAAATACTAACATTCTCACTTAATTGCAGAATTACTAAAGTATCGAAAAAGTACCGAGCGAGTTTTCTGAAGTATCGCTCGATGCCGATACCATGCAAGTATCGAGAGTATCGAGGTATCGAAAGTATCGAGGACCCATCCCTAATAAATACTTTATTCATCCAAGACACTTGCGTAATTGAAAAGAGGGTAGTGTTCTGCTATAACTTTCTACGGGGATGATGAACAGTAATGATAAGAAATTAAAGCTATTTTTTCTTCACATCATTACAGCAGTGTCATATTGTGCAAATGACTACAGCAGGGCGAAATGTGAGGTTATGTAGTAATGGAGGTACGTGCTTGAATGCTTTCGTTGGGCTCATTTCCTCTTTAATGTACCACTTAATATGATAGAGGCGTGCGATGAGGATATCTGTAGGCTGCCAAGCTGTCTGCTACAGTCGTCCCGTCACAATGGTCACTTTCTACCAAGGTCTCCTGTCTGCAACCTTCTTCCCCCCCCCCCCCATAATTATGTCAAATGCAATGCATTAATGAAGCTTTACATTTACTAGCTTCATCTTTTATGGCAACAGGAAAGTTTCGCTGAAAACCTTAGTGTGTTTTTATAATTTTGCCTGCATTTTTAAGGAAGGATCTAATTAGTAAACAAGCAATACTCTCCTTTGTTCATTTGAAATGTCGATAAAACACGCCGAATGTAAAAACGAAGCCCATATAAGGATGTAGAAAGATGTAGTGCTGATTCATTACTGTTTCTGTTTAGTATGCAAGCGCATGTTCATTAAGAAGACATTATTATGATTATGACATTTGCAAAGAACAATCCTTCTCATAACTAAGAAAAACACCATGAAACTGGCAAGTGAGCAGAATTTTAAAGAGGCATCGCTGATTTAACTTTCCAGAACCCATGCTTTAGGTTACATTTTCTTAGTTTAGGACTGGATCTTATTTGGCACCTAATTAATTTTTTTATTAGGTATTGAATAAACCGGTAAAAGAAAATTGAGCTCTCTTATGACTAGAAACCGGATCTTAGGCACTAAAATACTTCAAAGCAGGCAGGCAAATAAGCATTAAAATCTATAAAGTAGGCACTAGATAAAAGACAATATATTTTAATCTAATATAGAACTCTCCAGACTTTCAAAACAAATATTGACACTTTACAATTATGTAGGCATACGAAAGATGAAATAATTCGGGAGAGTATATTCTGCACTTTACAAACAACGTACTGTCAGGTCTTTAAACTGTGCTTTAATTAATTAAAACAACATACCTGAGAACATATTACGTAGTAAAAGAAATTTAAAACAGTCAACCGACACTTGATGCACCAGGTAGGCCTACATCAAAACAGGTACCGGTACCTGTTTTCGTGAATGAGAACAGCGAAGTGAGAGAAAATACGTAAAGAAGGCCCTCTATCCCTTACACAGCCTTCCAACTCTCAGCCAAACATTCATACGTTTTTGAAGTCTAAAAACAGAAATCAGACAGCTTAAGGAAGCATGGAGTGTTAATGGTGCCGCTTTCGTTACATGAAATCCTTTAAACTAAACAGTGAATATATTCTACATCCAAATCAGGGCCGTAGCAAGGTCCTTCTGCGCCCTTGGCGAGTCTGACAAATCTGCGCCCTACAATTTTTAAAAAAATTATGTAAAATTGTTATTATTTTAATATAAAAACACTGTTATTATCAAAGAAAACCTAAACCTCAATTTGAAAATGAACTAAGTGTTGGACTTTCAAGGTACTAAAACCTTATTTTTAGACGATTGAACTACTTAAAAAATAATTAATTCATAAAATCTAGAATTTTTATTGCTTGATAAATTGCCTAAAAAAAGGTGGTAATTTTCATGGTTAATTTTGCGCCCTCTTTAAGCCTGCGCCCTTGGCGGGGGCCCATCTCGTGATCCATATTATTCAAAACATCGTGATAATCATGAAAATACTGTATAGGCCTATAAGTAAAGCCCGGAGAAATGTGCGTTTTCGCATGAGTGCATAGTGTGCATGGACTCTTTGTTCATGTCTCCACACGTAAACAGCAACAGAATGTACAGTCTGGTAATTAAGAACCTCATCACTGCATTGAATGTTTACTATTCAGAATCTAAAGTTACTAAATTCAATTTTAATATAGGTATCAGACTTAAAACCCTTACCTAAAAGGTTAACTACTGATATACACTATGACTGCAAAGGGCATTACATTAGACTACAGAGAACATTAGTAAATTATGAAAGAAGAAAGTTCGACGTTTAACCACTGAAATAACTTTTAACAATAAGATAGTCTTATTGATGGCATTAAGATACGTAACTTATTTTATACATTTACACCCTTGGATAGTTTTAAACCATTCAATTAAATTTATTGTTTTTTTGCTTTAGATACGTTCACTGCTATTCATGAACCTTTCGGGCTCGTTCCTCAAATATACATACTCGCAAAATAAAATCCTTCTTTTAGCCCTTGTATCATAAATAACTATTAAATGATTGAACAAAGTGGAATATAAGGAATTCAAAACATTGTACTCTTCAGATACCTTGAAAATTGCATAAAAGTGACGAAAGGTCTACTCAACATAAAATAAAGGTTGTTTTTATGAACATAAAGCCCACCTATGCTCAGTATGTAAGAACATTTTTAGACACCTAACCTTTTATAAAAACATAATTTATCCTATGACATTTTACCTCGAATGTAAGGAGCATAAGCTACTAGTCTATAAATATATATTTTTGTTAGGTATCTAAAAATTTTCTTACATACTGAGCATAGGTGGACTTTATATTCATAGCAGCAAATCATACAGCTCAGTAGGAAGATGAAAATAATTGAAATAAAATGAAGGTTGTTGAGCGAATGATTTTAACTATACGTTTTATTTTTTTATTGATCAAGCTCAACGATACAATATCATATTGTATTTTAACACTACAGTATCAAGTTAAAGAAGTTAAAATCTGTGTTCGTAAAGTGAGACTAGGGCGAAGCTTACGGTTGTGAGTTTGTGTGATTCACCCTCATTGTTTCTCAAGTGCCTCTATTCAGACACCAGGGTGGTTCACTTCAAAACCTCCCCTCTCCTCTTCTTTATAAACTCAATCTGACATGTAGGAGTGTTTCTTTCCTTTGCTCTCAACAATCATGACAAATAAATCATTGCATTCGTCTGTGTATAGTTAACTTGTTTCCCTTGAAATAGTATTATGCGACAAGCATGCTGTAATTTTTCACAATAATTAAGCTCTTATCTTCAATTAATTATCGTGATTCAATTGAAATGTTTGTGAGGTTGTGTTATGCTTACAATATTTATTGTACGGTATTACACTATATCGCATATACTTAATTTGGAAATACAATTTTCCCTTGCAGTAAAACCATTTTTACATTCATGTAATCAACAAATCCTGATAAAGCTGGTATCATTAGAAAGTTATTTTGAATTGATTATTTCACATCAAAAATGCGATGTTCTATTATTAAGGACCGAAAACTGAATATGAGAAAACCAGCAGCTATATATTTAGGGGGTTTACATTTGAATCCAAATATATACCAGCCACTAAAAGAAGGCTTAATTCAAAGAATGAAACGAAAGAGATCTCCATAGTGCAAAATTGTGTACTAGCTTCCATGCAATTGCTGCCTCTATTGATCTATGTAACTATGGCCAGTGTGTTATTTGTGATTTAACCAGAGGAGGGAAGCTTAATGAGATCCTATTTCCCGTAGTTTTACCTCTCCCTTTTAGGGCCTAGCAGTCGGGAGAGGAATTATCTATTGGAAAACATACATACTTTTTTGATCAGACAAGGACATGGGAGGCCTCCCCGGAGGAGTGCCTAATAAGGTCACTTCCAAAATTTTTAGTAAATTTTCCAGGTCTCCCTGAAAACTGACTTAACTAAAAGGTAAACGAAACACATACTGAGTCTAATATGTGAAGAATACAAATTAGGGGAAGTCTGTCTTCAATTAAGTTTACAAGCATGAAGTAAAAACATGTCAGTGACAATTTTCTTTCTATTGATGCCAACGATTAAAGTCTATAGAGGGGCCCTCAATACTTTTCTAAACGTATTTCTACAGATGTTAGGTATCTTCAGACCAAATGAACTGCATTGAATAGGAAGTACAAGTTTTAAGCGGAATGAATAGAGCAACTGACGATCGGCAACTCACAATCACAATCACTAGGGTGCCAGTTTGAAATTTTAATTAAGAGCACCATAAAAACTAACTGCTGAAACTGCTGAAAATACAACACACCTCTATATAGAAGAAATAGAGATAGACAAATTCCTATGACAGAAAAATATTTTTTTAGGAAAACTAAAATTTGCATCTAATATAAGATTATAAATTAAAAAATTTATGTGAATTTAAAAATCTAAAGGGTGGAAAATAATATCCCTGGCAGGGATATAGCTTCCATAATCAGAGGTTTGGATGGTTTAAGCCAGTGGGGGGAATTTCTCCAACAAATTGCACACTGCTACTGGGTTGTACTGTCGAAGTCTATCAAGCGGTTCTAACCATTCTATAGTAAATCGACTATAATTAATTAAGTGAACCCCGTATCAGTTATTAGTTCTTTTATACATATAAATATTAGGGCTGGAAATCGATTAAAATTTCTAATCGAGTTAACGCTTGACTTTAATCGATTAATCGACAGATTAATCGACAAACAGGTCGGTATTTTAAACGAAACCAAATTGTACATTTAATATTGTTTTACACGTTTAATATCTACTACACTATAGACAATTAGAAGAAATCTTGAATTAACGAATACCATTATTAGTAACTAGTGAAAAAATATATATAAAACTTACATTTCCGGTTCCTTTTTTCAGCCAAGACTTGAGATACACGAGTTTGTTGACATTTGAATGTTTAAGAGACGATCGTAGCTTGTTTACAATAATACCGGCAGCACTAAAAACTCTCTCACTCGGCACTGAGACAAGAGTTTGGTTATTTGACCCATTTCTCGAAAAACGATTTTCAGAATTCGACTAAACCGATTAATCGGAAAATGTAATTGATCGACGATTAAATGTTTAATCGATTAATCGAGCCTATTAATCGATTAATCGGTACAGCCCTAATAAATATCAAATATCAAGTATTATTAATGAAACACGCGAAATGAAAGAAAGCTATATCTCATTGAGTTCTCTGAGATCTTGATTTATTTCCAATGACTTGTAAGTACTGTCAATGTATGGGAAGTGGGAACCATAAATAATAAGACTGTAAAAAGTATATAAATATAAATTATTGGGTGCCTAGATATCACACATCTTGTAACACGTTTTCTGGGCGTAACGCCTGATTGTCTTGGCGGGCAACACTGCAATATTTCTTCACCACTTCCTCCTAGGATCTCTGCTCGCCTATTCGTTTCTGTGCGCGTCTCTGCTCTTCTCCTCGCTTACTGCTCAT
This sequence comes from Ectobius pallidus, assembly GCA_964059195.1. NCBI lineage: Eukaryota > Metazoa > Arthropoda > Insecta > Blattodea > Ectobiidae > Ectobius > Ectobius pallidus. The sequence continues at coordinate 80,215,878 of CAXKWD010000010.1, read as the reverse complement.
CTCGCAGCAGCATTTGCTCCTTCTAGGTTATGAGCGACAGATTTTCTACCTCAACGAAGTGTAAATTAACGTGGAATTTACTCACAGCTGAATTATAGGTCGCATCATCTAGACTATTGTCTTAATTAAATCCCCGGGTTAAAATTACTTCAAACAATATTTATTTTGTTTTACAAGAAGGAAAAATATGTATGTACAAATCCTTCACACACACATAAACACATATATAATTATTTTTTATCCAAAGGTTTAACCTTATTTTACCGTAAGGTATATTGAATGAGATTAAATGCGCACAAATATGCATAAGGTGAGTTATTCTGAACAAAACTTATGAAGTGATAAATGTCTTTCTATACACTTTTCAACATGGTACCGACCACATGGTTTGTTGCACAATTCACACACGCATTCGTGTGTAAGGTATATTAAGGTTATAGTTATTTACAAACATAATACTAAAGTTCACCGCTGTGGCGTAGGGGATGCGTTCGCTCCTCTCACGCTTAAATCCTAAAAGGGAGAGGTAAAACTAAGATAATGAAAGAAAGAAAGAAAGATAATACTAAAGCATAACATATGGATATTAATTATAGTTCATGAGATGGCTAACAATATCTTAAATTTTTAAGTAATGTATGAATAGTACGAGAAATAGCTAACAACATAGGCTTAAGTTATAGCTATTTATAAAAATATAAAACATTCCTAATTACTAAAATATAATTTAATTGATAATGCAAAAAGAAATTATGCATAATGTCACACACACATACAGCTATAAATAAATCTATGTACCTTCCCCCATACATAAAAATTTAAACGGTATCCCAGTTCAAGCGTAATTATTCAAGTTAGTTAAGAGCATTGTGTTTTTTTTTTAATTTTGTTAAAGGTTGACTACGAGAATTAAGTTGCTTAATAGACTAATGCATTATCTTAAAATATGAAAATATTTTCCACATAGGTCTATTAGCTTTGTAATTCATTGTAACTGTCTGATTTAAGAAAATTTTTCTTGTTTTAAAACCTATAACCCACTCGTGATTCTACGTGATAAATGGTTATTTATATGAAAATAGAAATTCATCTGTGGAAGAGTTGCAAACTTGTAATCTGCTGATTCACATGTTATTTTATTAGTGTTTTAAACTATTGGACATGTGCAGAACTGTTTAGCCTAGTGTTCGTAATAGGAAAGAGTGAGTTCAGGAATTCAGAACGGCCGTTGTTTTTAGAGTTGTGTCTCCGCTTTGCAAACTTACCTCTTCATCAAATTCCTCAATAAATGACTTTTGTTATAGAATCAGAAGTATGAAACCAGTGAATTTTATTTTAAAGTATGGAAGGATATAGATTCTGATGATGTATGAATGTGGTTTCTAAAGTGCAATTGAAGTTTTTACTATGAATATAAAACAAAATTAAATTTTAAAGTTAAAAACTGAAATGCTACAATAACATTTCTCAACCTGATCGATATAATGTAGCCAATACTTAGTCTGGAATGAAAATCTATACGCAAGATAATCGCTTCTCTTGTGGTTAGTTTGAATGGAAAACAATAGCAATATTTTTTACTGTTGCGTTGTTTTTGTAATTTATCTGAGAAAATTGGTCTTCCACAAAAGTGCTGATCGTAAAATAATAATATGCTGGAATGTTGCGTCGTAAATTGTGAGATATAGAAAAAGAAATCCAGTCAGCCAGACCAAGAACGAGAAGATAAAACAGTTGCTATAAACTAAAATGTTCTGTGGAATGTGGAGGACTTGAAAAATATTAAATAACTGCATTTAGAATAAACATAAAAATACATAGTTAACGTATTTCTTAGTTCATCTATTCTACCTTCAGTTCTATTTTGATCCTCCATAAATAGGCTGATAAACACTACATGTGGAAATGTCAGTATAACTTTTAAGCAAATTAAAGCTGATACCCTTTTGGTACGGCCTTTGTTTCATAACTTTGTGAACAATGCCTATAAGTCTGTTTGTTTCTATTTCTAAGTACATATAAGTACAATAAAATGTTTGCATTATCTTGTTTATATTTTATGAACAAGAAAGTTGATAGAATATACATCGAAGGCTACCATATCTCTTTCAGGTTTTATGATAGGCTTTCTGGGTGGTTTCTCTTTTATGTTTGCGTATATTATTAAGTTATGATTAGACTATTATTTTTATTGGTCATATAGGAGCATAGTTTATCCTGTGTCAATAATTTCATAATGTATAGCGAACATTTAAAAAGATGGAGTTAATTTTCTAGTCGCACGTGCATGCTCAGTTTAGAACTTAAATGTTCGTATAGGCCTACTGGCCATCAAACAATTTATTATGCACATGTTCAAGGTTTCGTTTGTTTTGTATCACTAAATTAAAATAAATAAACAAAAATTAAAATTCAATTTATAAAGAATTTTGAAATTGATGCAGCTTAACCCTTAAAACGTGCAAAATTTTTAAAATACCGTAGACAGCTGTTAGGGTTTTAACACATTATGAAATGATTAAATATATTAATAAACCCCTCAACAATTGCAAACTTTTTCTTTATGTCGGCTCCACCTTCAGTACGTTCTGAATAACCCCTGAGTCAAGTGCAGTAAAAAAGTTAGGTCAGCCAATAATGTTCTATACCTAATAACCTGAACATAGAGCAGCTACCTTAAAAACATGGTCATTCACAATTATTTGTAGAGTAGTGTGGTGTTGCTAGTCTGAAGTCGCTTACAGGTTCATGTAATTTGGCGTAAGAATAATATTCCGAATTACCACTGAAATGAGCTGGAAACACAAGATGTCGTCGTGGGTTGGTCCATAGGAAAGATCACGATGTTAACAGCGAGAATAACGAGTACAGAGTTGGTGAAAAGTGTAAAGAATTGAGAGATAGACATCACCGGCAGCAGTTACAAAAAACTAATCTTCTCTCCCATTTGTTACGGCTTCCGACTCCATCCGCGTTAATGACCAAAATGCTCTTTGCATTGTGACCACTTTAGCTCTTGGTCTCCATGGGTGTACAATAAATTGGTTCTCTTCTTGTTCTGTGGTCGACAGGATATTACGGTCCAATAATTCCAAATTCTTATGCGGATTATCTTTTGGTTTATTCTCTAGATAAAGACTCCTCCGAAAAAATGTTGTAAGGATCAATTTTGTTTAAAGTAAGAATTAAATGGAATGATTCTGTTGGAACATGGTGCAGACGGTACACATTAGTCGACCTACTAAATAGAGTGAATACATTTGGTAGCCTGTAGTAAATATCAAATAGGTGTAAGTTTTATATTTGAAATTAATAAATATTTTACTTTTTGGAAGAATGCTGTACAGCAGCGTTTCTCAACCTTTTTGGACCCGAGGACCCCTAAAATGTCTAAAAAAATTTACGGACCCCTAATTTTACATCCCATTTTTAAAATAAGGACTATATTCTTAATGTTTGGGGTAGTCATTATAACGAAATATGTGAAAAATTTTACTTCTTTACTTTCCACCTGCTTTGTGATATTTTAAAATTATGTCTAAGGACCATCTGCACCATCTTCGCGGACCACTGGTGGTCCGCGGACCATAGGTTGAGAAACGCTGTTGTACAGCATCAACAATGCTCGGGCCAAAAATGTAAAAGTTTCTCCTTAAGTTTCTCCTTAATTGTTTGTTCTGAACCGTGTGTCCGAAAAGTAATAGTGGGAATCTCCTAGCGTTGTACTAGTTTTTTTGTTCTTTATATTAAAGCGTGAAGTTAATATAATAGTATTAAGTAAGTCTGTGGCACTAGATTCCATGACAAAGCCTACCACCCTACCCCTTCGTTATCTTTCTTTGTTTTCGGCATTGGAGATGGCAAGATGGGGACTAGTGTTAGGCCGTTATTGGTCTTATTTTATTATTATTATTATTATTATTATTATTATTATTATTGTTATTACTATTATTAATATGTTAGGGTTGTCGTTGATCGTGAATGTAAGTTATTAAACTAATAAATTCTCTAAAACAGCAGATATTGTTAAACAAATGGAGAAATGAGTTGGAAAATGTTTTCTCATACTGAGAAGCACGCAATTCAAGACTAAACCACAGTGTAAGTATTAATACGTAGGCTATACTGTGAAAAAACCTTCGTGAGAATAATGGACATTCAAATAAGACGTGTTTCACAGTTTCTGTTGACAACTGACATCTACAGACGTTGTTTCTGTCCAACAACCAAACGTTATTGGTCTTCGGGACCTACTGGAAGTCGGCCTAGCTCAACAGTTGTTCTCGTGAGGCTGAGAGCACCACGTTCCAGATTTCCCTACCTCACAAAAATTTATATACTCGAATGGATCGTAAGAATATCGAACTTGATCTTTTGATACTAATCTTGCTAATTCGTTTCAAAACTGGGATTTTTTTTCGGGGCAGAAACTACTAAAATCTGTTTATTACCATTGACGTAAAAACGACGTATTCTCATCGTTATTACTTTCAGCATGTACAATTTATTAGTAAACAAATAAATACCTACCTGACGTTCCTTCCTGATAAAAGAGGAATGTCTGTTTCCGGCATAGGTTAAACGTTAAAGACTCAGCATGGAAGAATGGTGTATGTTTCCCGGAAGATTGAGCACTGCATGAACCATTGGTATGCAGTGAAGGGATTCTCACGAACTGGACCGGTCCGGTGTTGGTGATGGTAATTTATGGGCCTCTATCAGTTCTCCACATGCACTTCGAAACAATGGAAAGAAGAGTTTTTACTTAGTCAGCTACCGCGCCTGTACCACTCTTGAGATGAAACGTAACCTGCTTCAAGAAGAAGAAGCTCCTCATGCGACTTGACACCTGCCACGAAGCGTGTGACAGTTTTTCACGTCCCACTGACACAACAAAGACGATACCAGGGATCCGATGTCATAAATATAGATCCTAACAGCGATGTCTCATCCCTGCATTTCAATGATAAATAGTATTAAAATTTCACTTGAAAGGAACATATGTTTAAGTCATTTTTAAAAAGTTTTATTTAATAATCTGGACGGAACATTCTTGGAGATCAGAGTTCTCAAGACAGGCGATCAGTGTTATTCAGCATTTTTTTGTCGGTACATTGTAGGATATAGGGAAAAGTTGGTATTTTAACAATTTTTAAAAGACAAAGACATGACACTTTTTTACTGCTGTTTCGTGTACTCGAGATATATGTTGGTGAATGACTTTCATGATCGAGATTATCTTCCCGAAGAAATCGAGGTTCAGCGAATGCTGCATCGAGCTTGTCGAGGATGCTTTGCAGTACATGTCAAAGGGTTATGTACCCCTGTCATACAATTTGAAAATTTAATAGTAAAACACCATTACAGTTATATTACCCGATCGATGAAACTTACGACAATAAATTGCTGCTTCACTCGAATTTTGACTTTTTCAGTTTTGGTTAAAACCGCTGCTACAGACCTATAAATGCCTCGTCTAAAAAACCGTGATGTTAGGATCCCAATGATGGTTTGGTTTGATTACATGGTTATTTAACGATGGGGGTATACCGAAAGCCAGCGCCACTCTCTGAGCTACCAAAGCCGACGGGATCCAAATGAGAAAAGTACACAGGACAAAGGAGGAAACCAAATAATCATTAAATCCTATGCCCCCACATATTACATTGCGCATTATAGGCCTATATTATGTCATCCTAACTGAGATGATTGAACTAGAAGCAAGAATGGGAAATAATAGAGTGGGCCTACCATTATGAGAAGTACAAAGATCAAGACGTACAGTAGACGACAGTAGAGAATCACCTAGATAACTGAACAGTAAAACATTAAGATTGATAATGAATTAGTTACAATAAGTAATCAACATTATATCATCAACTATCTTCCATACTGATTGCACCCTAATCTTGGCCTAAATAAATACAATAAATAATTCAGGTTCAATATTTAAAGTAAAATAAGAAAATCGAGAATGGCTGCTAGTGATTTCCACGAGAAACAATGACGCCCACCGCTTTCTCGTTTAGTTTATTTATGAACTTCCGGAGGAGAGAGACGCCAAGACATTACCTTCATTATGCGCCAACACACTGTGCAGTTATGAGTCTATTACACCACCTGAAATTTATATCACTCTTCTATACTATCTGACTGGAATAATAATGAAGAGTTCATTTATTAATACAGAACGTGCATGGTGAAAAACACTTGTCAAACTACAGGTACTAAATGCTCAAAGGAAAAGTCCTATCGGTTAAACTTGGCATTAAACATCACTTGATAAGATGGACTTATAGGCGTACTACAATTCTTATTTATCATTTTATTGCAGAAGATATTCCTCTAGATATGGACCCTGCGATTGTCATCGAAAAAACTCCGTGCTGAGATGCAAACTGTCGGAGTTCAAGCCCTTGAGAATATCAAGCTTAAAGAAGTATTTCTGAACTAAATTTGAAGTTTTCTTCGGCTCCACTAATACCACGATAAATGGGTTACCAAGTAGCTCACATGGCGACAGGCTTGTTTCCCGTCACCCCCATCTTGGTAGATAATAAAACAGGTGACTTTGGTCCAATGAAACAGTAGGGGAAACATGAGCATACCTTCCTTCGTCCAGTACCAGAAATGTGATCAGTTGTTAGACATTTTATTCTTTCGCTGACAGTAGTTCCAAATTTGTAATGTTGAGATTTCTTAAGAGCCGTGATAAATTTATAACTACTTTAATGTGGGGTTTCTGTAAAACGAACAGAACTTAAAAACTGAAGAAAATCAACATTCTAAAATCATTATCTTTATATCGTGTCTTTACCTAAATCCATATTGCCAATTCGAAGGTAATTGAAATATATTTTGTTTCAATTTCTGTACTATTTCCTCTCATATTAAATTATTAACACTCAAGAGAAATAAGCACTTAGACCAGAAGGTTCTTTTGTGTGTAAAGTACTTAATGATTCGGTTTTCGATTTCACCATTGTAGTATTATAAATAATACTATACTTAAAGTACATATTTATTAGTTATGTTTATGTTAAAATTATTCGGTTTATTAGCATTACATTATTTAAATTTTCATGTTAATCTATAAGATTCTTCCAGTTATAACTTGTTAATTTATAAGCCCTTGAATAACCATTATTAGCTATATGAAACTTGTAGTATCAATCCGCTTGTATTTACATTATGGATTCCTTATTTATTTTATTCTCTATTCATTCATTGTACTTATTCCAATTTGTTCCACCTATTAGAAATCATCAAGGAAATGGTGGAGCTCCTCTTTTGATTAATTTTTGTTATTTCATCTTTTTTCTGTATCTATTTTATCTTCTGGTAGGTCTATAGGTCCTCATCTTATACAGTAGGCCTACATCCTTTATTACTGTTAATTTTTCAATTCTTTTCTTTTTCTTTCAACTTTGTTTAGGTCATTTCTTCATTTCTTGCGTTTATTATTAATTTACTTATATATTTAATTATCTATCGATTTATTTATTCATCTACCTACTTATTCATGCGTTGAAATTTGCTGGTATGTGTATTCAATTTTTTTAAATTTACTATAAATCCCGGTCGTGCTCTTTGTTCCCTCATTGTTTCCTCCTTCCTAATTTCAGTGAGGTACGTACCTCTCAACACCAGAAGCAATAATTTGGAAGCAGTAGACTTGAGAACCACTCCGAGAAGTGGAAATCATTAAATTGAAAAATAAAACGAGATGATGGAGTGAGGAAAGACTTGTGCCGGAGGGGCTAAGTCTCACAATAAATCCATTAAGTTGTAAGCTTTCTTCTTTCTCACATCACATTGGGGCGAGATGACTTGTGAGATTCTTTCACAGCTAACTGTATGTTTAACTCCGTCATTGAGTCTCAAAGAGAATGGAAGTTATTCCTTTGTGTTCAGCCACTCACATGAAAATGCTTATTTCATGAAATGTATTACTGTATTTATTTTATAGCCCCACTGTCATCTCTTAATGGAACAGTCTGTACATGACTAAGGGATTCTGAGGTGTACTGCAGGCCTAGAACATTATTTCCTGCCTTAAAGAAGGCATTTTCGAATTTTTGAAGACTTACAACTTTTGCTTTAATTTCATTTCTTAATTTAGGTGCATCCAGAACGGTGTTCGGAAGCATTTCGTGGTGGGATACAACAGTTGTTTATAAATTTATAACTATTTCGATTTAGTTATCATACAGGATTGTAGAATAGTAAAATATTTGGTACGGGAAAAAATCCCGTAAATATTCTTGTAAAAAGATTCATAAATGTTTCTTCAGTTCATTCGTAGTTATTTAAAAAATGAATATATTTTTTTAAAAGTGTAACAAATTTTAAATTTTTACGATTTTTAATGCGAAAATGTCCCCATAATATGCTGTATATAATATTCGGCTGTAATTTGTTAATTAATTTCTAGTGATTCTTTATTTCTGCAGCAGGAACTCTAATACTAATTTTTATGGTTAAGGTGATGCTTTTTTAAAATTAAGGAATCGCGCACAATGTGCATTATCTTAACCTAAGACTTAATCTACTGACAAACACCCAATCCTGGACCCGGGAAAGGGATTTTTCACTACTGAAAAATCGCCGACCCGGTCGGGAATCGAACCCGGGCCGCCGGAGTGGAAGGCAGGCGCGCTACCGACTCATAAGGTGATGCTTTTTTTCTCCTTAGAGCCGTGGTTTCGATGCCAACCGTAATACTTTTTAAGACGTTTTAAATATAACTTTCATCGTTCCTGTTTGATGACTAATACATCTAGAAGAAGATTAGATTTCGATTTTTTTTAAATATATAAAGCCTTTTATTTAAAGGTTAGTGTTACCAATATCATGTATAGTTTTTTTTTTTGGTTTGTCTTAACTACAGTACATTAAAGAAACTTGGACAACTACTAGTAGTTCTTCGAACTCGCGTATACAATATGTAAGATCTGCTCTCCATCTTGAAACTGAACAAACAAATAAAAATCCTTAAACGATGTATTGTATTTATTACAATACTTCTGTATGTTTTAATGCCAAATCGGAAGAAAATCGAACAAACTGATTGGTCGTGACTACGTAACAAGCATATATACAGACATTCGAAATGCCGTGGTGAAGAAGGCTGTGGGTTCGAGTCCCGACTCTGGTATTAGTGTTAGTGTATAATAATAAGAAAAAAAGGTAAACGAGGAAAACAAAACGGTAAGCAAGTTACAGTAATCAGGAAAATTGGCCTAAGGCCGGCTAAATTAAAAAAATGCCGGTAAACCATTAGAGTTAAGTCAAAATTGTATTTTAATAGTAGTAAAAAAAATTAATAAATACGATCGATGCCCTTGAGTTTACTTGTTTACTTTGAGGCCGATTCTAGAGCGGAAAATACGTATCCATTCTATTGTCTAAAAAAGTTTTGACGGCCTGCAAACAAATACTAGTTATAACTAAAAGCAAAAACAGTAGGCTATTCTTTGACGACTATTCTGAAACCATTCTTCAGTATGTTAGGGTTGGCGTTAGAAGACCGATTTCCAGCAATCCGCTCCCATGCTCTGTACATGGCATCACTTTTTGGTAGCACATACATATGTCAGCAGTTTTTCTCCAGGATGAATGCCGTGAAGTCACAGGAACAGATATCCGACGCTCACTGCCTTTGAATTTCATCTTCCAACATATTGGTGACAATTTAGTGACAAAGAAACAATATAAGTTCTCATATTAAATTCAAGAATGTTACTGTGCTTTTTGTTACTCGTTAACGTTGCAAAGTGGAAGACACACATATAATGTTAAGTAATCCCTACATTTATTGTAGTATAATTATATGTCTGTGTTACGTAATATCGTGTTATTTTAAATCAATGCGGCCCGCTTATCTTTCACCAAAAAGAAAATGGCCTTTTAGTTAAAAGAAAAAAAAAAGCTGAAGATCACTGGTCTAAAACATTTCCGCGCCGACTATAACAAATTTTGATATTTATGAATTAAATAAATAATTTTTAATAAGTAATAATAAAATAATAAATAATAATAAATAAATATTATGAAATATAATAAATAATTATTTATTCATAATAAATTTTTATTTATTAATAATAAATAATTCAAGTTATTTCCCAGATCGATTAAAAATATTAATTTATTTACTGTAATGCGTTATCATCATTATTTAATAACATATTCCATTTTGAACGTAATTAAATAAGAAAGTTAATAAAAGGGGCTATGTAGTTATAATTTGAAGGTAGGGAATCCCGGTTCCTAACAAAACTAGATACGATTTTAAAGATTAGTTACAATCGATCATAGTTCATCTCTATATATAAAAGCCAAAACCCACTGACTCACTGACTGATCACAGTTTCTCAAAAACCATACAGCCTAGGAACGTGAAACTTGGTACACATATTGCTACTAGGCTCTAGATGCTCACTAAGAAAGGATTTCAAAATCTTTGGCCTCTAAGGGCCTATAAGGGCCAAAATAGGGTTGTAAAGTTATGATATTCACCAAAAGGAATTCATACTACATGTACACAATCCCCATGGCAACATTATTTTTTTTAAACTACACAGGTGGCTTGGCATGACACTATGATTTCATGTAGACCTAATAGATATAAAATTATGAGAAAGGCTATAAATATAATTCCTATAAATGATTACCAACTATTTTGTGACATGAAGTAAATTTAGAAGGTCCTGGGTTCTATTATTAAGAGTTGAACTCTTTTCTTATAGTTAGCTTAGGACTGAATTATTTTATACGAAAGGTATTTCATACAATATCAGTAGATATAATTTCCTGATTAATTTTCATTTACCATATCATCTCTCTATCTTTACCTTAGTTTTTACCTCTTCCTTTTGGGGTCTTTTAAGCGACCCACGTTGCTCGGGCCTTACAGAGCCGCGACCTGTCGGGAGAGGGATTATCTATGGATCATATACATACTTTCTTGACCAGACAAGGACATGGAGGGCCTCCCGAATGAGTGATCAGTCCAATGCAGGGGCCACTTCCGATACAACACAAACACATATATAGGACGAGATACATCAATCACACACTCACTCTGAACAAGGCGAGGATGGGATGAGGATGATAATGGCTACCAGATGATATCCGGGGACCACTAGGGCCTAAAGTTACCAGAGCCTAAAGTTACCAGACATTTGTCTCAAAGGTGAGGAAAAATCCCAGAAAACCCCTACCTAGGTAACTTGTCCTGGCCGGAGCCCGCTGCAAGAGAGGAGAGAACGCATCCCCTACGCCCAGCTATTGACTGCATGTTTGCCAAAATTGAAACAACGATTAAATTTTTAAGACATAATCAGAGTAGGCTAAATTACGGATGGAGGAGTACGTGGAATATAAATACGTCCACCGTGTTGGCTGATGATTTATAGAAGTTCATCGAATCACTTTAAATTGTGTTCACTTAACCTTATAAGTTACACATAAATCTAACAATGCGAAGCATTGATGGGTCAGGTAGTTTAGAATATAAAAAAATAGATTATGCAGCATCTTGAAAGGAGCCGAGTTGAATTCCGACTACAGTGACGTCATCGGCGTCTCCTCTCGGATATTGTCAGTAACCCGCACATCAGGGAATTAGTAGCATGGAGGAGGTGGCCAATACAACGTCCGTAGCTCTCTCTGCCGTCTCCACTGTCTGTATTGATGTAACCAGACAATATTTTCCACCACGAAGAATTTGCATGAGATGTATAAAGCACGTTACACATTGCAATAAGAAAAGGTAGACATGCCATTGAAATTGATTAATCAATAATAAATGTATTTCTAATAAGAACATAATATATTATTTTGGAAGTAAAATCTATTGAAATGAGATTTATACTGCACGAACGGGTCTATAAATTCCTTTGACTCGGATAGGTAAAATTTTGGCATTTGATCACAGGAATAAAAATCTTAGTAATTTATTCTTTGGCTTGCAACATTTTGATTAAGTCATAACAGATGAGCTAGTAAAGCAATACAGATTGGATGTAAATCTTATTGTACAGTATTTCTGTATTACCTACAAGTAGATTTTTCTTCTTAATAAAAGGACATGTAGAAAACATAGAATACTGTCAAAGCATAGCAAAATTAGTCCTTAATACGTAATTGTAAAATGAAATAATCGTATAAAGGCAATTAATAAAAGGCATGCTATTAAGTCCAGGCTTTCATTAAAGACGCCAGGATAAAAGAAATAAAGGACGACAATTATTATATAAAAAGTACCTACAAGTAGTTCATTCTTTGTAATTGCCCAATCTATATATACATATATAAAGTAGAGTTGTGTGTCTGTCTTTTTTACAAATCTACAGTTTTATTCCATTCTCGGTGAAACTTTGCTCACTTAGCCTTCTAAACACGAGGAAAAGCACTGTCTGCATTTCATTTTGAGAAAAACAATATCTTGACACTAATTCAAAGCCCTTAATATTACATAAAGTAATATGTAACTAAGCCCCATGCGGTTCCTTTGTGTGGACAAATGATAGTATCGCCATTTTTTGAGATAAATATTAGAGTAGGCTATGTTTGATTGCTTTGAATGAAAGTAAAATTTACTATTCCCATCATCTATTATATTTATTAAGGAAGAAATTCATATGTATCTTTATATTTATAGGCCTAAAGGAAGAATGTTTGTGTGTCTGTCTGTCTGTTATTCAAATCTGCAATTTTATTCCTATCCAAATTTCATTGCGATTTATACCAGATATTTGTGAATGTCAGGTGTGTAATTTATATTACGCATTTAAGTAAAGTAAAAAATATATATATAAAATTCGGTATTTCAGAAACTCGGCACCCTTTCTATCCGTATTAGGCCGAGCTTCAGGGACTCTACTGTTTAAAATGCATACGAAATATTTTAAAAATTCGCCTGCAAAAGTCCCATCACACTTCTGGTGTTACAAATTCCATACATATTAAAACTGAAATTAATATCTTAGATAAACTGCCTAATTATAAGTTATAATTCAGTCGTTGAGATATAAGACAGAAGAACTGATAAAACGAAGCAGTAGCAAGCCAGAGTTTTTCCCTATGAGATATAATCTAGTCTCGAACGAAATTATTATTTTCTAGGAATTTGCTGAATATTTTCATGTAGTTACTATTCAGATACCATAAAGACAAGTTTTTAATGAAGAATTTATAAGAGCCAATGAATATTAATGGATATGAAATCTGCAGTTTTATATTCATGGAATTTTGCATTTAAATGCTATTTACCAAGCACAATTTATAGTATAAGAAGTAACGTAGGCTACTGGATGCTATATGCATTGGTTGCAAGAGATCGTATTCAAATAATTTAGTGGTAGAATTCTTTTACACTGGCTGTGTGTGGGCTAAGTTGGAAGGTATAGTCAGACGGAAAAATTCAATGCCATAGCCGGGATTTGAACCAGGATCTTCGGCTGAAGGCATTGAATTTTTAGTCTGACTCAACCTTTCAATCTTAGTCTACATACGGCCAGTGTCAAAGAATATTATCATTCCACCGTGACCTACTAGTAGTTCAGCGGTAGAGCAGCGGCACGGTATGACTCAACCTTTTCAATTCAGGTGTATAGTTCTTTCCAAAACATGAAAGACCCGTCTCACTCCACCGCTCGAGGCACGGGCTGACTTTGCGGAATGGTTTTGCAATGAGTCCCTAATGAGGGTCGCTTATTGTTCGCTAACCCAGAGACAGTGTATTTAGAGAGTAAGCTTACACATTCTTCTGATGTGAAAATATATTTTTTTACACCCGAGTCGGAAAAAAAATAGGCCATATTAGAACCCTGCCCCATCGGGTGCAACTACTCAGCTTGTTTAATGTTTTGAGTCATGGCATATTTTAATCCAGCTGTTTTTATTTATTTTATCGCTAAGCCCGTTGTATTTGCTACTGTAAATAAATCAGGTTGAGGAATGAGATTACCTCACTTAGTGTGATATAAACATTCTGCTTATTGTTTAAGTGAAGTTATGCTTACTTTTTTGCCATGTATGACCGATTTTTTCCTTTCTTTTTTAAAGTGCCACAAAAAAAATGCTCGTGCAATGTCCTCCTCTTGGATGATCCAACATGACACGGTATGGTACAACAGCGATTTACAAAAGTAGGTGTCACGCAACCAAAAATGTTTGCAAAAAAATGTTGATTATGTGAAAGGGATGCAGAAAAATTGTAGGCCTAATAGTATGTTAAATAGAAGTCTTTCAACAAACGAATTATGTTCAATATATGATGGGGAAACTTATTTATTGGACAACCCTCGTATGTTCGAGAATCGTTGCATATCTTGCAAGTAAAGGCATAAAGCTTGAGAGCGAATTCTTCTAGTTTTATTTCCAATATTTCTCCTAGTAATGTTCTGTTGTTCTTGTTTCCTTCTTCATTCCCACTGGGGGATCTCCTCCGTCAAGTAACACCTACAGTCTCATTTAAATAAACCAACTTGGACAGGAGAATTGTGGGATATTATGAATTAATTAAGTGTATCAATAAGGCTACTTGAATTAACATAAGATACAGCCACAAGCTTGAATGACGATCAGTACAGGGTGATTAAATATAAGCTGCACTTGCATACATTTACATGTTTTTCTGAGCTCTGAAATCAACTCTAACCTACTTAGTGGAGGAAATAGTTTCATGCTATTGATTCTTAGATGATTTCTTCTTCTTGTTCTGTATCTCTTTTTCTTTCTTATTTTAATAGGGTGTATTTTTTCGCTACATTTACAAGACAGACCAGGCGTGAGTCGTTCAGGAAAGTCATGCTCTTGGTAGTCTTTACTAGCCGGTCTCTACGAGGACGGAGAAGATCCTAGATTATTGTTCATAGATAATGAAGAGCTCCCGCCAGGGGAAGAAGAAGAAAGAAAGAAAGAAAGGAAAAAACCTACAAAATACCAGTTATTTATTGCAATACATAATAAATAATTTCAATGCAGGATTATAATTAAATTCACCACTGTGGCGCAGGGGATGCGTTTGCTCTTCTCATGCAGCGTCCCAGGTTCGATTCCTGGTCGGGATGAAATACCTAGGTGGACTTTCCTCACCTGTGAGACGCATGCCGAGTAAGTTTAGGCCCTTCTGTTCTCCGTATATAGGCTAATCTTGCCGTCATTGCCATCTTCATCCCAACCGCGCCTTGTTCTGAGTGACTGGCGTGTCTCGTCCTGTGTCTTCGTGTTGTCTCAGAGGTGGCTCCGGCATTGGGCTGATCACTCATCTGAGGAGACCCTCCATGTCCTTGTCTGGTCAAAAAGGATTTATGTGATCCAAAGATAATCCTTCATCCGACAAGTGGCGGTCCTGTAAAGGAGAGGGAGAGGTAAAACCAAGAGAATGAAGGAGGTTAAAAATTGGCCAGTGTTTGATTTTTAGCAACATGAATTCTGATTTTTAGAATAGTTTAATAGCTTACACTTTAGATAGTGGGCCGTGAATTCGGCTCAGCAAAGTATAATCAGCTCTCCTAGTGAGCTTTGGGGGAACTACGAACTTTGTCTTAAAATATATTTTACGCGTCCGAGTTACCAGTGGTTATGCATGGTCTTTTGTGAACGCGGTACGTTCCGCATGGGAGCTGGAGAGCAGTTGTCGAGGTCGGCAGTTCGGAGCCGACTTCGCCGTAATGAACATCTAATGTAAAGAAGTAGTCATTTTGGTGGGCGTGTCTGCAGTTCGACATGGAATCTTGTCTTCTGCCTGGTGATATCGTTTCTGATTATTTTTTCATATTCATTAACTAATTTTGGCTTTTCGTATCTCACCTATTTGGAGTTCTAAATTTCGTTATATCAGCTTATTTTTGGTCAACATCTAAATCTTCAGTTTGTTCGCGATCATTCTTTGGCATTTGGAAATTTCCGCCCACATGTAATGAAACTGAAATCCGGTCATGTATTACAGGTTATTAATTTCGGTCCGTGGGTCTATCGAAATTTTTCTCTCCAGTTCTCTTGAAGTTCCAAAAACAGAAAGAAACTTTCAAAGTATATGCTAAATTTAAAGTGTAAAGTTCTTTTACTAAAGCAAAGCCAGATTTCATAAATTAAGTGTTTTTCGTACAGTTTAATGCTAGAGTATAAAATGTACAAAGATTTGGAAAACCATGGGATTGGGACATAGGCGTAACCAGGCCGACCATATGGGGGGTTATAACATCCGCGGGTTCTGGGGGGTATGGAATACCCCCCCAGGGAGAGGGGGGGTCCGGGGTCCTCCCCCGGAAAATTTTAAAAATTAAGATGCAAAATAATGAGTTTTAAGCTTCCGGGGATTCCCCCGGAAAATTTTTAAAATTAAGACGCAAAATAACTAGTTTTAAGCTTCCCACGCTTTATACTTGTATTAAGTAATTTATGGGCAGACTTAAAAAATTCTACAATTTTCCTTTTTTTAATCAATGGGGGGGTTCAAACCCCCAAACCCCCCCCCCCCTCGGTACGCCTATGGATTGGGAAGTAATTGTTCAGATTAGAAAAACACTACAGAGTGATACTATTTTCGGATCCAACTAGACAATAGGAATGGGGTTTGGATTTTTAGGGAGACTATGTTTCTGGAAGAAAGCAAATGTTGAAACATAAAGAAAGTTCTAGTCAAATTTAGCATTGGTTCATTTCTGCATATTGGGATACATAGGCTACAGAGTGAACCGATATTTCTAATAAGTTAAAAGTTTAATAAACAATGTGGATCTAAGAATGTTTCCTAAGATATAACTAGGTGTACATATTCGGGAAATATTCCTCCTGTAATTATTAATTAAAAAATGGATTTAATAGTTAATAAATTTTGTAGGGGTGGATTTCTGTAATATATTTGAAAGGAACCTGAAATTTCCAATTTTGGACACATGCATTTTTAAAATAGATTAGAATTGAAAGCTGAATTTGATAATTCATACTTTGTACATATGGGTTTTAGAATATATTAGAATTGAAAGCTGGACTTGATAATTCTCAATTTTGTACATATGAGTTTTAAAATTAATTTGAATGAAAGTTGTATTTGATAATTCCCAATTTGTATATATGGATTTTCAAGGGATATTTATTGATATTTATTATGGTATATGGATTTTACTCAGAAATCTAATGAGTTATACATCTTCCAAAATATAATTGCTCTGGTATAGTTAGAATAAAATTGTTGTTAAACCTTTAACCTTTGACTTTCCGTTTATTATAGTCATCCAGTCATTTTCCTGTTTGGTTCAAAGCATTTTCTGATTTTGTACATAGGGATAACGGGACCCAGTATAAAGAGTTTAGCAGGGTGTTAACTAATTTTGCTAAAAATGGTCGGAACCAATCTACATACAAAAACCGTACGTTTAGCTTCCCGTACGTAAATAGTGTCCAGCCGCAGGGGGGGGGGGGGCAAAATAGTTATCCTTCGCATACTATCTAACAATATTGTTTACCATCGATCATATCCGACAATAGTTAAGCAACCAGAGTTCTCATTCATTGGAATTAGAAATATTATTATTATTGTTAATATTGAGTTATTATTGATAACTTTCGACGAAGTCATCAATTACTACAGACTGTAGTTCCTATCCTCTATTTTAGAACAAGGAACTTTACATCTGGTACAGATTTTGCAGTCATCCTGTACTTAATTGTCAGAATTCTCACCTTTTATATTCCAAGAAGAAACATCTGTAGAAAGTTCCCCACCTTAATTGGCCAAGTTTCAAATTACACTTAAGGGAGGAGTCAATTTCCAACAGGGTTATAAATTAATGATATTTATTCAATAATAATTATAAATATGAATTATTCAGGAATTATAAAATAAAAGCTCAAAATGAGGCAACGGATCCATAATGGGGCTAGTTTCTTACACAGAAGAGAGCTGTTTAGAAGTTAACGTTTATAAATAACTGTTGTGAACTCCACCCTATTTAAATGTTTCTCTCAGCAGCAATAATACTGGCTGGAATACCAACATCCATCTAAATCTGAACATCCAGTTTTTATGAAGCCCGCAGGCATGCACCAGTTATGTAGTTCCGTTCTTATAGTGTAACGGAAATAACGTTACTATTACGATAATATATAATGATTACTTTAATGATTAATTAATCATAACAGCAACAATAACAGCTACGCTAACAACAATACTGTATAGTCCATTACTTCATCTTAAATAACTGACTATAACTTTATTTTACAAACTTAAATTTTCCTTATATCTTAATTCGACATTTTCCTTGTTTTGCTTGTAGACCCCTAATATATATATAAATTTTTTGGAAACCTGTGCGTATTATGAACCTTACGCTCTTTACTTACTTAATTATTTTGATTAGCCTTAACCTTACTTCTTAGTATTAGCATGCAAAATAAATCATTTACTACTACTACTACTGCTGCTACTACTACTACTATTAGTCCAGTTATTCATTGCATTCATTCATAGTTGTTCCATCGCTTTAATCAATTCACAAGTGTTATCGTTTACTGCAACCTCGCGTTTCACTCCACGTGGACTTGACGAGTAGCTGTCACAGCCGTCGCAGGATATTCTTAGATTTTGATTGGCTGGAGTAACTAGCTGATTGGCGTAGTAAAAATAAAAAAAAACATGGGTTGAGCTGTCGGCAAACTTTTCCCCCTAATAAAAGGAGGTCGCCTGGCCATGCAATGAATAACTGGGATATAATTACCAGGGCTAGGATTTATATGTACTAAAAAATGTCAAAATACGTACATATGCAAATATATTTTGTAAAATATGGACATCAAAACAAATTTAACCACTAGATACTACATTTTGTTACTTTTGGAACCTGTAAAAATGCATTACAAATACTGGATTCATAAATTAAATTATTCCATTTTTTTCAAATCACTTACTTTATTTAATTAATTCATTCATTATTTCTGCTATCATAAAAGTATGCCACAAAATGTTGTTTTAAATTTTCAAAAGTGATTTGTATTGGCTGAAGCTTCGTTCTACTGCACATGAAGTGATGAATCATGTTTTTCACAATGTCAATATTTCCAGGTAATGTGAGATTATTATTTTGTAGTTTCTGAATTATTTTTGTTATATTACAAGTGATTCACTGATTCTAGTTTTACATTTGACGAGCTACTTAAGATTGCACTGATTTTACACATTTCTTCAAAGCCTGGATTTCTTGAAAACACATTGTCCACTTTACATTTGATAAGATCGGCTAAATGTCTACGTATACATTTGAGTTCATGAATCATGTTTTTCACAATGTCAATATTTCCAGGTAATGTGAGATTATTATTTTGTAGTTTCTGAATTATTTTTGTTATATTACAAAAATTTGATTCAATGTAACACAGATCTTTTTCACGCATTCATTTCTGTACATAACTGTAAACTTATCCTGTGCTGCCATATTTTCTGTCACTGAAAACAATTCTATATAGTTTTACTCTTAAGAATTAAATATGTACGAATATTGCATTAAAATCACTAAATATGGACAAATATTTATTTTACATATAAATATGTACTGTTGGCTGAAATATGGAAAAATATGTATAATAAATTTGTTTAATTTGAATAGAGGACAACATAATAGATGGAGATAAGTGAAAAAAATGTGTCTACATGTGAAATTAAGAAATATGTAATTACATATAAATCCTAGCCCTGATAATTACTTACCTGCTTACTCAATGGTAATGGACAATTTCTAAACAAGCTAAAGGAATATTATATATTTTATGGAACCCGGAGGTTCATTGCCGCGCTTAGGCTACATGAATCCGCCATTGAACCCGATTCCTTCTAACTCCATCCAACCCTCCCTCGAAAGCTCTACTTAGAACCCTTAAATCTATTCTAATGTTATCCTTTCACCTACGTCTAAGCCTTCTGGTCTCCCAGTAAATATTTTTTAGTTATGTCTTTCCTCCCCTACGTCAAATACTCTCAACAATAAGTATAATAAGTATTGAGAGTATTTGCCTACGTACAACATATCCAGCCCATTTCATCCTCCGTGATTTAATTACCCTTATTATATTCAGTGAAGAGTGGGTTCGAATATTTTCCAAAGCGCCCAGTTTTTGAACACTCAGATTATGTTCGTCTCGAATAGTAAGGGACCAAATCACAGATCCATATAACACAACCGGCAGGATAATTGTACATATAAATTTGTATTTTTAGATTTCTGAACAGAAGACGAGAAGATAAAAGTTTCTGAATTGTATAAAAACAAGGATTTCCTTACTTTAGTCGACACTTAACTTCTGCCTTTCGTATATGTAATTCTTGCTTCAAAATATTTCTCCACTTGTCCGAATACTTTATCAGCTATTCTAATATTTTGTAGCGCATTTTTCGATGTTACGTGACCATATACTTAGTTTTCCTACATTAATTTCCAGTCCAATATACCTGCAGGCATCGAAAAGACATTCCGTATTAATCGCTAGCTTGGAAATTAGAAGGCTTCCTATCCTCAAATAACTTACCCCTTTGGAGCCCTTACATTTAGGGTGTGTAATTCTTTAACGCCCTGTACATTCTCTAGTATTAAAACTCCCTATAGATTTGATGAACAATGGACTGCAAGGGTATATAGGATTTATTTATTTTCAACGATGAATAGGTTTCTCAGCTGATGTTTAATGGAGGATCTCAACCCCTGTAGTTAGGAGTCCAATTAGTGTTGCGACTTGCTGAGAGACAATGCACAATTAGCAGTAGACTTGTGCGTGAACAACTTCATTGTGCAGTCAACAAGAGTCAGTCCTTTAAGAAATTACTCATTATTATCTACCGTTGTTGAACATGGGTAGTACATGCATCCTGATTCTGAACATGATGATGTGAATCCAATAAATTTAAAAGTAATTATTTGGCTATTTAGCTTTTAAGAAGGATGTACTCTTTGTAAGTGTACAAAATGAAACTGATTTTGTTTTCCTTCTTAGTTCACACCTCTTTTAATTCAATGAAAAAAAAAAAAAATTATAGTACTTTGAGTTACGGGCATAAATTTTCAGTCGTCTCCTGGTTTTCTTTTCTTTTCAATCGGTAGATTTACGTCATAGCTCTCGACTGTGTAATAATATTTATGATTCAAGTGGTAAAAACAGGACTGTATTTTGCGAGTAGGTACGTTTACTATAAGCAAAATATCATTTTGCCATGTGTGTAACTGATCAGAAGATGATACATGAAATCATGACCTGTGCGAGAATGCCGCTTCAAAGTCACTCCACAAGCTCATATTGCTATCGGTCATCTTCAAACCAAGATTCTTGTCTCATTTTCCCAGTTATAATACACTATTTTTAGACAGGTTAAAATTTGCGAAATAATAATAACTGTTAGATTTATTGCAATAAATTACGCACAGTGGAGCCAGCCAACCTTATTGAAGCGCGCAGACAGCAGCTGCCAACTTAAAGACAACGCTTTTCACCCACTAAGTATGACGATTTTTACAATTACAGTGAGAAAGTTCACATTTAAAATGCCGTAGTGAAGTTTAAACATTTCAATTTTTATTAAGCTGAGTTTATTTAATTATCATATGCAAATATTTTTAACTAAAAGAATGTTTTCCATGTGAACAATCAAAGGTGTTAACCCTGCAGTGTTATAATTTTATACCACTCTTTTAATACCTTCTTTTCTCTTCGAAAAAACAAATGTGAATTTTAACTTCTAATATTTTATATTTCAACAACTGCCTTCCACCTCGGCGGCCCAGGCTCAATTCCCGGTACGGGCGGATTTTTTAATCTAACCCCGAGGAGATTTAGGAGAGGTGGTAGTGTGCAGCCTCTAGTCTGTGCATCAAATATATCTGGGTTCAATCCCAAACCACTTCGCAGTGAATATGACGTGAAGGCATATGTTACCGTTGATAATGATTTGTCCGTCGGATTGGGATGTTAATCTGGCGGTCCACTTGATGTCTTTCGACAAGAGTAGGCTAATACAGGCATCTGGTTTCCCATCCACCCTTTATCACTCATACCCCAGACTATACTACACAAACGCCACTCCACAATGTATCTCTCTATATATAAGAGGCTTTGTCCTGACTGAATGAATGAATGAATGAATGAATGACTGACTGACTGACTGACTGACTGACTGGCTGACTGACAGATAATCAACGTAGAGCCTAAACTATAACAGGTAGAGACTTGGAATTTTGACAGTACCTTCCTTTCATAATATAAGTGCTCGCTAAGAAAGGATTTAGCAAAATTTTGATTTTAAATGCCAAAAATCAAATGTTTTTGAGTATACTTAATCCCTTTTTACACAGAATTATCAAATCCAAATCACAGTTGGCATGGCAACATATTGTATCCAGTGGTCTCAGATGGGTTTGGAAAGAAATAAGTGGGACTTTCACAAATTACAAAAGCTATCAATATCATTCATGTTGTAAATAAATATTAAAGAATTAAATCCACTAAAATTAACTTATGCAGTCACATAAATTTCTCTACCCTGGACATAGAGAATGCCATACGAGGTATGGTAATATGTATATTATTATATCGCAGGTTTTTTGGAGAGGGAATAATGAAAATGATACTGAATATATATTTAATTTCATTCCCGAAACGGTTGGATGGTAACATGAGAGTGAGAAATAAAATATTCCGCAAATACAATACAATTTTATGTTCCCGGAAATTATTTTTCTTCTTATTTAAATCCCTGCTAGGTATGGTATGTCGAAGCAATGGGATGCAAAATTCTACATCCTCTATGAGCCATAAAAAAGCTATATCAAGCGTTTTCTGAGGGAATAGTTTGAGTGTGATAAGTCGTTCTTCCTATTTCAAATTCTAAATACCTATATAAGGACCAATAATTTAAAAATTGAAAGTCCTTCATAAGATAATTTCCAATTACAAAATAAAAAAAACCCGGGCGACGCCGGACCTTTTAAGCTAGTCAAATATAAATTCTAAGCCGTCTTCATATACTAGTTTAAAACTTATCGTACCATAATTTATATTTGTATATTTTTAATTTAATGTATAGTTTCTAAATTGTCTTACTGTATTTTTCAAATTGTAATTAATAGTAGGCTAATAAAAACGACAGTAAAGTATTTGTTAAAATTTGTTGAATACAAAAAACTCCACAAAAGAAATGCTTGTGGTGTGAAGAAATAATGTATAAAAATAAAATACCTACATTATGAACCATAGTTAAAGTGATGCCACAGCCATATTTTGTTAAGATATTGGATTGACCATAATCGCGTTGTTAAGAATAATTGTAGTTCAGGTTTAGTAAATTAATCTATTCCACTTCCCCTGCGTAATAGTCAATAAGTAGAGCTATAAACATAGGTGCTTGTAGTACAGGGGCCGAATACAAGAAAACGAGGACTTGAAGAGTCGAGTTCCGAAGAAGTAGTTTTGTCTCACATGCAAACGCATGGATTCACAAACACACTGGGACACACATGTCGAGACTCGAGAGGGCCGCTCCCCCAAACCCACGCCACCAGAATCCCCCCGGAAACGTGGACATTGACAAAACAAACATTCCAAATCAGTTCAGTCCTGTCTGGTCCACCAGATTTCACAACTTCCTCGGTAAGATAGCCATCTTCTTTGAGAACGCGTTTATTTGTGGAAACGTCTTTATTTTAACCGTGAAATGAAATAACTTGACACACAGGGGAAAATAGTACATTACTGAAATTAAAATGTATTCGGTAGTCATGGACTATACAGTATATACCATACTTAATGGTGTGTCTAAAGAGCAGCTTGTCTTTTTTCATTGTTTTCCTTTTTATTTTTGTTTTATCATTCTTTTCCTTGTTTTCCTTTTTTCTAATTACACAGAAACACTCATGCCCGAGGCGGGACTCGAATTCGCAGCCTCCTTACCCACGACTCCAAGGCAGGTACCGCGGCTAAGGAGACCGGCATCTTCTTTGAACTTTCCGGAGAAATTAATTATTTTGGTTCAAATTTCGTTATTCAGATACACAAGAATGTAGTTCTTTGAATGAATAAGCTAGGGATGAATAACCCAGTTTCTAAGTTACAGTAGAACTAAGAACACTCAGTTCTGTTGCTCTGTGGCTGTGTTAACTTGTATAATGTGAAATTCTGAAATTAAAGGGCAATTTATTAGGCATATACACAAAGAGCCAATTTATGGACAAGAATTGGAAGAATTTAATTTTTGTTGTTTATAGGCCTATTCATTAATGAACTTTGTAATAAAATGTATATACGATTGTGAAATTCTGATGTACAATAGTGTACTACATACATCAGTGATAGTAAAATAGGCCAAAGTAATTTTCGTGTACTGTATGCCTGTGTCGTTTTTTTTTTTTTTTTTTAAATTTACAGTCGTTGAGTGTAAGCTACACTATAGCTACATGATCACTGATCATGATCACTGATGCGTGGCAATCTAAATGGAATTAACTATTTTATAGAGCCTATTTTCCGATTTTCAACTATTTCCTAAAATTTAGAGCCTATTTTAGGCACCTAAAATTGTATTTTAGCAACCAAAAGACCGAAGTCTCTAGTTATTAGCGGGACCCGGATTTTGATGACATGTCATCTTTTAACTGGAACATCATGGGCGTTGCCCACTAGTGCAGATATTCTGATTATTACTTTAGATTATAAAAATGGTAACTTTTAGGGTCATTTTTGGGCCATTTTTCCCATTTTGTTTGTTTAGGTAATTTTTAGATTCTGATGTCATTTCTGGTAATTTTACGATCTTCTTTTCACATTTCATATTTTTAGGTACTTTTTAAAAGCATAAAGTAATTATTTTTTTATTTCATGTTGTTTCTCGCATTATATAGAGTTTCTGTGCATGTTCTTAGGCCTACATTGAATATTATCGGAACTCTAAATAAGCATAAATAATTAGGTCTTCTTAAAATTTTAATTTGGATACAGAAAGACGGTGTTTGCTGTTTGCATTTAACCGTATGTACCAATGAACTAATTACAGGCCTATGATTGAGTCAACAACATAAAGGTTGAATGTAAATCTTATGAAGGAACTGGTATTTTCACTCACATTTTTGGGTAATTTTTTATTATTTTTGCAGTCATTTTATAGCTAATTTTTAAAAGTATTTTTAGGTCATCAAAATCCGGGCCCTGGTTATTAACATATTATCTTCTTTAAAACATAGCCATTTAAGTACTTCCTTTGGCCCACGAATAAGATCACATCTTGTTGGTGATTCTGGACCCCAGAGTAAAAACATCTTACTCGAAAAATTTGAATACAGCGGCAAAAAAGCTCTTTGAATGTGTCATGGGTATCAACCAGGATGACATCAAAACCCTATCATTACAAGTAGCAAGCAAAAAGCTTCCAGTCTTTCAAGCTGAGGAATCTAGTGCGTTCCTAAGTGATGATTAAAAACAAAATAGGAAACGCGTACTCAAGTGATGGATACAAGCTTCTTTATAAGAACCTGCTGCTAAGAGGCCTCTACACACACTCTTTGCTGCAGTGACTGGGGAAATCTCATATAGTGAAACCTCTTTTATCGACTAACTGGGACCGGCAAGCATCCGGATATCGGAAATCAGAGCAATCTGCAAATTACGGCGACATTTAAGAAATTCTCTGAAGGGTAGTTAAAAGCTAATAACCAGGGCCCGGATTTTGATGACATGTCATCTTTTAACTGGTACATCATAGTGTTGCCCACTAGTGCAGATATTCTGATGACTCCTAGATTATAAAAATGGTAATTTTTTAGGTCATTTTGTGGTTTTTTCTCTATTTTTAAGGTAGTTTTTTTTAGTTTTTGGGTCATCTTTTATATTTTTATTGTCATTTTATAGCTCTTTTTTTTTTAAGTATTTTTAGGTCATCAAAATTCTTGCCCTGCTAATAACATATTCTACAAATTCAGATTTAATTTCTGCCTCGCGAACAATACTGCTCTTCATCAGACAGTTGAATGTGCAATCCAACCACTTAATGTGGTAATGTGAAGTGAAAGAATTATTGCGTTGTCTATGCTTAAAGTAGAGAATGTGAGTGTATATGATAGGTAATTTGAATCGTAAGCATTGATTAACAGAACTCTCCCCGTCTGTGTAAAGTTTCTTTTACGGGACAAGCCCGTTAAAGGTAAAAACCAAGTGCTAGCACGTTATAGCGATTTTTGAGAATATCACCAGATGTCACTTCGTTCTCTTTCGTACAAATAAATAACGATCCACTTCCTTTATTTTAATGCGTACAGATACTATTATTCCCACTACTACTGTTACCGTGTTACTGTTAATCATTTGCATTTCAAAATAACATAAATAACTACTTCAGCAATAAAAATTTGGTCCAGAAACTAGATACCGGCACTTTAAAGGATTTTGACTAAAAACAATCGTAAGCTAACACATTATTTAGTTTCGCTCAAAAAAATTACTTAGGCCTTCATTTCTCCCCATTCTTTCAATATCTGCAATTCCTTATCAAAGCAAAGTTTTCAAGTGTTTCTGCGATGCTCAGCTGTTTCAAATAGTGATTTGTTTCAAACAGACTGTTGCCAACCAAAATATACTGAATTCCGCTACATACGAAACAACCAAAAAGTTGTTTGATTACAATTGCAAGCACAAGAGAACTGAAATTATTTTCCTTTTGAAATTTACGATTCAAAATAACATAAAACGCCGTACGATGCTCGGCTGTTAATAAGAATTGAACAGGCTCACACGAATAACAAAACGAAAATAACTAGGGATGGGTCGATACCAGATTTTCCCGATACTCGATACCGATACATGATTTTCCCTCGATACTCGATACTTCGATACTCGATACCGTCAACATTTCCAGTTTCAATAAATAGGTACATTAAAAATTAAAGGTTGAGAGAACTGTGTAATACAACTAAATTAATTAAGTGTGCATATTTAATGAGACAAAATTTAATATCAACAGTAGCCTATAATTACTTTTAAACTCTACATTAAAACTAAAATTAGTTTTTTAAACACTCAACTTACAAGTTTTTGTTAAAAAATACTAGCATTCTCACTTAATTGCAGAATTGCAGAGTTACCAAGGTATCGAAAAAGTACCGAGCGAATTTTCTGAAGTATCGTTCGATGCCGATACCATGCAAGTATCGAGAGTATCGAGGTATCGAAAGTATCGAGGTATCGAAAGTATCGAGGACCCATCCCTAAAAATAACTATTAATTTTTTAACGTTAGAGCTGAATTAGGGGGCTAAAGGCTTCTTATAAAATGACAGTGTGTAGGGACCTCTCATTAATGTATTCATGAGAACGTCACTCCGGAGTATCGATAAGACTTATTGAATAATTATGCATATCAATCCTTCGCGTGCCGTGACTCAACTGTTAAAACTAGCAGCAATTTTCTGCTCGTGTAGAACTGCTTATTGCAATTTCCTGACTCATGTAACAAGTACGGCAATTGAGGGAAACCATCCATCGTGGTATTGCGTGTGCTGGAGTGTCCAGTTGCATTAATGTTATTTCTTCTTGATGGAACAAGAAGAGAGCATATAAGCATTTTTTTCTTTCTTTTACTTCCTTTCCCTACCAGTAAGTTGTACTATAGGGATATAGGTAGAGGAAGCATTCTGTTCAACCATAAGGTTCAATGTCGAGGTTTCATATGATGTTAGTACATATTTTGACTAGACCAGGGGTTGTCCGGATAAAAGTTAACTGGTTAACTGAGCAAATAATTGTTCAAATAACCATTATCTCTTGTCCGGTTAACCGAATAACCGTTAAGCATATAACTGGATAATGACATTTTATCCAATTATTTGTGATTTTCCAGATAATTATTAAAATAATTTACTGCAATGGAAGTAATTGTCTGGATAATCGACATAAAATCCAGATAATTGCAAATAATATCACTTAGTTATATGTTCAAATAACAGTTAACTGATTTATCTTCTCTACAATTAATTGCCTGCCACAGGTGCAGAGGTAGTCCTCTGCTAGATTGAACCTAGGGGAGAGTTGCCTATATTGTACCGGCTCCTAATTTGTACCACCTCTGTAAAACTAGTGCTTTAGTAGCATGTGACATCTAGTGTGCACAGGGTGGAACTACGTCTTCCTACACACCGTCTTCTCAGTTGAGCTTGTTGTGTGATGCGCAGCAGTTCCTTTGTGGAGAAATTTTTATTTTGTGCAGCTTTGATGTAATATTTTGTGTACGTGGCTAAGAGAAGAACTGTAATAAGGTAAGTGAAAACAAACTCTATTGTTTATAGGCTGAATGTGTAATACATCTTACTTTTCGTGTAGTTTTGGACTTATAAACTTAAAGGTTAATTTGAGATGATGCAACAAAGGAAAAATGGCGGAGTTGCTTATATTGTACCAGCGCAAGTTTCCTATACCGTACCGGTACAATTTAGGAAACTAGTTCTAATAAGTGCTTCATATTAATACTGTGATCAAGCTTCTTGTTAAATAAATGATTTAGATAATTATAAATATTCATAGGAATTTTTAATCAATTTTCATTTTTGCAAATAATTAATTACATTATTAATTTACTTTGCAGTATGGCAACAAAAGGACGGTATGGAAAGTGGAGCCCTGATGAGCTGCATTTAGCTGTGGCTGCATATCTGAACGGAGATCACGGTTTAAATGAGTGTGCTCGCATTTATAATGTTCCCAAACCAACTATAAAGAGGCATGCGGAAAATAAAAACAAAAACGCAAATGGAGACACCAAAATTTTTGGAAGAAGTAAAATCTTTTCTGACGAAATTGAGCTGGAGTTGGAGGAACACATTCTGAAATTTGAAGAAATGATGTTTGGGCTAACTGTGTCTGAAAAGTTTGAAAAAGTTTTTTGCAATGCCTGTAAGTAGACTTGGGGTACGCCGTAGCGTAGTGGTTGAGGCGCTGCGCTATAAACTGGAAGGTCGCGGGTTCGATCCCCGATGAGGTCGTTGGAGATTTTTAATTGGCCTAATCCTTCTGGTGGCACTATGGCTCGGGGGTAGACTCAGCCTCTAACAGAAATGAGTACCAGGAGCAATCCTGGGGGTAAAGGCTGCCGGTGCGTAAGGCTGACAACCTTACCACCTTCATGTGCCGATTCTAATAATCTGGGAGCCTCAACCTCCTGGAACCCTCTGGGCCTCCATGGCCTGTAATAGGGAACACTTTACTTTACTTACGTAAGTAGACTTATGGACTGATGGAGGGAAGTAAAATACGCTACTTACATTATCTAAACTATTAAAAGTTATCCAATATATGTTTTTAGTTTTAGTGTTAATTAATTCAACATTAGTAGTAATTTTGTAATACTTGGTAAAATTTACTAATATTAGTATTTTAGTATTAATTAATTATGAAAATGTCAACAATATAAGCGATAACAATAAAAAAAAAATTGGTGGTACAATTTAGGAACCCACTGGTACAAATTAGGAAACCAGTATCCTAAATTGTACCACTTGCAGACATTCACAAAAATGAATACACTGTGCACAATTTATTAAGTTCCAAACTTTTTCCTATCGCATTTCGTAAGTAAAAGTATACTGATCAAGATGGTATTCAATTGGTTACTTAGTAATCTACCAGTTCAGCTGTAAAAAATGAAACGTGAAAAGTGGTACAATATAGGCTACTCTCCCCTATGTAGGTTTGCTGTGAAGTATCCGTGCCCCGAGAAGAACTGTGTTGTCGCGAAATCTATCGTTACATGTTTCAATCTGAGTCTGTCTCGATCGCTGGGGAATTTATTCTTCGTGATTAGACCCTTTGGGGTATTCCTCCAGCGTCTTTCTCACATGGTAATTATATGGTCTTTAAGTTAGGAGTTAAGCTCCTTTTTACTTTGAGTGTCATAAATTTCCAATGTGATTTCGATTTCGGGCTCACTAACTGCCTAAATTTTAAAGAGACGGAGGATATGTGCGGTACGAACTGATAAGAACGGATACGAGATAAAATGAACTGAACTGAACTGAGCAGGACGGATGCAGTGTGCTCCCTCCTTACTAGGGATTTGAATTAAGCTTGGGCAACTGAATGGGCACTTCCGCAATGAAGTCGCTTACTCTGTCCTTAAATAGAGTGCCATACCAGTATTGTACATACATTTTTTCTTAATTTTATTAGCTGTCCGTGAATTCGAATAGTAGGCCTAAGTCTACCATCTTTAAAATACAATTTCAACTCAACGTTTTTAACTTGGTCCACACAGTTTGGACTGAGGCTTAATTTTTTCCGCATGGATATTTTTTTTTATATGCCTGTAAATTTATGAACTTGGAAACAGAAAATCAGTGCCTTACTGACTGCTCCACCCAGGACGAAGATCTCCAATCTGAGATATTCGTATGTTCGATTGAATTTTATAAATGTACTATATTAGGCTCGAAGGGAACAGACAAGAATTACGATACCGATCACGGTGGTCCTGTGTTTTGGAGTCAACTCTGAATCTGAAAATACACTAAACTCATATGAGATTTTACATATAAATGTTACATGTGTTAAACTTTCAAGACTAATTTATTTGTTTATGACGCTTAACACTTCTTATATCTCAAACATCCCTTAAAAGTTTCTTTCCTGCGGGGGAATAGTTGCAGCGGTCACAATGTTCTCATTGTAAAAAATAATAATAACAAAAAAAATTAAATAAAAAAACTTTACGAATACTGACAGGACCCCCATATTGTGTACGTTGTAGACAGTTATACAGTAGTTGTAAATTTATACATAGATTGTTAAAAGTGAAAAAAAATGAACAGGAAGGCCTAAATTAATAGGTCTAAATTACACACTATCACACAAGGTACAATTATTACCTTTTTGAGCCAAATGTTAGACTTATGAAGTCAAGGAAACGGTTTGCCTCTATTGCCATTTAGCCTATGTCTGAAATGCCGACGCCATCAGCCGGATTTATGCCAAAACCATAATTTTAAATGGATCTATGTACCCAAACCAATGCATTTCAGAAGGGTCCAAGGTCCAGGGAAAGTCACGTTAGTAATAATAAATTCCAAGATATAGCGCTGGGTCTATCTCCGGCACGTCTTTCTGTGGGTCTATGTCTTGTTTTCTACACAATCATGATTTTGGCACTTAGACCCTTATAAAAGTAAACGCTTAATTATTGATTTTTTTTTTAAATCGTGCAGTTCTTGTTTCAGATTAATATATCAACGGCTAGTCTAGAATGAGGCTAGACGTGAGGAATTACTATAGCCTACCACTTACAATGTTTTATATGGACTTGTTTTTTCCTCCATGGAACTTGAGAACGCGTTCTATCTGCACAGTTTTCTTTCTAATTTTCAGCATGATTGAGCACCCATTAGTTTAAGTTTTGGTAGAACTGGCCAAGAGCTTTCGTCATCAACCGCTGTTTTATCCTGACCATATACTTCAAAAATAATTTGTCTCTTATTTTGTTTAAAACCAAAGCATGCAAATTAAAAGTTTTAAATATCACATTTCGTTTTCTGAGATTCGTTTTTATGCTGGAAGAGAGGGGAGGGGAGAGAATAGAAAATCTGCGTATACCCTGAAAGATGCAAAAGATAAATATTTCTAGATAAAGTGGACATAATTATATAGACTATTTGTTGAAATTGTTGTCTTCTTTCGTTTCACCCTCTTTGGGGTACGTTGAACCACTCATTTCTTTGTATGTTGTTCCTTCCTAAGCGCCCAGTATTTCTTCATTCTTTCTGATCTTCTTTTCCGCTCTGCTTTCTGATCATCTTTCCCTCTCTTCTTTCGAGATAATAGGCCTAGGTTTGGATTTCAATGTCGACCTGTTTTGGAACCTTGTATTTTCGTCTTTAGGTATTAATTTAGCCGTTCGATGGAGTAGTGAATTGTTTATGGAATTGTTTATTATATACACTATCTAAAGAATTAGCTATTAGGATTTGCATACTTGTAGATCTACTCCCGAGTAAAATACGTAGGTAAATATAATTTATTTTATTTTTCACTTATTGCTGTTTTTGGAAAGAATTATCGCTAGAATGGTCATATAAATACAGAAATCCGTTGAAAGGAATATATAAGAACATTCTACTGGCAGGTTTAAAAGACAATTAAAGCACATAATAAGAGATGTTCGGTACGACAGTGAACAAGTCATCACTCGCGAAGCAGTGCGGATAATAACAGTAATTGTGATTCATTACATCTTTACAGCCCCAAGATGACTAATTACACACCTACAAAACACAAAGCACTCATCGCCCCTGGAGATCACATCTGGCCGGTCTTGGGATTCATAAAAACTTGTGTAAGCTTGGATTCATGTCTTCCACTCCACACTACGGAAGTTCACATAAAATTCCGAGGTTATCTTACAATATTGGCGTAAATAGCCTATAGTCTATAGGCTATAGAAAAAGTAGTGTCAAAAAGTTTTTCTCAAAAATGGCTCTTCACGATTAACTGTAATTGTCTGTACTAAAATTACTACTTTAATTTTTTAGATATTCTATTTAAGGTAGTTATTTTCATAATCTTTTAGGTAATGTAAGGAGAGGTACGAAATTAATCTTGAGAGGTTCCGCACCTCGAGTTACATTTATTGTTACTATTTAGCGAATGCTCACAGAATTAAGCATGTAATGAACATTATTAAAACCACGAAAATGAATAACATACATCACTATTAGTGTCACTGTAAGCGAAATAGCCTACTGCGGGACAATCGACCCTATATTATATCGATCGTTTCTTTATCGGCAATTGTCACGTTTCGTGCTACTTTTCATCAGCTGTATTTATATTTTAGATTAAGCTCCTCGGCATAATGAATAATATCGTCTTACTAATATTGTAAAGTAAAGTGCACCCTATACAGGCCATGGAGGCCCAGAGGGTTCCAGGAGGTTGAGGATCCCAGATTTTGGACATTCGGCACACGAAGGTGGTAAGGTTGTCAGCCGTAGGCCTACGCACCGGCCGCCTTTACCCCCAGGATTGCTCCTGGTACTAATTTATGTTAGAGGCTAAGTCGACCCCAGGACCATAGTGCCACCAGAAGGATTAGGCCAATTGAAAAACTCCAACGACCTCATTGGGGATTGAACCCGCGACCTTCCGTTTTGTAGCACAACCACTACGCTACGGCGTATCCCCTTAATAATATTGTATTTATTGTTATAAAAGATTTAATAAACTGCTTCTTCATCATAAATTTAATAATCATTATTTTCTTACCATCTTTTTTCATACGCACTTTATATGGCATATGCACACTCAATTGCTGTGTTCAGCGATTTATAAAAGAAGTTACATGTATGAAGAAGTTAACTTAAAAAACAATTGCACTTAGGTGCGATAAAATGAAAATAACATACACAAAACGCTAAAAATTATTCCACGTATATTTATATTGGATTGTTCACTGATTCGTGAGCTAAATTTATAATCATGAGAAAATTAATAAAACTCTCTGCACTCATGAAAGATTCTTATATTTTGGGTTCGACTTCTCAGAGTGAAGGAATAATTGGGTTCTTACTACTTACAGTAGTCTGTACGGAAGTGTCTCGAATATATCCGAAAGGAGAAAGATCTTATTTATAAGTAATATTCAAAGTTTCACGGTTTTTGTCCGATTATTATTATTATTACTGTTATTATTATTATTATTATTATTATTATTATTATTATTATTATTGTTATTATTATTATTATTATTATTATTATTATTATTATTATTATTATTATTCTTGAAAGAGTAGGCGTTAAAATATTTACACATCCCTGTGAATGTCACGAGCCAGATGACACAAGTCCATTCAGCTTGCATTTTGTTCGAACATAATGAAGCAGGTTTTTGTAGATACCCGCTTTGGTCAGCTGCTTTGTTGCTTTGTAATCTTCTGAATGGAAGCGTCCGTATTGTACCCCGCATTTACTGGGCCCCTGCACTGTCATCTTCACTTTTAGGGCAGACACTCATGAATGTTCCTTTCAAGAAATCTGCCTTTGACTAGTCAACCCTATTCAAATTTTCCTTTTTAACAGTAGCATTTAGGTTAAGAGAACTTTCCAGGATGGTTTTCATTTTAAGAACGCTGTTCCTTCTCTTTCAAGACGAATTTGCCTTTAAATCTGAAGAAAATATAAAAATCTTCAATCTCGTTGGTTTATTCTGAAGTGGCGTAACTACACTCCTGCAGACCCCGCAACGCGAGGGCTCCAGAGGCTAGAAGGGGTCCCTAAGGTCGAGGAGAATTTTCGGGTAATTTGAATCGCGCGTGTGAATCTGATATGTATTCGCATTCTGGCATCAAGCTTACCGGACTTTTATTCCTCACACTTCCTGCTACTGTATCGACTGTTACAAGATCCTTTCTGTTATAGAATTGGAATCAATTAAGAACTGTTTTAAGTACCACGAGTCAATAAAGGCTTAGTACACTCAGTATGAAGAGAAGGCAAGAGAACTTCTGTTATTTCTCTTTAAAAAGGCCAGAAAGCAAAAGCGATTGTTCAGGATGACTTGATATGAAAATAGGTGTAAAAACAGTATTAAAAGTTATGAGACATTCCTCTTTGCTATTTTTCTGGAAAGAAACATGTTTTATTTTATTTTGTTGAGTTGTAAATCTTGGCTATGAGTGATAGAAAAGAAATAAATACGATGGTTGGCAGGATAAAACATAAATGCCGTTACATACCTATTAGCTTTTTAAAACTGTACTTTTAGGAGTACGTATCAAATAATATTTTTTTCTGTATTCATTAAAACATGAATTGGGGACTCAGCTGCATAAAAGAACTATAGAACTATGAACAAATTAAACCTTAGATACAGGTGTTTACCAATCACATTAAATCATACGATTTGAAGATTGTGACTGACTTACTAGAGATATCGTCAATTGGCCCAGTAATCAATATTTCGGAGTGAATTTTGTATAAAAGATAAAATAGAATTGTACCTTTCGGGATATCATGCTTATTGTTTGATCCAAGGTTCTTGGATTCTATCTGTCAAACTCGGCTGGGGGCGACTGACTTAAAGGCGTAAAAACCAGAAGCGTGCCTTTTTAAAAAGGGAAGTACCAGGCTTTGAACCTGTATCGCCGTTAATTGAACGTTTCATTCTGGAAACTTCTTTTTTTAAACGAGGGAAATTAATTAAGGGAAAAGTTTAGCGGACCCATGTGTATGATCTTGCGTGCGATTTTTCCCATTGTATAATCCAACTCCAGCTCAGCCACTGTTTAATACCCTGTTTACTGTAAAGTGAAACACAATTATTTCGCAGCAACATGTTCCCGCTAAGTTTGATGCATTCTAATTTTAATATTACAGTATAATATTTATCAGTCTTTGTAACACAATCCCTTGTTCTAGGAAATATAGACGGAATTTAAGCTTAAATATTAATAGACCTACGTGGTAATATTATTAATTATAATAATATTATTTATAATAGGCCTAACTAAAATGAAATTAAATGAAATTTTATTGGTGCTAAATATAATTACACCGGTAAGACGTTACTTAAGAGATCAAGAGTGGCCCTGGCCACTATCACAGTTGACCCCTATACATCACATGCTGCTCTTTACTATTCATTCAGTCTTATTATCTTTTGTTTGTCCATTAACTGTAACTGACATCTACAGTATTCGTGTACTTTTCTCTCTTACTACATAATAACGATAATTCCTTCAAGACAATGGTAACTCGCATCTCTCCTTTTTCTACTAAGAATTTTCCCACTACTTGTTTGCATTTATCCCGCCTTAATCTGTTTTCATTCAGAAACCCGGATTCATTTCCATTAGCAGACATATCACCTCCAAGGTGCGCACCAGGATTGAGTTCACTAGCGTTTACATGGAATTGAATACGATTTTGAATAGTATTCGTTCCTCCATTTGAAGAGGATCGGATCGAAAATTCATTCCGGACTGAGTCTGCGTTTACATGGCGATCTCAACACGGGGATCGGACTCAGATAGATCTCAATCCTGCATGTAAACATACTAGATGTATTCTAACTTGCCTTGAATAGGGTAGCTTATTAAACAGCAGTAAGGGTGAGATGGGTGGGACTGAATTGCACAATAATAATTCCAATGTAAATGGAACTCTTTACTAATAAATTAACTTGATCATTGGACACTCGATGGTGTAAACGGAATGTAAGAAGAGCATAAGTGCTTCTCCACTAAACTTTACCGTTGCCAACAATTATAAGCAGGGCCCGGATCCTGATTACCTAAAATTTTTTGGAAAATGACCTATAAAATGACCCTAAATTTTAAAGAGAATGACTTAATTTTTTTAAAGAATGGCCTAAAAACTTATATTTTGTGTACAAAAAATTATTATTGTACACGCAAAGTTGTAGACTAATTTGCACATAATTCTAATATATATATATATATATATATATATATATATATATATATATATATATATATATATATAAATCTGTAAATTCAGAAAGGATGTTGTAGGTCTAAATACTTTGGCGTTTCTTTGATTCTCGTTTCCGACTGAGACATGGCAACACTTGAACACCGAGTGTATCCTTCTTGCATTAAACAAACAACTCTTCAAAGACGACAAAAAAGTTAATATACTCAATGTATATACATGAAAATGACTAAATAAGGAAGCAAATGATACGAAAATAACAAAATAATGACGTAAAATTGAAGTAAATGCCCTAAAAATATAAAATTGCATACAACTACCTAATAAAAATGCATTTCTATAATCTAGAGGCCATGATTAGGATTTATCTACAAGTTGGAAATGTCTATGAAGCATCAATAAAAATATGACATGTCATGAGTATCCGGGTCCTGATTATAAGTTACCTAAATGAAAGAGTATTCTTTGTGTACCCTCTCCATCGTTCTTACGGGTCTCTATGGGTCCGCAGACCATAGGTAGGGAACCGCTTGTCTGTCAAGTGTACAATACAGTATCTTTTGACAATATAGTAGGCCTACTACGGTCGAATGCAGACAGTGTGGGTCCACTCCCCATGTAGTTGATATAAAATAATGCAACGCGCTCCTCCCACAGGACCTTGGCTCGGTGGTCAGTGTCCCCTGTTCCACATAATTCGAAAACTGGCGAGGTCAGTGCCAGTACAACATGGCACACCTGTGCCTTCAAACCAATATAAATTCAGCATTGGACAATTCAAGGTCAGGCCAAGTCAATTATTGCAGTACTCTTGTTTTTCTCTTCTTATTCTGATTTTATCTGAACACATAATTTTATCGGTGCAAAGAATCCAGTTATTTGTAGGACTGCTACTTCAATGAGTAGAGTTACCTAATGAACTTAGAAAAAACATGAAATATTAAACCATATTTTGCGGAAGCATACACAGGCCCTCTCTAGATTAAATTAGACAAAAAGTATGAAATTCTGCAGGAGCTAAAGTTGCCAGTATGGTACTTTATGAGATTGTGTGGTGGACGGAAAAATGTCTGTCCGTCTGTCCGTCCGTCCGTCCGTCCGTGTGTCTGTACGCGCGATTACTCAAATACGCTTGATCGGATTTTAATGAAACTTGGTATATGCGTTTATAATGTCCATGGGAAGAACCCTATTGATATTGGACCAAATCGGTTGACTGGTACCGGAGTAAAACCCAATTTAGTGTCTATTTTAAAAGCTCCATAACTCAAATACGCTATATCGGATTTTCATAAAACTTGGTATACGCATTTTTAATGTCCATGGGAAGATGTCTATTGATATTGGACCAAATCTGTTGGCCGGTACCGGAATAATGCCTAATTTAGTGCCTTTTTATGGTATTGTATAGCAAAAGGTGCGATAACTCAAATACGCTTCATCAGATTTTCATGAAAATTGGTATATGCATTTATAATGTCCGTGGTAAGAAGCCTACTTATTTTGGACCAAATCGGTTGACCGGTACCAGAGTAACAACTAATTAAAGTCAAATTTTTTAAATCATGTCTATACTACAATGCCGCATTTTTAATCATTTGGGGGCTTTGTCTGCAGTGCAGTCAGATGTTTGTTTACTTCGCTGATGTAGTTACATGAATACTGTTATATACAGTAGGTACATTACTGTGAAATAATTAGCGGAGTTATATGCCACTGAATTTTGTGAAATGTTGACATATTTTAAGAATTTCAAGTTGCAATACATTTAAATTTGACAAGCAACACTATTCCTTCACATAAACTTATCAAACTACATCGTCAAATTGACTGAGTTAGCCGAATGGTAACGTCTTGGATTCAACAAAAGCATACTGGCACTTTGTTATATCAGTTTACCTGATTTTATTATACAGTGTGTTTAACTTTTTCTTGAATTTATTGTTAAATTAATAAGCTGCAACATTGGATTTTTTAAACTAAGGATTGAATAATTTTGAGCGCAAACTTTATTAGTATTACTAACACTTTTTTAAATTTGCTATTCAACTTTTTAAGATGGAGAAAGCATGCTTCTCTCTACGATTGGTATTTAAAAGGTTGATGTTTTTTGTAAACGTCATTTTTACAGCCTTTAGGCTTTAATATTACATGCAGGGGTATCAGGTGCAATCGCCACCGTAGCCATGCACATATTAAATTAAATCTTGCGATAGAAATCACTTAAATGTGTCTGCCTCATATAATGGAACGGCGTTAATGGAATGTTTATGGTATCCTGTAATAAAATTAAAGACAGGATCATAGGTTTGTGAGCTACTTTATTCTCTTTAGTTGCATTTAATTTTCATCGCACTTTATTGCCTCATCGAACTGCCACCTTCTAGCTATTTGCTTCACTATAGATCCTGCTAGATATATTCTCTCATTAAAATCTGGAATGCATTTCCGTAGATCCTTGCGACATAAGCTAATTTTATTTTCCATAAAAGGGAAAATAACTTATATATTTTCTTCTGTCTCTACTACTGGATATCTACCAAGGGCTCTAACGTACACTCGTAAAATATTGACTAAGTTGACCAATTAACTAGTAAATAGGAATGGAAAAGCGAAAAAGGGAATTAGTGGAATGAAAGTAGGCTACTGGCACCTGTAGGCTATGTGTGTGGGTTACATATAACAAATTGTGTGTAATAGCATTCAATCTTTACATTCAAC
Organism: Ectobius pallidus; assembly: GCA_964059195.1. Classification (NCBI taxonomy): domain Eukaryota; kingdom Metazoa; phylum Arthropoda; class Insecta; order Blattodea; family Ectobiidae; genus Ectobius; species Ectobius pallidus. The sequence goes on along the minus strand of CAXKWD010000010.1, from coordinate 80,176,696 downwards.
CTCAGTATAGTGTTTACCCTTTCACAGTGAAATCATCAGTGGACTCTTACAATTTGTTTAGCCTACAACTCGCAGAGTTCTTATATTTTTTGCATAAGTGGACAGAGGAGTCCATGAGCGTTCGCGTAAATTAGGAAAACATTGAATGATTTGTACGAAACTGCCTATGTAGGTTCCCCCCTTTTTTTTTGGGGGGGGGGGGGCTAGTGTACTCGAATCTGAGGTCGTTTATCCCCCGGGTGGCGGGCTCACTTTCATCGTGAAATGCACCTCGAAACCGAGTTTTTGGCTTTTTAATTATCAATCGTTAAAATTGTTTATGTACGATTTGGGTATGGTTCATTAATCTGAGATAAGTTTTAATCGTTTCATTTCGAATCTGTATTCCCATGTGGAAGCACAAGGTTCGTTTTATTCGTTTAATTATTTATATGTATTATGTAAAACAATATAATTAAGAATATGTAATTTAGTCAATATATGTAAAAATGATGTAAGGATTAATAAACATATTGATTTAATTATTTTTCTGTTAAGTAAATGATTTGAATGAAACATCTAGCAGTTGAGAAAATAATCGCGGGTGAAGCCGCGGGCACCTGCTAGTAGTTCATTACATAAGGAATTCGAACCGCAGACTACTATCCAGTCTTCAGAACTTCACATTCTTTGACAAAATAGACTACCCACGTATTCTCATTGATATCTATTTCCTTATCATCGATCTAAAAGAAACAAACCTAGATACTAGATAGCCTATTAATCAACTAATTAATTAAATGATTTATTAAAATTACTATCGTTCAAAAATAGTATTTGTTAAAACCACTTCCCATCCTTATGTCGCAATATACTATTTTAAATTTGTTTCTTTATTCTACTTCAGCATTATTGTAGAAAGTAAAGAAGGAACATATACAACAGTGTAAGACCAATTTTGGTATATGCAGCAAAAACTAAACAAGCACGTGTGAAATGAAAATTTTAAGGTCTATTCAAGGAAAGACACATCATACAGAAATTAGGAAGAATAGCAAAGTTCAAGATATCACAACATTAATTAAAGATAGAAGAATATATTGGAGATAAAACATATAAATAGATGGAAGATCGGCTATTGAGAAATGCTAAAGAAGAGGGGCACTTAGAATGAGAAAAGATAAAAAGGAAGACCTCCAAAAAGATGGGCAAAGAGTGTGCACAGAGGAAGAGAGTGTATAAGATTCTTTATGATTTATTTAAATTACTTACGTGCCTTCTTAAGTCATCCAAACCAATTCCGATTTGAGAACGACAGTGTTACAGTGCATAAAGTAACTTAACAGACGATTTCTCGGTACTTACACGGCAATATTACAGACTTTGCATCTCATTAGTGGGTTTGATTACGTCATGGACCTGTTGCTGAAGCTGTGCGACTTCATTGTCAGCTCGGCCCACGTGTTCAGCCCATGCCTACACGCCCTAGTCTGGAGAGATCATTGATTTATAACAGCACAACACTCCATTCAAATTTATAGAGTACCTCTTACTACATATTTTATTCACTAATTGAAATAAAATGCAATGTACTCCAGATAAACTATAGTGCAACTGAACAAAGTTGTTTTTCTCCATTAACTACTAGTAGATGTGCCATCTGGTAATAATTACCTTAATTTTTTTAAAGTTGTGCATAATCAGTGCCATATTTAAGCCTAGGCGGACTAGGCAGCTGCCTAGGGTGGCAGATTTGAAGGGGCGGCTTTTTAAGCTGTTACTTTTTTTTTTTTTAAATATATTAAACTTTATTCATAATTCTTCAAAATAGTACTAATGTAACGCACAATGAGATAGAAATGAATAACATTGACAACAGTACGCACCTGTTTATTTATTTACTTATTTATTTATTATATATTATTGTTATAATTTTTACTATTATTATTAGCCTACTATTTCAGTTACACTGCTTACTGTAGATTACTTTGTACATTCATGTGGAAATAAGGGGGCGAAAATATTTTTCTCTGCCTAGGGGCGCTTGTAGCTAAATACGCCCCTGTGCATAATATAATGTGGGTGCCACTTTTTAAAGACCTTTTCCAAGAACGTCCCCAACCTGCTGATATCCTAATCCTTTTCGACCTGTCAGTCAGTGAATAGAAAGGTAATTAGGCGTATTTACACTTGTCTGCAGTCCAATACAATGTTGCCAAATTAATACGTACCACAGAGCACTTACTTTACTTAAGAAGTAGTGAATGACAGCGACAACACTGGGGAAATCCACGCGACTACAAGAACACCTGTTCTTTGTCGGTGTCGAAGTCTGTGCAGATTTTCGGAATAGGGAACAATGCTATTATATTCTTTTGTAGATAGACGATGGGTTGGGACGAGGCCTTCATAAAATGGCTCCAACTGTATTAGAACTTACACTTCACTTTTCTCGTAATCAACTGATGAAATAATACCACAAACTAAACTAATTCACAGAAAAATGTCCATGCGATTGGCTGTATAAGAGTAAACATCTTTGCTGGTAAAAAAAAAAAGAAAAAAAAATACAATTAAAAAAAGAAGACATGTCTAGAAAGTAAAAAAGCAGAGGGTAGATACTCTGAATGTGCAAGATTTCATCGGCGATCGCAGTAAGCAGTCTCCTTACATTTTTTGCAGAAGTTCTTCTACATTATAATGTTCTGGGCTACGTAGTTTAAATAACATGATGTGGACTTTAACTTCAGAACTTGCCATACGTTACAACCCGTGAAATCATACTGTGGACCAGTTCTCTCTTCTGTGAGTATTGTGTTTTCACGGTTCATTGCAGAGGCTGCATGATTGATGAGTCCAGGTGGAAGCTACATTAGTTAATTGACTGAAATGGCAGCCCATCAGATTGCTCGTGACGTATTGGTCGAATTAACAAGGAAACATCTGAAGGATGTGAAGCATGATGCCGTGATTTTCACAATGTCTCAATAAAGAACTTCAGTCAGCAATGCTGTAAGAGACTTCCAGCAGAGATTTTGAAAATAATGATTGAATCCTGTTAGAGTTCGTGTTTTTATCATCATGGTCGTCATCATTATAAACTATCAAAACCATCATCAGCATTACCAACATCACCATTAACATAATCACCATATTTCTAGCAATGCGATTTACTATTGAAATGTTTTTACTTCCTCTGCCCGTACTATAGGTAGAGGAAGGCATTTCGCGACTTCATCACATGACGTAATCATTGTGGCTGTTTTCTTTTAACAAAACCCGATAGTAATAATTATATTACTGTATTGCCAAGAACTTCTCCTAAGCATGATAACCTGAGATACGTGGATACTAATTCACCTCAGTAATGTTGTACTATACAATGTAAGTAAGTTAAATTTTGATTCTGGAAATGGAGGTAATTTTGATTGCCCGATCCTTTAATTATTTTTTGTTAAAGTAAGAGTTATTCACTGATGTTATTTTATTACTCTGCCATGTAAATTAACTTCAATACCGCAAATTATTCTTGTATCGCATATGATCAACCGTTTTAAACTTTTCACTGCTACTGACGTATATATACGTCACCGAAAAAAACTCTATAAATTCCGTTATAAAATTAGTAGAGCAATGCTTCATGTTGCTTGGATAAAATTTATCATGAAAATCAGCTATTCCGTTAAAAAAAAAATTCGTTGAATTCAAACTTATAAACCTGCATATATCACTTGATGAATGCTTGAATTTATATGAATTCAGCTCTGAAAGGGTTTTAAAGAGAGACTTTCTCATCTGCAGACTATATATATTGCCTGACAAAAATATTTTAAAAACTCTCATTTCAAAGAAAGCTATACAAACAGAACTACCATATTATTCAAACCGTTATTTTACGAAGCTATTAAGTTTATGTTGACCAGTTACGAAATGTATTAATGTCTTTGTCTCTCGTATAATTTGTTTTCTGGCAGCGGTTATTGTTCAGAGTAATAATTACAGTGGCTAGTGAATGGACTATTTTCCGCATTCATCACTACGTCGCGAGACAGGACTGAATTATCGGAGAAATCATTAGTTTCTGAACAATGGGAGACTGCATCTTAACAGAAGTCGGCTGCAGGTGCAAGCTGCTTCTTCTTTATTTATGACCCCAAACTCATTAACTGACGTTCAATAATTTCCGGGATATTTTATGAGATGTGAAATCGTTCAGAGTCATATAATTGTCGTGGTTTGGGGAATGAATTGAATAAGTCATAATTTATACTATATAACGTTTATAACGTTGAACTAATGAGAATCGACGAAGGAATTTTTAAAATTGTTGACACAAGGAGCCTATTGAATAAGTTATAAATTACTACATTATAACAGCTTCTTGGTTTAGTAAGGCTATGATATGCAACGTTTCGTTAGCAAAGAACGGTTAAGTCGTTTCGAATGAATTATACCCTAATTTCGCTTTTCTTACAGCAGTTGACTAGAGAGAATGCGTTAAATGATTTAAAATCCAATAACAATCCCTATAGATGTGTTTAGACTATAAACGAGAGGTTATGCGGAAGGTTTACTAAACTAGCTGTAAAAAGATTTTTTGCACGACTTAACTAATTAGTGGTACTTACGAATGTTGTTGCCGTGGATCGTAAGTTGACATTCCCGCACGCAATCTTGTTGCTATGTGCGGTTTCCGTGCGGAAAGAATTTACTTACGGCACATCATAATACAAGCCTTTATGGACAAGGCCCCCCAGGACAAATATTCGGTTCCCATAACAACAAACACATGCGAATCACTTTCTGAAATAAAATCTTCAAGAATGTATATACATATTATTTTCAGGTAATATCACAATTAATATAATTAAATTGATATAAATAATCATCGTGCAAAAAATAGCATGCAATACTCGTGCCGTAAGCGCATAATGGATCTCGGAAAATTGAAAAACTCGGCGGGAGCGCCTCGTTTTTTCAAACTCTTTCCTCGATCCGTATGCATCGCTTACGGCACTTGTATCGCAATATACTATAGTGGCTTTTGATACTCTAACTTCAGAAATAAAGGGAAACAAAATGCACCATGAGGTTTAATCGGAGTGATTAGATTGTAAAACCAAAAAAGAAAGAAGGAAAAAAAAAAAAAAAAAAAAAAAAAAAAAAAAAAAAAAAAGGAACACCTTATTGAACATTATAATATCTGAACTTTTTCAGCGTTTTCTTTATTTCAGCCTATTATTCTTTACAAATAAAGCATTCAAATTTTTACAATTTGAAAAATAAATAAATAAATAAAACCCTTGGAGAACAAGATGTCATGCAAATTAATTACTTAAAGTAAGTTTATTACTGTATTTTTTGGCACTTTTCAGAACTATTAATTTGCTTGAGGAGCTCCTGATTTGTCTTTCCTTAGTTTCTCTTGCAAGGAAAATTGTGGGTTCTGATTTCTCTTTCGGTAGTTTCGCTTATAAGAAAAATCTGCCTTCAGTGCATCTTTGCAATCTTCACTGTAAACCAAACTTCACTCACTCATTGCAAAAATTAACAAACTAGTGTGCAACAACAAACTTGTTCCTGGGTAAGGCTCAGTCTTAAGAACCTGCATGCTCAGCAGGAGGTCCTAGGTTTGATTTCCTTCTATCTCGGCTTAAATTTTCTTTTAACAGTGGTTGACTGAAGCGTTGAACAAAATGTTCCAACTGTGGAATAAACTGACGTATATTACGGAATGGGCTGTTCTTTTTCATGTTCAAGTGTAGGTGAATGGCAGGATGTCCTTGACACAGAGATTGATGAGGGATGGGATGCTGACAAAGGCTTGGCCACTCTCATGAGACACACCTCTCATTCATCCAGTGGCCGGCGCCAAGAATACAAGTGAATCTTAACAGCAAACCCACGTTTTCAAGTCTTGCAAAGCCCATGAACGACACTAGGAGATATTATAACTAAGGCCAGCATTCCACTAAGGAAGTCCTTGAACAAGAACATGAGCAAAATCTTGTACAAGATTAAAAGGCGATATTGGAATAAATTATATGATATTACACTAAATCAAAGACCTTTGAACAAAAGCGGTTTTCTGTATACAAGGCAATATGGAAGGCTTGAGTTTCGAAGATGATAAATCGTAAAAAAAAATTGTATATATATATGTATGTATAGCCTATAATATAAATTTACTAGTTCCATATGAACTTTTTCGTAGCAGTATTGGAAAAATTTCTAAATTACAAGGAAATTAGCCAAATCATTTTTAAAAATTGAAGGTTATGTTGATGGCACGAGTTTAGATTAGCTTGCAAAGCCTTTTTGTTATATGCAATAGAATTATTCTATTAGTAGTTTTACTCCAGAAATGTGCCACTGCATTTTTCACGGCATTTTAACTATGTATCAATGTTGGCAACTATTTTGACGGTGCACACTTCTTAAAACCTTGTTCAAAACGGTTGATATTCAGCCGCCATTTTAGACCCGATGCTATGAACGCCGGGAAATCTTTGATCCAATGTAGCGACATGCAGAAATCCTTCAAAGAATCATCCAATTAGGTTTGTATTATATGGATGTGAGACATGGTCGCTTACTCTTCGGGAAAAACATAATCTGAGTGTATTCGAAAACAGGGTGCTTAAGAAAATATTTGGGCCTAAGAGACATGAAAATGAAAACTGGAGAAAACTGCATAACGACGAGCTTCATAGTCTGTACTCGTCACCGGATAAAGTAAGGGTAATTAAATCACGGAAGATGAAATGGGCTGGACATGTTGAGCGCATTGGGGAGGAAAACATATCACAAAAATATTGACAAGGAGACCCGAAAGGAAAAGACAACTTGGAAGACCTAGACGTAGGTGGGAGGACAATATTAGGATACATTTAAGGGAAGTAGGGATGGTTGGATGGAGTTAGCACAGAAAAGGGTTGAATGACGAGAACCTCCGGGTTCCACAAAATAGATAATATTCGTTTAGCTTGCTTAGGAATTGTCTATCGCCATTGAGTAAACGAATAATATGCATAATCTTTCTACGAGCAATTAAGTAATATGTATTCCTTATAGAAATATTGTCATGCTGCAGCAGCAATTACGTGATCCGAATGAAAATCATAACTATTTTGTTGAACCTGTTTTTGTACTTAGTGATAAATATGAAATGTAGAGTAATTAGAAGAAGAATTCCATGTAAAATATACCTCAGAGAACTCTTCAGAACAAATGCATAATTATTTTTATGAGGGGAAAAAAAAACTTCAAATGGGAATGTAACGAATCTGTTAGACCAAGAACATTTTGAAGGGGAGGGGATGTCTAGACTAACAACCATATCTCAAAGCCCTTTTAGCAGATAAAAGTTTATTTATTTAATACGTCTATAAAATAAAAGCTGAATAAAAGTATATGTGCATATTGCCTTAGCACTTCAAAATTTGTAAGTTGTAGCAGGAGGCCTCAAGTCGCGGCCCTGTAAGGCCCGGGAGGCTTGGGTACCTTAAATCCTAAAAGGGAAAGGTAAAACTAAGATAAAGAATGAAAGAAATCAGGAGACCTGAGAGACACATGTTTCTAGTTACGTATGTTTAAAACATGTTTTGAGTTCAGAGTTGAATTGCGAGTGATTTAGAACTCTAGAATTAAATTATGAGTCATCAACTGAACTGAACTAATGTAAATTGTATCTGATAGAAAGCGAGCTAAATCTCCCAATCACAAAATACACAACAACAACATTAGCATCATAATAACTTCGTTTATATCAGACTTCAGGTTCCTTGCTCTGCATTGATCATCGTCGGACTTGTTTTATTTTATTTGGTGAACAAACCCCGCCTCTACCATTCGGACTTGCGCATACATTACATCCACGCCTTCCACCCTGGCCTTGTTGGAGAGAGGGTTGGAAGAAATTGTAATGCAAACTAGAGGTGTAGAGAAGGGAACTCTGTACAAGATGAAGGGTTTGAAAATTCACTGGAGCTATCATTCAGTTACAGTAATATAAATTGGAAATATTTTCATTCATAACAGCAGCAACTTAGGCTAGACGAATTTATCCTACATAAATCTGTTCAGGACTCAGTCATGGCCGTCCGAAAGGGGGGGAGGGTAGGGCCGCTGCCCCTCCCTGGAAATTTTGTTTACACATAAACCTCTAAATTAAATTACTATAAGCAACTAATCTGAAGTGAGGTTTAAGTCTCGTCGCGTTGTTTGGATGTAAACGAGCTGTAACAGCTGAGTAGATACGAGTATGTAGGAATAATTACTTCCCCTAAACTTACCATTTATACCCAAACATTTTTTTACAATGAAGATAAGACATTTTATGTTTTATGTGAATAGTAGAAATTGTAAGGAGTAAGAAAAGTCATGAGTGTGAACATCAGATATTTTCTTTGTATCCATGGCCATAGTCCAGCTACAGTAAATGAAGGATGTTGATTATATAATAATAATAATAATAATAATAATAATAGCAATAATAATATGAATAGTAATATAAATAAAGCAATAATGTGAATAATAATAATAACAATAATAATAATAATAATAGGTGGTGGCAGTAATTCGTTCATTGGCCCAAAATTGACAACATTTCTGCGGACGCCCGTGGACTCAGTTCATCTTCGGCAAAGTGTGCAGGTACACTACCGACACATCCACGGTGGCGGACTATATTTAGATTACGCCCCATAGCTATTTCCAAAGCGCAACTGGGATTATGTTGTGGCCAGGGGATCAATTCTTGTCCTAAAGAATTTAATTCCTGGTAATCATTGGTTTAAAGAAGAACTTTACCCCCCCCCCCAGCAAAACGGTTAAAAAGTGCTTTATGTAGAACCCGGACAAACTGAAAAATTCCTTGATCGCCGTCTCAGCCGGGCCGCGCCGATTGAGACCAAGTGTACAATGTCGCGAGTATCACAAACACAACTATTTGCGGATTGAACTCAGTAGATGGTTTATAAGCGAATCGCCAGTGTTTTCATATTTCATATGAAGTAATACTATGGTAAATACAGAATGACGAATTGCATCAGAATTGAACTTTTTAAACTTTTTATTGTTGAAATCTGTATGATTTTCCTTAAATGTTATTCAACAATATGACGTCAAAACACTCTGCTCCTTGCTTTGTTCTAGGGTCTCAAGTTCATATTCGTGAGCGGCTATTAGTTGATTCTGTGAATAATCTCGAAAAAGGGATACCATTCTCGATGAAAACTCCGTACAAATTAACTAACATGTGCGGCGGATAGCAATTTGTAAAAATGAGAAACTCATTATTTCAGCAATTTCACATAAAAAGAGTAGATAATCCAGGAGGACCCTGGCGTATCTAATGAACCACTTGTTTGTAGTAGTCGTATGGGACCACCCAGAAGCGAGCCGGCACGCTTTGAGTAACTTATGCCCCTAATCACTCCTGCTTGTCCATACAAGAAATCCATAGCGTAATTATCTTGTCTGCCCAGATGTCTCTGACGGCACTTCGTATCGCCGAAGCTAATGATCGTGGGTGATATCCGCTGGAAAAGTTTTGAAATAATAGTAGACTAGGGCTGTACCGATTAATCGATTAAACATTTAATCGTCGATCAATTACATTTTTCGATTAATCGGTTTAGTCGAATTCTGAAAAAAACGTTTTTCGAGAAATGGGTCAAATGACCAAACTCCTTTCTCTCGCTTCTCCGGCCTTGGCACATCAATTGTGTCCAAACAATTCCCGTTATTCAGAAACCTGAAGGGTAGTATAGTCAACAAACTCGTGTGTCTCAAGTCTTGGCTGAAAAAGTAACAGGTCAATCAATATAAGTTTTGTATATATTTTTTCACTAGTTAACTAATAATGGCATTAATTAATTCAGGATTTCTTCTGAATATCTGTAGTGTAGTAGTTATTAAACGTGTAAAACAATATTAAATGTACACTTTGGTTTCGTTTAAAATACCGACCTGTTTGTCGATTAATCAGTCGATTAATCGATTAAAGTCAAGCGTTAACTCGATTAGAAATTTTAATCGATTTTCAGCCCTATAGTAGACCTCTTTAAAAACTATACTCAGTTTGCAAAAAATCGTTTTAAAATACGACTGTTTTAAAACTTTTTCGGACGTAGACATACAAGGGAAACGTTAATACATTCAGTGGATGCATATCCAATCCAGCGTTGGCCTTTTTGACTGAAACCCTTTAATCTAATGAGTTTGAATCCAAAAGTAAATGGTCTCTGCCACTAGCGTAGTTCTTTCTATTTCGTTTTCCTATACTGTATTACTGATAATTATAACCTGTAGTATTTTCCAAAACATAAAAGCCTCAGTTTTTGGAGCTTCCCAAATAACCCTTCTCCTCCTGCTACTTAACTGTAGAGATTACTAAACCATAAACGACCCTCATTAAATGCTTAGAAACAAAACTATAACGTTTCTGACGTTTCTGGAGATTTTTAGTCTAGTGTCGTGTTTTGTGTTGAATAGTTGCACCCGCTGTGTAAGTGTATAATATGTCCTTATTTTTTCCGACTCTGATATAAAAATGGCCATCCATGCCACATCAGAAGACTACGATTTTTAAAAATCGTCTCAGAAATCTGATCGGAAAGTGGAGGGTCTGAATATAAGAGGATAATTATAAATACTGATTTTATAAAACTATTTACTGCATTCATTTAAGTATACATAGATCTATTGGAAAGGACTGTTCTACAAGTTTTCTTTTTTAAATCTTAAGTTTTATTTATACTTCGTGCGTTAACGGCAGAGGTCATACAGTGATTTATGATCTGTGGGTGCACTAATAACCCGTGTAACTATTTATGTTTATCTGCTGCTATTTTCGTTGTGTAATAGCTTGGTCACTTTGATATTTAATTTTAATGAATATTGTATTGGGTGAAATAACTGCGATGAATTACGACAAGGGTAATTATGAAAACCCGTAAATCAAATTGGCTGGCCATAGGGTTTGAACTTGGGACTTCCCGAATACGAGCCCCAGACGCTAGCGGCTGAGTCATCCCGCTCGGTTCTTTCTTTTTCTTCACTTCTCTACCTCTATTAATATGTTGTATTTTCACAGCATTTTTCGTTCGTTTTTCTGCTTTTTCTCTCCCTCTCTCCTACTGAGCTTCCTCTTCTTCAGCTTTTATCACATTACTACAGTCATCCTTAGTTTTGGGAATCTCGTATTGATTCCTACTGTTCGCTTTTTATCAGCTTCCTATTTTTTAATCCTTTCATATGTTTGGTCTTTAAGATATTTTATTTCACTATACTTTGAATTTTTCTTTTTATTTTCTACTCCAAATTTACAATTCTGTAATGAAAATCAATTCCTCTGCTTTTTTTTTTACATACCATTATTCCTTTTACAGAAGAAATAATTAATAACTACAAAAACGTTGGTACGGTAGTGATGCTGTGTTGAGTAGACATCGGATTTTAGGTAAAAACGCTTGTTCCTTAAAAGCTAGACTCATATTAATTACTATTGTGATGTTTAATAAATAATGGTGACTTATGAGTAATGGTGATATTTTTGTGGAATTTAAAAGTGCCTAATTTGGCGTTACAACCTATTTTACCCCATTTTACCTTTAAAACTAAAATTGTTTCTTTTCTTCCATTGTGACGATAATATTCAAATCTCTCTACACTGTTGTGATTACGATTATGAAAAATGAATTAACAAATAACGCACACAACGTTCATACTATAGGTAGAATTTGCGAAAAATACAAGAATATAATAGAACAGAATGTTCTTTTGGGGAAATTGTAACAAAATGTAAAAGTGTGAATTTCCCGGGGGGGGGGGGGGAAACTATCCCAAAACTGAAATATTCCTCCTTGAACTCAATAGACGCTAATCGTTATTTATGAATTAGGCTATGAGCTTACAAGCTTCTGCTAACAGATAAGATGTGAAAGTTGCCTGTAGACAGTTTGGAAATGTTATTGTTTGCAGCCTATATTGCGATTGCAATTATGGAAAATTAAAACTAATTAATCTTTATGCTAAATAGGCCTATCTAGAGGATTACATTTTTAAATAAGACACTTAATACTCACAAATTTGTGATTAATAACTAGGTTTAAGCTTAATTGATTGATTTTGACTAAGATGTGATGTGATGAAAGGTAATTTTAGATATTAATATTACAGTTAATTTTTAATTTTTACGGCCTATTCTATGACTTTATTGAGTGTGTTTTAGGTGCCTAAAATCCAATTTTAGAGCTAAAAAATCCGTCATCTTGTGATGAGGAAAATAGTGGCAGTACTAGGAATGATAGTAGTAGGCCTAAACTTTACAACGATGATAATGTTGATAATGATGATGATAATGATAATAATAATAATAATAAACGAAAGTAAACAATTACAAATGATACGACTCTTGGCATGAAGATCAGATCGTGGTCGAGATATTTATAAGCAGTCTCCATCTATGAGGAGAACTTCTAAGCTTAAACTCGGCTCCAGCTCCAGCGGTCCAGTGGATTCAACAGTTGGATGAACCGTTGGATGCTGTCGCCATCTGCCTGAGTTTGCATTAACTTTTGCGTAACAATGGTTTACTATTTTTTAAAAAGCGGAGATCATGAATATTGTAATGATTTCACTTCGACACAAAAAATTTACGAAGTCCTTTGATCTCTTCCTTCACTTCATCTTTAAAAGATTATTGAATAACTGTAAAGAAATCTGATGTGAAAGTCACATAACTTCCTCTGCCCAAATAAAAGTTTGCAGCATTTACGCTAATTATGCTATAAATATCTTATAGCCCCTTCTTTGAATGTTACGACTAAAAACGCAGGCTATGGGGGAAAAAAACAAGTGACTGCAAACGTTTATTGAACTTTCCGCTGTTAAGAATAATTTCCGAAATTTATCAAATATTCCCCTCAGATATTTCTTTACTGTAAGCAGGGCCAACAGTACATTTCTCTCGCTTCACGTGCTTATATAGAATAAAATGCCTTAAATGTCCACGTATTGAGTTGTTCACCAGGCAAGTTGGTAGGTTACAACCACCCTTCAGAGAATGCTTTTGAAATGGTAGGCCTATAAGCAATCCATGTACAAAATTTAAAGGAAATTGTTAGAGCCGTTTATGAGAAAATAGCAAGAAACAAAATATTCTTCATGTAAAGTCCCCTTAAATATAGGAGAAGGTTGTCGCCAATCTTCACAGCCTCAGAAGGTACCTAACCCAAATACAAAATTTTCGTACGATTTACAAGAAGCCGTATTGCAAAAAGTACGTATTCACAGTGGGTTGCTTATAACTACCCTTCAGAGAATTTGTTCGAAAAAATGTTTCAAATAAAAGTTTTAGCTCTTGGTACAAGCAATCCATGCGCAAAATTTAAAGAAAATCGTTAGAGCCGTTTTCGTGAAAATCGCGAAAAACTAAAATTTCTTCATGTAAAGTCCCCTTAAAAATAAGGGAAATTTGTCGCCAATCTTCGAATCACATCTTCAGAAGGTACCTGACCCAAATACGAAATTTTGTTTTCATACGATTCTCTGTTTCGGAGCTAGCCTGTTCACAAACTTCCACACAGACAGACACACACACACACACACGGACACACAGACATGTTTCCAAAAATAGTATTTTTGGATTCAGGGGGCCTTGAAACGTGTATATATGCTAAAAACTCAACTTCGAATTTTAGGGTCGAAAACAATACTTCCTCTACCTATAGTACCTATGGTACGGGCAGAGGAAGTAATAAGCTGTTTTTGTACATGTTGGTGCTTTTTTATTTTGTAAATGACTGGGAATTATGAGTCTATTACATTTGCAAACTGACCGTTTACTATCTAATATAATATCTGAGCTAGTGTTTCTGTGTACACCCAATTACCAAGACTATATTCAGGTTGGGGGCTCACCCTCGGAAATTTTGTATTTACTGAACTAATGAAGATCACATTTTACACTATGTTAGCACTAAAAACTAGTTAGCAAATTTGTTTACTATACTCTAAGACATGCCAACTTAAACAAGAAATCGTTATCTAAGTTATAACACTTATTACTATTTAAAAGAGTAGTTAAATAACATATGGAACAGTGAAAATAATAGGCTTACATCTACAAGTTCAGTATTTTATTATAAATAAAATAATTAAATATTTGATAAAACAGAGCCTAAATAACTAGAATAGAATTTTAGGTTTGATTTCGGGGGAGGTTCGGTCCCTACACCACTGCTGTATGAACCATAAACTTCCGCTTGTTTTACTTAATAAGTCATATATGGGAAAACTAAGAATGAACATGATTGTTAGTTGTGATGAGACGGATTAATACTGCCTTTGTATAAATGGAGATCTCTTTCTATTACAGGAAAAGCATTCGACATCACGTACGTGAGGTTGTGGTTCTACTCACCACGTCCTGAAAGTTTCGCCATTTATAAACGAACAAGCGAAGATGGACCCTGGGTTCCATACCAGTTTTACAGGTCAGTTATCTTATGATGCATTATATGTTAATGAGTAAGAAGGTGAAAAATGATGTGCGGGAAAACATAAGCTAAAAGCTTGGGCCATTAGACGAGAAGAATTTATACAGGAAAAACAAGTCTTCTTTTTGTTATTACAATACATAATTTTTCAGCAGTTACTTAAAAAAAAATAGTAAGTAGTTAGAAAAATATTAGCCCGTTCATATTAAGGTATATTAAAGATCCAGGGCTTTAGTTGGACCTGCTCTTACCGGTATTCATTACCAGTAATTCCGAAATATGAGAACCGGAAGTTTTAGTCAGTGCTAGAATGGAGACGCTCTTTTCGTCGGTTTTCATTAGGTCCTAATATTTTCTAATATATTCTATCGCTTTGCAAAACAGTAGAATTTGAACTAAATCATCTAAATATTGGGTGCTTTCTATAATAATAAAATTATTCTTCATCATTTCCTTCTCTTCACAATACATAACCTTGACATTCAGTTAACTTATTTATGAAAAATCAATTTTGAACCACCGTAATACGCAACAGTATAGGCCTATCAGTTTACTTTCCCCAGCCATTTTAGTATTCTGAAGTTTCTGCTTGTCTCATTTTGTTACTTCCCAATTGTTTCGATTTTACTATTAACGTATTAAGTTTTAATGATCAGAGTGATCATATTTTATAAGTTTCGATTAAAAATTTTATTAATGTTTTTATTATTTAATCAATAGGCAATGAAAGTAAAATCTAACATTAAGTTCGTCATAAAATTTGATGCAGAATTGTATGTCCCTATTCCACTGGTCATATCTGGGGAAAAAAAAAAACTTACATAATAATTACAATAGAGTCCCGCTCATTCGGATATCCGGTTATCCGGACTTACTTACTTACTCAATGGCAATAGACAATTCCTCAGCAAGTTAAAGGAATATTATGTATTTTATAGAACCCGAAGGTTCATTGCCGTGCTTACCTGAGCCCGCCATTCAACCCTATTCTGTGCTAACTTTAATCATCCCTTGCAAATCCTACTTCCCTTAAATCTATAAAAAAAATTGAATTTCAATCACAAAGATGTGTTTTTTTTTTAAATGTTGATATCAGTTACTATGTTAAAATTTAGTCTACGTACACAGTACACAGTACACAGTACACAGTATCATTAAACCTAAGATTAAGTTGTAGCAAAAGTTATATTTATGAAAAAATAGATTTTTTAATATGTATACCCATCCAAAACATGTATTATAGTAAAGTACGTGCAATTTAAGGCAAATTCCGGCCTTTCGGCTATCCGGACAGAGTCTGGTTCAATCTAGCCCGGATTAGCGGGACTCTTAGTGAAGGGGTTGCCAAACTTTTCGTATAGGAGGCCACATTAACCGTCAGAGAATGATTCGTGGGCCAAGCCACAAAAAAAAAAATCGCATACACGAAGCTCGTTTACAGTGTTTATTGAACTAAACTCTACACGTCCATAAACTCTGCGCTATTGCTAACGAAATATTGACATGTACGCTGAAGTTCAGTAACTCCACCTTTCTGAGGTTAATTATCCATAATATTAATATAAGCATTCTTCAATTAAAATCATAATTGAGTTATAAGTTAACTCAAGGAGGAAAATTACAGTAGAAAGCTGGTTTCCATAAATGATGACTGTAACACAGGGATAATAATCCTCATATTTTCACATAAAACATTTCTATCTTATATTTAAGCAATTTTTGTAGTGATGCATTTACATTCATGAGTAGCAGTGAAAGTTGTGCCAAGTTTAAATAGATGGTCTATTCTTTTGTGTGCAGTGCGACTTGCAGAGACACGTATGGACTTCCAGACAGCACTTACACGAGAAAAGGCCCAGAAGAAACACGGGCACTCTGTACAGCTGAATATTCAGATATCTCGCCTCTTACAGGAGGCAATGTGGCCTTCTCCACGCTAGAAGGTCGACCCTCTGCTTACAACTTCGACACAAGTCCAGAATTACAGGTGAGTGACAATTATGTATTAATTAACACCATATTATTAGCTATTTAAAAATAAACTTCTATTACAGACGTTATCCGGAAATTCGTATCACTTGTAACATAAAAAAAAGGTAATAACAACGGGACGTCCAGAGTTTACCAATGAGTCTGGACTTTGAAGTATATTTAATGTTACTATTTAGGGAATACTCGCAGAATTAAGCAAGCAAGGACTAATTGAAACCACGAAAACGAATAAAACGCATCGCTATTTGTGTCCTTGTAAGCTAGGTAGCCCGTGAAGTGGCAATCGATATATTTATATATCCGATCGATGTCTTCACTGATCGTTTTGTTCAAGGGAGCTACAGGTACGAAGATGTTTCAGTGTTGAAAATAAATAATTAAAATTATGACTTATACACTTATGACTTATACACTTCTGACTGGTTGCTTATAAATTGTCAATGCCTGATGTACGTGTATGCGGGTGATGTTAAAGTATTCAAAGCATGTCGTTCACTTCAAGACTATTCATTGTTGCAAGAAGATCTTAACAATACATTTCAATGCTCTATTGAAAATAGGGTGTATTTTAACATAGAAAAATGTATTTATATGATATATAGTAAAAGGGCAACCTATTTCGACTAAAGATATTCTGAAAAAAGTTAGGTTCGGTTAAAGATCTAGGCGTTATCTTTACAAGTACCATGGATTTTTCTAATCATGTTCCAAAATTACCATCAACTTCAACAAAACTCTTAAGGCTTATTTTTAGAAACACAATTGATTAAAAAAATATTGATACTTTAAAAATATTATTCTTATCTATTTTAAGGTCTAGGTTAGAATACTACAGTGTTGTGTGGAGCCCTCATCAGATTAAATATATAAATCTAGTAGAATCCATCCAAAAACTATTTTTAAAATGTGTATTTTTTGGAAGTTTCGGATATTATCCAACAAAATACAACAATATTCCCTATTCTATGTTATTATCAATTTTCAACACTGACTCGCTAGTTGTTAGGCGAAAAGTTAACGGTTTAAAATTTGTGTGTAATTTAATCCGTGCTGGTGAACTGTGAAGTTAATATCACAATTACATCTGTATGCTCCTATAAACTGTAGAATTAATAGAACATTTTATATAAACTATGCACGAACAAATTATTACAGGAATTCTCCCTTTTTAAGATTAAGCATTTTATACAGTAATCTATGTAATGGATTTGATACAGATCTATTTAATTCCAGAACAGTCTTTTATAGAAATACTTGCAAAATTTTTAGCATGCAGTCATAAAATCACAAAGCAATGTAATTATTGTTCTTCTATTTGTTAACATTATTCATTTGTAATTCTTGTAATTGAGTGTGTGTTGTTTCAATTAATTTTTTTAGTGTTCGTTTGTTCTTGTTCTTAATTTATTTGATTGTCAGTAGAGTCTACTATGTAATTTTTTTAGTTTAGTAGACTTAAAATTAAATAAATAAAATAAAATAAATAAATACATAAATAAATAATACTTCTTGTATCACAAGCACGTGAATATTCGGGCTGCACATATACCATGCCTTTAACTCTAGTTCCTGCACCACTTGCTTCTACTCTGCTTCTGCCCATACTGTTCTTTAACTTGTCTCGCTATAGCTTAGGTAGGCTAGGCTATGCTATGCTACAGTATCAGTCAAAAACGTTCTTTCTCGCTCAAATTCAACATGTATAGGAAAACTGTACCCTACCCAAAAGGACTTATAATTTATTTATATAAGTTGGTATGATTTAATATGCTAATGTTTTCATTCTAGGAATGGGTGACAGCCACAGACATCAGAATCACATTAGATCGTCTCAACACCTTCGGAGACGAAGTGTTTGGTGACGAACAAGTGTTGAAGTCGTACTTCTATGCTATCTCGGATTTCGCTGTTGGAGCAAGGTGAGATAATCAGTGGTGCTTTTGAAAAACATTAAGTGGGCTCAATAGATTTTAAAATTTCTATGCTCCCGCCCCTTATTTGGTTCATGAAATGTACTTATAGGCCTAATAGTATTGATATAACTACGGATAAATACAGAACTGCAAAAGAAACAATTTCGTTGTTTAAAATAACTAATAACAATCTTTTTATACTCGTATTTCAACCGCCAGGATAGTGTCCTGTATCCTAATTAAAGGAAATTCTTTAAAGTTTATAATATTACATAAGCAGCTTTACTTCTGCTCCCCGTACCATAGGTACTGTAGGTAGAGGTTGTATTGTGTTCGACCTTGAAACTAGAAGTCGAATTATACTAATTCCCAAATCTTTTAATTGGGTGTAGGAAGTTATGGTTTCATATATTTTTGTTTCATATCAGAATTCCTTGTCTTTCCCAATAATGTTCTTCCAGTCATTTTTCTTAAACGCAAGCATCATCTAAGTTCTAAATATAATTTTTCCGCGCTCTCCTGATGTAGGCCTATATTTAGAACAGCAATGTGATTAAGTTTTTTTTCTGAACGGAAAATGTATTTATTCGTTTTAAACCGTAAAAAGATAGTTCGACTATGGCTGTAGGATAGTTCGACTATGGCTGTAGAAACTACATTGAGAGACGTAAAAATTTAATAAAGTAAGGAGCGATTTCAGACTATCGTGAGTGAATCGGAACAAAAGGTGGTCGTTCAACAGTAGCCTGATTTACGCTTTATATAAGTTGGAGGCACTGGTCGTTCTTGCGTAACGGTAAGGACCATACAAAATAACTTCTTTTACCTGTACAAAAGACGGATAACTAGCTAGTAATACAATAGAATATTTTGGTATCCTCTAACATTACCTATGAGAGAATGTATTTTTTCATGAAAATGGAGACAACTAAACGTCTCTATCACCCGTGAGATGAACGGGCTCTTTTGCTTGGGTTGATTTTTTTATATTCTTCCAAAACACAAGATTGTAGTATTAGACTATTGGTCTGTGACTGCAACTTTCGTTACAACAAAGTCGTGCATGGTTACAATGACATCTATAAGTTAGCAATAGAAACAAAATGATTAAAATTGGAAACCACTAGGAATCAGCGCCATTTCTGTCATAGTGTTCGATTCATACACTACAAAAGGCAATGGATATTTGTATCGAGTCTTTATCGATCGATTTAAATAATCTTATTTCGATTAGCCTTCGGAAATGGCGGAAACAGAGTTTTCTAGTATGTGAAGCTGTGTTCTATTTACGTTTTATGTGAAATATTGAGTAGTGACAGTGGCAAAACTATACGGTTTGTGATTATTGTATCTTCATATTTCACTCGATGTGAATGGATTCACTAGACTGGCTTCTCTTATAGTGATTGCACCTTGCCAACGCCGGACAAGTTCGTTGTCGTAAGTAATACACACATTCTCATCTAATTCTGTGACAGTACAGATATGTTTGTAGTTTGGTTATGTAGACCGGCTGCCGTTATGTTGTCAAGTTCGCGTGTAATGAATACGAATACGGGGAGCCGCGGTGAAGGAGTCTGTGGGCTCGAGTCCCGCCTCGGGCATAGGTATTTGTATGTGATACGGAAAACAAACTGTAAAACAAGACAAACAATTAGGAAAATTGGCCTATGGCAAGTTAAATCTAAGGAAATACGTTAGCCGTGAAAGTCTGCCCGCAAAGACATGACTGCAGTAAGGTATAGACATAGCCCTATTTATTTTGATGTCAGTACTGTTTTCTTTTCCTTGTTATATTTTTCTTGTAATTTTTGTATTGTAATTGTAGTCTTTGGAATCCTGGTAGAGGGGAAGGGAAGACCTCATGATCGTATCTCTACCAGGCTGAATAATTAAATTAAAATTAAAATTTATTACCATTATTATCCTTGGAATGATAATTCTTTCACACTGGCCGTGTGTAGGCTAAGATGGACACGTGAAGTCAGAATGAAAAATTCAATGTCATAGCCGGGATTTGAACCAGGATCTTCGGCTCTCCGTGCCGATGCTCTAACTAACTGAGCTACCATGGCAACGTGCCGGTACAACATTAAATTCTCCAACTGGCTCACAATCCCAGAATACCACCAGGCGTTCTCAATATGAGATACGAACCTAGTGGCGACTTACAAGATATAAGTACTTAAAGACCACTATGAGATACGAACCTAGTGGCGTGTGGCCGTGTGAAATAATTATCATTCCACTGTGACCTACTAGTGGTTTACTATAAAGCCCGGGTCTTTAGGTACTTACAGCTTGTAAGTCGCCACTAGGTTCGTATCTCATATTGAGAACGCCTGGTGGTATTCTGGGATTGTGAGTCAGTTGGATAATTTAATGTTGTACCGGCACGTTGCCATGGTAGCTCAGTTGGTTAGAGCATCGGCACGGAGAGCCGAAGATCCTGGTTCAAATCCCGGCTATGGCATTGAATTTTTCATTCTGACTTCACGTGTCTATTGTTATCATCTTTGTTTTAAACAATAATTTACAAATAATTTTCTTTTATTGTTATGTATAAGTTATCACTGTTATATATTTGTCAAACACTGTTAAAACATTTAAAAAATTTAGTAGATGGTTTAAGGTGTTCTAAATATGGTATTATGCTCCTAACAGAATAAGGATAGCCTCACATGCTTCTACTTCTGATTCAATCATTGTCATTAATTTAATTATGGGTTTGCAGGTGTAAGTGCAACGGACATGCACAGGAGTGCGTGGCGAGCACAGCGGTGGACGGCAGTGTGCGCAGGGTATGTCGATGTGAGCACAACACTGCAGGACCGGATTGCAACGAGTGCCTGCCCTTTTATAACGACGCCCCTTGGGGACGAGCTTCTGCCGCCGACGCTCACGAGTGCCGGGGTGAGTACTCGTTCCATGTTTATTTAATAATATTACTGTTCTGTGTTGTTCTGTGAACTGTAGACCTCGCGTCCAAAAACAAAACAACCTAAGGTCTGCTTTTCATCAGTTAAAACGGCCACCATCTTGAAACGGAATCGAAAAATAAAAAATAAAAATCCTTACACATACGTCGATTCTAATGAGTTAAAGGAACATTCTTGCAAAATTAGAAGAAAACCGAACAACGTTCAGTTGTGACTGCGCGATGAATCCGAACCATTAAAATGGTCACAATCTTTGAAACGGATTCAAAAAATTAAATCCGTGCACATAAGTCGTTTTTTAATTTCTCCAAGAAATATTCATTGCAAAATTGGAAGAAATTCAAACCACGCATTTGGTCGTGATTGCGTTACAAACATACTAACAGACAAAATGCTGAACTCTTGAGTTAAAACTCTCGCTTGGTGAAATGCTCTTACATATTGCATCAGTATTACTGTTGGTTAAATAAAGTCATATTATGAGTATTAAAATACTAAATTCAACCTTCACATAAGTTTAAATAATACAAAATGAAATATATTTTAGCACTTCCTGGAACATCTTCGGTTTAACTTTTTATATTAAAATTTAAGAGGAATAAATCTGTCCCTTTTAATTGCCTTCGCTGAAGAAGGATGTTCTCAATTCGAAAAATATGTTATTACTTTCTCTACCCGTTCCATAAGTGCCGGTGCAGGCAGGGCCGGCCTAGGTATTTTGGCGCCAAAATAAATTGCACAATCATTCCATTGTTTCTGTTTGATTAAACGCAAATGAGCATTAAGGGAAAGGTTAACTTTAAAATATGGCAATTGCGCCTCCATTTATATGATGATCATCTCGTCCGCGGCATTTTCTGAACTTTACCACGATAATTGAGTACAGGACCTGCTGACAGAGGTTTAATTTACCGAAGTCAAACTTAGTGAAGTTTATTTTCCTATAGAGGACAGAGTGGCAGGTTGTACATCCATCGCCTCCTTGCCCTTTAAGAGGAAATCAAAGTAATATTTGAACGTGAAAGGTCCGGTGAATTTGGCCCAGAGACTCAAAAGTATGGTTTGAATTTTTTTTAACGTGTCGTAAATAAACTAGAATGGAATCACGATTGAGTCCCTCTTGAAGGACTTCGTGCCAAGGAATTTTATGTCCTGAGAAATCCAGGAACCACGGCCTGCTTTGAGCTCGCGACTTTCGGATCCGAGATGGGCACGCTATCTGTGCCACTGAAGCCGGTAAAATATGCGAAGATGCATTAGCATCGCAAAGTAGTCTATAGGCCTACATGGAAATTCACGACTTGATAGATCCCTTCCAAAATCAGCACAGATAATCTCCATATAGAAAACCTTACATTATGCAACGAGCCTATAATGGAATTTATTAAGATACTAGTAGCCTATGTTTATGAAACCTTCTTTATACTTTTCTTTCGAGTATCTTAATTAAGATTTTAGCCAAATTGCATACGATTGTTTTTGTTCGATCTTAATTAAATGTTTGAGATTTTTAGATTCACTTAAACAAACGGAGACAGCTGCTCTTCGCAATCAGCTGTTCTTGTTGTTCCTATCTTCTGCAACAGTTGGCATCTGATGGCGTCAGGTCAAGTCGAAACTTCTTCATGGTCGTTTTGTTGAAACAAATGAATTTTGACAACACGAATATTAAAATCAACACGAACAGAATTTATTTTATTTCAAATACAGGTTGTTTATTACGCAGTTTCTTTCGCTACTGTCAAGGTTTCAAGATTGTTCCGTGTTTGACAATAATCGATATAAGTAATGAAAATCTTTATCGTAATGAATACAATTATGATACCGTGTAGTAAGCGTACTAATAGTATGGTAAAAAATAATTAAATGTTATAATATCTACTTCAGCTAGCGGCTGGATAACGTAGCGAGAGAGTTTACATGTATATATGTATATATGTGAGCTCGCACACTCATTACAAGAAAGCGACAGGCTGAGAAGCTGTCACTACTTGTCTGGGGTGACGAATTGCAGACCGTCGCCGCGTTATCAGATCTTTAGCCACCGTGACAGATTTGTGGGCAGCTCACTTCATCTGCGGGTTTATAAAACGTGCCTATGCCTGACCTGAATATTGCATAGCACCACGTGGGAAGCGAACCCTGTTCACACAATACCAGCTTCACTTAAATTAAAAAGAAATGCTACTCACGCCGCTCCTGAATTTAAAATTCTTTACTACTTTCATTGAAAATTAATTTATGAAAGCCATCAAACCAGTAACACTCAATCTTTATAGATTCCTTTTTCCCTGATGACATTGAAAGTCGTGCGTGTTTCCGCTTTAGCTTACAAGTGAACTGTGCTGTACAGATTTCATTAACTACACTTTCAAGCAGGTTACCGAAACAGAATACAGAAAGATATTATTTAACATACAAACACTAAATTTTGATTTAGCTGTTAAATTATCTTTTCAATTTTTTTTCTCTTTCGTAGTTTTACCTCTCCTTTATAGAGAGAGACCTTTATGTGGCCCGCGCCGCCCGGGCCTTACCGGGCCGCGACCTGTCGGGAGTGGAATGAACTATAGATTACAACACAGACATACTTTTTTGACCAGACAAGGACATGGAGGGCCTCCCCGGATGAGTAACCAGCCCAATGCCGGGGCCACCTCCGAGACAAAACGAACACACAGGACGAGACATACCATTCACAAACACACTCACTCCGAAAAAGGCGAGGATGGGATTAAGATGATAATGACGGCCAGATGATATCCGGGGACCACAAGGGCCTAAAGTTACCTGGCACTTGTCACACAGGCGAGGAAAAACCCCGGAAAACCCCCCCCCCCCACTTAGGTAACTTGTCCCGACCAGGAATTCAAATTATTTTATGATCTCAGAAATACATTTTCCACATTAAACGATTATTTTTTTCAAGATTTTCAAATTATTGTCATAGAAAATATAAACATTTTCACGAAGAAGAAATGTTGCTTATAAATAATGCAATAACCGATGAGAAAATTAAGTATGGGTCACTTTGACACAGATCTGAATTTTGAACAAAATAAACGGTACAGCATTTATAGCTTCAGATTTCAGAAACACCCGATTTTTTAGAGGAATGTTGTTGGAAGCTAAGCGAACCTAATTTATGCAATTTTAAATATACCATTCTATATGAGTGTGATGAAAATAACTTTTTAAGTACCTTTTTGTCGGAAATGTTTGCTCGTTTTCATTGGTGCAAAAAATGTCTTAAATGCTATACTAAAAATAACTAGAGGGCGTTGCCGAATGTTTGGGTTGCGATGGTCTAAAGTATATTTACAGTAAACATTTCACTGACTATTTTACAGTGTATTCTACAAGCAGAACTAATTAACTGTTGAATAGAAAGTAACACTGAAATGGAGTCATCGCCTGCAAAGCTACGATTAGACTACATAGTTGCACTTCCTTGGTAGAAAAGTTGCCTATATAGCAGGCGTTAGGTATTCCTGCAATTTCTTGCGTTTCAAATTCTATCTTCTCTGATTCTTATGTACTATGTATTTATTTATTTAATAAACATTACTAATTTTCGTGATTATAAGTCAATTGATGTATTTGAGCAGTAACTTATAAGCTTTGTAGTTTTTTTGTAGGCATTGTTTGAATTATGTACAATAATTGCAAGTGCTTTCTATTTTCCCTACATAAGGAGAAAACATGACAGTGGTGGACATTCAGTTATTAATTTTTTTAAATGAAGAGTGTAATTCATTTAATCAGTAAAAGGTGAAAACTGGAATTAATATTTTATCGAAAACAGAATATTAAATTTGAAAATAAAGAAAAGTTGTTGAAATTAAACGGCTTCAAAAGTTTAACTATCCCTAATAAAAGAGAAAATATTCAGAAGAAATGCCGCCCAATAACTAGTACGATTTTTAAAAATTTTATTTGAAACTTTTTCAAAAAATATTCTCTGAAGGGTGGTTGTAAACTACCCACTGTTTGTAGTTACTCTGTGTTGCCTGGTGAACAACTCAATACGTGGACATTCACGGCCTCTTATTCTATACTAGCTGACCCATCAATGCTTCGCATTGTTAGATTCATGTATGTATAGGTTAAGTGAACACAATTTAAAGTCGATTTGATGTACTTCTATAAATCATCAGCCATCCAGCCAATACGGTGGACATATTTATATTACACATACTCCTTCACCCGTAATTTACTCTGATCATGTCTTAAAAAAATTAATCGTTCTGTTTCAATTTTGGCAAACATACAGTAAATAACTGGGCGTAGGGGATGCGTTCGCTCCTCTCACGCAGCGGGCCCGGGTTCGATTCCTGGTCGGGACAAGTTACCTAGGTGAGGTTTTTTCCGGGGTTTTCCCTCACCTATGAGACAAATGTCAGGTAACTTTAGGCCCTTGTGGTCCCCGGATATCATCTGGCCGTCATTATCATCTTCATCCTCATCCTCGCCTTGTTCTGAGTGAGTGTGTGTGTGAATGGTGTGTATCGTCCTGTGTGTTCGTGTTGTCTCGGAGGTGGCCCCGGCATTGGGCCCTCCATGTCCTTGTCTGGTCAAAAAAGTATGTATGTGATCCAAAGGTAATCCCTCTCCCGACAGGTCGCGGCCCTGTAAGGCCCGGGCGGCTTGGGTCGCTTAAATCCTAAAAAGGGAGAGGTAAAACTACGAAAAAGAAAGAAAAGAGTGAGACAAATGTCTAATAACTTTAGGCTCTGGTAACTCTAGGCCCTAGTGGTCCCCGGATATCATCTGGCAGCCATTATCATTCTCATCCCATCCTCGCCTTGTTCAGAGTGAGTGATGTATTGTTGGCCATGCTTACAGTAAAGAAATATCTGAGGGGAATATTCGATAAATTTCGGAAATTATTCTGAATGGCGGAAAGTTCAATAAACGTTTGCAGTCACTTGTTTTTTGTTTCCTTCTTTTTTTAGTTTGTCCATAGCCTGTGTTTTAGTCGCAACATTCAAATGAGGGGCTATAAGGGAATTTACAGCATAATTAGCGTAAAATTGTGTCTTGCGATTCTGTTCAAGGATATGTGAATACTGCTAACTTTTATTTGGGTAGAGGAAGTTATGCGACTTTCACATCAGATTTTTAATTCATGGAATAGTCTTAATAAATCCAACTCTTGTGGGATTGCCTATGATAAAATTGCAACCATATCATAAGATACGACGGGATTGGTTGATATTCGAGGTATAGTTATATGTTATTGGTTAATGTCAAATAACGCGTTGTATGAATGGCAAACGCTTCATGGAAACCCCGCGGACATGCGGCCACTTGTTCAGCACAGGAGTACTGCGTGTTGCCGTCCAGACTCTGCAGGCGTTTTGAATGCATTACAAAGGACAACAGGACGCGACGCAAGTGAAAAAGCCCTTTGCATACGAATAAGTATAAGGTTCTTATGACGTCTTTTGCCTGTTTTTGTGTGTGAACCTTCACAACGAGATTAGCTGTTTATGTATCAAGTACGTAAAATAAGGCTTTAGCTAGTTTTTGCGTACGTGGTGCATAAAATAGTTTTTACTTCCTCTGCCCGTACAATAGGTACTATAAATAGAGGAAGTATTGTTTTCGACCCCAAAATTCGAAGTTGAGTTTTTAACATATATACACGTTTCAAGGCCCCCTGAATGCAAAAATACTATTTTTGGAAAATAGTCTGTGAACAGGCTAGCTCCAAAACGGAAAATCGAGTGAAAACAAAATTTTGTATTTGAGCCAGGTACCTTTACATGAAGAAATTTTCGTTTTTCGCGATTTTCTCGAAAACGGCTGTAACGATTTACTTATACTAAGAGCTAAAACTTTTATTTGAAAAAATTCTTCGTACAAATTCTCTGAAGGGTAGTTATAAGCCACCCACTGTGAATACGCTTGCAATTCGGCCTCTTGTAACGGAAAATCGTACGAAAACAAAATTTTGTATTCTTTTCTTCTTTTTTTCCCTAGCCTGCGCACAGTTATTACACACATAGTTATTATGACTTTTACTTGAGTGCAGTGAAGCAATTTGACCACGGTAAAGAGGAAATAAAAAAATAACCTAATCAATAAATTCAATCCACATTTTCGAAAAAATAATGCAAAGACTCACTAACCTCAGCTTCATTTTCAGAAATTGAAATATGAAAAGGTAAACTGCGCCACTTCTACCTTTTCTCCCAACCTACACTATGTAAACTGCGCCACCGACATTTAAATAGCGTCACCGTCACACTAACTCACCGACATTTTCCTTCCCACTTCTCCAGTCTTAGGACTGGCTATGAAATTGCATAGGTGTGGTTAAAAATGTTAGGCTTAGTAGCTTTGACATTTTAAAAAATGTTAAAAACAATGCCCTAATTTCTTTTACATGAACGCTTCGTCACTTATAAAATTGTTAAAAACACTACCGTAATTTTTTTGCATGAGCACTTTGTTCTCAGATGACGCCTTCCTAATAACATTAAAACGGGATATTTCATTGTTTATAGAGAGCCTATTGTTCTCTCCACTTGAATAGACGAGAATACTTGTCATTCACATATTAGATCTAACTTTTGTTTGCCTATAACTACTGCCGCAACCTACATACCTCCGTGGCGCAGCTTACATGTCTGTGTACCGCAGTTTACATATCTCATGTTTATTCTATTTCAAATTCGGTTTCAACCGTGGCGCAGATTACATACACCCATTGAAATAAGTTACCATCATCAGTTGGATCATAATCCAGGTACAAGACCGATTGTTGAGTCTTCAAAATCATTATTGAACTGTAATTACTTAAAGAAAATTGTACTTGTAAGGAAATTATAATTGCTTAAAGGAAAAACATATGAAAATGAAATATTATTTTCGAAAGCGGCTCTAAAGTTTTCGTTGAATTTATTACTCTGATATCTTATAGGCTTCCAGGACCAAAAACATTTATTTAAAATATTTTATAGTAAAAATATTCTGACTGGTAGATAGGCTACAAGCTAATAAACTCTTCCACGAACATAATTTTGCCTCTTGAACGTCAGAACTTGGCGTGAAACAGTTGTAGGGTAGAAAGTAAAAGACTAAACAAACTGCGCGTATGTTCTTTTCAATAATTCTGGATGCACACAAATCTGCGAATTAAGAGATATCCTTAATAAAAATATCTTTAGTTATGCCTAAGTACCTCCGAAAGTAGTATCAAAATGTAATAATGGTTTACATGGAAATTACACACTACCCAATCACTTATTTTGGATAAATAGAAAAGAGAACATACTTCTTAATAATAATGTAAGTTTTCGTTGCTAAATCTAGAAATCTTTAACACATGTTTTTGTTCGTATTTCACACATCTTAAGGGCATGGTTGCATGCATATTATATGAGTTTTCAGAGCTTGAACTTCCTAACCCTGATGATGGTATTCAAGTGTCAAACGTCTCTTTAATTATCTGCATCTCATGTTTTACGTTAGTCCTTCTTTCACCTTGCTCTTATATATTGTAGGTTGTAATTTTTAATAAATATAATTTTGTGTTATTTATTTATGAGTGTTCGAAAACTGGGTTTTTAGGAAAATATTTGGGCCTGAGAGAGATGAAAATGGGGACTGAGAAAACTACATAACGTCGAGCTTCATAACCTGTACTCTTCACCGGATATAGTAAGGATAATTAAATCACGGACATGAAATGGGCCGGACATGTTGCGCGCATGGGCGAGGGAAGACATATCTCCAAAGTATTGAGTGGGAGACCCGAAGGGAAAAGACCACTTGGAAGACCTAGACGTAGGTGGGAGAACAACATTAGGATAGATTTAAGGGAAGTAGGCTTTGCGAGGGATGATTGGATAGAGTTAGCACAGAATAGGGTTGAATGGCGGGCTCAGGTATGCGCGGCAATGTATATTCGGGTTCTATAAATTAGGTAATACTCCTTTAGCTTCCTGAGGAATTTCCTATTGCCATTGAGTGTGTTATATTGAACTGAAATGTACCCACACATAGGCTAGTTATCTTGCTATTTTGGGTAGTTAATTACTGTATCCCAAATAATGCATTCTATGTAAAATAATCATTAAATAAATAAATATAACTACTGTACATAATGTACCACGGCGTTTAGCCCCTGGCAAATTTCGGTTGACTAAACGCGGTGGACATCCGGATCCTTATGATTAGAGAATGAGCAGGGTGGGGTGGCAAGGTGACCATATAGGGAATCCACGCAGACAGAGTGGCTGCCTGGCGCCTATAAGACGCGAGCAGAGACTGTACCAGCACATGCTACCTCACAGTACCCTAAGACATATACGCACTCTCTCAAATTTCACTTACACTTAAAGTGTGCGATACAGTGGGGTGACAGTACGAAAAATAGGAACGTTCATTTCTTAAAAGAGGCAAAAAACGGAACAGATTTAATGTAGGTACTCCACTTTAAAGTACTTAATGGAAATGCATTTCGATGCTAATGCATCATCTTCAGTCCAGAATACATTAGAAAGTTAAAATTGGAATATACTCAATATTGTATATGTAAATTCCAAAATAATTTATGTTTGAAATGTCTGGTATTTACTTAATTTGTAATTTATGTAATAAGCTGTGTGATGTTGGAAAATTACTTACAAATGTTCAAGAACTTGTAGACGTTGATGTTTCCGAGCCATGAGCACGTAATTTACAGAGATCGAATGGATGATTGCTGATAAGGGAATCAACATAAGATGAACATCACTTCGTAATACGCCGCTTAATAAACATTATGAACTGAAACACTAATTATAAATAACTAAAAGGTCATATACAACTAATATACCAACTTCTCATGTACCGGTAAGAAGACCAATCTGTATATATGTCTTTATTGTGACTTGTCTTCTAATAATTCCAAAGTTGGTTCTTAGCAAAAGTGTATATATGATCTTAATTGTTATTTTAGCTATTAAGATGACCGCAACTAGTAAAAGTATATGATAAGTTTTACCATTATTACAAGTCGATGTAATACTGATAAGTAGCTTTCAAATTAAATCATACTGTATGTTGTACGATACTTTTAATTGTTGACCAGGCCTCTTACAGCTTATATTTGATGTCAACATTAGAAAAGAATTAGACTATAAATTTTCACAAGTTATTTGGAGGAAGTTATTTGTTTCACATCAGTTTTTCTTAGCTGTATAATAGTAGGCCTACTGTTATAAGAACTTATCCACCAAGTAATTATAACCTATTTTTAATTAAATTAAAAATAAAAATAAGTAAATTATAAATAATTGTAAATTAGGCTACATAAATTATTACTGTAACTGAAGCCCCAGCATACCGGAAGGTGAAAATGGTTATTTGTACTTGAAGATTCAATAATAATATAATGAACAATTATGTTCCTATAAAATGAGACTATTATGACAATTATAATGTTTTAGTTTTACTTGTCATCATTCGCAATAATCTAGTTCGACACTGTCGATTTATTTTTGCCATTTAGGGAAACAATTCTAGTCTGAATACACTTTCTTATTCCGCATACTCTACTTTCTCGCGGCGATATCACTTGGGAATGCAACACAGGTAGCAGAAGGGTTGCAATGTAGAACATATTTCTTTTGCCAAAATCAACGTAACCAGAGGAGTAAGAAAATCTTTTGTTTTGGAAGTGAATGTGAATGCTGCATATAAATTATCTTCGGAACCAAAGGTCCGCAGAAAACTACATTTTATTATTGATGGTGACAGCTTCCCAGAAACAATACATTGGAAATTATTGCTGGAGCCAGCGAACACGGGAGCAGATCTGGAGGTTGGCGCCGTAAGTCGTGTAGTTAGTATTCCAATCACCCATCCGGTTCATTTTCAAACTGCTTTTTCATGCTGATTTTAAATCATGGCTCGACCAACATTTTACGACTGGAAATATGCTTGAATGATTTGTTCAGCTCGCTGTATCTTCGAATGTGGTCCCTGCACACTGATCTCAATGAATCAAGTGGATTCCCTATATATGTTGTGAAGGGTCCTTATAAATTTCCACATAACCGTAAATAACTTAAAATCTGGCTCATAAATTACCACTTAAACATTAGCAACCCTTTCTCGGCGAGCTTGTAAATTGCGTCTTGAAGGTCAAGGAAAGTTAGCAAGTACCTTCTCAGGATTAACAGACAGTTTAGGCATTATTTTGTCTTTGCTGCTGTAGACATTTCGGCGAATGTTAGAAATGTCGATTCAGAAATTGTTTCTAAGCATACTGAAATGACCTGGCGTATTATTTTAAATTCGGCTGGAACTTCTGCGGGAGACTTGCTGGGAGGTGTTTAAAAATCCACTCTACAGCCCGAATCTCGTTCCCAGTGATTTCCATCTTTTCCTACTCCTCAAGAAATGGCAGAGAATCAAAGAGGCAGAGATGATTGTCACACAGTGGTTCAAATCCCAGGCGGCAGACTTCTACGACACAAGCATTAAAAAGTTGGTTACACGGTATGGCAAATGTCTCGATTCCGGTGGCGAATATGTTGAAAAATAGATGGACACTTGCTGTATCTGTTGCAATTAATATTTTCTTGAAATTGTGTTTTGTTTCTGTAAACGGTCCCAGGGAAACCTATTTTTCTGGACTCGCCTCGTGTAGGCCTATATGCATTCATGAACCACAGATTATTGTCTCTGTTGGACATTACGTGAGAACATTATAGGAGACCTAACTTGTCTGTCGGGGTACGCCGTAGCGTAGTGGTTGAGGCGCTGCGCTACAAACCGGAAGGTCGCGGGTTCGATCCCCGATGAGGTCGTTGGAGTTTTTCAATTGGCCTAATCCTTCTGGTGGCACTCTGGCCCTGGGGTCGACTCAGCCTCCAACATAAATGAGTACCAGGATCAATCCTGGGGGTAAAGGCGGCCGGTGCGTAAGGCTGACAACCTTACCACCTTCACGTCCCGAATATCTAAAATCTGGGAGCCTCAACCCCCTGGAACCCTCTGGGCTTCCATGGCCTATATAGAGAATACTTTACTTTAACTTGTCTGTCAATGAGGTATACCATTAAGGGCAATCAGTCATACGAGAGAGGTTCCATCTGGCGCTGTGAACTGAACTCTGGCTTAGCTCAGTTGGTAGAGCAGTGTCTCGGATAGCCAAAGGTCCTGGGTTCAAATTCCCAGTGTCAGAGGAATTTTTCTCCTATAGTATTCTCATTAATATTTAAGCGAAGCCTTATGCAATTTTTGCGATGCATTATATACGTCATTAGTAGTGAAAAGATTAAATTTAATTCGAAACAGTATATGTTACTGCATTTTATATACGTTTTCCCTTCTAAGCAAACAGATTTTAACTGGGTTTCTAAGATTTTAATTGGTTCACATCTCTAATTCGTATTATTGCGTTAAAGCTCGAACATATTGCGAGCCTATACAGAATATTCTCCAGACTGTGTAGTCAGGTGTTCAGTGTAAATCTAGACCTCAGTTTAATTTATGGTTGCCATTAACTAGGTGCAGAATATTAGATAAACCTTCTCCGATGTTATTTTCCCATAGTAGTGTTCGTGTTTTATGTTAGGGCACAACCATTGTGTAGAACTAGTTTGAGTAGAGAGCTGTCTTACAGTATTTTAAAG
This sequence comes from Ectobius pallidus, assembly GCA_964059195.1. Taxonomy (NCBI): domain Eukaryota; kingdom Metazoa; phylum Arthropoda; class Insecta; order Blattodea; family Ectobiidae; genus Ectobius; species Ectobius pallidus. Next base: position 80,143,736 of record CAXKWD010000010.1, on the reverse strand, counting down.
CATCGTTAAATAAATTCTCTAGTTAACTGCAAATAAGTGGAACAAAAACATTTTGCTATAAAAAGAAACATCTCCTGTATTTAATTTGTAAGTTAATTAGGAATGTTGAAGTTTCAGCGGTTTTGTTCTAAAGTATTTATTTTATTACAACATCACTCGTGGTTATCTCTCGTGTTTGTAAGAAGTAGATTATTTTATTAAATGCATTTTAATTGATGTGAAGTTTTGATTAGTGTAAGAATATAAATGGCAGTAGGCATACCCAAGTACCGGTAAGTTTTTTTTCCGACATCTTGATTGTATGTTCGTCGTTATTAGCAGTTTTTTGTTAGATTAAGTTGCTGTCAATAGTTCTTAACATTATTTTCAGTGCAAGTTGTACGGTAAGCAAATGTTAGACCTGCTAATTAATTTCAAAATTATCATGTTAAATAAAATAATGTTAAAGATATTTTTGACAAGATCCTGGAATATAAACAGCATAAACTCTCAAGAAATACTAGTAAAGCGAGCGCTGACAACAATATTGAGTAATTACACCATAAACTTTTCCTGAACTACTTATAAAGATATTGCTGACAACAATACTGAATATTCACACTCATTATTGTAATCTGGCCGGAAATACCATTAAAGATATTGTTGACAACGATGTCGATTAATTATATATTCACACCATAAGTTGGTGAGAAATAATATGAAAGTAAATAATGACAACAACATGGAATATCCACACCATAAGTTATGCAAGGCGGGGTAAAGGTGGTCGATGCGTAGGTCTGACATCCTTACTATATTTTCGCCCGATTATCTCAAAATCTGGGAGCCTCTCCCTCCCCACACCCTTTATCTTGATAGTATTAACTATAATTTAAAATGTGCAAAAATGCAAATACATACATATAAGTTCCGTTATTTGTGGGAATAGAAAAACTTCTGTTATTATGCAAAATTACATTTAAAGCCCAACTTTTGTGTTTTTTTTTTCAAATATAAATACTGCATTTTATTTAGCTTCTTTGTGGCTTATATACTTTTCCCATTTATATATGTGTAAGTTATTCAAGGAAAGAAGATAATGTCCCACCTTTAATAAATCCTCAAAATTAGTGCAATGTGTAGGCCTACTACGATTTTAATAGGCTACCACGTTAATAAAATAAGCATATTAAACATTACAATTCATAGTTTTTAAAGATTCAAGAGGGATTTATTGGTCGCATTTAAGTTTCTTTCTCAAGTATCTGAATAAGTTAATTTTTCATCCACATCTGTCAAATGCCAAATTTTCACTATTTGTCCAAATTTTGTAGGCTTTCCTCTTTTTGTTAAGTTACTAAAATATCTTCTATGCAGTGAAAAGTGGGGCAGATGGCAGGATGCCATGTAACCGTATTCCAGTAGTATTGTGTTGTTATTTGTTTTTCACAAGCTTTTTTGCAAAAGTCCCTGTGGTAATGAAAATACTTCAAAGACTAATTGATTTGAATTTGCTTCTGTTTATGACTTAAACGTTTGAAGGAACGGCATAATTGGAAGTTTATTGGTGAAATCGCTCTTCTTCTGTACTAGGAAATTGGTTTTACCGAAGAGATCTAATCATTGAACCGTTGACCTTACATGAATGCATAAAAAATTCGAATTCCATTCTCACACGAGGAAGAAACTTGCAGTCCATGAGGAAGATTTCTAGAACACAGATCCCCCACCTGCGAAACCAGTTTTAAGTACAACTGTATTAATATATCTTTACTGGAATCGCTGCAATAAATGGCAGACGACAAAACACTATCAGTCATAAAAGTTGGGCACCGTTACATTTAATTTGTAAGTGCACTTGTTGTGAAGAGAAACTTAATTAAAATGGCTGTCACATCTTGCAGGATAAGAATTATCACAGATGTTTTACTGAAATCTCATTAAAAAGACAAAGCCAAGTGGAGCAATGCGGAAGCCGTGTGCAACTCCCATCCCTGGGGCTATGCCCCACAAGTGATGCCCCCAGGCTGTCCGCTCTCAGCGTGTGTTGGAAAGCGGCTCAGGGCAGTTTCTGTTTGTTCGAAGATCTGGAGCTCTTGTCAGTATTATTTATTCTCGTTCCAGGCTTCTTTTATACAGACTATTTCATTCAAACGACGCGTTTTTTATATTGACCAATATCACGTTCGTTATCTTACAATATGCTCGCAAGGGTCACAAGAGTTCAGTTTTTTCTGATAAAACTTCAGCTCCTGAGATGAAAACTTCATACGAAAGAGCTCCAATGTTACCTGAAAAGGAAGATTAAAAACCACACAAGTATCCAGTGGAATAACATCTGGACTACAAGCACCCGTTACTAGAGAAATAATCTTTCCCGAGAGACACAATCGACTCCATTGCAAAAGCTCGTGCCGAACTTTGAGCTCACACAATTCGAGTGAAATTGGTTGAGGCACTGCGCTAATACATCTGATCGATCGTCGCTTCGATCCCCGATGATATCGGGATTTTTTGTTGGCCTAACTCTTCTGATGGCAACATGCCCCTGGGATTGACCAAGACTGTAACAAAAATGAGTAGCAAAAGATAACTTAGGGCCGGTGTCCAAAGCTGACAACATTACCACCTTCCCATTCCGATTGTCTGAAATTCTTGGAGCCTCAACTTCTTGGAACCCTAAGGGCCTCCAAGGACTGTGTAAGGAATACTTTACTTAACCTTTATTAAACAGCTGACCACCATAGCGTGACATAGGCCTACATTGTTCTTACTTGCAGATATGTTTATATTTCAAGGAGCTGACCAATGAAGCAGTAGAGAGAGAGCTACAAATATAACATTGATGTAATTAAATGGTGGAGTTGATGTTTTCAAATTTATCCTATCCAACTTGGACTTGGACTTGGACTCACATTTTGGAGGTCTCGTTTCAAACCCCATGACCGTCCGATTTTACTTGGGGTTTTTTATGGTTTCCCCAGTCGTAAAAGCAAATGCCACATTGGTTGCTTTCATGACTCATCACCGCAATTCATCCTATCAGCCAAATTAACAGACGCCATAAACACAGCAACAATAGAAAACTGTTGCTCATAATGGCCTACTGGCATTTACAAAACCTGAACTCCTGATAAGACCTCGATGTTCAAAGGAGTATAAATAAAGCTGAATTATAACTTACATATTTATCCTTAAATGAAAATGAATTAATCCTACTTTTTATAAGCTAACTCGTTCAACAAGCAATGATTGTTACCGTTTTCTAGTAATCGTATTTTATTAGTTATTTCGTCCACTTCAATCGTAAATGAATTGCTTTACATTCCATGAGCATAATAACTAAAATATATTTAGATAGTTTAAAAGGCATCAGATCCTCCAGAAACTGTCTTTCGAATATTAACAGAATTATATTAATTATAGAGATTCATCTAATAGATGTAGGTATATAGAATGCCGTGAATACACAACTTTGAAAACATATTTTGCACACCTATTTTTTTACAGTGGCGAGTTTGTGAAACAAAGACTAGGAAGTACTATATATCCAGCGGAATTGTTTGAAGTTGAAACTCTGAACCTAAAATGGCATTTTTCTAAACGTATGTATCACGTGAGTTGAAAGAGGTCTACGTTCTCGCACAGAGTCATATATTTTAAAGAGCAAGAGTAGGATCTAGATTAGGGTTGACTTACAACATGATTATCCATTGTTACACATATTTGGCGAAGTATCGGCCCATTTAAACGCCTCCGTATGCAAATCTGTCTGTCCTGCCAATGCTTTGGGACGCTAGACTAATCTGGACATTAGCTTGAGACTAGCCGACAGTCATCTGCATATAATAGCTAATGCTAACAGCAGAGTGGGTAGCGATCGGACAAAGGGAAATAATTGAATAACTACAAGTTGAATAATAGCTTTGCCTGGACCATAATGTGAAGATGTCGATGGTCGATTGCTCGTTTCGTTAGAGACCCCAAGTAATGGGAATTAGACGTCTACTTGAGAGAAACAGAGGTGGTGACTCAACAGTGACTTTAATGATCGCTAGCTACATGTAATTTAATTAAAGGGTAGATTAAGGTGAATCTCACGACATAGTATCTTAATTCAGGGGAGTAGTAACTAGCTAGCTATGTATCCAAAATGGCGGCCAACCGACGCCGCCCCCGACGCCGCCCCCGGTGTAGAGTCACGTATAGGTGAAACGTGACGATTCGAAAAAGCGAAAGGCGCCCGTTCGTCCTGTGCTAGTGCCAACCCGCCCCCAAGCCCCCTTAAAGAGCTATGCCCCAAAACAAAACCGACGCCGCCCCCGACGCCTACTTAGGCCCTTTGGCCATGTACGTTATATGACATGAGGGGATTCGACTCGAACAAAGCAGACGTGGGCAATAAGCCCGTGCTACCCCTACCCCAATCGAAAACAGACGCCTACCCCCCAGTGGGCCCGCCCCCCAAACCCCCGTACTATGGTCCTATATGACATGATGGGATTCGACTCGAACAAAGCAGACGTGGGCAATAAGCCCGTGCTACCCCTACCCCAATCGAAAACAGACGCCTACCCCCCAGTGGGCCCGCCCCCCAAACCCCCGTACTATGGTCCTATATGACATGATGGGATTCGTTTAGAACAAAGCAGACGTGGGCAATAAGCCCCTGCTATCCCTACCCCTATCTGACCCATTTCGAAAACCGACGCCGCCCCCCAAACCCCCGTACTATGGTCCTATATGACATGAGGGTACTCGTTTCGAACAATGCATACGTCGGCAGTAAGCCTGTGTTAGCCCCACCCCAATCTGACCCACTTCGAAAACCGACGCCTATCCAGTGGGCTGGTTACAACCCCCACCAGATACGAGTCTTGGGGCAGAGGTTATAATGCAAATGCCATCTAAGAAACACGTTCCTATGTTATTCATATCCTTTAGTTACAATACAATGATAACATATGTATAGCCTTAGGCCCTATGGCTAGATAGTGTAATATTGCGCATGGGTACATGAATACCTTTACCTAGTTATGGAAAGATAAAATTAGGTTTATACTTACTTCCAGAGGAACTAGGCCTAGTGTGTGTGTATTAATTAGATTCATACGGGGCCTACATAAGATATTAATATCAGCTAACTCAAATACGTTGTATTAACCATGGGAATAAAACCTATAGGAAGGTGTGTGTGTGTGTGTGTGTGTGTGTGTGTGTGTGTATTAGCATATTACAGAAATAGTACTGTGCAATACCCGACAGTGAAATTAAGATAAACACAATAACAACTCTGTTAGAATAACAAGTTAGATGATAATACAGATATCGGCTTGGGGCAGAGGATATAATGCAAATACCCACTAAGAAACACTTCCCTTTAGTTACAACGTAATGATAACATATAAGCCTAATGTATTAATTAGATTCTTAAGGGTTGTGTATCCTTCTGGGATGGCTTTATGCTCTGTGCCTATCCTTCGTTTATAGATAGATAGTGTAATATTGCGCAAAGGTAGACATAGGTATGAAAAGATAAAATAGGTTTATACTTACTTAACCAATTCTTCATCCATTCAGCATCCGATGAACACTAATACTATTACTATCAGCTAATGAGAATGATTATGCAAGGAATATGAAATGGATAAGGGTATAGTTTCATTTCAGAACGTCACAACCTTATTCTATATTAAGGCTGTCACGCTCATATGAAATAATGTGTATACACAAATGGTTTATAATAGAGCTGAATGGTTTATTTCAAAAGTATACATATCTATTAAAGACATGTTTTCCTACCAAACTATATAATTAAACACTTCGGTATGACGAAGACATCCTCTATGAATCATGGAAGATGAGAACATAGCGTTCCAGACACTGCAGCGAAACTGAGCTAGTCCAACGAAATAGACCTGCTTCCATTCTGAAATCAATAAATACAGGTTTTAACAAGTCTGTAAACCACTTTCTAATCTGGAAATAAATCCCTGTTGTTGATGTTGTTAAATACCTACAGTGCAGCCATCTACAAAACTATGCTACTATCAACAAACAAAACATAAAAAAAAAAAACATTCCATACTGATAACATCTAGAGAGAGAGTGAATGACTGTTGTCAAAGAATGGTGGTGGTGTGTTATGAAAAGATAAAATAGGCTTATACTTACATAACCAATTCTTCTTCTTCCCTTCAGCATCCTTCCGATAACAAATAGTTTTAAACTCAAACTCCCATCCCCCGTAGGCGATGTATGTTTACATTGAATAACATTCATCAGATTGCTATGTTGTTGGAATAAAGAAAACCTAAAATACTGCACGCATGCATATGTCTATAAAGCATCCGATCGATTCATACCATATATGTAAATAAAACGTTAGCATTTAGTCAGTATAAGGAATACAGTAGACTGCAATAATTTGACAAAGAATGTAGTAACCTTCATGCCTGTTGTTGTTAAATACCTACAATGCATAACATCTGGAAAAATCTCTGGCATCCTTTCCTTGTAACCATTCATCACTGTCGCATGTATCCTAATACCGAAAACAAGTATTCTATTTAAATAAAAACATGTCATTGTGGTGAACGCATGCCAAAGAATTAGTTTAAACTCAGACTCTCTCTCCCTCCCTTAGGCGATAATGTCTATACATGGAATACCATTCATCAGATTGCTATGTTGTTGTTGATAAAGAAGCAATTGCCTGAATGGTAATGAATAAACATATTACGTAATCGTGTTATAGCAAGAGTAAACATATCCTTCATATACTTTATAAAATACGTGGATGTGTTTTATAACACTAGATAATTAATTTATGTGCAAATAAAAAGATTATACGCATTCATTTAAAGAAAACATTGAATACTGCATTAACTGACAATGAAATGTAGTAACCTTCATGCCAAGGTCAAATGTATTTAAATAAAGAAACAGTTTTAGAACTATTGAAAATGTAACAGCATTAGCAAATGAAGGTTTATAACCCTAATACAATGGAAATGATTATAATGGTCATACAGTTAGGTAGTTATATTCTTATATTGTAAGAATACCTATAGCTTGTCAGGCATTTGTTTCTTTCCTCATTTGCATAGAGTATAAATAATTACCTGCAATCTGAAATCATAATTAGAAATACGGAAATTGTAACAGCATTATCAGATGAAGGATTATAACTCAAATACGAGGCAAATCAAAAGTGCTCAGATACGATTTAAATGAATTTCATATTCAAAGAATTCAACACAACTATATGTACATGTGTTTTAGCGGAATACAAGGACACTAAAACCATTATCAATTGCATGTTGAAAGATAACATATATGACTTAGCGAAAAGGCTGATGAATTTAAGTATATCACCCTTTGCGTTTAAGATATAGCACAGTTCTATATAATATAATCAAGACTTCAGCAATTATATTATTACAGAAAGGTAGCAGCATAACATAACATATATATATATATATCACAAACCTTACTTATATGGTGGTACGAATGGATTATTTTGAAGTCTAATAGCTCTTAATATGCGTATGCCTGACAACATTAACAGCTTTATGTGCCGAATGTCTAGAACCTAGGAACCTCAACCTCATGGAACCTTCAATGCCTCCATGTCTTTAATCCTAACAATAATCTGAAATCAGAATTAGAATTATTGAAATTGTAACAAGATTAACAAATGAAGGGTTATAACTCAGGAAACCATAGCAATCTGAAATACTAAGTATATACACGTAAGGAAAGGTTATGTAACACATCAGGATTATATTACGTATCTAGACATACCCAAGTAATAAGGCAATACTATTACGTTTATATATATATATATATAATATCTATACCATAGGTTTACATTTTGAGGCATGAGCCAAAAGTCTTTTTGGTAATACATCCAGGCATTCGACATGCACTACCTTGACCACAATTATAGTCATGAAAAAATGCAGCCTTCGTCTGAAACACACAATATAACATCACATAAGTAACACAATATGATACTAGAATTAAATGTTAAGGTAGCTGATAGAAATCTACTTACAGCCCTTTTCAATGTGAGGAATACTTTACACTTTCTAGTGCATTTAGTACTCCAATGCCTATGTTTACCCTCTCGAGGCGAAAGGCATCTATGAAAATGCCTCGAACCGTGGCACACCTGATCGTGTCCTGCATCCGTGTGGGTAATAACGTCTCCAGCCATATCCTCAAGAGTGTTACCACACGGAAGGATTTCGGAGAGTTCTACATGTTCTTGATTATGGCCCCATACCTCTGTGTGTCGGATGGGGAACTCCTCACTCCCAACCTCATGTCCCCAACCGTTATGGATCCTAATTGTGTAGGATCCCGTAGGCTCCGGCGACGTGGAGGTAGGAGGCTCCATATCTGGGATAATATATTCCTCGGCCTGAGGAACAACCTCTTCAGGGATATCCCTGCCCATCTCCTGAAGTAGATCCTGCGATGTAGACATGGTTAAGATTTTAATGTTGACAATTAATAGTTCCATATATATATATATACGAGAGTTCGCATGCTGGGTTCTCCTACCACACGTGTCAAGGTGGGGGCTGTGTTGTGATAATAATGTCAAACAGGAATTTGTTATTGCTTTACGAAACTGATGTCTGAATGTTTGAACAATAAACATATTGCATAAATATGCTTTCCCTCCTTACAGTATGATCTACATTGAGTAAACAGTTGTCATGAAGGTAATCAACTTCCGATGTAATTAATAAGGTGATGGAATAAGGAATACTCCCCAATCAAATAATTATTGTGCCGAATGTCAGAATCACGGAGCCTCAACCTCCTGGAACCCTCAACGCCTCCATAGCATGTAATAAGGAACACATTGTAATAGGTCTATATAATATGCATACCGCATGCATGAATTTAGATTTAAGGTGACATTAAGTCAAAATAGTATGAAAGAGGAAGGGATTGAATATAGAATGTAGGTGACAATAAGTCTATATAATAATAATTAAATCCAGAGGAAAGGGATTCTGTATGAAAGAGGAAAGGAATACAATAAATACGATACAAAGTGAATCTGATTATTATTATCAATATTAATATTAGATAGCAGACACTTAACACTAATCTGTGCACATCAACTGTTCCTAAAATACCTCTGTAACTTAGGTAAACAGGCCTCATAACATTACAGTGATCTAACCATTCATCAGACATAGGTTAAACGCCTGAGAGTTAGGATATTTTCCTTTATACACTAGAAAGACATTACGTTCTCCTCTGTTTATAGCCGAGATCTCACTTTCCTCAAACACCTCTGTGTATTTTCTAGGCAAAAATACCGATAACATCTCTGCACTATCTTTCATACGAATATGAAGCAGTACACAACGTCCATATCGGGTTTCTTTTACAGATGCATATAGAATAGCGTAACTGCTGTTCTGCTCGAGGTCTGATATACTAACACAACGTGGTTGTGATGAGGTTGAATTGAATTTCTCTACCAATGATGTCATCTGTAAACATGAACGAAGTCTAATTAATTAACTTAATAACAACAATAATATAGCTTCCGCACAAAGTTTTTTTATTGCTAATGTCATAAAATACGGTAGATGTAGTGTTACCTTGTTAGTTGAAAATCAGAAGATGATGATGATGACTGTAGAGCTGTTTACACAATTATCAAGACCTCCTACATACATGTCTTTTTATACAAAACTAACCAAGCAACAATATGACGTAGTATTGGTATATGGGGTTTTTACCATTTACGATGTTGTAACAAAGACTGGAGATATCGTTAAGGCTGTTATCACACAACTATGTAAAACATATTTGAAAGCCATTGTATTATTGTTTTCAACATGCCTTTGTATTTATCCTTAATTTTACTGTCCGCGTATAACATTCCTCTCTGTTTATTGCGCCTATCATACGGTCTGAGAAATAGATTCATATGGTACTATTCCACAGATTCCCTAGTTCATATCCCTTTACTAATTAAGTCATATGGTTACAGGTACTGTAATAATGACCTAAGTACGTCAACAAGGCTGTAATGCTATGAATACCTTATTATTGACCATTATTCCTACCCTAGCCTATTAATAATGAAAGGTCTAAACACAGATACGTTTTAAATGAATTTAATATAAAGGGAAGAACTCCTATACCACCAAAGGTATGTATACCTTTGTTTAGGTAATGTTTGAACAACAACAACATAATAATAACAATCGTTGTAGGGCGTTTAGTTATAATCGCATGATATTAGTCATTGTCCGCATAGAGTATAAATAATTACCAGCAATCTGAAATCATAATTAGAAATACGGAAATTGTAACAGCATTATCAAATGAAGGATTATAACTCAAATACGAGGCAAATCAAAAGTGCTCAGATACGATTTAAATGAATTTCATATTCAAAGAATTCAACACAACTATGTGTACATGTGTTTTAGCGGAATACAAGGACACTAAAACCAATATCAGTTGCATGTTGAAAGATAACATATATGACTTAGCGAAAAGGCTGATGAATTTAAGTATATCACCCTTTGCGTTTAAGATATAGCACAGTTCTATATAATATAATCAAGACTTCAGCAACTTAGTCACGTTAATTGAAAGGCACTAGTATTTCAGGTTCACACAGACTGTGAATACCCTAGGAGGGATATTTTAAAATCGTTACGGTGCAAATGCGCATGTTGAGGTGTAGGTTTTTTTCGAAATGTAAAGGCAATAGGTTAGGAAAGGTTAGGTTATGTTAAAATTAAATAGGTTTTACAAGGTAGGCAGCTTTAAATGTTGGACGAAGGTGCAGTTAATATCTCAAATAATATAACTATGGGAAATTTAGTTTAGGTTATGTTAGGTTATTGCGAGCGCATGATGAGGTGTAGGTTTTTTTTCGAAATGTAAAGGCAATAGGTTAGGAAAGGTTAGGTTATGTTAAAATTAAATATGTTTTACAAGGTAGGCAGCTTTAAATGTTGGACGAAGGTGCAGTTAATATCTCAAATAATACAACTATGGGAAATTTAGTTTAGGTTATGTTAGGTTATTGCGAACTGAGATTTAAGAAATCATGTCTAGTTAGGTTACGGTATGTTAGGTTATCTCGGAGGAAATTAAATGAATTTCATATTCAAAGAATTCAACACAACTATGTGTACATGTGTTTTAGCGGAATACAAGGACACTAAAACCAATATCAGTTGCATGTTGAAAGATAACATATATGACTTAGCGAAAAGGCTGATGAATTTAAGTATATCACCCTTTGCGTTTAAGATATAGCACAGTTCTATATAATATAATCAAGACTTCAGCAACTTAGTCACGTTAATTGAAAGGCACTAGTATTTCAGGTTCACACAGACTGTGAATACCCTAGGAGGGATATTTTAAAATCGTTACGGTGCAAATGCGCATGTTGAGGTGTAGGTTTTTTTCGAAATGTAAAGGCAATAGGTTAGGAAAGGTTAGGTTATGTTAAAATTAAATAGGTTTTACAAGGTAGGCAGCTTTAAATGTTGGACGAAGGTGCAGTTAATATCTCAAATAATATAACTATGGGAAATTTAGTTTAGGTTATGTTAGGTTATTGCGAGCGCATGATGAGGTGTAGGTTTTTTTTTCGAAATGTAAAGGCAATAGGTTAGGAAAGGTTAGGTTATGTTAAAATTAAATATGTTTTACAAGGTAGGCAGCTTTAAATGTTGGACGAAGGTGCAGTTAATATCTCAAATAATACAACTATGGGAAATTTAGTTTAGGTTATGTTAGGTTATTGCGAACTGAGATTTAAGAAATCATGTCTAGTTAGGTTACGGTATGTTAGGTTATCTCGGCTGAGGAAATTAAAAAACTCGTCGCGCGCGACGAGTTTTTTCTTCAATTTCCTCCGAGATAACCTAACATACCGTAACCTAACTAGACATGATTTCTTAAATCTCAGTTCGCAATAACCTAACATAACCTAAACTAAATTTCCCATAGTTGTATTATTTGAGATATTAACTGCACCTTCGTCCAACATTTAAAGCTGCCTACCTTGTAAAACATATTTAATTTTAACATAACCTAACCTTTCCTAACCTATTGCCTTTACATTTCGAAAAAAAAACCTACACCTCATCATGCGCTCGCAATAACCTAACATAACCTAAACTAAATTTCCCATAGTTATATTATTTGAGATATTAACTGCACCTTCGTCCAACATTTAAAGCTGCCTACCTTGTAAAACCTATTTAATTTTAACATAACCTAACCTTTCCTAACCTATTGCCTTTACATTTCGAAAAAAACCTACACCTCAACATGCGCATTTGCACCGTAACGATTTTAAAATATCCCTCCTAGGGTATTCACAGTCTGTGTGAACCTGAAATACTAGTGCCTTTCAATTAACGTGACTAAGTTGCTGAAGTCTTGATTATATTATATAGAACTGTGCTATATCTTAAACGCAAAGGGTGATATACTTAAATTCATCAGCCTTTTCGCTAAGTCATATATGTTATCTTTCAACATGCAACTGATATTGGTTTTAGTGTCCTTGTATTCCGCTAAAACACATGTACACATAGTTGTGTTGAATTCTTTGAATATGAAATTCATTTAAATTCCTCCGAGATAACCTAACATACCGTAACCTAACTAGACATGATTTCTTAAATCTCAGTTCGCAATAACCTAACATAACCTAAACTAAATTTCCCATAGTTGTATTATTTGAGATATTAACTGCACCTTCGTCCAACATTTAAAGCTGCCTACCTTGTAAAACATATTTAATTTTAACATAACCTAACCTTTCCTAACCTATTGCCTTTACATTTCGAAAAAAAACCTACACCTCATCATGCGCTCGCAATAACCTAACATAACCTAAACTAAATTTCCCATAGTTATATTATTTGAGATATTAACTGCACCTTCGTCCAACATTTAAAGCTGCCTACCTTGTAAAACCTATTTAATTTTAACATAACCTAACCTTTCCTAACCTATTGCCTTTACATTTCGAAAAAAACCTACACCTCAACATGCGCATTTGCACCGTAACGATTTTAAAATATCCCTCCTAGGGTATTCACAGTCTGTGTGAACCTGAAATACTAGTGCCTTTCAATTAACGTGACTAAGTTGCTGAAGTCTTGATTATATTATATAGAACTGTGCTATATCTTAAACGCAAAGGGTGATATACTTAAATTCATCAGCCTTTTCGCTAAGTCATATATGTTATCTTTCAACATGCAACTGATATTGGTTTTAGTGTCCTTGTATTCCGCTAAAACACATGTACACATAGTTGTGTTGAATTCTTTGAATATGAAATTCATTTAAATCGTATCTGAGCACTTTTGATTTGCCTCGTATTTGAGTTATAATCCTTCATTTGATAATGCTGTTACAATTTCCGTATTTCTAATTATGATTTCAGATTGCTGGTAATTATTTATACTCTATGCGGACAATGACTAATATCATGCGATTATAACTAAACGCCCTACAACGATTGTTATTATTATGTTGTTGTTGTTCAAACATTACCTAAACAAAGGTATACATACCTTTGGTGGTATAGGAGTTCTTCCCTTTATATTAAATTCATTTAAAACGTATCTGTGTTTAGACCTTTCATTATTAATAGGCTAGGGTAGGAATAATGGTCAATAATAAGGTATTCATAGCATTACAGCCTTGTTGACGTACTTAGGTCATTATTACAGTACCTGTAACCATATGACTTAATTAGTAAAGGGATATGAACTAGGGAATCTGTGGAATAGTACCATATGAATCTATTTCTCAGACCGTATGATAGGCGCAATAAACAGAGAGGAATGTTATACGCGGACAGTAAAATTAAGGATAAATACAAAGGCATGTTGAAAACAATAATACAATGGCTTTCAAATATGTTTTACATAGTTGTGTGATAACAGCCTTAACGATATCTCCAGTCTTTGTTACAACATCGTAAATGGTAAAAACCCCATATACCAATACTACGTCATATTGTTGCTTGGTTAGTTTTGTATAAAAAGACATGTATGTAGGAGGTCTTGATAATTGTGTAAACAGCTCTACAGTCATCATCATCATCTTCTGATTTTCAACTAACAAGGTAACACTACATCTACCGTATTTTATGACATTAGCAATAAAAAAACTTTGTGCGGAAGCTATATTATTGTTGTTATTAAGTTAATTAATTAGACTTCGTTCATGTTTACAGATGACATCATTGGTAGAGAAATTCAATTCAACCTCATCACAACCACGTTGTGTTAGTATATCAGACCTCGAGCAGAACAGCAGTTACGCTATTCTATATGCATCTGTAAAAGAAACCCGATATGGACGTTGTGTACTGCTTCATATTCGTATGAAAGATAGTGCAGAGATGTTATCGGTATTTTTGCCTAGAAAATACACAGAGGTGTTTGAGGAAAGTGAGATCTCGGCTATAAACAGAGGAGAACGTAATGTCTTTCTAGTGTATAAAGGAAAATATCCTAACTCTCAGGCGTTTAACCTATGTCTGATGAATGGTTAGATCACTGTAATGTTATGAGGCCTGTTTACCTAAGTTACAGAGGTATTTTAGGAACAGTTGATGTGCACAGATTAGTGTTAAGTGTCTGCTATCTAATATTAATATTGATAATAATAATCAGATTCACTTTGTATCGTATTTATTGTATTCCTTTCCTCTTTCATACAGAATCCCTTTCCTCTGGATTTAATTATTATTATATAGACTTATTGTCACCTACATTCTATATTCAATCCCTTCCTCTTTCATACTATTTTGACTTAATGTCACCTTAAATCTAAATTCATGCATGCGGTATGCATATTATATAGACCTATTACAATGTGTTCCTTATTACATGCTATGGAGGCGTTGAGGGTTCCAGGAGGTTGAGGCTCCGTGATTCTGACATTCGGCACAATAATTATTTGATTGGGGAGTATTCCTTATTCCATCACCTTATTAATTACATCGGAAGTTGATTACCTTCATGACAACTGTTTACTCAATGTAGATCATACTGTAAGGAGGGAAAGCATATTTATGCAATATGTTTATTGTTCAAACATTCAGACATCAGTTTCGTAAAGCAATAACAAATTCCTGTTTGACATTATTATCACAACACAGCCCCCACCTTGACACGTGTGGTAGGAGAACCCAGCATGCGAACTCTCGTATATATATATATATGGAACTATTAATTGTCAACATTAAAATCTTAACCATGTCTACATCGCAGGATCTACTTCAGGAGATGGGCAGGGATATCCCTGAAGAGGTTGTTCCTCAGGCCGAGGAATATATTATCCCAGATATGGAGCCTCCTACCTCCACGTCGCCGGAGCCTACGGGATCCTACACAATTAGGATCCATAACGGTTGGGGACATGAGGTTGGGAGTGAGGAGTTCCCCATCCGACACACAGAGGTATGGGGCCATAATCAAGAACATGTAGAACTCTCCGAAATCCTTCCGTGTGGTAACACTCTTGAGGATATGGCTGGAGACGTTATTACCCACACGGATGCAGGACACGATCAGGTGTGCCACGGTTCGAGGCATTTTCATAGATGCCTTTCGCCTCGAGAGGGTAAACATAGGCATTGGAGTACTAAATGCACTAGAAAGTGTAAAGTATTCCTCACATTGAAAAGGGCTGTAAGTAGATTTCTATCAGCTACCTTAACATTTAATTCTAGTATCATATTGTGTTACTTATGTGATGTTATATTGTGTGTTTCAGACGAAGGCTGCATTTTTTCATGACTATAATTGTGGTCAAGGTAGTGCATGTCGAATGCCTGGATGTATTACCAAAAGACTTTTGGCTCATGCCTCAAAATGTAAACCTATGGTATAGATATTATATATATATATATATAAACGTAATAGTATTGCCTTATTACTTGGGTATGTCTAGATACGTAATATAATCCTGATGTGTTACATAACCTTTCCTTACGTGTATATACTTAGTATTTCAGATTGCTATGGTTTCCTGAGTTATAACCCTTCATTTGTTAATCTTGTTACAATTTCAATAATTCTAATTCTGATTTCAGATTATTGTTAGGATTAAAGACATGGAGGCATTGAAGGTTCCATGAGGTTGAGGTTCCTAGGTTCTAGACATTCGGCACATAAAGCTGTTAATGTTGTCAGGCATACGCATATTAAGAGCTATTAGACTTCAAAATAATCCATTCGTACCACCATATAAGTAAGGTTTGTGATATATATATATATATATGTTATGTTATGCTGCTACCTTTCTGTAATAATATAATTGCTGAAGTCTTGATTATATTATATAGAACTGTGCTATATCTTAAACGCAAAGGGTGATATACTTAAATTCATCAGCCTTTTCGCTAAGTCATATATGTTATCTTTCAACATGCAATTGATAATGGTTTTAGTGTCCTTGTATTCCGCTAAAACACATGTACATATAGTTGTGTTGAATTCTTTGAATATGAAATTCATTTAAATCGTATCTGAGCACTTTTGATTTGCCTCGTATTTGAGTTATAATCCTTCATCTGATAATGCTGTTACAATTTCCGTATTTCTAATTATGATTTCAGATTGCAGGTAATTATTTATACTCTATGCAAATGAGGAAAGAAACAAATGCCTGACAAGCTATAGGTATTCTTACAATATAAGAATATAACTACCTAACTGTATGACCATTATAATCATTTCCATTGTATTAGGGTTATAAACCTTCATTTGCTAATGCTGTTACAT